>JARQOC010000002.1:631545804-632148872 GCA_033576535.1 Allobates femoralis | reverse complement strand
CTGCGAGCGGGCGCGGACAGCGGGACATTGATAAGTATAGTTTCCTTTACAGGTGACCGGAGTGAGGCTGGGGGGGCCCTGGATTACGGGGCTGCTGTATACCGATGTATACATCGGTATGTACCGATGTATACATCGGTATACAGCACTGACTCGCGTATAAGCCGAGGGGGGTACTTTTCAGCCCAATTTTTGGGCTGAAAAACTCGGCTTATACGCGAGTATATACGGTATTTTAGTTTTTACTCTTGCTTTTAGGGCAGCTCACTTGTCAGCTTTTATTGTGTGGTTTGGGACAGGAATCAGCAGAGTCACCTTCCCCTATAATTACAGTGGCAGTACAGCTTTATTGTATTACTAGTGAACTACACTGACAATCAGAATTAGAGAACAACGTACGATCACTTGATTTCCAGACACAATGTAATCTACATTGATGAACATTTGAAGGTTTTTGTGCAAGGCTAGTTTCACATTGCGTTATAGCTAAATCCGATGCTGTCCGATGAAAATCGGACAGCATCGGATCCAAACTGATGCCTGCAATCGGATGCCAAATAGGCATCCGATTTCGACATTTTGCAGGATCAGTTTGGTCTGTCACCTCGCTCCCCCTCCTCTCTGCCTCCTGTCCCCCTGCTGTCCCCTTTTTCTCCCCTCTCCTCTTCTCCCTGCTCCTCCTGTCATTCCAACATAAAAAATCTTTATTCTCACCTGCCAGTGCTCCTCCGGCGTGTCCATAGAGCTCCCGATCGGATTTACAGGACCTGCGATTATGACAGACGCGTCATCGGGTCATATGAGCGGTTACCGCGGTAACCGCTCATGTGACCCGATCAGCTGATCGGTTGTGACATCATCACAGGTCCTGTTACCAAGCGGGAAGCTGATGGAGACGCCGGGGGAGCGCTGGCAGGTGAGAAGAAAGATTTTTTATTTTAAACGCTTAATTTTAGTTTAACTTCTGCAATGTATTTATATACATTGCAGGTAGTTAAATTAGGCGGCACACAATAGTTTTTGTGTACTGATCATGTACTGAGCATGCTCAGTACACTAAAATCGGGTCCGAGGAGACATCAGATGTTTCCTCAGAACCTGCTCCATAGGGCCCTATGTTAAAGGCATCGGATCGGATTTGGCATAATTGCCATCCGATTTGCTTCCGATCCTATTCTCTCCGATTTTTTTTTTTCAGGAGCCAAAATCGCAGCAGTCTACGATTTTTGCTCCTGCAAAAAATCGGACAGAATTGGATCAGAGGCAAATCGGATGGCAATTATGCCAAATCCGATCCGATACCCATTGGATAACATGGGGGCTGATTCGGAATTAACTATAACGCAATGTGAAACCAGCCTAGAGGTACACTAGAACAGTGTTGCCAAAATAACCAAAGTTTATCAACTTAAAACCTTTACTTCACACAAAACGTGATGATCAGAATTAGAGAACAGCAATGACTGTTGCACAGAGAAAGATTAAAACTAACTGTTGTAAAGGTGACAACAGTCACCAATCAGTAGGAAGTGTACAGGCCTTTGCTTTGTACAGGCCTTTTCCTTAAATAACTTCAGCACATCTGTGGCCACAGGACATCACTAGTCTCTCGCACTGCTCTGGTGGGATTTTGGGCCACTCTTTTTCCAGTCTCTTCCACAGTTCTGTGACTGCTGTGGGTTTCTTAACCATACCTATGTCACCAAGGATTTTCTAGAGGTTTTCTATTGGGTTTAGGTCAGGACTCTGGGTGGCCATTTCATTGTTTTAATGTTTTCTGTTTCAAGGAACTGCTTTATCTGTTTTACTGTGTGACAGGCAGCATTGTCCTTCATGAAAATTGCTGGCTGATTGAGTGCTGAATGCAAGTAAGAAACCACGTGTTGTTGAAGGTGGTTCTGATACACACTTGCATTCACTCTACCATGTAGTTATTGTTATTATTATTATTTATATAGTGCCATTAGATTCCATGGCGCTTTACATATGCAAAAGGGCAGATGAGGACATGTAGAATGTATGTGGACAATCACGTCATACAGGTACAGGAGGGGAGAGGACTCTGTCCGTGAGGTTTCACAGTCTAAGTAGGACGGGTGGGGATACAGTAGGAGGGGGTAGTGCCGATTGTGAGATGGTGCGATGGATTGGGTCTCATAGCAGGTTATAGGCTTGACGGAAGAGGTGGGTCTTCAGGTTTCTTTTGAATGTTCCCAGGGTAGGTGAGTGAGTGACGTGTTGGGGCAGAGAGTTCCAGAGTATAGCAGCTGCATGGGAGAAATCCTGTACGCGGTTGTGAGAAGAGGAGATGAGAGGGGTGTAGAGGAGAAGCTCTTGGGAGGATTGCAGGTTGTGTGAGGGTAGGTATCGGAAGACCATGTCAGAGATGTATGGAGGGGACAGGTTGTGGATGGCTTTGTATGTCATAGTTAGGGTTTTAAACCGGGATCTCTGACAAGTGGGGAGCCAGTGAAGGGCTTGGCAGAGGGAGGAGACAGTGGAGTAGCGGGAAGACAGGTGGATTAATCGGGCAGCAGAGTTTAGAATAGATTGGAGAGGTGCAAGGGAGGTAGCTGGGAGGCCGGTAAGCAGGAGGTTGCAGTAGTCAAGGTGGAAGATGAGAGCATGAATAAGTGTTTTAGCAGTGTCGTAGTCAAGGAAAGTGCAAATGCGGGAGATGTTTTTGAGCTGGAGACGGCAGGAGGTGCCTGGATGTGGGGCTTGAAGGAGAGGGAGGAGTTGAGGATTACTCTGAGGCACTTGGCGTGGGGGACTGGGGAGAGTGAGCAGTCATCGACAAGGATGCATAGGTCAGATAGTGGGGGAGAGCGGCTTGGGAAGACGATGAACTCAGTTTTGTCCATGTTCAGCTTAAGGAAGCGAGCAGAAAAGAAGGATGAGATGGCGGACAGACATTGTGGAATTTTGGATAGTACAGAAGTGATGTTGGGGCCAGATCTAAGTAGATCTGGGTGTTGTCAGCGTAGAGCTAGTACTGAAGGCCACAGGACTCAATGAGTTGCTCTAGGCCAAGGGTGTAGATGGATAAGAGAAGTGGTCCCAGAACCGAGCTTTGGGGGACACCGACAGATAGGGGATAGAGTGAAGAGGAGGTGTGGGAGTGGAAGTCTGGTCTGTTAGGTAAGAGGAGATCCAAGAGAGGAATCGGTCGGTGATGCCAAGAGATTCCAGGATCTGAAGTAGAAGAGAATGGTCAACAGTGTCGAAGGCGGCAGATAGGTCGAGGAGGACGGAATAGTGTCGTTTGCTCTTGGTTGTCAGTAGGTCGTAGGTGACTTTGGTTAGGGCTGTTTTGTTGGAGTGGTGGGGTCAGAAACCGGATTATAGGCGGTCGAAGAGGGAGCAGGAGGAGAGGTGGGAGGACAGTTCTGAATGGACGTGCTGTTCAAGTAGCTTCGAGGCGAAGGGGAGAAGAGATATGGGGCGATAGTTAAAAACAGATGATGGGAGTGATGGTGCCAGCTGGACGTGCACATTAACTGTTCCTGAGGACCCTGGCTTGCCCTGGCCCTGAAATCGTCGCCTAACATAGAACTGCACCACAGATTTATTCCCTAAACATCCCGGAGCACCTGGGAGGTGATTGGAGTTTCTCCCTACATCTCAGATACCTCCCGTGGGACGAGGGTTTGGACTGAGAGGACGCGCCGCCATAGTGCTCTGCCCTGGAGCCTCTGCTTGGCAGGAATCTTGTGCATAAGGAGACCCTGCGGCTGGCGTGGAGCATTATCATCAGCTGACTGCCCTTGCGAGCTGGACCGCCGTTGGTGAAGCTGGGCGCGTAGCACCCGACCTCCTGTCTTGTTGCAAAGTGGCGGCGGAGATCTGGAGGATCGGCGGCCGGTGAGGTCGGGATCACAGGAGGGGAATCACCGCGCTACAATGCTGCCGCATTCCCAGCAACTTTACTGCCTCGTCCTGTTTCAGCTGCACTGTATACCTGAAGATCAGACTCTATCTCAGCGGTCCCCATCCCTGTGCACCGAACCAGATAAGTAAAGAGGCTTTGCAGCCACTATTACAACCTCATTGACTGCCACTTTAACCCTACCACAAAGGGGAATTGCCCTGTATTGCACTGAGGCGTCCCTACTAGCAGTTCCACTATTGTCACCTGGGTTGACTGCTCTGCTTCTGGTGAAGGGCAGACTGTCTCACCGGTCTCCATTCCTGCTGCACCACCCCAGATAAGTAAACAAGCTTTTGTAAATCCTATTGCATATGCATTGACTATCAATCTAGCCCTAATATAAGGAGGCATCGACCGGCACTCTATCGAAGTGCTCCCCCTTTGGACCTGAGGGATTATATTAGCTGGGCATTGCATCACCCATCTCCCCCTTGCAACGCCACTGGCCTCAGATTGATTACCCATAGTGACTATCTGTCACCTATATTTTGATCCATAACACTGTAGACAGTATGGGACCGAAAAAACCTTCCCTATCTACATCCGTAACCCCGGGGGCGTCGAAGCTCAAAACCAAGGGCTGTAACATCCAACGTTCTCTTGCAGATCACACTGAAGGGACACTTTCTGATGTTGCAGACCCCCTAGAGGATCAGCCTAGCCCTGTGGGTGACGGGGCCTCAGCCATGTCAGCCTCTGCCTCATACATACATGACATCCCGTCAGTAGTGGCTCAACTGCCCGAATCTGTCCTAGAGGACTTTAAAGACGTGTGCTCACGCATGTCTGATATCCCTCCAGGTCCGCCCTTAGTAGGGATATTTCGCCCACCTGGAAAACCTTTGTAAAGCCGAGATACAGGGACTTAACACTGCAGTTGCTCAGGTCTCGGAGTGGGTGGCGGTGGTGGAGACGCAGTTTGAGGCCCATGCACTTACATTAACGGAACGTCAACAGATTTTAGATCGGCACTCTGAACAACTAGCCTGTTAATTTGATCTCTTTGAGGATTCTAAAAACAGAGACCGCCGTAGCAATATTAGGATACGCGGTCTCTCAGAGGCGATGGGTCCGTTGGAGCTAGTGCCTACTTTGCAATCTTTGTTTAACACCCTCCTGGCCCTCAGACCCAGGTCATCTGATCTGAATAACCCTCGTGACGTCATCTGTCACCTCCATCATTACTATCTTAAGGAAGACATTATGAATCAGGCCAGAATTAAAGGCCCAATGGACTTTGACGGGGCAACGATTCAATTCATGGCTGACCTGTCTAGGGCTACTCTGTTGAAACGTAGAACTCTCCACCCAGTTACCGAGGCCCTTCGGGAGCAAGAAATCCCATACTCATGGGGTTTCCCCTTTCAACTCCAGGTGTGTCATCTTGGCGGCCTCTTCCTGCTCCGCGGACCTACAGATCTGTCAGTGTTTCTGAAGGGATTAAATCTACCAACGATCTCCATCCCGGACTGACCTTCTAACCCATACCTCCCGATTCGTGGTGGGCGGGGGGTGGGGAAAGAGGGTGGCTCCTTTGCCTAAGAGGTCAAGAAGGAGGAGTGTTCCTGGCCTACGTCATGTCGAGCAGTAACTGAACTTTGAATATCATCATTGTTTAGCCATATATTTATTATTTTTAGCTATATATAGGCCAACGGAGTGTCTATTAACGATTGAGGAAAGCGGACCGATTGCTTGAGGTCTCAATCTCCAAATACTGGCTAGTTATTGTTTTTTGTTGCCTCTAGGGTTCTTTATCTCTAGATGTTCTCTTTGCTGTTATCTCCCTCCACTTTTTTCTTTTAGAGGGGACAGATTGTACATCAGATATGTTGGGATGTTCTACCTGATGGGTCTCTGCCCACTTGGCCTTCCGTGTAATTTCTCCCAGATGTGAGTTTGACCTAACTTTTGTCCTGCCCATCTTTCCTTTTCCTCCCCTCCCCCCTTCCCCCCCACCTTTTTCCCTTTCCTTGCCCCCCTCCCCCCTGATGTTGATCCCTTCTTTCTTTCCCATCCAAGTCCCCCACCTTTCCCTTTCCCTCCCCACCCCCCCCCCCCGTTCTCCCCGCACTACACTTCTCCCTTTTCCTTCTCTTGAATTACTGTTGCCAGGGGCAACCTATCCCCTTCCTGTAGTTATTGTTTGGACCCCATTTTCAAATCATAGGGGCCAGATATTAAGGAAACAAATAGATAACCCTCAATGACTCCGAGTTCAGGGTCTCGATTAGGGGTAACCTCTGGGCTTGGCTCCTCTGGTTGCCCTCTCCTTCTACGAGCCACAAAAGGCCTTTCTTTCCGTGTGTTCTCTTATTATTAACATGCCGGTGAGGTGAAGATGTGTATGCATGTGTTAAATGTATAGCATTTGTCGTTATTTGCAGTTCTTTTTTTTTTTTTAAGTATGTATCTTACAGTTGATATTATAGAGCCGGTTCCCTGGGGGGGACCTAGCTGGGGATCCCCACGGGAGGTCTCATCGCTGGTCATTACCCACATAGGGAAACTTGGGTTACAAGTTCGACTGTACTGTTCCGTCTTCTCGGAATATACTACAGTCCTTCCGCCTCGTCCCAGGAACGTGGCGTAGCCTATTTTGTTAGTAGGCTTATAATTCTTTTCACTACTCTTACTTTTGTATCTACTTTCTCTCTAGTTTCCTCCTTCTCTTCCTCACATCTTCCCCTCCCACCCCCTTTCCCCCATCCCCCCCCATTTGAGTCAATTGCCATGTCCTCCATAAAGTTTGCCTCCTTGAACGTGCGGGGTTTCAATACTCCTCAGAAGCAGAACCAAGTTTTATATGGCATGTTTAAGATGGGTGTTCAGGTGCTATTGCTTCAAGAAACCCATTTTAAACTGGCCCATGTTCCTGATATCCATAACAAGAACTGTACTTAGTGGTTTCATGCTCCCAACCTTATTTCTGGGTCTAAGGGTAGCGTCACACGTGGAGATCTCCCGGGCGATTCCATAGGCGACGCATGCGCACGTATTTGCGTGTCGCCTATGGTCACTGTCGCTCATTTACACGGGGTGACAACTTAGGCAACGCTCGGGCGACAACCCAACCGGAAATTGCCTGAGCGTCGCCCAAGGCCCAGGGGCGGTCAAGTCACTGGTTCCGAGTCTCACAGAGCCACCATATTAGCGATGTGGGCGTAAATTTGAGCCGCATCTCGGAGATAGGCGTTAACAATGTTGTGTGATGCCTTGAAAACGTGTGATTGGTCATTATTTTAATGTGTAGTTGCATGTAAATGCATGTGCGTATTGGCTCGGTGCTTTATAGACAACTCTCGTGTGATGTGTCGTGGATTATTGCTATACGCATTGGCGTTGCCAAGAAGGCAAAACACGGCACTCGCGTGACGTTTTATTGTACGGTTAATATGTACAGCGCTTTTGTTAAGTGTGTTGTGCTACTGCGTTGTCTAATAAAATGACTCTTGCTTTCTTGGTCTGGATAATATTGCAGCCTTGAAAGTATGTGTGTGCACAGATATTTGTGTGTTTGCAGTTATGGGATGTATAGATCACCTATCATTTCCTTCTCCATGGGTGTGCAGATTATGGCGGCGCCAAAAGATTGACAACGCTCGGGCGAATGAATTTACGGGAGATAACTCACATGTTGACGGGGGCCCAGAGACGCCGCAAGAGCTATAGTATTCATTGTATGCTTTTGTGTAATGTATTACAGGAAGGCTGCCACTACAGCGCTCATGCAGACTTAAAGGGATCCTGTCACCCCCAAACCACCTCCTAAGCTATTAAAAGCTGTCCCTAGAGCATAGTAACACTTGCCCTACACTCCTTTTAGCTCCTAAATGCAGCAAGTGAAACTGAATCTAAACATTATAAAAGTACCTCATTACTGATGTTAATGAGTGACTATGGTATTCATAGTCACTCAGCCAGGCTGCCCCTCTTCATACTATCACGCCTCAATAGGCGTGATCTTCATGATACATTCAAATGCGCGCCTCCCCGCTCTCCTCTTGGCCTGGCGCTGCTGTGTGGGGGCTGTATGACGCGATTCGCGTCATTTCCGGTGCCGGGTGACGTATTTACACCCGCGTCGCTGTTAGCTTCAAGTACCGTACTGCGCATGCGCAGTACGGGGCTTGAAGCTCTAACAGCGGCGCGGGTGTAAATACGTCACCCAGCGCCGGAAATGACGCGAATCGCGTCATACAGCCCCCACACAGCAGCGGTCCGGAATAGGAGAGCGGGGAGGCGCGCATTTGAATGTATCATGAAGATCACGCCTATTGAGGCGTGATAGTATGAAGAGGGGCAGCCTGGCTGAGTGACTATGAATACCATAGTCACTCATTAACATCACTAATGAGGTAGTGTAATAACATTTATCTTCATTTTCACTAGCTGCGTTTAGGAGCTAAAAGGAGTGTAGGGTAAGTGTTACTATGCTCTAGGGACAGCTTTTAATAGCTTAGGAGGTGGTTTGGGGGTGACAGGATCCCTTTAAGTTGGGATGTAATGACATTTGTGTTTCTGTTAAAGCACACATTTGTGGCACATCTCTCAGCACTTTTGAACACAGCCGCAAACACAGAGGCGACATCAATGCGCTACTGTACAGTATGTACGCTCCTGGGTAATACAGCTTTGGACGCACACATCATCAAATATGGGGCCGAGGAACAAGACAACCAATCGTAACGCTCGAGCTGGCACCAATCCACGCACACCGCCAGAGCTAGTAAATAGGCCCTGAAAAGCCTACCGGAATGGTATAGGCGACGTGTCCTGTCGCCTTTAACATCGCTCATGAGATGTTACACAGGGCAATCAGCACACATCGCCCAAGAATGGTCGCCTGGTTTCACAGCACTGATGTGAAACCAGGCGACCACTCAGACGTGTCGCCGTCGCCCATTTACATTAGGCCTCGGCGTCGCCTTTGGAATCGCCCGGGAGATCGCCACGTGTGACGGTACCCTAAGGGCGTGAGTATTGCTTTTCATAAAAATTTCCCTGGAGCTTTGGCAGAGGTGGAGATCGACCCGAATGGTAGATATCTGTTTGTCAATTTTTCACTCTTTGGTCAAGACTACACTGTTGTCAAGGTTTATCTCCCTAAGGGTACCTTCTCACGCCACAACCAGGGGAAGACATTTTTGGCGGCAATATTTCTCGCTGAAATTATCGCCGCCAAATTGCCTCCTTATTGCGGTGTGTATTTCGGGAATTTGGCGGCGATAAAACCAATGTCGCCTTGTTTCGATTTCACAGCACTGCGAGAAATATCACCGCCAAAAATGTCTCCCCTCGTTGTGGCGTGAGAAGGTACCCTAATAGGATCAGGCCACCACGGGTACACGATAACTTCGAAAGCTGTCGTCGATCGCTCACAGGCGCCTGATCATCGGGGAAGACTTTAACATGCCCTTAGACAGAAAAATCGATACGTCGTTGGGTAAGTCAGTGATTCCTCATTCCCACATCAGTGCTTTTAAGTCTGCCTTGCACTCCCTAAAGGTACCGTCACACGCGGCAATTTTGCAAGCAATTTCACTGGCAATTTGCTGGTTGCAGTGAAATCATGGATACATGGTTCCATTTCTACACGGCAACGAAACAGAACCATGTATCCATGATTTCACTGCAACCAGCAAATTGCCAGTGAAATTGCTTGCAAAATTGCCGCGTGTGACGGTACCTTCAGAGTTGTTGATATCTGGCACGTGCTCCACCCTACTGACAGGGACTTTACACACTTCTCTCAAGTCCACTCATCTTACAGCCGTATTGACTATTTCCTCTTGAGTCACTCCCTGCTGAGCTGGTCGCCTTCGGCCTCAATAGGAACTGTAACATGGTCTGACCATGCCCCTGTGTTTGTGACGCTCCTCCCTCCAGATAGCCCCCCCCTAGGGTTTGGAACTGGAGACTAAACCCCAATCTTCTCCTTGATAAGGAGGCAAAGAAAGCGGTGAAACTATCTCTCTGATTTTCTGAGGAATCATGCCACTGATTTTACTCCGCTTGCAACCCAATGGAAGGCCTTTAAATGTGTTCTACGAAGAGTTTTCATACAGGAGGGGTCGAGAAATCCAAGCATATTGATGACCTATTATCTCGTATACAGGAACTTGAATCACAACATAAGTCTTCCCTCGACCGTGACACCCTTCTGACCTTGACAAAAGTCGGAGAGGATCTCCGGGCATCCCTTAACCTGGCATACACTCTGTTTCGGGAACGTTCTCATCAGTTTTACTATGAGTTCGCCGACAAGTGCGGCGGCCCCTTGGCGCGTCTTATACATCCAAGACTGATTACCACATACATCCCTTCTGTGAAGACAACGGACAAAAATACAGTGTATCACCCATCTGACATAGCGTCTACCTTCGAGCTTTATTATAAATAGCTTTATAATATACATAGTAGCCCAACCGAACCGTGCGAGTCCTGACTACTGCAGAAAATAGACCAGTACATTTCTGACACTCCCTTCCCGTCGCTTACGTCCGCTGTTGGTGCTGAACTAGATGCCCCGTTCTCCCTCGAAGAGATGACCCATGCTATTTCATCATCCCTGTCTAATAAGAGCCTTGGCACAGATGGCTTTACTGCGAAATTTTATCAGTTCTCCGCAGATCTAGCTCCCTTTTTGACCAGAATGTGCAATGCTGTTTCCAAAGAATGCCCCTTCCCAAGACAAGCCCTAGAAGCAACCATTACGGTAATCCCCAAGTCCGGGAAGGATCCCCAGCTTTGCTCGAGTTACCGCCCGATTTCTTTCATCAATGTAGATGTGAAGTTATATGCGAAGCTACTGGCTGCCTGGCTTGGGCCTTCTCTGCCTCGACTGATCCACAATGACCAGGTCGGCTTTGTACCTGGCAGAGAGGCCAGGAATAATACTGTTAAAACAATCCTTGCAATTTCTCACATCAATAAATTAAAAATCCCGGCCCTTGTGTTATCGGTCGATGCAGAGAAGGCCTTCGACAGGGTGAGCTGGACCTTCCTTGGAACGGTGCTTGAGTGGGCAGGGATTGGTCGGTAGTTTTGGGAAAAGGTGATGGCATTGTACACTACCCCGACAGCCAAAGTCCGGTGCAATGGGACCTTCTCTAAACACCCTTTGATATTCGAAACGGAACGCGCCAGGGCTGCCCTTTGTCCCCTCTGCTGTATGCACTTCTAATGGAGCATCTAGCAGTCGCCGTTCGGCAGGACACGGACGTTCATGGGATACAGATGTCGACAAATCCTACAAACTGGCTCTGTATGCTGACGACTTGTTGCTATACATTACTGACCCTGAGACGTCCCTCCCGTCAGTTCTGAAAGGATTTGACCGATATAGCCAGGTCAGCAACTTTAAAGTCAATGTTTCAAAATCTGAGATATTGAATATTTCTCTCTCATCGGACCGTAAGAATCGGTTAAGAGACGCTTTTCCCTTTCACTGGTATTCAGGCTCCTTGAAGTATCTAGGGGTTTACTTATGTGCGGACCTCTCGCCCCTCTATGCTCTAAATCATAAACCTATGCTACAACGTTTATCTAATGACTTCCAGACGTATGGTGTAAAGACCTTGACCTGTTTTGGCAGGATTAACGTCCTGAAAATGGACGTCTTGCCCAAACTGTTATACATTTTTCAAGCTGTGCCTATCTCTGTCCCTAAATCTTTCTTCTCTCAGCTAAGGGCACTCTCAACGTCTTTCGTCTGGCGGAAGGGGAAGCCCCATCTAGCATACAAACTCTTGACGCGAAGTAAGTCCCGAGGGGGGCAGGCCCACCTGATTTCCATCTTTATCACACGGTGACTGTCTTAACCAGATTGGTAGACTGGTTTAGTGGAGCTGAAGCCAAGCAGTGGGTGACCATGGAAGCAGATATCTCTGGCTGGCTTATAATATCCCTCCCATGGATGGTAGCTTCCAAGCATCCCAGGGGCATTCTGGACTCGCTGCTTACGCGAGATCTCCTCAGGGTCTGGGATGGAGCACGTGCCAGATTCAACCTCTCCTCCATGGTGGGCCCTTTGACCCCACTTTTTGGTAACCCCCGACTTCCCGCCGGCGGTCGATGTAGAGAGATTCATGGGTTGGTCCACCAAACAGAAAATCCGAGTCTGTGAGACCCTTATGGGAGCTCCCACTCATCCCGCTCTAACGGTCCTTCGCGATAGATTTCCAGGTTTTCGACTCCAGTGGTTTGCCTGTCTCCAGCTACAGTAATTTCTAACATCCCTTGGTTCATCGTCTGAACTGACTACGGGGCAAACCGCCTTTGAAGCCCTAAATATTACAATCTATGACATCGTCACACGTCATCTCGCAGATCTACAATATTATGACTTGCTCTCCTGAACTAGATCCAGTATAATATGTAGCCGCTTGGGAGCGGGAGCTGGAACTAGTGCCATCGGATCTGGACTGGGCTAAATCATTCCTGTGTACACACAAAATGTCACTGCCCTGTAAGGTGCAGGAAACAAATTTCAAACTGTTAACGAGATGGTATCATGTCCACACAAGCTCCACAGAATTTACCTATCCATTCCTGATGTCTGTTGGGGCTGTGACGCCTCTGGAGGAAGCTTACTCGACGTTTGGTGGAATTGCTCACCCGTACAATCCCTTTGGCAACACGTATTTAGGGTACACTAGCACGTATCGGGGATTTATATCCCCTGCCTCAGATAGGGTTGTTTTCTATGATGATCCCCCATGCGTTCAGTGAGATTAAGCTTGGTTTGTTGAGACACTATTTGGCCGCAACTAGAGCTGTAATACCTCGGAGGTGGAAGTTGAGATCAGCTCCTACCATGATGGACTGGCTCCATGAGAAGGATCATATCTGTCACATGGAAAAACTTTCTGCCCACTCTGATTCTCAGCTGAGTAAATACTTTTGCACATGGACTGCCTGGCTTCTGTTTCGTGAGTCCCCAGAATTCACAGGTATTCTTTCTACCTAGTCTGAATTCTCTTAGCAAGGTACAATATGTACTTCACATATGGTGACATGGCAGGATGGTGGTTTCCTGATCCCCTACCCTATTGCCCTTTCCCTCTGTCCCTCTTTCCTTTTCTCACTGTCAATATTGTTTACCGTATATACTCGTGTATAAGCCGACCCGTGTATAAGCCGACCCCCCTACTTTTGCCCCCAAAACCTGGGAAAACCTATTGACTCGTGTATAAGCCGAGGGTGGACCCCAGCACAGGTATACAGCCCCCAGCAGTGTGGTATACAGCAGCCACCCCAATGGTAATACAGCAGCCCCAGTGGTAATACAGCAGCCCCAGTGGTAATACAGCAGCCCCAGTGGTAATACAGCAGCCCCAGTGGTAATACAGCAGCAGCCCCAAGTGGTAGTATACAGCAGCAGCCCAAAGTGGTAGTATACAGCAGCAGCCCCAAGTGGTAGTATACAGCAGCAGCCCCAAGTGGTAGTATACAGCAGCAGCCCCAAGTGGTAGTATACAGCAGCAGCCCCAAGTGGTAGTATACAGCAGCAGCCCCAGGGGGTATACAGGCCCCCAAATGCTGGCACTCGCCCCCCTGTGTGGTAAGGGCCCCCCGCTGCTTAACTTGCCATCCCCGGTCTTCTGAGCTCCGTCCTCCATGCTCCGAGTCCCGTCCTCGCTGCATCCGGGATCCCCGGTCGTCGCAGTTATGATGACGTCATCGTGCGACGGCCGGGGATCCCGGATGCAGCCGGACGGGACTCAGAGCATGGAGGACGGAGCTCAGAAGACCGGCGGTGCAGAAGACCGGGGATGGTAAGTTATGCAGCGGGGGGGGGCTCTTACCTCACAAGGTGGGCGAGTACCAGTATTTGGGGGCCGTATTGACTCGTGTATAAGCCGAGGGGGGAACTTTTCAGCCCAATTTTTGGGCTGAAAAACTCGGCTTATACACGAGTATATACGGTATATTACTTTCTTCTACGCTTCACATTACCCCCCTTCTTTCAAATTTTTACTAGACTCTTTTCATTTCTTGCCCTTCTTTCTTAACTTTCTTCTTCTTTCTCTTGTCTTTTGGCCCTTCTGGGTTTAATGTGTTGAACGAATGAACCTGCTCATTTTATTTTGACAGTAATGGGAACAATCTGTAATGTTATGTTGATGTCAGGTATGCTTTGTCTACAATGTCTGACTTTCCGATATCTTTTTTTTATGTGCTTATAACCAAGACTGTAAGTGATAAAGTATATCAACCAGCGAGAATCTTTATTTGTTTAATAAAGAAAATTTTAAAAACAAAACAAAAAAAACAGATGATGGGTCGTGGGAGGATTTTTTGAGGATGGGTGTGATCAAGGCATGTTTGAAGGCTATGGGGAAGGCACCAGTAGTAAGTGATAAGTTAACAAGGTGGGTTAGGGATGGGATGAAGATAGAGGTGAGGTTGGGAATGAAGTGTGATGGGAGCGGGTCGTGGGCGCTGGTGGTAAGGTGTGACTTTGACAGAAGGGAGGAGCGCTGACCTTTGGTTATGGGGGAGAAGCTGCTGATGGAGGGAGAGGGTAGTGTAGGTGAGAGGGGAAGCTGTGGGGACAGTGGGTCAAAGCTGTCTGATTTTATCGATCTGCTTGAAGAAGGAGGCAAAGTCTTCAGCAGAGATAAAGGGAGAGAGGGAGGAGGAGCAGGCGGACAGAGTAGGGAATTGAAAGTTTTAAAGAGCTGTTTGGGATTTTGGGACAGGGAAGTTATTAGGGATGAGAGGCTTGTTTGGCGGCAGCAAGTGCGGCCTTGAAGTCAGTGAGGGAATCCTTGAGTTGTACAGTGCCTTGTGAAAGTATTTGGCCCCCTTGAACTTTTCAACCTTTAGCCACATTTCAGGCTTCAAACATAAAGTTATAAATTCGAATTTTTTTGTGTGAAGAATCAACAAGAAGTGGGACATAATCGTGAAGTCGAACAAAATTCATTGGATATTTTAAACTTTTTTAAAATATAAAAAACTGAAAAGTGGAGCCTGCAATATTATTTGGCCCCCTTGAGTTAATACTTTGTAGTGCCACCTTTTGCTGCGATTACAGCTGCAAGTCACTTAGGGTATGTTTCTATCAGTTTTGCACATCGAGGGACTGCAATTCTTGTCCATTCTTCCTTGCAAAACAGCTCGAGCTCAGTGAGGTTGGATGGAGAGCGTTTGTGAACAGCAGTTTTCAGCTCTTTCCACAGATTCTCGATTGGATTCAGGTCTGGACTTTGACTTGGCCATTCTAACACCTGTTTACGTTTATTTTTGAACCATTCCATTGTAGATTTTGCTTTGTTTGGCATCATTATCTTGTTGGAAGATAAATCTCCGTCCCAGTCTCGAGTCTTTTGCAGACTCCAACAGGTTTCCTTCCAGAATGGTCCTGTTTTTGGCTCCATCCATCTTCCCTGTCCCTGCTGAAGAAAAGCAGGCCCAAAACATGATGCTGCCTCCACCATGTTTGACAGTGAGGATGGTGTTTTGAGGGTGATGAGCTGTGTTGCTTTTACGCCAAACATATTGTTTTGCATTGTGGCCAAAAAGTTTGATTTTGTTTCATCTGACCAGAGCACCTTATTTCACATGTTTGGTGTGTCTCCCAGGTGGCTTGTGGCAAACTTCAAAGGAGACTTTTTATGGATATCTTTGAGAAATGGCTTTCTTCTTGCCACTCTTCCATAAAGGCCAGATTTGTCAATGTATGACTGATTGTTGTCCTATGGAAAAACTCCCACTTCAGCTGTAGATCTCTGCAGTTCATCCATAGTGATAATGGGCCTTTTGGACGGATCTCTGATCAGTCTTCTCCTTTTTCGAGATGAAAGTTTAGAGGGACGGCCGGGTATCAGTAGATTTGCAAGTGGTCTGATACTCCTTCCATTTCAATATAATCGCTTGCACAGTGCTCCTTGAGATGTTTAAAACTTGGGAAATCTTTTTGAATTCAAATTCGGCTTTAAAGCGAACCTGTCACGCCCCCCCCCCCCCCCCCCCCCGGCATCAAAAGCTAAAATAGCCACCTTCTGCAGCACTAAGGCTGCATTCAGAGAAGGTGGCTATAGCCTTTTGATGCCCTTTCACGCTCCTCTGACCCGCCCCCTCTTGTCAGTCATGGTGCTCGCCTGCTGCTGCCTCCCCTGACTGTGTAAAATGAACGCGCGTCTCCGTTCTCCTGTATGGAGCCGCGCATGCGCTGTGCGCCCGGTGTCCAGGAAGTCGTCGGCAGCACGCACAGCGCATGCGCGGCTCCATACAGGAGAACGGAGACGCGCGTTCATTTTACACAGTCAGGGGAGGCAGCAGCAGGCGAGCACCATGACTGACAAGAGGGGGCGGGTCAGAGGAGCGTGAAACCCCGCCTCCCAGTCTTTGGTCTTCAGAAGTGTGAGCATTTATCTAACTACATATTTCATAGTTTAACCCCTTCACCCCCGAGCCCATTTTTGCTTATTTTGGCCTTAATGCCCGAGCCATTTTTTGCAATTCTGACCAGTGTCCCTTTATGAGGTTATAACTCTGGAACGCTTCAACCGATCCTAGCGATTCTGAGATTGTTTTTTCGTGACATATTGGGCTTCATGTTAGTATTAAATTTAGGTCAATAATTTTTGCGTTTATTTGTGAAAAAATCAAAAATATGGCAAAAATTTTGAAAATTTTGAAATTTTCAAATTTTGAATTTTTTTTCTGCTAAACCAGAGAGTTATGTGACACAAAATTGTTGATAAATAATATTTCCCACATGTCTACTTTATATCAGCACAATTTTGGGAAAAAAAAAATTTTTGGGTAGGAAGTTTATAAGGGTTCAAAGTTCATCAGCAATTTTTCATTTTTCCACCAAAATTTACAAAACCATTTTTTTTAGTGACCACATCACATTTGAAGTCCGTTTGAGGGGTGTACACAACAGAAAACACCCAAAAGTGACACCATTCTAAAAACTGCACCCCTCAAGCTACTCAAAACTACATTCAAGAAGAATATTAACCTTTCAGGTGCTTCACAGGAACTAAAGCAAAGTGGAAACAAAAAATGGATCCTTCTGAGCCCTGTCGTGCGCCCAAACAGTGGTTTATGACCACATATGAGGTATCGTTTGTACTCAGGAGAAATTGCCCAACAAATTTTAGGATGAATTTTATGCTGTTGGCCATTTGAAAATTTAAAAAATTAGGCTAAAACAAAATTTTTGTGAAAAAATAAAAGTACTTTTTAATTTTTACAGATCAATTTGTGAAGCACTTGGGGGTTCAATATGCTCACAACCCATCAGGATAAGTTCCCTGGGTGTCTAGTTTCCAAAATGGGGTCACTTGTGGGGGAACTCCAATGTTTAGGCACACAGGGGCTCTCCAAACGCAACATGGTGTCCGCTAACAATTTGAATGGAAAATCAGGTCAACTTGTTAGCGGACACATGTCACGTTTGGAGAGCCCCTGTGTGCCTACACATTGGAGCTCCCCCACAAGTGACCCCATTTTGGAAACTAGACACCCCAGGGAACTTATCCTGATGGGTTGTGAGCATATTGAACCCCCAGGTGCTTCACAAATTAATCCGTAAAAACGAAAAAGTACTTTTTTTCCACTTTTTTTTTTTTTTTTTTTCCCATTTATTTGTGAAGCACCTGGGGGTTCAATATGCTCACAACCCATCAGGATAAGTTCCCTGGGATGTTTAGTTTCCAAAATGGGGTCACTTGTGGGGGAACTCCAAACGCAACATGGTGTCCGCTAACAATTTGAATGGAAAATCAGGTCAACTTGTTAGCGGACACATGTCACGTTTGGAGAGCCCCTGTGTGCCTACACATTGGAGCTCCCCCACAAGTGACCCCATTTTGGAAACTAGACACCCCAGGGAACTTATCCTGATGGGTTGTGAGCATATTGAACCCCCAGGTGCTTCACAAATGAATCTGTAAAAACGAAAAAGTACTTTTTTTTCCACTTTTTTTTTTTTTTCCCATTTATTTGTGAAGCACCTGGGGGTTCAATATGCCCACTACCCATCTAGATAAGTTCCCTGGGGTGTCTAGTTTCCAAAATGGGGTCACTTGTGGGGGAACTCCAATGTGTAGGCACACAGGGGCTCTCCAAACGCATCATGGTGTCCGCTAACAATTCCAATTGTTAGCAAACACCAGGTTGCGTATGGAGAGCCCCTGTGTGCCTATGCATTGGAGTTCCCCCACAAATGACCCCATACACATATAATCATATATAATCGCACATATAATATAATTACACATATAATTACACAACTGTACCCAGCCTTTGAGAAGGACAGGTCACCGTGAGGCAAGGCCTGGCCTTTCTGCAGGAAGGGATTTGTTCTAGCACCGGAATAAGACCCCCAAAGCCATGGTAAAGACTAAGGGGGCACTTATCGTAGTGCATGTCAGGCTGGTGTGTTTGTAGTGTACATCAGGGTGTGTGTCAGGTTGGTGTGTTGTAGTGTACATCAGGGTGTGTATGTCAGGTTGGTGCGTTGTAGTGTACATCAGGGTGTGTGTGTGTTTGTGTATGATGTTGTGGGTGCATGTCAGTCTGGGGTCGTGTGATAAATTTCGAAACATCCGAAGATACACAAACCTGGTTTGTCAGGGCACGTTTTACATTGGGTTTGGACGGTCGTTCTGCTCCCCCTTTGATGGCAGACCCGGCACCTTTCTTGGCCCCTTCTCTCTAAAATGTTGCCCTGGTACCACGCGGGAATATCGAGTTCCAGGAGTGCTAGGGCCCCCTTCATCTTCTTCTCTTCGTCTTCCTCTTTCTTCTCTTGGTCTTCGTTCTCGTCCTCTTTCTTCTCTTGGTCTTCGTTCTCCTCCATTCAACAGGGCCTTGATCACCTTCACCTGGAACTCAAAGGTGTTAGTGGTGTGACCTGCACATCGTGACAGCAAGTATGCATTATACATTGCCATTTGGACAATGTACACAGCCAGTTTTTTGTACCACTTCCTCGTTTTCCGCATGGCCCTGTAGGGCTTGAGGACTTGATCAGAACGATCAACTCCTCCCATGTTCTTATTGTACCCCAGGACACATTCCGGTTTGTGGACCTGTCCTGGGGTACCTCTGGTGGTGGTGGCCCTGGTGCCGGGACCATGGATTGTGGTCAAGATAAAGACATCCCTTCGGTCTTTGAACTTGACCAGTACCATGTTGCCGCTACATTGAGCTCGGCTCTCACCTCTTGGGAGAGGCTGCTCAATTAGCGGCATAGGGAGATCCCTCTTGTTTCTGCGCACAGTACCGCAAGCGGCGGTAGTTCTGGCAGAGAGGGATCTGAAGAGCGGGACACTTGTATAAAAGTTATCAACGTATAGATGATAACCTTTATCAAGTAGTGGGTGGATCAAATCCCACACTATTTTCCCGCATACCCCCAGAGCAGGGGGACACTCTGGGGGCTCGATCCTCGAATCCTTCCCCTCATACACTCTAAAGTTGTGAGTGTACCCTGAGGTACTCTCACAAAGCTTGTAGAGCTTTATCCCGTACCTGGCCCTCTTGCTGGGAATGTATTGGCGGAAACTAAGCCTACCTTTGTAAAGGACGAGGGATTCGTCCACACAAATTTCCCGTTTGGGAACGTACACTTCAGCAAACTTGCTGCTGAAGTGGTCGATGACCGGTCGAATTTTGAACAATCTGTCAAAATTCGGGTCATTACGGGGAAGGCTGTCAGTGTTGTCCCTAAAGTGGAGAAATTTATGGATGGCGTCGAATCTGTTTCGGGCCATCACCTCGCCGTACACTGGAGTACTCCAGCATTGGCGCATTTCTGGTCTCGTCATAATCCCCATATGAAGTATCAAACCCCAGTATTTCATAATTTCTCCAGAGTCCACAGGAGTCCAAGAAGAAAAGATGGAATCTGGGTTTTGGACCAGAAACTGTTGGGCGTACAGGTTCGTCTGCTCCACCATGAGCCTCACAAAGTCCTCAGAGAAAAAGACTTTGAAAAAGTCAATTTCCCTGAAGTTTGTGGCCTCAAACAGGATTCCTGATTGGGGAATAAAATCAGGAATCTGTGGAGTGTACCGATCAGGGACGGGGATCCACACAGGGGCCCTGGTGCTAGGTTGGGCATGCCTAGCACCAGGTGGAGGGTTACTCACTGACGGCTGTGGGTCTTCCTCCGACTCCTCTTCTCCAGGCTCAGACTCCTCTTCCTCGGACTCCGACTCCTCTTCCTCTGGCTCCGGACGATCTCTTGTCCTCCGCCGTCTTCGTGGTGGTGGCGAGTCGGTATCACTGCTGCAGATTTCACTGTCGGAGGAAGAATGTGAGGAATAGTGGAACGTGGGGTCCACTTCCTCACTGTCAGCATCGGAGGCAAGTATAGCATATGCCTCCTCAGCCGAGTACACCCTTTGTGACCTTGATGAGCGGGACGGGCGCGACATGTTGTATGTGCTGTGTGCGTGTGTAAAAAAAAAAAAAAAAAAAAAAGTAAACTTTTATTAGTGTGCGTGTACGTGTGTTTAGTGTGCGTGTATGTGAACGTTAACTGGTGTAACTTTCGGGACGACGGTCGGTCAGGGCGGCGGACGACGACGGTCGGTCAGGGGCGGCGGACGACGACGGTCGGTCAGGGGGCGGCGGACGACGACGGTCGGTCAGGCCAGGCAGCGGTCGGTCAAGGGGGCACGCTCACGAGGGTGATCACAGGTGCTGGGGATGGCCCTGGTGGCAGAAGCAGCAGAGCAGCAGAAGAGGGCACAACACTGAGCAGACCGGACCGGTGAGAACGAGCTCTGGGGAGGGGGGGAGAGAGCAAACTCAGGGGAGGGGGGGAGAGAGCAAACCCAGGGGAGGGGGAGAGGGCAAACTCAGGGGAGGGGGGGAGAGAGCAAACCCAGGGGAGGGGGACAGAGCAAACTCAGGCAAGGGGGGGGGGAGAGAAGACAAAAGGGGAGGGGGGGAGAGAGGACAATGGGAAGGGGGAGGGGGAGAGGACAATGGGGGAGGGTGGGAGGACACCAGGGAGGAGGAGAGGGAGCAGATCACAGCACAGGGTACTTACTATCGGCGGCGGTGGCAGCAGCAGCGGCGATCGGCGGCAGCTCCGGGCACTTTCGGTGACGGCGGGGGGGGGGCTCACACCATGTGGGCACGGTCGGTGGCAGCGGAGGGCTGCAGGGGTGCACGCTCATCAGCGTCCACCGACAGAGTGGAGCTGATGAGCTCGGTGGCCATATTGTAAACATCCCCCTGCACATCTGATTGGAGGGCTTGCATCACATGGATGCTAGCCCCCAATCAGATCGGGGGGGGGGGCACACACACCTCACAGTGCCCCAGCCAATGCCTGATGCTTTGAGCATCAGCTATGGCCAGATTGAAAACATTACACCAATTTCTATTGGTGTAATGTTTTCAATCATCACTTTTGGCTAGTTGTGAATTAACTAGCCAATCGGAGGGCTCCTAGCCACGGGGGGGGGGGGAAATCCCCTCCCGTGGGGTCATCTAGAGGTTGTCCCCTAGCTGCGGCTCTATTAACCCTTTCGTGAACCTGGTTAATAGAGCCGCAGCAAGGGGGAAACCGCGATGACGCAGCGTATGCGTCATCGGGCGGGAACGGTGATGTTTCCATGGCGCATACGCTGCGCGCCGCGGGCGGGAAGGGGATAAAGGGCATCAAAAGCCTATAGCCACCTTCTCAGAATGCAGCCTTAGTGCTGCAGAAGGTGGCTATTTTAGCTTTTGATGCCGCGGGGGGGTGACAGGTTCGCTTTAAACTTCGCCACAACAATATCTCGGACCTGCCTGGTGTGTTCCTTGGTCGTCATGATGCTCTCTCCACATGAAACAGAACCCTGAGACTATCACAGAGCAGGTGCATTTATACAGAGACTTGTTTACACACAGGTGGATTCTATTTATCATTACCAGTCATTTAGGACAAAATTGGATCATTCAGAGATCCTCACTGAACTTCTGGAGTGAGTTTGCTGCACTGAAAGTAAAGGGGCGAATAATATTGCACGCACCACTTTTCAGTTTTTTTATTTGTTAAAAAAGTTGAAAATATCCAATAAATTTCGTTCCACTTCACGATTGTGTCCCACTTGTTGATTCTTCACAAAAAAATTTGAATTTATATCTTTGGGGTTTTTTTTGTTTTTTTTTTTTAAATCATATAGTTTTTATTGAAACGTTTCAACACTTTGACATCTGTATCAAAACACAGTACTGATACAAAAATAAAAATTACAGGATAATATAATTTCCCTCTGTTTAACTTCTATCAGTCCCAGCACCCTCCCCCCACCCTCATAAACCCCAACTACAAGTGCTCTTCAATAGTCTTCCATATCAATAGAGAACGTAGGTTCCAGACATTACAATGACAGGGTATTTACCGGGGATGTTCAAAATAATGTTGCTACCGTTAGAATTAGCACAGAATCATTCTATGTCAACCTAATTCGATCCCTAAGTAACTCAAATGAGGCCATACCAGGGAAATCCAACCAAGTACCACATAGTTTTTCAAAGTACCCAGATCGTCCCCTTTTTAAATTATATATGTTTCCCCATAAGAATATTGGAATTTAGTCTACAGATAAATTCTGTTCGCGACGGAATCTTATCAGATATCCAATGAGACCTAATTAACTTCCTGGCGACAAATGGCATTTTTGCAATGGACAACTTAAGAGTATCATCTCCATTCAGCATGCCCACCTCCCCCAGTATACATGTAATAGGATCTCTAGGAACCATGACATCCATCACCACTTGTATCATATTAAGAACTGTGATCCAAAAGGCCTGACCACAGCATATGTATGATGTCCGTGTCCTCGGTCGTGCACCTAGGGCATCTAGAATCCTCCCGCAGCTGTAAAGTGCACATCCATTTAGGCGTCCTGTACACTCTATAAATTATATGCAGTTGTGTTGGTCTTCTAGGCTCACTAAGTGACAGTTTAGGAACCATCCGTAAAATCCCTTCCCACCTCTCCTCCGAGATCGGTCCCATCTGCTCTTCCCACCTAGTCAGAGCAGTCATAGGGTGCTTAGATAGGCACATCTGAAGGAGACTCTGATATACAAGGGATATTAATCCCTTAGTGGTTGTTTTTGAGCCGAATGTAGCCACAATGCTGTCTTGTTGAATAACAATTGGGGATTTGCGAATTGCATATCAAATGCGTGTCTCAATTGTAAATATTGATAGAACATATTATGCTTTAAAGGGTAATCCTTTTGAAGATCTTTGAAGGATTTAAAAGTGTCCCTGGTAACTAATTGTGACAACCACTGGATCCCAATTCTCCTCTACTGTGCAAATCCCTTAAGAGGTAACAGCTCAGGCAGATGGGGATTATCCCATATGGGGGCGTATACAGTGTGTGCCATGATACCCTGAATTTGCCTGAATTTATCCCAAATTTTAACCATCAATAGTATGGTGGGGCATCTGGAGGTGTGAGATCGCAGCACTCCCGCTTCCAAATTTGAAATCAATGACCCGTGTCCCACCAAATACACGAGTATCCTATCAGCTGAATCACCAGTACACAGCCAATTCTTCCCGCAAGGTGCTGTCACTGAGCCGATAAGTAATATAACCAGGGATTTGGCAAAGACAATCCTCCCTCATCCTTAGGTCTCTGTAGGTGTTCGAGCTTAATTCGCACATGTCTCTGTTGCCATATAAATTCCCTGAAGACCGCATTGATCTTATAAAATCTGTTTTGAGGCGGCCACATGGGGGCATTATGAAGAATATACAAAAGTTGAGGCTTAATGACCATTTATATCAGATTCACTCTGCCTACCATGAAGAGGTGTAACTTAGACCAGGCCCGTACTTTTGTCTTTAATTCTAAGCATCAGGGGGACAAGGTTCAAACGTTCAAAGTCTAGTAACTTAGCCGAGATAACAATCCCTAAGTATTTAAACTCCGTCACCACCGGGATTATGGTGTGAGCTGGTAGTGTGTTATCAAGAGAGAGCAGGGCAGACTTATCCCAGTTGATATACAGTCCAGAAATATCCCCAAACTCTGACAAGAGGGCCATAGAACCATTTCCATGATTTCTTATATATATTTTTAGCCCTAAAACTATCAGAGATAGAAAATATGTAAAAAATATGGAATAATCCGAGTATGGGAGCTTTTGGTAATTGCTACTCGAGGAGTTTTCCCCTTCTAGGTGCATAGCCCCGTATATTACATGGTGCACGGTTTGATGAGCATTTAGTAGTGCCTTTACGGTACTTTTCCACAGGGCTTTGCAAGCCTCTATACACGTGACTCAGAGAAGGATTTATGCTGGACTGTCTGAGTTTGGATGAATAATGAGTAAGGTACTGCATTTTAAAGTTATTTTATGTCATTTAACACTGTGTCTTGATTTAAAATCTTGTTTTTAAATGTGTTTTCATTAATTGTTCACTACAACAATGTGTGGTGGGCGTCGACGTCAGTGTCCGCCGCCTTTATAGGGGTGGATATGACGGCACACGCCAGACAACAAGGTCCGTAGAAGGGGCAGGTGCTCCGAAACGGAATCCGTCACCTGTGTGTCTCCTCACTCCCTCCCCCATCGCAGAGAAACCATGTAAAGAGGACTCTGAAATAAAAAAGGAAAAAGATTTGCTCGGTGAGTGCCGCAATTTTTTCTGGGCCATAGAACTATCTATCTAGAGAGCCGTGTTGGTCCCCCAAAAATAGGAGCAGATCATCTGCGTATAATGCAATTTTTTTCTTCATGGTTTCCATATTGGAAGAGTTTAATGGTAGTCTCCTTTCTAATTCTGGCGGCTAACTGCTCCATTGCCAGGGCGAACCGTAGCGGAGACAGAGGGCAATTCTGCCTCATGCCTCTATGCAGCGACAAGATTACCCTCTGCCCCACATTATCTCCTTTCACCTAATTGTTAAGGTACAGCCTTCTGACATTTAACGCCGTGGACTTATTGGGCATAAATCCTGTTTGATTAGGATGTACCAAAGATTCAATAACCTTTGCAAGTCTATAGGCCAGCACCTTGGCCAGGAGCTTAGTATCCACTGTTAACAGAGAGATAGGTCTGTATGACACTGGAAGAACAGGATCCCTCCCTTTTTTGGGAAGTACTACAATGATTGCTTCCCGCATGGAAGAGGGCAAGGATCCCAATTCCAAACTGGCATTGTAGACATCCAATAGGGCCGGTAGTATAATATTATATTTTTTTTTTTTTTTTCGCTCCACAGGTAGACCATCCACTCCTGGCGCCTTATCATTTGACATGGAGCCAAGCGCCTCCTCCCAGTTCCTCCAGCGTCACAGGGCCATCTAAATATAGTTTTGAAGGCTTGGTCAGAGTCGGTAATTCGGCCTTCTTCAGGAATTCCTCAAAGTCAACCTGTGTTGCCTGTATTTGTGAGGAGTATAGGTTGAAGTGAAAATGTTTCAGCAGGCAAAGAATCTTCGGTGTAGTGCTGGCCATGTCACCCCCCCCTCTCCCTTTAGTTGGACTATAAATGAGGCCTCTCGCTGTGCCGATGATATTACTGATAGTAGGTGACCTGCACTTTCGGCATTCTCAAACAACTGAACAGATTGGAACATACGTTTCCTCTCTGCAGCCTGACCAGTCACCTTAGCCACCCGAGCATGCGTCTCTCTAAGCCGTTTCTGAGTACCAGGAGTAGACTGCAAAAGCAGGGCCCCCTCCTCCTCCTCCTCCCAATTCCCTAAACACCAGGCTATCTCGATCCCTAGTGGCAGTTTTAATTTTTGAAATTTCCCTGATACGCATACCCCTAATGTATGCCTTCATTGCCTCCCATACAATCTGGGTGGGAGCTGATCCTCTGTTCACTTGAAAATATTCATATAGTTCAGCTCCAAACCGGTCCTCCACATCCATCAACCGTAACCAGAAGGGGTTAAGTTTCCATGGGAGTCTAGATCGCATGTCGGGGTGTTTCTAATCAAGCAGATGGACATAGGGGCGTGGTCTGAAACCGTCCTAGGCAGATACTTAATATCCGAAATTAACGTCTGCATTAGTCGGTCTCCCAGAGCCAGATCTATACGAGAAAGAGATGAGAAGGTAGCAGAGGAACAGGAATATTGATATTCCCCCATTTGTCTACACCTCCACAAATCTGTCAATGCCCCTCCTTAATTAGCGTGCCAAACGGTGTACAATTACCATTCGGCTTCAGGGGTTCATGCCTCCCTTTGTCCCAATGGAAGTCCTGGATATTACTAAAATCCTTTACCACCATATATGGGACTCTTGGAAAGTCCTGCAGCAAGTTCAAGGCTGTATCAATACTTTACTGCTATATGGTGGAGGTGTGTGTGTGTATATATAATATAAATATATATATAATAATATATATATATATTATATATATATACAGTTTAATGAAAGTTCCACTGCAGCACTCCTTTGAAAAACGATTTTCCTTTATTCCTGGCTTTGATTAAAGATCAGGCAGGAGATGGCCACTATCGGGCACACACGCCCTTTGTCAATTATATTATATATAATCTGTAATTGAAAGAGTTTTACAGCCGCGGGTGAGTTCCGGCGGGGGGGTGCCGTCAGTGCCCCGCCGCCCCTGCTACTACTGACAGCCGCGGTTGAGTTCCGGCGGGGGAAGAGGTGTGCCGTCAGTGCCCCGCCCCCCCTGCTGCTTCTGACAGTCCGATGTGAGGGTGAGTTCCGGCGGGGGGGTGGTCTTACCTGCCCCGTTGCCGCCGATGCCATTACAGGGATATGGCGCCGCCCCCTCTCCCTAGGGTTAGGGCTAGGGTTAGGGCTAGGTTTAGGTTTAGACGCCTTGTATACCACTGGGGGCTGCTGCTGTATACACCACTGGGGGCTGCTGCTGTATACACCACTGGGGGCTGCTACTGTATACACCACTGGGGCTGCTGCTGTATACACCACTGGGGGCTGCTGCTGTATACACCACTGGGGCCTTTATATACCACTGGGGAGGCTGCTGTATACCACACTGCTGGGGGCTGTATACCTGTGCTGGGGTCCACCCTCGGCTTATACACGAGTCAATAGGTTTTCCCAGGTTTTGGGAGCAAAAGAAGGGGGGTCGGCTTATACACAGGTCGGCTTATACACGAGTATATATGGTACCTCTTAGTTTTTTCTCTTTATTCATCAAAGAAAAGCAAAAAAAAAAGAAAAAAAAAAATCGAAAAAAACGGCCATAGGTTTAAATAAAATCGAGATTTTGATTTTTTTCCAAAATCGCCCAGCCCTACTACCCGCCATCATGTATCGGTAGTCTCATGCATGTTCCCATAATGTCCCAAAATAATACACAGTAGCCTACACATCCTGTAGAGAGAAAGTCCTGTGAGCACTTGTCCCCTCCCTCCCAATCCCAACAGCCATAACTATTAACCAACAGTAGAAAAAAAAGAGTATGTTGAGGGAACATCTTTCCCCCTGTATTGAAAATCGGGCGTTTCAGTTCCATAGCGTTCCCCGCACCATTCAGGGTAACTGCCCTTAACACTCCTCCTGTATATGGTTATTCCGCAGCTCAAAATCGGCATGCAAATCAGTTTAAAAGGAAGTAAAGGATATAAGCCGTTTCATCTCTTTTTAGCTGCAAATAGTTCACCTGTAATAGCAAGAAAGAGATAAAACAAGAGAAACAAACATAGAGGAGGGAGGGCTAGAAAGGGTGAAGGAGAGGGAGGGGAGGAAGACGAAGGAGGAAAGGAAGGCAGGAAGAGGAGAGGAGGAAAGAAAGAAGGGGAGACAGGAGAAGGGAAGGTAGACAGGAAGAAGGGGAAGGAGGAAGGGAGAGACACAGGGGAAGAGGGGTGAGGGAGGGGGGCAGAGGGAGGGAAGGGGAAAACAATGGAGAAATGGAGGGGGGAGGAAATCCACTCAATGCAGAGTAAGCAGACTGTACATGAGAGAGCAAAAATGACTCAGAAGTCCTCCAGCAAATGTTTCCATGGACGGGACAAGTCAAAGACCAAACCGGCGACAAGCGTCCTCATCCCACGTCATTTCCTTGTCTTTCGCTCTGTAGTCGGCCTTCATCCACATCCATCCATTTCATGGCCTCCTTCGGATCCGGAAAAAAGAGAGCCCTTCCTTCCGCCTCAACTCTCATGACATATTTGGCACCAGCTGCCTGTAGTCGCTTTTTGACGTTTATAAATTTCGCACGCTGCCACTGCACCTCCAAAGGGTAGTCAGGATAGAACGAAATCCTAGAGCCATTAATGGTGATGTCAGGGTGTTCTCGAGCATATTTCAGAATAATATCTCTATCTCTATAGTGGAACCTTGGCTAGCACAGTTCTCGGATGTTCACCTGGGAGGGGGGGGGGAGCAGGTACCCTGTGCGCCCTTTCAACAGCATATAGATGAGTTAGTTTATCAGGGCCCACCACTTTCTTTATCCAATTTCAAAGAATTCAGTAGGATTTTTATCTTTTATAGCGCTCAGGGATACCCACAATGCGGACGTTATTACGTCTTGACCTGTTCTCAAGGTCGTCGGTTTTCGCAAACAAAGTATTAAAATGTTTATCGGCTTCTTTCTGTCCTGAGACACAGCCCGATAGTTCATCCTCTACTGTACTGACCTGTTGTTCCAGCTCCCCTGTTCTCTCTTTGACCCCGTGCAGATCTTGCTTCACAGTCTGCATGGTCTCCTGCAAGTGTCCTAGCTGTGTCAGCACATGTGAAATGGAGGTATTGCATTACAGGACTGCAAGTAGCACATCCTTGTTTGTGGGCTCTGCAGGTACCTTCAGCTGTATTGCTGCAGTTGCTGTGTGTTTTGGGCCACAAGTTCTCCCCATCTAGGCTCTCTGTCCAGGGTCTCATGTGTAGCCTGGCCTCCATGTTCCTCATCCCCCTTCCCGGCAGCACCCATCTCCTCCTCCATATCCCCCCCGCCTTCAGGGTCCTGCATGCTGCCAGCGCCTCCCTGCTCCACTCAGGCAAATCTCTGCAGCCTCACCGACACCTCTCTGCTCCTGGCCTCCTCCACGGATATCGCTCCCTGTGGCGCGCGCATCTCAGCGTCCGCGCCATCTTGGGCTTCACTGTATGCTTCACCCGCCCTATTCCTCTGGCCTCTCTTTACCATTTTACCAGCGGATCAGTGTGCCGGGACGTCCAGGGGTCTCCATCGCGGTCAGGGCTGCTGCACCGTAAGTTAGTGAGTGTTTGCGGGCTATAGTTAATGGAAATTGGCTGGTATAGTGCGGGAGCTTGCCTCACACACGTCCTCCTTACATGCCGCTAGGCCACGCCCCCATATCTTTATGTTTTGAAGCCTGAAATGTGGAAAAAAGGTTGAAAAGTTCAAGGAGGCCAAATACTTTCAAAAGGCACTGTGTATGTATGTAGTGGTATGAGTGGTCCAACCCCTGCAGCAGAAAACATTCCCCAAACCATGACACTTACTCCACCACCTTTCACTGACTTCTTTATGCACTTTGGGTTCAGTCTTTCCAAAGTTTCTCGACGAACATATTTCCCTATCAGATTCAAATAAATTAAACTTGCTTTCATCAATAAAATGAACTGTGGACCACTTCTTCTTTGTCCACACAACATGCTCCTCACCAAAGGTGAGTCTAGTCTTTTGATTCTTTCTGCTAATGAGAGGTTTGGTCACTGCAGAGTGGGCTTTCAGTCCAAATGCTCTTAAACATTGTGACACTGTATGATGAGACAGATTCTTACCCTATTCAGTGGTGAACTGTCGAGCTAATCCAGCTACACTGTTGAAACTATTACCCATGGAGATTCTCCACAATATCCTGTCCTCTCTTACATTTGTCTTTCGAGGGAGACCAGCCTTCTTGGGGGACTTGAAAGAGTGTGTAATGTTGTAAAGATGCAATATTCTAGAAATCACAGACTTGGAATGACCAACTTCTGTTGCTATGGCTGATAGGGAGACCCCTTTGGCCTTCATATGACAACCTGCTGCTGAAGGGTTTCAGTCACTGTGGAACGGCACACCATTTTTGCAATGTACCGTATATACTCGCGTATAAGCCGAGTTTTTCAGCCCAAAAATTGGGCTGAAAAGTACCCCCCTCGGCTTATACGCGAGTCAGTGCTGTATACCGATGTATACATCGGTACATACCGATGTATACATCGGTATACAGCAGCCCCCGCATCCCCAGTAATGCAGGGCCCCCCCAGGGTCTCTCCGGTCACCTGTAAAGCAAGCTATACTTATCAGTGTCCCGCTCGCACCCGCCGCTGCCGACATCCACGATCCTCCATCTTCATGCGACTCCTCTTCCTGTTTCTGTGCGCGTCGCCGGCAATGACGTCATTCCCGGCGACGCGCACAGGAAACAGGAAGAGGAGTCGCATGAAGATGGAGGATCGTGGATGTCGGCAGCGGCGGGTGCGAGCGGGACACTGATAAGTATAGCTTGCTTTACAGGTGACCGAGAGACCCTGGGGGGGGCCTGCATTACTGGGGCTGCCTGTATACTACCACTGGGGCTGCTATATACCTCTGGGGCCCTGTATACTACCACTGGGGCTGCTATATACCTCTGGGGCCCTGTATACTACCACTGGGGCTGCTATATACCTCTGGGGCCCTGTATACTACCACTGGGGCTGCTATATACCTCTGGGGCACTGTATACTACCACTGGGGCTGCTATATACCTCTGGGGCCCTGTATACTACCACTGGGGCTGCTATATACCTCTGGGGCACTGTATACTACCACTGGGGCTGCTATATACCTCTGGGGCCCTGTATACTACCACTGGGGCTGCTATATACCTCTGGGGCACTGTATACTACCACTGGGGCTGCTATATACCTCTGGGGCCCTGTATACTACCACTGGGGCTGCTATATACCTCTGGGGCCCTGTATACTACCACTGGGGCTGCTATATACCTCTGGGGCCCTGTATACTACCGCTGGGGCTGCTATATACCTCTGGGCCCTGTATACTACCACTGGGGCTGCTATATACCTCTGGGGCCCTGTATACTACCACTGGGGCTGTATATACTACCACTGGGGCTGTATATACTACTGGGGCTGCGTGTATACTACCACTGGGGCTGCTGTATCTACCTCTGGGACTGGTGTATACCACACTGCTGGGGCTGTATACTTGTGCTAGGGTCCACCCTCGGCTTATACACGAGTCAATAGATTTTCCCAGGTTTTGGGGGCAAAAGTAGGGGGGTCGGCTTATACACGGGTCGGCTTATACACGAGTATATACGGTAAGTGCAAACTGGAAGGTTAGACTGACAGTTAAATAGGGTTTGTCAGATAATTAATAATTACCAGGTGCCAGATTTAGACCAATAACTTGCAGGTATCTAAAAGTGTTCTCTAATTTTGAACAGTGTACTTTTTTAGTTCTCATTTACATTTTTATTCTGTGCTTTAGAATATATTCCCTGCTTTCCATGGTGCTGTAAAGGCTGTAATGACGCGAATTGCGTCATTTCCGGCATCGGGTGATGTCAGTACACCCGCGCCGCTCTGTAGGATTCAAGCACCGCATTGCGCATGCGGTGTTTGAAGCAGAATACAGCGGCGTGGGTGTACTGACATCACCCGATGATGGAAATGACGCGATTCGCATCATTACAGCCTTTACAGCGCTGTGGAGAGCAGGGAGGCGCTGAATACAATATGAATAGAAGATCACGCCTATTAGGGTGTGATCTTATGACGAAGAGGGCCCGCCCTAAGGGCTAAAGAATATAGCCCTAGCTCATTAACATAGCTAATGAGTAAGTTATAAAACGTTTTTATGCCACTTTCACAGGATGCTTTTTGAGACAAAAGGAGTGTGGGATTAGTGATGGGATGCTGCAGGGACATGTTTTGCTAGCTTATGAGGCGTTTTGGAGGGGACAGGATCCCTTTAAAATACTGCTAATTTACTCATGTTAGGATTTGTTCACATAGGACAACACCACAACCTCAATTTTAAGGATATTGTGTTTGTTGTTCTCTAATTTTGATCACCAATGTATATATGGCAGGATAGTTACACAATATAATTAGGTAATGCTATGTATACGTCTTCTCGGATGCTGCTTGATTTCTGCAAAATAAAGCTTTACTCAATGTCTTCCATTGTTATCATGTCCAGCCATCACCATGTTGCCCTATCAGTGTGTAACTCCTCTACATCCATGACTTTTTCCTTTAAAATTCTTAGTTATCATCCAGTACCCTCATTTATCTTTCCTCCTTTTGAGGTCCACACTGTCAGCCTTCTGCACCACTTCTCCCTGCAATTTGCAGTTGTAGCAGCCTCCGGGACAATACCACCTGTTCCTGGATCACTTTGCTACCTGGCTTCCTCACTTTCAATTCTGTGACATTCCCACTCTCCTCATTGGAAATTTTAACATCCAAATGATATTCCCCTCTGCCCATCTGCCTCTCATCTGTCTCTAACTTCAACTCTAGGCCTGTCATAGTTTTATAACGCCTACACATGAAGACGAGAATACATTGGACCTGATCTTCTCCTGACACTACTCAGTGCATCATCTTATTACCGGTAACTCCCCTCTCCCTCTATCTGGCCATAACTTTATTTCCTTCTCACTAAGAACTGTCAGCTTGCTCAGGAAACCCATATTTTCCACACTTACAGAAATCTATGTTCTATCAATACCCAGCAACTTATGAGGTTTTTGCAGTCATCTGTTCCGTAAAAATCCTCCCTCGTGTTCCGACTAAGCTTTGAAATATTATAATAAAACACTTGAAATTGCCCTTGATGAAACTGTACCCTACACATAGAGGCAACCAGGAGTGGGATTCACACTGCCCCCTCTGGGTTGGGGAAACCAACAGTTAAAATTGCATCCGATTCCCCAAACTGCCAAGAAACAATGCCCCAAGCCAGTTCTGGACATGAACCGGTTTCTAATGAATGTTTGTTTTTGGACGCAAATGAAATATATTGTGGTGCAGGAAACTTTTTCTGCACTGCAATATTTAAACTGGCCAATCAGAGGCAGTCAGTTGATGCCAACATGCATGTCGCTGGCGTCAGATGCCGGACTATTAGAGGCCAGCAGCTGACATCAGCAGGCACGTCTCTATTGTACCGTATTATGTCAATGCCATGCACTGGCTTGCGCCATCAAAGCAAGAGGAGGACACTGCTGGATCTTACACAAGTAAGAAGAATTTTTTATTATTTTATTACAAAAGGGCGGCCATATGGGGACAACATGTGGAATTATTTGGGGACCAGGATGTATGACATATGGGAAACCAGGATGGGAGATTATATGGGAACCAGAATGGAGGATTCAATGTTAACCAGGATGAAGGACTAAGATGGAGAATTCTATGAGGATCAGAATAGGGGATTATATGGAGACCAGAATGAATGACCTATGGGGACCGGGATGGGAGGGGATTGTATGTGGACCAGGATAGAGTATATATGAAGACCAGGGTGCGGGACATTACTACATAAAGGGCTCAGGATGGGGGACATAAGGGACAATATTATAGAAGGACGACAGGACAGAGGAAATTGTTGCATGATGGGAGACATGACCGGACAGAGGAAATTATTACAGAATGATGGCAAGTGGTGGACATAATTACTGTAGGGGCTTATTAGGGGACATTACTTTCCTCATATATTTTACTTTTGAGGATACATTTTTCAATTGGGGAATTGAAGTGAGCTTCTGTTATTGCACAGGGTAGCACTATGTCGCTTTATTTTCTTCATTTTTCTTCACCAGGTGAAGTTGTGGGGGGAAAAAAAGTTGAATGTGTTTTAGAAGTGATCATTTATAGATGACTGTGTGTTATTTTCTGCAGAGTCCAGTCCTGGATGAAAGAAGTGATAGTGGTCTGCGCCGAATGAAGAAAAACGAAGATGAATGATTTCACCTAGAGACAACATTGGTAAATTACATTATCACATGTGCACTGCTTTATATATACTATATACAGAGCTCCTGTATATAATCCAGTAATGATATTAATGCAAGGACGTCCAAGGTAGTATTCTCTTAAATACTGCCTGTACCACATGCCACACCAGAGAGGCAACGGGAGATTAGGGTGATAAATAAGTGGCTCAGGAATTGGTTTAGGAAGGAGAGGTTTGGGATCCTGGAGAACTGGGTCGACTTCTCTGTTGGCTACAGGTTCTATGCTAGAGATGGGCTGCACCTCAATGGGGAGGGTGCAGCTGTGCTGGGGGAGAAAATGGCTAGAAGGTTGGGGGAGGGCATTCATTGTACAGGAGGAGAAAATAATGTAAATAGTAACCTGGGCACAAATAATGAAATTGGGGGTGGCATGTAGGAAGAAATAGAGGTAAAGAGAGATGCATAAAGTGCATATATACGAATGCCAGAAGCCTTACCATCAAAATGGACGAATTAGAATTAATTTGGTTGGAAAATAATTATGACATGGTGGGGATATCGGAGACATGGCTGGACAAAAGTCATGACTGGGCTGTTAATTTTACAGGGCTATAGTCTGTTCAGAAATGACCGTACAAATAAGCGAGCAGGAGGTGTGTGTTTATATGTAAAATTATCCTTAAAACCCATCATTCGTGATAATATATGTGAATCTAATGAAAATGTAGAGTCCGTGTGGGTGGAGATAAGGGGAGGAGGAAAAAAATAATAAGTTACTGATAGGAGTTTGCTATAAGTCTCCAACAATAAAGGAAGTAGAGGAGAATATCCTCATAAACCAAATAGATGAAGCAGCGACTCGGGGAGAAGTCATTATTACGGGGGACTTCAACTACCCTGAAATTAATTGTGGAACAGAAACCTGCAGTTCCAGCAAAGGTGGTAGGTTTTTGACAATTGAGAGACAATTACCTTTCACAACTGGTTCAGGATCCAACAAGTAGGGGGGCACTGTTAGACCTAATATTAACCAACAGGCCAGACCGCATATCAAATATATGGGTTGGAGGTCCCTTGGGTTATAGTGATCTCAAAATAATAAGTTTTCAAGTATCATAATAAGATGTGTAGTAGAGGGGCTACAAGGACACTAAACTTCAGGAAGGCAGATTTCCAACAGTTGAGAAATGATCTTGGTGCAATAAACTGGGACGATGTCCTGGGACAAAGTACACAAAGCAAATGGGAGATGTTTATTAGCATCCTGAATAGGACCTGTGCACAATATACACCCTGTGGGAATAAACATACTAGAAATAGGAGGAAACCACTATGGCTAAATAAGGCTGTAAGGGGCGCAATACGTGACAAAAAGAAAGCATTAAGGGAATTAAAGCAAGTCGGTAGTGATGAGGCGTTAAACAAATACACAAAATTAAATAACCTCTGTAAAAAAACAAATCAAGGCAGTAAACATTTAGACAGAGAGACTCATTGCCAGAGAAAGTTGAAAAAAAATCCCAAAATATTCTTTAACTACATAAATAGTAAGAAACTAAAAAATGATTGTGTTAGTCCCCCTTAAACATAGTCTGGGTGACATGGTGGAAGAGGATAAAGCCAACATGCTAAATTACTTTTTTGCAACAGTATTTACACAAGAATATCCCATGACAGACAACATGATTAGTGATAACAAAAACTCTCCAGTAACTGTAACCTGCTTAACCCAACAAGACATATGGCACCATCTAAAAATCACTAAAGTTGACAAATCCCCAGGCCCGGATGGGATACACCACAGAGTACTGCAGGAATTAAGTACCATCATAGATAAACCATTATTTTTAATCTTTAAAGATTCCATAATAATCGGGTCTGTACCACAGGACTGGCGTATAGGAAATGTGGTGCCAATATTCAAAAAGGGGACAAAAACTGAACTTGGAAATGATAGGCCAGTAAGCTTAACCTCTACTGTGGGTAAAATGGTAAAATCCTTGAGGGTTTTCTAGGAGATGCTATACTGGAGTATCTGAAGAAAAATAACCTCATGACCCAATATCAACATGGGTTTACAAGGGACCGTTCCTCTCAAACTAACCTGATAAGCTTTTATGAAGAGGTAAGTTCTGGACTGGACCAAAGAAATGCATTGGACGTAGTGTATATGGACTTTTCAAAAGCTTTTGATACGGTGCCACACAAAAGGTTGATACATAAATTGAGAGCAATGGGGATAGGGGAAAATATTTGTAAGTGGGTTAAGAATTGGCTCAGTGATAGGAAACAAAGGGTGGTTATTAATGGAACACACTTAGAATGGGTCACAGTTAACAGTGGGGTACCACCGGGATTGGCCCCACTTCTTTTTAACATATTTATTAATGACCTTGTAGGGGGCAAACAGAGTAGAATCTCAATATTTGCAGATGACACTAAACTCTGCAGGGTAATCAATACAGAGGAGGACAATTTTATATTACAGGAGGGTTTATGTAAACTAGAAGCTTGGGCCGATAAATGGCAAATGAGCTTTAATGGGGATAAATCTAAGGTCTTGCACTTGGGCAGAGGAAATAAAATGTATAATTGTGTGCTTAATTGTAAAACACTGGGAAAAACTGTCACTGAAAAAGACCTGGGTGTGTGGGAAGAATACAAACTCACATATAGTGGCCAGTGTCGGGTAGCTGCTGCAAAGGCAAATAAAATAATGGGATGTATTAAAAGAGGCATAGATGCTCATGAGGAGAACATAATTTTACCTCTATACAAGTCACTAGTGCGACCGCACTTAGAATACTGTGTACAATTCTGGTCTCCGGTGTATAAGAAAGACATAGCTGAACTAGAGCGGGTGGAGAGAAGAGCGACCAAGGTTATTAGAGGACTGAGGAGTCTGCAATACCAAGACAGGTTATTAAACTTGTAGTTATTTAGTTTGGAAAAACGAAGGCTTAGGGGTGATCTTATGATAATGTATAAATATATGAGGGGACAGTAAAGAGACCTTTTTAATGATCTTTTTACTCTTAGGCCTGAGACGAGGACAAGGGGGCATCACACATAAGCTGCCGTAAAGCAACCTCGCGCATGCGCAATGCACATCACGAGGTCCTCTACACCCAAATGGGTGTACTGAAGTCAGGATCGCCGGATATGACGCGTTGGCGTCATAGCAGCTATACCGCCCATGTAGGAGGACCAGAAGGAACACTATGGCTTAGCACGCCCATCGGGGCTTGAATAATTGAAGTACAGGCGGCGATGAGAAGCCACAGGGAACGCCCTGTGTGACTTCTCAAGAACTGAGAAGCCACAGTTAATCAGGTAATAAAAGCACGTTTATAAACTTTATAAATACCCAATTTTAACACACAGGGATGGCTAGAATAAAATACTGATGGTGTAGGGACAGGTATTAATAGGCTGGGGGCTAATTTTTAGGGGTCCGGTTCCCTTTAACCACTTTCTTGCATTCAGTAGTCTTTCCTGCTCTTTCAAGCATGATAACTATAGACTTATCTCTAATCCCTTTTTAAGCTCTAAACATTTGGAACACTTGGTTTAACTCACATCTAATTCTCTATCTGTCAGAGAACTATCTTCTTGCGCTGTATAGAAACTGCCCTTACTAAGCTCTCTAATTATCTACTAGCAGCAAAATCTAATTGTCACTACTGCCTACTGAATCTTTTGGATCCCTCTGCAGCATTTGACATTGTGGATCACCAGCTCCTCGTCAATAAGTTCCACTTTATCAGCCTCTTGGACACCATTCTCCCTTGGTTCTTATCCTGCCTCTCTAACTTTTCCTTCAGTGTATCCTTGCTCCTCCCCTTTCTGTGGGGTTCCTCCGGGTTTAATCCTAGGCTCCCTTCTCTTGTCACTGTATTCTGTCCCTGTTGGACAAATCATCCGCAGATTCAGTTTTTAATATCCATATCTATGCTGATGTCACTTAATTATTTATACTCTTCCCCTTACATCACCCCTGCATTACTGCAAAAATACAAATTATTCTTTCTCTGTGAGCTGTCTTTCAATAGTTATGTCTTCACCATATCTAAAATTTATTCAGTCAAAAATTGAACTCTTTGTGTTTACTTCCTTTACTAATTTGGCTAAAATCTGAAATGGGCATTTCTGTGTGTGGTTCTACCATAATTCCCAAGCAGCATGCCCTCTGTCTTGGGGTTATATTTCGTTCAAATTAATTGCAACAGCTGATCACTTGCTTGGCTCATGTAACCTGCACCTCAAAAACATCTCTAAAATGTATTTTTTCCTACCTTTTCTTTCCTTTTGACTCTTAAAAAACTATTACCGTATATACTCGTTTATAAGCCGACCCCCCTACTTTTGCCCCCAAAATCTGGGAAAACCTATTGACTCGTGTATAAGCCGAGGGTGGACCCCAGCACAGGTATACAGCCCCCAGCAGTGTGGTATACAGGCCCCCCCAGTGGTATACAGGCCTCCCCAGTGGTAGTATACAGCCCCCAGCAGTGTGGTATACAGCAGCCTCCCCAGTGGTATATACAGGCCCCAGCAGTGTTACAGCAGCCTTCCCAGTGGTATATACAGCAGCAGCAGCCCCAGTGGTATATACAGCAGCAGCAGCCCCAGTGGTAGTATACAGCAGCAGCAGCAGCCCCAGTGGTAGTATACAGCAGCAGCAGCAGCCCCAGTGGTAGTATACAGCAGCAGCAGCAGCAGCCCCAGTGGTAGTATACAGCAGCAGCAGCCCCAGTGGTAGTATACAGCAGCAGCAGCCCCAGTGGTAGTATACAGCAGCAGCAGCCCCAGTGGTAGTATACAGCAGCAGCAGCAGCCCCAGTGGTAGTATACAGCAGCAGCAGCAGCCCCAGTGGTAGTATACAGCAGCAGCAGCAGCCCCAGTGGTAGTATACAGCAGCAGCAGCAGCCCCAGTGGTAGTATACAGCAGCAGCAGCAGCCCCAGTGGTAGTATATAGCAGCAGCCAGTAGTATCAGCAGCCCCCAGTGGTAGTATACAGCAGCAGCCCCAGTGGTAGTATACAGCAGCAGCGCAGCCCAGTGGTAGTATACAGCAGCAGCAGCAGCCCCAGTGGTAGTATACAGCAGCAGCAGCAGCCCCAGTGGTAGTATACAGCAGCAGCAGCAGCCCCAGTGGTAGTATACAGCAGCAGCAGCAGCCCCAGTGGTAGTATACAGCAGCAGCAGCAGCCCCAGTGGTAGTATACAGCAGCAGCAGCAGCCCCAGTGGTAGTATACAGCAGCAGCAGCAGCCCCAGTGGTAGTATACAGCAGCAGCAGCAGCCCCAGTGGTAGTATACAGCAGCAGCAGCAGCCCCAGTGGTAGTATACAGCAGCAGCGGGCCCCAGTGGTAGTATACAGCAGCAGCAGCCCCAGTGGTAGTATACAGCAGCAGCAGCCCCAGTGGTAGTATACAGCAGCAGCCCCAGTGGTAGTATACAGCAGCAGCCCCAGTGGTAGTATACAGCAGCAGCCCCAGTGGTAGTATACAGCAGCAGCAGCCCCAGTGGTAGTATACAGCAGCAGCAGCCCCAGTGGTAGTATACAGCAGCAGCAGCCCCAGTGGTAGTATACAGCAGCAGCAGCCCCAGTGGTAGTATACAGCAGCAGCAGCCCCAGTGGTAGTATACAGCAGCAGCAGCCCCAGTGGTAGTATACAGCAGCAGCAGCCCCAGTGGTAGTATACAGCAGCAGCAGCCCCAGTGGTAGTATACAGCAGCAGCAGCCCCAGTGGTAGTATACAGCAGCAGCAGCCCCAGTGGTAGTATACAGCAGCAGCAGCCCCAGTGGTAGTATACAGCAGCAGCAGCCCCAGTGGTAGTATACAGCAGCAGCAGCCCCAGTGGTAGTATACAGCAGCAGCAGCCCCAGTGGTAGTATACAGCAGCAGCAGCCCCCCAGTGGTAGTATACAGCAGCAGCCCCAGTGGTAGTATACAGCAGCAGCCCCAGTGGTAGTATACAGCAGCCCCAGAGGTATATACAGTAGCAGCCCCAGAGGTATATACAGTAGCAGCCCCAGTGGTAGTATACAGCAGCAGCAGCAGCCCCAGTGGTAGTATACAGCAGCAGCAGCAGCCCCAGTGGTAGTATACAGCAGCAGCAGCAGCCCCAGTGGTAGTATACAGCAGCAGCAGCCCCAGTGGTAGTATACAGCAGCAGCCCCAGTGGTAGTATACAGCAGCAGCCCCAGTGGTAGTATACAGCAGCAGCCCCAGTGGTATATACAGTAGCAGCCCCAGAGGTATATACAGTAGCAGCCCCAGTGGTAGTATACAGCAGCAGCAGCAGCCCCAGTGGTAGTATACAGCAGCAGCCCCAGTGGTAGTATACAGCAGCAGCCCCAGTGGTAGTATACAGCAGCAGCCCCAGTGGTAGTATACAGCAGCCCCAGTGGTAGTATACACGCAGCCCCAGTGGTAGTATACACGCAGCCCCAGTGGTAGTATACACGCAGCCCCAGAGGTATACAGCCCCCCCATCAGAATCCAGGGCCCCCCCCCCCTTGCTCCGCAAACCTGTAAAGTAAAATCATTATACTTATCACTGTCCTGTCGCCGCCGTCCCCGCCGCTGCCGACATCGCGCTCCTCCGTCTTCATCCAGCGTCTTCCGGCTTCCTCTGGTCGGCGCAGGCAATGACGTCATTGCCTGCGCCGACATGAAGCCGGAGGAGCGCGATGTCGGCAGCGGCGGGGACGGCGGCGACAGGACAGTGATAAGTATAATGATTTTACTTTACAGGTTTGCGGAGCAAGGGGGGCCCTGGATACTGATGGGGGGGTGGGCGGGCGGCCCCATGTTGGTTGGTATACTCGCGTATAAGCCGAGGGGGGACTTTTCAGCCCAATCTTTGGGCTGAAAAACTCGGCTTATACGCGAGTATATACAGTACTCTTATTCATTCTCACCTGCACTACTGCATCAGTCTCCCTCTTACTAAACTACTCCCCTCTCCCAATCTATTCTGAATGTAGCAGCCAGGATCATAATTCTGTCCAACCAATACACTGATGCTGTAATCATGTGTCAGTCTTTGCACTGATTGCCCATCAACTACAAAGTACAATATAAATGTATCACTCTTCCCCACAAAGCCCTCCACAGTTCTGCAGTCTTAGATCTATTTCCTCAACTTTGGTTATCACCCTACTCATGCCCTCTGTTCTGCTAATGGCCTAAGACTAATATCCTCTATAATCCGAGCCTCTCACTCCTGTCTCTAGGACTTCTCTTGTTCTGCACCAATTTTCTGAAATATACTACCCCAGACAATTAAGCCAGCCAGTTAATTCTCAGTATTCACAGTTTTAAGCATGTTCTAAAAACACTCTACTTTATACTAACCTATCCCCTCACCTCACTAATTCTTCTTTCCTTGCTCTCAATAACACTTTGTCTCTTGTACAGATACTGGCTGTTGGCTGATTCATTCAGTGTTTTGAATTCCCCTATTTAATATATTAATGGCTGGACCATACACAACACATGTTGGTACTATAATAATAAAAATTATTTGAAGTTTTATTAACCATCAGCTGCCATAAGGCTGGCACATTGTGCAGTGTCTGCACTGACTATATACATTGTCCCTAAGGCTACATTCTCACTATGAAATCTGTATTTGGAGAGTTCTTTTATGTTGCAGACTTTTCTTTTTCAAATTTCTTTACCTACCGTATATACTCGTGTATAAGCCGACCCCCCCCCCTACTTTTGCCCCCAAAAGGTGGTAAAAGTTATTGACTCGTGTATAAGCCTAGGGTATGAAATGCAGCAGACCCCCATCCTATTATATAGCCCCCCGTCACTGGTATATAGCACCCCTCAGTAATGGTATATAGCACCCCTCAGCAGTGGTATACAGGCCCCTCAGCAGTGGTATACAGGCCCCTCAGCAGTGGTATACAGGCCCCTCAGCAGTGGTATACAGGCCCCTCAGCAGTGGTATACAGGCCCCTGTGCAGTGGTATACAGGCCCCTGTGCAGTGGTATACAGGCCCCTGTGCAGTGGTATACAGGCCCCTGTGCAGTAATACACAGCCCCCCCTCCTTATTATGTGTCCCCCAGGCTGCGGCACTTGTTAAAATAACAAACGTTTCATACATCACCTTTCCGGCGCCACTCCTCCGCTCCCGGCTTCTTCTTCCTGCTTTTGCCGGCTTCTAGTGCTGTGACCGGGCGCAGGAGATGACGTCATCGGCTGCGCCCGGTCACATGACACCGGCACAAGCAGGAAGAAGCCAGGACCGGAGGAGCGGCGCCGGAAAGGTGATGTATGAAATGTTTGTTATTTTAACAGGTGCCGCAGCCTGTGGGACACATAATAAGGAGAGGGGGCTGTGTATTACTGCTGGGGGCCAGTGTATTGCAATATGCACGGCATCCCCCTGCCGTTGATGGACGGGGGGATGCCGTGCATATTCATTACACTAATGAGGCGGCCCCACGTGACCGCCCCCGGTCATTACGGCCCCCTCCTGCCTCCTTCAGCCCCTGGTCACAGCCCCCCCCCCCCCAGAGCAAATACCCAGTGACTCGCGTATAAGCCGTGGGGGAGACTTTTCAGCCCAATTTTCGAGACGAGAGATTATTAGGGCATGCACAAGTAGTTTAGTAGATTGAGGGTTGAGGAAGGGAGGGATACTGGAAATATTTTTGAGTTTGAGGTGGCAAGGGCTTGGATGTGCAGTTTGAAGGACAGGGCAGAGTCAAGGGTTACTCCGAGGCAGTGGTTTCAGGTGCAGCACAAAGTGTGCTGTCATTTATTGTGATAGATAGATCTGGTAAGGAAGGTGTGTGAGATGGAGGAAAGATGATGAGTTCGGTTTTGTCTACGTTGAATTTTAGGAAGTGAGAGGAGGAGAATATGGCTGATAGACACTCCAAGATTCTGGACTGGAGAGATGTGACATATGGGCCAGAGAGAGAGATCTGAGTGTCATCAGCATACAGGTGATACTGAAAGCCATGGGCCTTTGAGTTGTCCCAGACCAAGGGTATAGATTGAAAAAAGGAGCCCCAGGACAGAGCCTTGAGGGACCCCAACAGAGAGGGGATGGGGCAAGGAGATCATGCGGGAGTGGGAGACGCTAAATGTGCGGTTGGAAAGGTAGGAGAAGATCCAGGAGAGGACAAGGTCAGTGATGCCAATGGAAGAGAGGATCTGTAATAGGAGACAGTGTCGAATGCAGAGGACAGGTCTAGAAGGAGGAGGACGGAGAATTGTCTGTTAGCTTTGGCCGTGAGTAAGTCGTTGGTAATTTTGGTCAGGGCAGTTTCAGTGGACTGGTGGAGACTGAAGCCAGATTAAAGGCTGTCATAGAGGGCGTGGCTTCGACCTTCATGGCGGCGGCGATGCGAGCTGCCATCCACCTTCAACTACCTAGGTGTACCTGGCTGGCAAGAAAAAAAATGACCCGGGGCTTCGCCGCATTTTTTTTTTTGCCAGCCAGGTACAACTAGGCAGCTGAGGGCTGGAATCCCCAGCGTAGGGAGGCCCAAGCGTTCTGGGCCACCCCCGCTGAGAATTGCAGCTCTGTGGCAGTGGCAGACTGGGTAATAAGGGGTTAATGCCACCTTTCTTTTAGCAGCTGGCACTAAGCCCGAAATTTATAATGTCGTGCCAATGTTAGACATGGCCATTATGAATCTCTATTTAATAGTAAAGAAGACACAACACCAAGAAAATTTTTTTTTATTACAACAAAAAACACACATGCATATTTTGACTCCATCTTTATTACTCCCACATACCCATCCAGGATCCAGTTAGAAGTCTGTCCGTTAGTGAAGATTCCCGAAAATGTATATTTGAAGGCTCGTGCAGTGAAGGGGGCGAGTTCATGGTCTGTGTCACCTGAGGTGAGATAAAACAATGTGTTTCTCTGACCTCATGTGAAACTTCCGACTTCACAGCGTGACCCACATAGAGTGAGTTTTCTGTTATCGATGTGAACAGGGTGACATCAGTGTAGATCAACTGAGGTCAGGTAGAGTGACGAGGATTAACTCTGACCTCAGGTGAAGTTTACTGCGTCACCCAGGTCCCAGCGATACACAAAGCTCACAGACCCTCTCACCCTCAGTCTCTCTCTCAATAAAATATATATGTTATACATAATTCCCCGTGTTTGCGTGGGTTTCCTCCGGGCATACCGGTTTCCTCCCACATTGTAAATACATACTGATAGGATGTTTATATTGTGAGCTCCAAGAGAGACTGCATTACTCATGTATGTAAAGTGCTATGGAATTAATAGCGCTATATAAATAAATATTATTATATATACAGTTTATGGATGCATCATCTCTATAGATGCATCATATATATATACTGTGTGTGTGTGTGTATGTATATATAGTATGTATATATAATAAATATATATATTATATTATATATACATACATACACACACACACAGTATATTTATGATGCATCTATATATACACACAAGTGTATAGATGCATCATATCTCAGGATGCACCGTATACTGAATATATAATCTCTCTCTCTCTCTCTCTCTCTCTCTCTCTCTCTCTCTCTCTCTCTCTCTCTCTCTCTCTCTCTCTCTCTCTCTAGAGATGCATCTGTTGTGTATATATACAGTATATGATGCATCTAGAGAGATGATGCATCTATACACTTGTGTGTATATATAGATGCATCTACTATATATATATATATATATATATATTGTGGTGATGTGGCCCCTGGCTGGGTGCATCACACGGGTTATCAATGCAGGTCTCTGTTCACATGGGCCGGTTTTCCTGATTGTGTGAGCTGTGTGAAACCTGTCCGATGTACAAGGGGTTAACAGCTGAAGGGTTTTCATGAGCTGAGTAAAACAGCTGAGTGTGAGCGCTGAAGATCCGATACATTCATGAGCCTAATGAGCGGCTGAACCTGTGGGGATGAGTGCTTTGCTGGGCTAAACCTGAATGGTGCACAGGGGGTTAATCACATCTCAGGTCTGTGTGTGAGTGAAGATGTGCTGATTGACTCACTGTGTTCCAGCTGTGAGTGAGCAGCCTGGATAAGAACCTGCCAGGTGTCTGAGTGAGGAGAGGACGATGGGAGTCAGAAGTCCAGACCACTGCCATGTGAGGAGGTGCTGGAAGTGATCTGTCCCCGGTGGGGGAAGTGATGGGAGCCTGCCAGCTCCATGCCGGTGGCACAAAGATGCGTGCATGCCAGCAAGTGTCCAGGACCGAGGACGGCTCAAGGGCCAGGCGGTCATATGTGTGATGAGGACCGAGGATGGCTCAAGGGCCAGGCGGTCAGATGTGCGGTGTGAGAGATCGAGTACGGCTCAAGAGCCAGGCGGTCACAGCCGACTTTGGGACTGACTGAGTGAGTCATGATATGGTCCCGTTGATCCAGATGTAAGTGTCCCGGATCCCGGTGGATCCGTGGAGGTCTTGTGTGTACTGAGTGACAGGGTTCCTGGTACTATTGTGGGCCCTGAGTATGTAGCATATGGGTTTATGTAAAAATGCCATGAATGCTGTGTCATGCGTGAGTCATAATGGTTCATGAAAAAGTGCCATGTGTGATGACTCGTGTGCAATAGGATGGGGAATGATCCCTCTCAGGGTGATAGACTGTGATAGCCGTCTTTAGAACCAGACTGAGGTCTGCAAGGGTCGGTGGGTGACGCCTTGAAGTTCTGGGGAAAACGTATGTGAATGTCCTGTAATGTAATGTCATATGGGAATGTCATATAATGCAATGTAAGGATATGCATATTATATGTGAAAATGGAAATACAGTGTTATGGTTTATGTGTTGAAAGCGGTTTATCACAGAAATTAATAAATCCGCTGGTTATGTTACGTTGAAATGAAGTCTCTGCTGTCATTTTCCCCGTGCCAAGCGGGTTCCCTTAGGGTGCTACCTCACAATAAATATATATATATATACATCAAACAGGGACGGGGCTCAGGAGGAATATTCATCTGGTATAAAGAGGAGCTCCGCCAGTACATCAAACCGGTAAAGTGAGGAGGCAGCCACATATGGATCAGAATCAGCAGCTCCATCCTCACCTGTCAGTCTGATGTCTACCTCTGCGCACCACCGCCAGAGTCCCCCTACTTCAATCCAGACTGCTTCGAGATCTTACAAGGAGAAGCCGCCCATTATCAGGCCCTGGGCAAAGTTCTCATCTTTGGAGACCTCAATGCAAGAACTGGGAGAGAGAGACTTCCTGACCACGGATGGAAACCTCTACATACTTGGAGCAGAGAATGACGGCCAGGACTCTGTACACACAGAGAGAAACGGCTATGACAGCACAGTCAACAAAAGTGGCAGAAAGCTCCTGAACGTATGTAGAAGTTTAGGACTTCATATCCTTAATGGTACCTTTACACGCCGCGACGGCAGGCTGGATACATCGCGCTACTTCGCGTGCACGAGCACGCTCAAACGGCTACAAACGGTCAACGCACCCTCTTTACACGCCGCGACAAGGTGCGCTACGCCACGCTACATCTATAGCTAGCTACATCGCCGGGTGTCTCAAGTAGCCAGCTGTAGCGTAGCGTACCATGTTTACACAGCGCTCCAACAAGCTACTATGGGCGGACCCGGTGCAGCAGGGATAGCACATAGGCGTGCAACAATCTTGGATTACGAGCCGTCCGTATGATGATAGGACAGCGCAATATCATCAGGATTGGCCAGGCATCGCAGGAGGCTGGTTAATAGAGCACGCTCGAGTAATTGTGTAGTGTGACTGGTCAGCTCCTTAAATATCCCGCCCTATGCTGCGACTACCAATCATAAAGCAGGAGCGACCTCCAATGATCGCAGATGGGGCGCGGTAACATGGCGACTGTGTCACGCCTTAGATACATGGCAGCCACATCGCCGGGTGTCCAGAGTTGCCTTCCGTTGCTTCTTTACACGCCGATACAGCTCGCTACAATCGGCGATGTTGCCTTAAGTTTATGAGCAGAGCCCATAAACAGATGTATCTGTCGCCGGCTGTAGCGTCGCCTCTTCAGACGCCGCTACTACAGGCGATATGGACGCTACAAGCTACAATTGTAGCTTGTAGCGCGATGTATCCAGCCTGCCGTCGCGGCGTGTAAAGGTACCATAATGGATGAAGCAAGGGTGACTCCCTAGGAAGGTATACACTAAACTCCCATGTAGGGAGGAGTGTAGTAGACTACACCATTACAGACATGAACCTGGCAGATGTCAGCGCCTTCATAGTCACCCCACAAACACACCTGTCAGACCACAGCCAACTTCTTCTGTACATGAAATCTACAGAGAAACCATCCACTCAGAAGTCACAGCAGAGCGGTCTCTTCAGCCAGCCTCCATCCTATAAATGGTCCAAAATGTCGGCATTAAAGTATAAAGAGGCTTCCAGCAGCCCTGAAATACAGCGGATGCTCCACCACTTCTACGAGTACAAGCCGAACCCAGAGGGAGTGAGCCAAGCCGCAAAAGACCTCAACAATATATTCTATGCAATTTCCAGACTGTCCGACCTTAAAGTCACCTACAAGAGACCTAAAGAAACACAGGACAATGGTTGGTTTGACAGAGAATGTAAAGCCGTACGGAAGACTCTGAGAACAGCCTCAAACAAGAAACAGAGACCCCAACCACCCGGGTCTGAGGGAAGCCTATGACTCCATACAAAGGCAGTACAAAACCATCCACAGGAAGAAGAAGCAGAGTTACATCTCTACCAAGCTTAACCAACTCCAAGACGCCCTCCAAGACAACTCCTTCTGGGAACTATGGAACCACATGGCACAAAAAAGAAAAACAACACCTATATCCAAAATGCCAACATCTGGCTCCATTACTTCAGAGACCTCTATAAAGACATCCCAAAGGAAGAACTAAGCCAAGAACAGGAAAACATAATAGCAAAACTAAAAGCAATGGAGGGAAAAATCAAAAACTTCCAAAACCCGGTGGATACACCTATAACACTACAGGAAGTAACTGAGAGAATCTCTTCCATAAGGTGTAGAAAAGCCGGTGGCCTGGATGGGATCCTACCAGAAATGCTGAAGCACAGCCCACCAGAAATACAGGCTGCAATGGTCAAACTGTTCAATATTGTGCTGAGGGCTGGCTACTTCCCACTTACGTGGAACCAAGGCCTCATTACACCCATCCATAAGAGTGGGGACAGGTATGACCCAGCCAACTACAGAGGCATATGTGTCAGCAGCAACCTGGGAAAACTGTTCAACAGCATCCTGAACAAGAGGATCCTCACCTTCCTCACCGAGCACAATGTCCTCAGCAAGAGCCAAGCAGGGTTCATGCCGAACCACCGCACCACTGACCACATCTATACCCTGCACAGCCTCATTCAGAGACACGTCCACAATACAAAGAATGGAAAAATATACGCTTGCTTTGTGGACTTTAAGGGTATGTGCATATCAGTAGTTTTGTGGGCTGTTTTTGAAAGTTTTCCGTCGGCGGTTTCCGCTGAGTTTTATGTTAATTTATGTTAATCCTAGCCACCGGTTGGATTAACATGCTAGTCAATGGAGTTTAGAAAACGCTGTCTACATTAGAACGATTTTTGTCTTGACGATTTCAGTTTATTCACCGGTTTTCCACCGGTTGTCAAAGATAGAGCAAACAACTTCTTTTCAGCGTTTTTCCAGCTGAACAAGTGCACCAAAGACCAGTCTGGAAATCGCTAAGAAAAACGCCGGGGAAATCGCCAAGAACACGCTGTCCAAACGCTAGTAACCTGATCGCAAATCGTTAGCAAAACGCTAACAAAACCAGGGACACTGGCGAGTTCAGAAAACTCAGTTCTGCCATTCTCCATCGGTTCCCGGTCGTTCTGCAAAGATGCAGAAACGACTGATGTGCACATACCCTAAAAAGGCCTTTGATTCGGTGTGGCACCTGGGCTTATTCCTGAAACTGCTGGAGAGCGGAATAGGAGGAAAGACCTACGATGTCATCAAAAGCTCCTACACCGAGAACCGCTGCAGCGTGAGTGTGAATGGTAAAAGGACAGCTTATTTCCAGCAGAGCCGTGGAGTCAGACAAGGCTGCAGCCTAAGTCCAACGCTCTTTAATATCTATATCAATGAGCTGGCTACCGCTCTGGAATCCTCCACCGCACCAGGTCTCACCCTCCATGACTCTCAGGTGAAATTCCTGCTGTACGCAGATGACCTGCTGCTGCTGTCACCAACCGAGAAAGGCCTCCAAGACAACCTGAAAATCTTAGTGCCCAGGTGGAGCTGAAGTTCTCTACCGGTCAATCTAAAGAAAACCAACACCATGGTGTTCCAGAGGAGAAAGAAAAGATCAGACCAGCACCCATCATTTGTCCTCAACAACTGCGACCTCACAGGAACAGACAAATATACCTACCTGGGCCTAGAGACTCACCGGTCAGGGAGCTTCAAACAAGCCATAGAGACCCTGAAAGACGAGGCTTGCAAAACCTTCTATGCCATCCGAAGGAAACTCTACCATCTGAATCCACCAGTGAGGGTCTGGCTAAAATTCTTCGACTCCATCATCGCCCCAATCCTCCCGTATGGCAGTGAAGTCTGGAGTCCTCACACCTACCCAGACTGGTCAAGGTGGGACTCCAGTCCAACAGAAATATTCCACCTGGAATTCTGTAAGCACCTTCTCCAGGTCCACCGGAGCACCTCCAACAGTGCTTGTCGGGTCGAGCTGGGCAGATTCCCTCTACACCTAACTGTTCTAAAGAGGGCACTGTCATTCCGGGCTCACCTGCATAGGAGCAATCCAAGCTGCCATCACCATAATGCTCTGATACATGTAGGTGAAACAGAAAAACCAGAACCCTTGGAACAGCCCAGCCAAACCCAACACAACCAGAACACCAATCACAACCTGACAAAAGCCGGAATCAGGAAGATGGTAGAAGAGGGCCAGGGGAGGTATGTCAGTGACTGGAAGAACGATATCTTCAGCTCACAGAAACTGACCACGTACAGAAGTCTACAGAGAGACTACAGACTGGCCCCATATCTGGAGAAACTCCCTGACCCCAGAGACCGCAAGATCCTGAGCAGATATAGACTCAGTGCCCACAGTCTGGCCATCGAGTCCGGCCGACACAGGCAGAGATACAAGCCCAGGGAGGAAAGACTGTGCCAACACTGTGACCAGGAGGTCCTGGAGGACGAAACCCACTTCCTGCTACACTGCTCCAAATACTCAGCAGTGAGGGACACTCACTTCAGGAGACTCGCATCTCTTCCCGGATTTCATCACCATGAAGGAGGAAGAAAAAACATCTATCCTGCTGGGAGAAGAAGAGAGAGCAGTGGAGATAGCAGCACGGTATGTGAGCGAATGCCATAGACTGCGAGAAAAAGAACTATGATGCCATGGACTATAGCCTCCACATTGGATCTGCCCCCACCCACCTTCCCTATGCCATGGACTATAGCCCCCACCCTGGACTTGCCCCATCCACCTTCCCTATGCCATGGACTATAGCCCCCCATCCCGGATCCGCCCCATCCACCTTCCCTACAGCTCCTACCCAACATCCCCACAGTCCCTATCACTATTTCCTCTATACAATTGCTTTGGCAAAACTGAGGTGTATTTGCTCCTGCCAATAAAGCTTCTTTGAATCTTGAATCTTGATATATGATGCATCTATACACATCTATACACTTGTGTGTGTATATATATAGATGCATCATATCTCTAGATGCATCATATGTATATACTGTGTATATATACAGTAGATGCATATATAGAGAGAGATGCATCTACTATATATACAATATAAAAATATATCGTGCATCTATATATACAGTATATATATGATGCATCTATGCACGTGTGTGTGTGTGTGTGTGTATGTGTATATCTAATATATAAAGCTGAATGTGTGTATGTGTGTATATCCGGGATTGGCATCTACACCGTCGCAGCTACAGCCGCAAAATTTGCAGACTCACACGTCTGGACCCCGGGAGCGTCATAGGCTATGTTGTGAGGCAAATTTTTAACCCTGCGCGTTCCAGTTCACCAAACAATTTTGCCCCTATCTACATAATGGGGAAAAAAGGGAAAGGAAACGTGTGGGAGGAAAATCGACAGCTGTCAGCTATAGAGACAAAATTTTGCACAGTCACACGTCTGGACCCCGGGAGTGTCATAGGCTATGTTGTGAGGCGACATTTTAACCCCGCGCATTCCAATTCACCAAACAATTTTGCCCCTATCTACATAATGGGGAAAAAGTGAGAGTTACCAGTTGACAGTTGTGAATGAGCGGGACTTAATGATAGCGCCAAAGACTAACAGCACATACCAGCATATAGTCACTAAGGTGGGGCCCCAACATGAGATATTCACCACACACAGGGACATGTATACACACCACACGCACACAAAGAGTAACAGCAAGTGTATAGTTGCTAAGGTGCAGCCCCAACATTGGATACTCACCACGCACCCGAACAAACACACACCACAAAGAGACACACACACTCCCAAGGGGACACACACACTCTATAGCGACACATGCACTCACCACACAGGGACACACACACACCACACAGACTTCCCCCACAGGGACACACATGCATAGCCACCCTATAGGGACACATGCACTCACCCCACAGGGACACGCACACCACAAAGAGACACACACACACCACACAGACTTCCCCCACAGGGACACACACACCCTATAGGGACACATACACTCACCCCTCAGGGACACACACACACCACAAAGGGACACACACAACACAGATACACACACACACACACCACAGACCCCCACACAGGGGCACACACATATACACACCCTATAGGGACACATGCACTCACCCCTCAGGGACACACACACACCACAAAGGGACACACACAACACACAGACACCCCCCCCCACAGGGACACACACACCACAGACCCCCACACAGGGGCACACACACATACACACCCTATAGGGGCACATGCACTTACCCCACAAGGACACACACACCACAAAGAGACACACACAACAGAGACACACACCACACAGACCCCATCCCACAGGGACACACACATACACACCCCAGGGACACACACACCACACAGACAGACACAGATGTGCACAAATCACCTCACACAACTCGCCTCATACGTGTGCTATCTTTATTTTCCAAACATAAACATCTGATTAAAAACGGCCAATGTGCAACACATATGCCATATAGGGAATTAAGGCAGATGTCAGTCACATGAGCTGTCTATTATGTGTATGTGTGAGGTAACATACTACCCGGCCAGGGGGAGGGTTTACTGTTGGCTGGAGATTTATTAGGCTGCCTATAGCAATCAATCACAGCTCAGCTTCTATTTTCCTAAAGGTCATTAATATGACATATTCAAATTCTATTTTGTTATAGCTAACAGTAGTTATTTATTAACCCGGGCGTAGCCGGGTACTACAGCTAGTGTGTGTGTGTGTGTGTGTGTGTGTATGTATATACCGTATATACTCGTGTATAAGCCGACCCGTGTATAAGCCGACCCCCCCTACTTTTGCCCCCAAAACCTGGGAAAACCTATTGACTCGTGTATAAGCCGAGGGTGGACTCCAGCACAGGTATACAGCCCCCAGCAGTGTGGTATACAGGCCCCCCAATGGTAGTATACAGCAGCCTCCCCAGTGGTAGTATACAGCAGCAGCCCCAGTGGTATATACAGCAGCAGCTCCAGTAGTTAGTATACAGCAGCCCCAGAGGTATATACAGCCCCAGTGGTAGTATACAGCATCCCCAGAGGTATATACAGCCCCGGTGGTAGTATACAGCATCCCCAGAGGTAGTATACAGCAGCCCCAAAGGTATATACAGCAGCCCCAGTGGTAGTATACAGCAGCCCCAGAGGTATATACAGCAGCCCCAAAGGTATATACAGCAGCCCCAAAGGTATATACAGCAGCCCCAGTGGTAGTATACAGCAGCCCCAGAGGTAGTATACAGCCCCAGAGGTAGTATACAGCAGCCTCAGAGGTATATACAGCCCCATTGGTAGTATACAGTAGCCCCAGAGGTATATACAGCCCCAGTGGTAGTATACAGCAGCCCCAGAGGTATATACAGCCCCAGTGGTAGTATACAGCAGCCCCACAGGTATATACAGCCCCAGTGTAGTATACAGCAGCCCCACAGGTATATACAGCCCCAGTGTCGTATACAGCAGCCCCACAGGTATATACAGCCCCAGTGGTAGTATACAGCAGCCCCAGAGGTATATACAGCCCCAGTGTAGTATCCAGCAGCCCCAGTAGTAATAAACAGCCCCAGTGTAGTATCCAGCAGTCCCAGTGGTAGTATACAGCCCCAGTGTAGTATCCAGCAGCCCCAGTAGTAATAAACAGCCCCAGTGTAGTATCCAGCAGCCCCAGTGGTAGTATACAGCCCCAGTGTAGTATCCAGCAGCCCCAGTGGTAATAAACAGCCCCAGTGTAGTATCCAGCAGCCCCAGTGGTAGTATACAGCCCCAGTGTAGTATCCAGCAGCCCCAGTGGTAGTATACAGCCCCAGTGTAGTATCCAGCAGCCCCAGTGGTAATAAACAGCCCCAGTGTAGTATCCAGCAGCCCCAGTGGTAGTATACAGCCCCAGTGTAGTATCCAGCAGCCCCAGTGGTAGTGTACAGCCCCAGTGTAGTATCCAGCAGCCCCAGTGGTAGTGTACAGCCCCAGTGTAGTATCCAGCAGCCCCAGTAGTAATAAACAGCCCCCCCTCCTTATCACGTCCCCCCCAGGCTGCGGCAACTGTGAAAATAACAAACAGTTTATACATCACCTTCCGGCGCAGCTTCTCCGCTCCTCCGGTCCTCTGCTCCTCCGCTCGCCGGCTTCTTCTTCCTTGATGTGCCGACTTCTGTGACCGCGCGCAGGAAATGACGTCATCTCCTGCGCCCGGTCACATGACACCGGCACAACAAGGAAGAAGAAGCCGGCGAGCGGAGGAGCAGAGGACCGGAGGAGCGGAGAAGCTGCGCCGGAAGGTGATGTATAAACTGTTTGTTATTTTCACAGCTGCCGCAGCCTGGGGGGACGTGATAAGGAGGGGGGGCTGTTTATTACTACTGGGGGACCCATATTAAGGAGGGGGCTGTGTAGTGCAATATGCACGGCATCCCCCCGCCGCTGATGGACGGGGGGATGCCGTGCATATTCATTGCACTAATGAGGCGGCCCCACGTGACCGCCTGCGGTCACCGCGGCCCCCTCCTGCCTCCTCCAGCCCCCGGTCACAGCCCCCCCCCCCACAGCATACCGTATGACCCGTGTATAAGCCGAGGGGGGGACTTTTCAGCCCAATTTTTGGGCTGAAAAACTCGGCTTATACACGAGTATATACTGTATATATACAGTAGATGCATGATATATATACTGTGTATATATACAGTAGATGCATGATATATATATACTGTGTATATATACAGTAGATGCATGATATATTTTTATATTGTATATATAGATGCATCTCTCTCTATATATGCATCTACTGTATGTATATATATATATATATATATATATAGTGTATACAGTATATACAGTAGATGCATATATAGAGAGATGCATCTACTATATATACAATATAAAATATATCATGCATCTACTGTATATATACAGTATATATATGATGCATTTATAGATATGATGCATCTATATACAGTGCTTACAAGTAGTATTCAACCCCCTGCAGATTTAGGTGGTTGACACATGCGGAATTAACTTGGCATTGTGACATTTGGACTGTAGATCAGCCTGGAAGTGGGACATGCACTGCAGCCAAAAAGATTTTTTTAATTTTTTTTAAATTTTTTTTAAAGCGTTAAAAGTTAATTCAGAGGGTCATTTATTATTCAACCCCTCAAACCACCAGCATTCTGTTTGGTCCCCCTAAAGTATTAAGAAGTAGTTCAGGCACAAAGAACAATGAGCTTCACATGTGTGGATTAATTATCTCTTTTGCCAGCCTTTTCTGACTATTTAAGACCCTCCCCAAACTTGTGAACAGCACTCATACATGGTCAACATGGTAAAGACAAAGGAGCATTCCAAGGCCATCAAAAACAAGATCGTGGAGGGTCACAAGGCTGGCAAGGGGTACAAAACCCTTTCCAAGGAGTTGGGCCTACCTGTCTCCACTTTTGGGAGCATCATCCGGAAGTGGAAGGCTTATGGAACTACTGTTAGCCTTCCACGGCCTGGACAGCCTTTGAAAGTTTCCTCCCGTGCCGAGGCCAGGCTTGTCCAAAGAGTCAAGGCTAACCCAAGGACAACAAGGAAGGCGCTCCGGGAAGATCTCATGGCAGTGGGGACATTGGTTTCAGTCAATACCATAAGTAACGTACTCCACCGCAATGGTCTCCGTTCCAGACGAGCCCGTAAGGTACCTTTACTTTCAAAGCGTCATGTCAAGGCTCGTCTACAGTTTGCTCATGATCACTTGGAGGACTCTGAGACAGACTGGTTCAAGGTTCTATGGTCTGATGAGACCAAGATCGAGATCTTTGGTGCCAACCACACACGTGACGTTTGGAGACTGGATGGCACTGCATACGAGAATACCATCCCTACAATCAAGCATGGTGGTGGAAGCATCATGCTGTGGGGCTGTTTCTCAGCCAAGGGGCCTGGCCATCTGGTCCGCATCCATGGGAAGATGGATAGCACAGCCTACCTGGAGATTTTGACCAAGAACCTCCGCTCCTCCATCAAGGATCTTAAGATGGGTCGTAATTTCATCTTCCAACAAGACCGACCCAAAGCACACAGCCAAGAAAACCAAGGCCTGGTTCAAGAGGGAAAAAATCAAGGTGATGGAGTGTGGCCTAGTCAGTCTCCTGACCTTAACCCAATTGAAAACTTGTGGAAGGAGCTCAAGATTAAAGTCCACATGAGACACCCAAAGAACCTAGATAACTTGGAGAAGATCTGCATGGAGGAGTGGGCCAAGATAACTCCAGAGACCTGTGCCGACCTGATCAGGTCTTATAAAAGACGAATATTAGCTGTAATTGCAAACAAGGGTTATTCCACAAAATATTAAACCTAGGGGTTGAATAATAATTGACCCACACTTTTTTATGTTTAAAATTTATTAAAATTCAACTGAGCAGCATAACTTTTTGGTTTGTAAGATTTAAGCTTCTGTTAATAAATCCTACTCTCGTTTGCAGTTTGAAGGCTCTAACTTATTTCCATCTTATCAAACCACCTAAATCTGCAGGGGGTTGAATACTACTTGTAGGCACTGTGTATGTATGTATGTATGTGTGTGTGTGTGTGTATGTATAATATATATATATACACACACAAGCGCATAGATGCATCATATATATACTGTATATATACAGTAGATGCATCATATATGTACACTATAATGCATCCACTGTATATATACAGTGTGTGTATATATATATGTATATATAATATGATGTATCTATAGATGCACCTTGTATATATACACTGTATATATACAGTAGACAGATTCTCATTCTCTCTCTCTCTCTCTCTCTCTCTCTCTCTCTCTCTCTCTCTCTCTCTCTCTCTCTCTCTCTCTCTCTCTCTCTCTCTGTGTAATCCATATATGTATGTATGTGATTACACACATATGTTCAGTTTTGGGAGGGGGGCGCCGATACTCGCCTTGCGAAGACGGCGATCGTTGCCTAGCGACGCCTGGGACTCAGCGTCGCGTCCACCTGCCGCACTGCGCATGCGCGGACCGGAAAGGACGCGGTCGCCGGCCTCGCATCAGGAAGATTCAAATGGGCACTCCCGCTCTTCAAATCAATAATGCCGCCCATTAGGGCATTATGAACGCTGCAAGGCGGGGGGAGCGCGGCCCTGGAGACACCACCTTCCTGACAAGTAATGAATGAATCCCAGCACTCATATATTTGATTTTTTGCTCAAGGTGATTTTATTTACAGTTCATGCAGATGTGTCAGGTGACATGCAGGACAAAAGACGTTTCGGCCAACACTGTGGCCATGTTCACAAAGTCACTGCCAGTATCTCAATACAGGATTGTCACCACGAGGGGAAGGGGTTTGTGTTGGTTTCCTTTTGGGTGATATATCGTATAGAGGAGAAGGTAATCTGTCAGATTATGCTGTATATGATAGATCCGGTGTACTGGTGGTTCTGGGCACTGTGGTTTAGTGCAAAGCTAAAGAAGCGATGTAGATTGCCCCAGGTTCTATCTTATAGCAAAGGTCCGCAGGGTGATATCCTGTTTGAATCTGCTCTCTGTTAGTGCAGCTCAGTAGAGCTATGTAGTTTATATTGTAGTGGTGTCGATGCTGGCACTTCCAGTGCCTAAGCAGGAGATTGCGGGCCTCTCATTGGCTGACGGCTTGCATTGAACTTAGAGGGGCAGAACGAGCGTCGGAGTGAAGCGGCCGGAAGCAATATTATAGCAGAGACCGCGGCGGCCCCATGCACTGGACCGCCGTCAGCATGGTCATTTGTCCAAGGTGCCGGGGGCCGCACAGGGAAGCCCCTGGGGCCGCATGCAGCCCGCGGGCCGCGAGTTTGAGACCCCTGGCATAGACCATAGTACATCCGGAAGTGCAGCAAATGATGAGCAATTGAACTGCTCAGAATTCACAAATATAACTAAGTTCAGTGTACAAGTGCACACGCCTAATGTTTAACCTTGAAAATTAGAAAGTGAAAATAGGATGTGCCATTATTTTTCCTACCTTTTTTCAAATAACCATAAATCTTTTTAATTGTCCTCCAACATAGACATACAGTTGTGGCCAAAAGTATTGACACCCCTGCAATTTTGTCAGATAATACTCAGTTTCTTTCTGAAAATGATTGCAATCACAAATTCTTTGGTATTATTATCTTCATTTAATTTGTCTTCAATGAAAAAAACACAAAAAGATTTGTCCTAAAGCCAAATTGGATATAATTCCACACCAAACATAAAGGGGGTGGACAAAAGTATTGGAACTGTTAGAAAAATCATGTGATGCTTCTCTAATTTGTGTAATTAACAGCACCTGTAACTTACCTGTGGCACCTAACAGGTGTTGGCAATAACTAAATCACACTTTCAGCCAGTTGACATGGATTAAAGTTGACTCAACCTCTGTCCTGTGTCCTTGTGTGTACCACATTGAGCATGGAGAAAAGAAAGAAGACCAAAGAACTGTCTGAGGACTTGAGAAACCAAATTGTGAGGAAGCATGAGCAATCTCAAGGACCTGAATGTTCCTGTGTCTACGGTGCGCAGTGTCATCAAGAAGTTTAAAGCCCATGGCACTGTGGCTAACCTCCCTAGATGTGGACGGAAAAGAAAAATTGACGAGAGATTTCAACGCAAGATTGTGCGGATGGTGGATGAAGAGCCTCGACTAACATCCAAACAAGTTCAAGCTGCCCTGCAGTCCGGGGGTACAACAGTGTCAACCCGTACTATCCGTCGGCGTCTGAATGAAAAGGGACTGTATGGCAGGATACCCAGGAAGTCCCCACTTCTTACCCTGAGACATAAAAAAGCCAGGCTGGAGTTTGCTAAAACTTAGAGAAAGCCTACAACATTTTGGAAAAATGTTCTCTGGTCAGATGAGACAAAAGTAGAGCTTTTTGGGCAAAGGCATCAACTTAAGGCCACTTTACACACACAGATATCTGTGTCCAACTTCTGAACAGATCTCTGGTTGCAGTGAAATCATGGATACATTGTTCCATTTTGTGGCTGTGTACAAAATGGAGCAATGTGTCCATGATTTAACTGCAACCAGAGATCTGTTCAGAAGTTGGACACAGATATCTGTGTGTGTAAAGTGGCCGTTAGAGTTTACAGGAGAGAAAAAGAGGCATTCAAAGAAAAGAACACGGTCCCTACAGTCAACAATGGCGGAGGTTCCCTGATGTTTTGGGGTTGCTTTGCTGCCTCTGGCACTGGACTGCTTGACCGTGTGCATGGCATTATGAAGTCTGAAGACTACCAACATATTTTGCAGCATAATATAGGGCCAAGTGTGAGAAAGCTGGGTCTCCCTCAGAGGTCATGGGTCTTCCAGCAGGACAATGACCCAAAACACACTTCAAAAAGCAGTAGAAAATGGTTTGAGAGAGAGCACTGGAGACTTCTAAGGGGGCCAGCAATGAGTCCAGACCTGAATCCCATAGAACATCTGTGGAGAGATCTAAAAATGGTAGTTTGGAGAAGGCACCCTTCAAATATCAGGGACCTGGAGCAGTTTGCCAAAAAAGAATGGTCTAAAATTCCAGCAGAGCATTGTAAGAAACTCATTGATGGTTACTGGAAGCAGTTGATCGCAGTTATTTTGGCTAAAGGCTATGCAACCAAGTATTAGGCTGAGGGTGCCAATAATTCTGTCTGGCCCATTTTTGGAGTTTTGTGTGAAATGATCAATGTTTTGCTTTTTGCTCCATTCTCTTTTGTGTTTTTTCATTGAAGACAAATTAAATGAAGATGATAATACCAAAGAATTTGTGATTGCAATCATTTTCAGGAAGAAACTAAGTATTATCTGACAATTGCAGGGGTGTCAATACTTTTGACCACAACTGTGCAAGGGCTGGACAGTTGTAATATTGAACAACGCCAAAACATGATAGGAAAAAATGGCAAAATATCATAGATGCTGTGAAATTGTAAAAAATTAAATTCCAGCATTGTATTTAGGCTTTATTTTTACGTTATTAATTGTGCAGTAAAAATGACATGACAACATGATTCTCGAGCTCAGTACGATTGTAGTGCTATCAGACACTTATGTTTTTTTTTTTTTGTGTTTTTTTTTTAAGTTTTAATGGTTTAAAAAAATGTAAATTCATTTTGGGGGGGCATGGTGATCTTTGTGTTTTTATTCTTACTGTTTTGAGATACATGGCATGTTTTATAAAGCTATTACATTTTGTGTACAGTGCTACGGCAACTGAAAAGCAATTCTTCAAATTTGACATTTGTGTCGTGTACGGCTTAATTAATTAATTTGATATTTTTGTTATATTGGACCTTTTATAGACATGGCGATTAAAATTTATGTTTGAATTTTTTACGTTCATCCATTTTTAACTACCGTATATACTCGCGTATAAGCCGAGTTTTTCAGCCCAAAATTTGGGCTGAAAAGTCCCCCCTCGGCTTATATGCGAGTATATAAATTTTACAGCCGCAGCCCCGGTGGTATACAGGCCCCCCCATCAAGCTCCAGGGCCCCCCCCTTGCGCGGCAGCCTGTGAAGTAAAATCATACTTGCCAGTGTCCTGTCGCGCCGTCCGCAGCTTGCAGACACACGATCCCCGGCTTCATTCCGCGTCTTCCGCATTCCTCTCTAGTCGCGGGCAATGACGTCATTGCCCGCGACTAGAGGAAGTCTGAAGCCGGAAGACGCAGAATGAAGCCGGGGATCGTGTGTCGGCAAGCTGCGGACGGCGCGACAGGACACTGGCAAGTATGATTTTACTTCACAGGCTGCCGCGCAAGGGGGGGGCCCTGGAGCTTGATGGGGGGGCCTGTATACCTCCGGGGCTGCGGCTGTATACAGCCCTGGGGCTGCTGTATACACCACTGGGGCTGCTGGCATATACCTCTGGGGCTGCTGGCATATACCTCTGGGCTGCATATACCACTGGGGCTGCTGCTGTATACTACCACTGGGGCTGCTGCTGTATACTACCACTGGGCTGCTGCTGTATACTACCACTGGGGAGGCTGCAGTATACCTGTGCTGGAGTCCACCCTCGGCTTATACGCGAGTCAATAAGTTTTCCCAGTTTTTGGGGGCAAAAGTAGGGGGGTCGGCTTATACACGAGTATATACGGTAGGTAGTAGTTAAATAAAAACTGAATATATATATATACTGTGTGTTTCTGAACCTTTTTAGTTTTATTTGAAGTTCTTAGTTCATGTCCTAATGTCCGATAGGGAATGAATTAGGCTGAACGCAGTCTTGCCACAAGTGATCTGTTATGCGGCAGATGCAGCAAAATGCCAGATCTGCCACAAATGCAGAGAAACGCTGATGTGAAAGTAGTCTTATGATGCCCAGCACATATTATGAATGTCACAGAAGACTTAGGCTGCGTTCACACATTGCGTATTTTGCCGCGTTTTTTTACGCGCGCTTTTCAAAATACGCAATGTGCCTTTTGTCTGCCTGCAAAGTGAATGGGAAATTCACTTTGCAGTGCAGACATTGCGTAAAAATACGCAGTGCGTTTTCCGGGAGAAAACGCAGCTCCGTAAACAATTGATATGTCAATTGTTTACACAGCTACTTCTGCGTATTTTCCAGAGGGAGGAAGAATCCGGCTTCCTCCTCCCCTCTGTGACAGCTGTGGCCGCCCCATTAGACTTCACAGTGTATTAATATACACTGTGAAGTCTAAATTAAACAAAAGCAAGTGTGTGAAAAATAAAAAAGAATGAATACATCACCTTCCGACGCCTTCTCCCGCTGTGCGATCTCCGGTTCTAAGTCAGATCTCTTCTGACAAGACCTGTGGTGACGTCAGAGGCGGGGCGTTCCTGGGCACTCGCGGTCATGTGATACCACATGACCGCGAGCAGCCAATCAGCGATGGGTCCGCCCCGGGAACGCCCCCCTCTGACATCACCACAGGTCCTGTAAGAAGACATCTCACTTAGAATCGGACACCGGAGAGCGGCAGACGGCACCAGACACCGGGAGAAGGCGTCGGAGAGGTGAAGTATTGCTTCTTTTTTATTTTTCACACACTTGCTTTTGTTTAATTTAGATTTCACAGTGTTTATTAACACTGTGAAGTCTAATGGGGCGGTCACACATGTCACAGAGGGGAGGAGGAAGCTGGATTCTTCCTCCCCTCTGTGACATCACTGCGCTTTCTGGGGAAAGAAAGCGCAGTGTGTGAAAGCCCCTACATATTTTGCTGCGCTTTTTTGCACGGCCGAAAAACGCGGCAAAAAGCGCAGCAAAATACGCAAATGTGTGAACGTAGCCTTAGGCTAGTTTCATGCTAGCGTTTTTTTGTATCCGGGGGATGCAAGTTTTACCTGCATTCACCTGGATTTCCCCGGACCCCCACCGGAATTGCAAAAACTGATGCCCCTGCTCCAGTATTATCACTGATCTGGGTTCACGGATCAGTGATAATACTGGTGCGGAAGCATACAATTTCGTCTGGCTTTAAAACTGTTTTCGCCTGATTCAGGGCCAAATGACACACCCTTTAGAACTGCGTTCTGGATCTACCGGGCCCAAGTTTCATTGGGCACATTGTGATTTTACATATGGTGCCCCTGATCCAGGTGCCTACGCCAGTGTGAAACCAGCCTTAGCAGGCCTCCAGCTGTCATTGTGTTGCCGTAATTGTGTCACGGGGGGTTGATGAACAACTAAACAAATGATCGGGCCAGATCACAGGGCCTAAATGCCACCATCAGTAATTGACAGAGAGGTACTTAGGAGTTTAAGAGAAGCAATTGGCTCTTGCATTGATGACTACTGTTAGGCTATGTTCACACTAGGCGTTTTTGAACCATTCTTTGTGTTGCATTTTTTTAAATTGTACCAAAAAGGATCAGTCAAAGCATGTGCCATCAAAGTGAATGTGATTTTCAATTTGTTGTTTAGACACTGTTTTGTGAGCACAAACTTTTTTCAGACCAGGTTTCTGTACCAATCATCAAAGACAACACTTGCAGAACAAAAACATCTGGTTCACTTCAACTCTGTTTGTTTGCGTTATTTCAGTCTTTGGACCTATTGGGGATTTGCCAGCATCCCATTTTTAGAAGGATTTGGGCATAAACCCCAAATGCACTGTAAAAACGCACAAGGACTTACATATATCCCATAAATTATCCTTCATAAATTTTTTTTGGCAGATATTAACAGATGGCATATTTCTGTTTTCTGCACCGCCAGTATGATAGAAGATAAACACCCCTTTCTCTAATATATGCTAGGGAAATGTAACATCCTTTAGAGCAGTTCCCTAGGTAACGTCGTACATATGCTGCTAAAATATACAATAGGTGAAATGTATGCATGCAATAATTAGGATCTGAATGTCATCCAAGCTGGTGATTCAGGATGCCAATGAAGTAAAAATAACACAAGGGCAGCACTAATGGAATTAACAGCTCCAGAAACATAGAAGATGAGCAAATCTCGAATCAATACTTTTACTTTGCAATATTTAGAATATATATTCCATAACATGAACATAGCATTGTCAAATGACCCTGAATATTGATGCTGTGAGGACAGCAGAGACCGCTAATCGCTGTCTAAAGCTACTTTCACACCTCTTTTTTTTTTTTTTTTTTTTTACGTATCCATTAAAAAAAAAAAACAAAAAAAAAACCCCGAAAATAACCTACTGAACCAGATTTTACCATTTCGTTTTTTTGCCGGATCCGGCATAATACCAGAGCAGTACCATTTCGTTCGGTCCGTTATTGTCCTGTTTTTAAACTCCCCAATCCTATGAGACAGATAGATGGATCTTACCAGTCTCCTTCTGCTTGATTCCAGGGCCGCTCATTAAGTTTCATAAGTATTCACTGCACTGAACTGCAAAGGCTAATCACAGATGTTCACTCTCTGTTACAGCCTCTGTGATTAGTTGTTGCACTCAATCTGCACCCCACAAGCTGTAGCGGTGTCTGTGCTTGGTTGCCATATATATTGGTCTATGGCAACCAACCTGCTGTCATATGTGCGTAAAATAAATAAATAAAACGAAAAAAATAAGTAGGGATCCCTTGTATTTTTCACTCTCTGCACAGATAAAGGGACAGGTGCAGGCTGCAGCCCCCAGCTATGCACTTTATATTGGCTGGGTATCAAATACAAAGAAATTCAGAAGTCACCAGAAACCAATATCTTCTATTAGGATCCTTTATTGATGCAGATTAAAACCAGACAAAGGATGGGGCTAAGGCTGACCGTCCCTTGTCTGGTTTTAATCTGGATCAATAAAGGATCCTAATAGAAGATATTTGTTTCTGGTGACTTCTGAATTTGTATTGCACACCGGATGGACGCCAGCCATCTTACCAGTTGCCCAAATTCATGAGCGAATGTGCATAGCCTCTTTCCCTTCCCGTTACCCTTATCATCAAGGATCAAATACAAAGTACCCACACATTTTTTTTTTAAATATTTAAAAAACGGCGTCATTGGGACCATTTTGATACTCTACACACGGCTGGGGATATTCTCCTCCTGGAGAGACATATAGTTATCGCGCCCCCCTTCCCCCTTTAAGGGTAAGAATAGCAGCTTACAGCTGCCCCAAAATTTTGCGCATTCATTAGAGGCGCCAAATCCTGGGGCGTTACCGACTCTTCCCAATGCCCTGGTGCAGTGGCATCGGGGTGAAAGAAGGGGTTAATGACAGCTGAGTATTGACAGCTGTCATTAAGCCCAAATTGGTAATGTTTAGTCATCTATAAGATGCAAACGGAACTGTTTCCCGGTTGGAGGTGCAATCTTAGGGGATTGGTTCAAATTCCACTAAACTTGTACAAAAAAGGATCAAATGAACACTCCTTTTTGAATGCAGAAGAAAAATTCTTTATTGCTGCAGATACAAAGGCAACTTTTTGGCAACGACCAGAATTATAGTCTTGTCCATGTTAGTTGCTAGGAGGAAACAAAAACAAACGTAAGTATTTACAGTACCACTGTGTCCAACCAAAGCACTTGCTTATTAGGTCAAAGGATATAGGATGAGTTATGATTAGATCATCCAGCAGAGAGCAAGAGTATTGAGAGAAAAGAAAAGATATCTATTGGAAGTTTGTAGATACTAAAAGATGTTTCATTCAGAAAGGTGAAAAGAAGAAAATGGTGTATAAAGAAGCTGAGAATTTAGTAAAGTAGTGGTAAGGGGGTGCATGCAATAATTAGGATCTGAATGTCATCTAAGTTGGTGATTCAGGACGCCAATGAAGTAAAAATAACACAAGGGCAGCACTAATGGAATTAACAGCTCCAGAGACATGGAAGATGAGCAAATCTCTAATCAATACTTTTACTTTGCAATATTTAGAATATATATTCCATAACATGAACATAGCATTGTCAAATGACCCTGAATATTGATGCTGTGAGGACTGCAGACACCGCTAATCGCTGTCTAAAGCTACTTTCACACCTCGGTTTTTTTTTTTTGTTTTTTTTTAAAAAACATATCCCTTAAAGGCAAAAAATTAACCTACTGAACCAGATGGTACCATTCTGTTTTTTGCCGGATGCACCATAATACTGGAACGGTACCATCCGGTTCAGTCCGTTGTTGTCCTCTTTTTAACTTGCCGATCCTTTGAGACAGATAGATCTTACCAGTCTCCTGCTGCTTGCTTCTGGTGCCACTGATTAAGTTTCATAAATATTCTCTGCACTGAACTGCATAGGCTAATAAGATGCTCACTCTCTGTTACATCCTCTGTGATTAGCTGTTGCACTCAAACTGCGCCCCGTATCGGTGTCTGTATTTATAAATATTTATATATATATATATATATATATATATATATATATATAATATGTATTGCCATATACATTAGTCTATTAGTCTATAGCAACCAACCTGCTATCGTGTGTAAAATAAATAATGTGAAAAAAAATGAGTAGGGGGGTCCCTTATATTTTTCATTCTGTCATAAAGGGACAGGTGCAGACTGCAGACCCTGGCTATGCGCTTTATATTGGCTGATTATCAAATATGGGGAACCCACACTTTTTTAAAATTATATAAAAAGCTGCGACATGGGGTCCCACCATTTTGATACTCATCCAAGATAAATGCACGTCTGCGGTTCTCACTCTGGGACGCACATAGTTATCGCTCCCCCTCCCTCTCCAGGGTAAGAACAGCAGCTTGCAGATGCCCTAAAATTTGGTGCATTCATTAGAAGCACCAAATCTTAGCGCTTTACCCAACTCTTCCCAATGCCCTGGTGCGGTGCCACTGGGGTGATAGAAGGGGTTAATTACAGCTGAGTATTGACAACTGTCATTAAGCCCAAATTTGTAATGTTCAGGCATCTATGATACCCGCACATTACCAATCCGGTAAGTAAATAGTTAAAAACACACAGAAAAACACATGATTTTTTTCATTTATTAACCCCAAACATACCCTCCGACGATCATCCACAACCATGTTTCTTGAGGCTTCTCGGCTCTGCTGCATCTGACTTTGCGCTGAAGAAGAAGCATCCTATCAGTGCGCCCTCCAAGCACAGAATGACTGCACGGAGAGTGGCGGCCGAGCCAGCGGTGCCTTGAGTGATGTCACCTGAGGATACAGCTGATGCAATTACCATGGTACCTCAGGACACTGATTTTTCTCTTTGTCTGTGTTTTTTAACTATTTCCTCACAGGATTGATAATGGGCAGGTCTCATAGAGGACTGACATTATTATTCTGGACTTATTCTGGATGACAAGCAATCACTACTCAGTTGTCATTAATCCCTTCTATCACCCCTATGCCAAAGCACCAGAGCATCAGGACGAGCCGGGTAAAGCACCAGGAATTGGTGCATCTAATGAAGGTACCAATTTCTGGGGCATCTGTGGGCTGCTATTCTGTAGCCTGGGGGGCCCAATAACTATGGGCCTCACCACGCTGAGAATACCAGCCCTCAGTTGCCTGGGTTTTATATTGGCTGGCAATCAAAAATAGGGCAAAGCCCACACATATTTTTTAAATTTATTTATTTAAATAATTTAAAAAAATAATGGGCTTCCCTGTATTTTGATTTCCAGCCAAGGTAAAGCCAGGCAGCTCGGTCTGGCAACCTGTAACTGTCCGCTTTATCTGCGCACAGTTTCATAACTTTAAGTACTGGTTCATGGTTCGGGTCAGTTCCAATCCTAAACCTCCCTCACACACATACTGCCCCCTCGGGGAAGCACATCCATGTAAAGCGGGCACTAGGGTTGATGGGCGTGGCCTCTGCGACCCCGATTGTTACGCCACTGGTCCTATATCTGGAACCATAAACCCGATTTAAAAAAAACAAAACAATGATGCATTCTTAGAGGACCTTTCACTAGTGTTAGCATGTTAAACTGGCCACATAATGGAATAGTGGTAGCAGAGATTAGTAAAATATAATTTTCTTTTCTTTTTTTTTTTATTATATCCGTTGCAGATATATTAGCTTGTAAAGGCTAGATTCTAACTTCCTAAACTAAGTGGCTGTCAGCATAGATTCATTTTGGGTGGTGTGTGCTTTTGACACCTTCATGAGGCCTCTTGTTTATGATTGGGCAATGTCATGCAGGGTTAAAAGTACACGACCCCTGAAACAAATCTGTTCACACCCACTTTAAGAAGTTAGAATTTAAACCTTACATGCTAACATCTCTGCAACATATATGAATAATAAAAAAAGAGGGTTTACAGAGCTGAGTAAAACTTATTTCATGATGTAGTCAGTCGAACATGCTAAAACTGCTGAAAGATCTTGTGTAAATGCGACAGCAGGAATTAAAAAAAAGAGCAGAAACTGTCCACTCTTTAACCACTTTAACTTGCCCTTTTAACCTCTTCGTAAAATAAGATGCGATTTAATGTCCAGCTAAGGGTCCACATGTGTGAAGAGCGTTCAGGAGACGATCTTTCGCCACACTTGTTGATGTCGTCTATATGACATAGTCAGTATGTGTCTTTAACAGCAGGTTTAACTATTTAGATCCTGCTGTCAATCTCTGGCAGCAGTATTTGCATGGAATGTACTGTAGTGCTTGGGCATTGGTTCCCATCCGCTCCTCCCCATTATGCAGCTGCGATGGTACTCCGGCCACAGACTGAGCTTTAATATAAGACCATGATTTTCAATATATACTGTAATACTACTAACTAAGGTTTTAAGTTCTCTAAAGGGACAAAAAAATAAAGTAAAACAAAATGAACAAAAAAATTTAAAAAGATAAAAAAAAAAAAACAATTATTGAGACCTCACATTTCCCCCCATTTAAAAATAAAGATAAGACAAATAATACATTTCATAACACCACGTCCATGAAAATCTGATCTATCAAAATATAGAATTAGTTAACCCCTACAGCAGGGGAGGAGAAACATAGAAACAAAATAGAAAGCTGTGTTGATAAAACGTTCAGCCACTAAAGGAAGCCAAAATACTATAAATCACTAAATAAGGGATATTAGCTACGACACCTGTCCCACCATCGAATCCTCCTGGAGGGGCACTGGACAGTCCAGTTTTCTGAGTAAGGGTATGTTCACACAGTGAGTTTTTGCTGCGGTTTCTGCCTGCGGTTTACCATTGGTTTTATGGTAATGTATGCTAATTTGTTCCTGCGGTTTTGATTCCCAGCCAAACCAATGTGTTTCACAGTATAGAACTTTTCTTTCTTTTCTTCCAGGCTAAGGTTTGGCAATTTTTCTTGGACTACAGCTTTACAGTACATCTATCCTTTATATGCAAATCTTGGCTTTGGATGTTTATTGAACCATATGGGTTCCTCAGCTGTCCACTTGCCTGCCTAGCCTCATTTCATTCTAAATTCTGACCTGTTGTTTACTTTCTCTAATTTGCATATACTATGCCATTTTGTTATATCTGAATTTTTTCAAATCCAATATGTGAGTGCTTTAGAGCCCCAATGGGGATTGAGATATTTTGAGATTAAGGTGTATTCATGTTTGACACATAGTGCATTGGGTCCTTTAGTATTCATCACTTTTTTGTTCCCATTAGTGTGGGTTTCCCCACACAGCTGAACATAATCTGTGTTTGACTAAGAGCCCCGATGGGGACTGAGTTATTGTATAACAAACCTATGAACTCCTGCTTGTTTATTTCTGTCCATTGTGATGTGTAGTGAGTAAAGCATTGCTGTGGTATTGTACACGATTGTGGTTGCACAATCTTTTACTTGTGTTTTAATTTTTTCATATGCACTGTCTTGATGTTTTTGTATCCAATAAAATTGTCAATCTCTTATGAAAATTGACTTACGCTTTTGATCTCAGTCAATATACACAGTACTTTTTTGTGCTTATTATGTATGTTACTTACTGTGGTACTGATGATCCCACCATGGTGACACCCTACTACTTTTGGTTTATTTCACAAACGCTGTGCCCACACATTGGTTTTTGTTCTCTGGAGGCAGTGTAAACGCCACAGGATTTGCTGCATTTTTGTTTTCCAGCAAAACCTATGGATTCTAGGATTAGCTGTCCCAACACATTGGCTTTTTGTTTGGTGAAGAAAGTGGAAACACCTCAGGTTTTGCTGTGTTTCAGAAAGAATGAGCATGTCAATTATTTGCTGAACTTTTGCTAAAGTGGAAACACCTGTGGTATTTCCATTTTCTGTTGAGAAAAAAAAGTGTGTGTGTGATGGTGGGTTTACACGCCGCGATATCGGCGTCCAACTCCGACAAAAAGTCACGTGGGTTGCGAGTTGGACCCGATATCGTGTGCGCGTTGTACGGTTTGAGCGTACAATGCGATGCTGGAACGATGCCAAAACGATATCGTAGTTGAATAGCAGAGCTATTCAACTCCCCGATATCGCATGGCCGTTGTAGCAGCATCGCAGCGTGTGACAGCCCTACTACGATGTGTACGCTGACGTCACCCATTCACTCCCATGTTAAATGGTCGTTCCTGGGTTGGTGGGCGTACACATCGTAGGGACGTTGCATCCCGATATCGCGGCGTGTAAACTGGCGATACGATGCAGGGAGAAACGTGCTAAATGCGTGCTCCCGCGTCGTTGGCTCCGACATCGCCGCGATATCTGGACGTGTAACCCCACCATGAAAGCTTTTCCCTGATCACATAGGTTTTGATGGAAACCAAAAACTCAGTATAAGATTAGCATGGATTTACATAAAACCAAGGCAAAACCTGCCTGTGGGCACACACCCTTAGGAGAGTGGCTGGAGTCAGTAACAAGGGTTCTTCAGGGTCGTTAGGGATTGATTCCAAGGGCCTTGCGTTAATTATAGCTACGGCTTCTGCCATGAAGGTGATTAGGCTTTCATGGGTAAGCCTCGCTGCTCCTGCTTTAAGAGTGGAGTCAAGAATTCTCTGTACTAAACCTATCATTCTTTCACAAGATCCTCCCATATGAGAAGTGAGGTGGGTTGAATGACCATGTGCAACTTTGGTAATTGAGGAACTTCTAAAGAGTCTTATAATCCAGATTTGAATTATTCCCAGTTAGGGTATGTTCACATATGCCGGGTTTGTGCCAGTGGGCGGACCCGACAGGAAGCTCTGCAGCCGTCCACCGGCTTCCTGGCGGGTATGTGCGGCGGGTGACGGGCGGGTGCACAGCGGGTTAGCGGCGGCGGTTATGCAGCGGCTGGAAGCAGCACATGATTCTGCTTGCAGCCGCTGCAGAACTGGCCGGTTTATAGAACATGCACATTCGTTGCTAACCCGCTGGGAACCCAGCGGGTTAGCAACAGATGAGCATGTGTAAACCGCCGGTGTGTGCACAGCGGGTGTCGGTTTCCATAGGTTTTAATGTTAACCCAAAAGCCGCTTTTGGATTAACATAAATTTACATAAAACTCATGGAAACCGGCCGGCGGTTTCCGCTGCTAAACCTGCACTAAACCTACCAGTGTGCACATACCCTTATACTGTTGCACCGACGAATTTGGTACCTCAATGAACGAATGTGTTTGATAGGACCACAATGGCAATAAATCATCTGATGAAGCTTGAAGTGTCAAGGGACTCAATGACCTCTATTTGGAAAGTTCTGCTAGACATGCAGGTGAACATGACTGCCTAACATTTACTATTGGCTTGGCTGCCTCTCGTATGTCGTGTAACAATTAACCAAAGCTCAAACACACCTAGACCAATACTGGTAAAGAAAGGGTCTGGGCTGAGTCTGTTTGCTGGTAGCTCAGTCATCCTTTGGGTTTGAATTGAACCATGAAGCTTACAACAGGTAATGCATTTAAAGATGAGACTACTGATGTGTTTGTTTGCACTGACAATCCACAGGCCACCAGTTCTTCCTTGGTGTGTTACCAGATTGTAGTGCTGTACAATTAAATAGGCAACATGACATATTCTGGAAGTATAAGAGGAAATTTCTCCACAAACTCCATTTTAGCTCCTTTGAGTTCGCCTCATACTTTCAGCAGGCCGATGTTGTTGATAAATGGGTTGAGTTTTCTCAATACGCTGCTGACCGGTATTGGGGCTTTGTTAGTAAGACCTTGCATTTCCATAAAGTTGGATTTTCTTTGAACAGTGAGGAGGATGTGGTTTCTAGAGAAATTTAAGTAGGAGATAACATAGGAATTTTTACAATGATTTCACCCTTTACATTTTCTGTATCACAAGTTCTGGTGGCCCTGAACAAGCAAACTTTGTGGCTCAGTCAGGTAATGGCTCGGCTAAGTGACTTCCAACTTGAGAATTTGTTGAACCTGTGGGATCCAAGTTGGATAGCCGGTAGTAGGAAGTGCAGACACCTGAGAGCATATTTCAGCATCTGAGTCATCTTCTACTAGTTCAAAGGGGTCAGGACAACGTTTTTCAGCATATAACAGTTTTGGTCCTGAAAGCCATGTTGTACTTTTTTAGCCAACTTGCGTCAACTGCTCTAGTCATGTGATCTGCAGGATTCTGGTCTGTAGATGGGTAATGCCACTGTTTTGGATGAACTTATTTTCCAATTCGTAGCACACTGTTATTAACATAAGCATAGGACCGTCTAGTTTCGTTGTGGATATAACCCAGGACCATTTTGCTGTCTGAATAGAACTTGGTCTGTGTCAAGTCAACATCCATCTCGGATGTGATAAATTCAGCTAACTCAATGTCTAAAACTGCAGCACAAAGCTCTAACCTGGGAATTGTATGCTTTGATTGTGGTGCAAGTTTAGCTTTCCCCATAACGAATCCAATGTGACTCTGATGTTTGGAATCTACAGTTTTAAGGTAGGCAACAGCGGCAATTGCCTTAACAGAAGCATCTGCAAATACAGAGTTTTTGGCATTGTATTTCTGTAGACTGCACAGGGGTCTATGGTCTTGCCACTTTCAGATTGGAGAGGGCCTCTAAACAGTTCTTCCATTTTTCCCAGTGGATCCTCTTATCAGGTAGGAGAGGTGAATCCCAGTCAGATGTTTCCCTAGTTAAGTCTCTTAGTAGGGCCTTGCCTTGTATTGTAACAGGAGCTGTGAAACCCAAGGGATGGTACAGACTGTTGATGGTAGACCCTAGACCTCTGTGTGAAAAGCTTCTCTTCCTGGCTGATGTGGTGCCCCGCCAAGCAGGCGTCACAGAGGGTTACTGCACCCGTAAAAGAGGTGCAGATGCTCCAGCTGCAGGTGGACCCTAGGATGGTGGGTGGGACCTGTTCCCAGCACTCCCACATTAGTGTACACTGGGGGAGGTTACCTGGTAGGGAATAAATTCACCTCTGGGGGGAACAAAGAGGTCTTTTTACCTCCAAGTCTTGAGCTTAAGGTCTCTCGGCTGAGGGACCAGGAGGAGAGAGGACAGGAGAGAGGGTTTAAGGAGACGAGAAAGAGCTTTCCAGGAGAGCAGCTGGTCTGGGAAAGAGGGGCCATTGATAGGTTCTCCTAGACAGCTTACCGGGCACTGGAGCCCGAAGTCTGCTGGAAGCTTCAAGCCCAGTAAGAGAATCCGGATTCCCGTTGAGTCTTCAAGTCTCCCGGGCACCAGAGCAGTCCACAAGAAGGGTACCAGGCACCGCCAAATGAACAAGCGGCCAGCCAGTAGAAGGTTACCCGACGGGAGGGAAGGTGAGAGAGGACAGGAGGTCAGGCTGGATTTTAAGTCACCAGGCTTCACACCGAACTGGAAAGCAGGAAAGAACAGACAGGTTAGTTAAAGAAGGCACACCAAGGGTTCCCCCATACCACCTGGGATCCACTTGCAGCCACCTGTTAAGCTACCTGTTTTTTGTAACATCTAAAGGCTGAACTGTGAATTTTGTATGTATGATGCCGATGCAAATTAACAGTAAAGTACCCGGAGGAAAAGTGACTTTGCCTCTGCCTGTATTTCCTTCCATGAACTTGTTCCCTTCACAGGAACGCTGCTCCGGAGGTCCAGCCCTACCTGTAGGGGACTATACCAACTAATCTGCGATACCATCTACCTCCGGAGGACTGTGGCGGCGCTGGTGACTCCTCACCAGAAACCACAGGTGGCGTCACGACAACTTGTAAATATAATCCCCTGTAAATATACCCTTTTTCAAAGAAGTCCCCCAGGACACGGGATCAGGCGCGGCCACCACTCCCTGTGACAACAGGAGCGTTAACCCCTTTGGAGCCTGAAACCTGAGTACCCCAAAGCCTGGGGCTCGACACTGACCTGAAAGGTGAAAATGTCTAATTGTTGGATTCAAGAAAAGTCCGACGCTGCATTGCACTGCTGCAGGGTCTGACCCCAAGTCCAGGTCTCTGAGACCATTGCATAAGTCCTGAGAAGGGAATATTTCCATGAGTTCTTGGCTGTTTGAGGCTATTTTGTGAAGCCTGAGGTTCGAGCAAGCAAGCATCTCCAGGGCTCACCTGAGAAGACTGATTGCAGTCTCATTTGAAGGCAAGCTTTCAGACCGTCATCAACATAAAAAGTCTTTTGTTGTGAATTGTTTGATATCTGATCCATAATCTGTTTCTCTTCCTTGAGCGGACCTTTTGAGTCCGTAAATGGCGACTGCAGGTGAAGGGCAGTTACCAAAGATGTGCACTCTCATGCGATACTCTTTGACTTCCTTAGGGCCCTTTCACATCAGCGTTTTTTTAAATTCGCGGCAGATGCGGTGAAAAAAACGCATCTGCTGCGATTACCGCATACAGGCTGCACTTGCGGCGCAGTTGCGGTAAACGCCATGCAAAGTATAGGCGTACTTGCGGCAGCTGCGGCCGCGAAAAAAAACGCCGCTGACCGCGTTTTTTCACCGCATCTGCCGCGAATTTCAAAAAACGCTGATGTGAAAGGGCCCTTAGAAGGATCATTGACTCTGTACCAAAGGAATCTTGGCAAATTCCTGTCCCTTTGTCTCACGAGGAAACAATGTAACATAAGCTGGATGTCAGCGATAAAGGCAATGGGATCCTTACGGAAGTGCATGAGTAGTCCCAGCAGTTTGTTGTTGATTTCTGGACCTGTCAGAAGAACATCGTTCATGGAGACATTCAATTTGGCACTAGAATCGAATACCACTCTACTCTGGCCCGGTTTCTTGGGGTGGTATACTCCAAACATGGGTAGGAACCAGCATTCTTCAGAGTCTCTGAGAGTAGGAGCTATCTCTACATGACGAGAAAGAGTGATCTTTTATCTCAGGTTGTGTTTTTTTTTTTTTTAAAACCTCTTTTTATTGGTATTTTCAATAATATATAATTACAGAAAAAATAAACATTTGTTATATAAACAAGTATATCATTATGGATTAATGTAACTGCAAGTACAATTTAACAGGTTCTGTTTTAAAAGTATTACATAACATAACATAGTTCACTTTCCCCTACCAAGTTAGAGTTGTAAATATCCTTCTTTAAGGTTACACTTTCAGACCTGTTTCAAGACATCTTACATTTTCAATTTCCCCAGAGTTCCCCCTAAATCTTCTAATAGGTACCACGAGGTCCCTTTGAGTGGGTATAGTATCTGACGAATCTCTTCAGTTGACATTTGGGATTCCATTAAGCCCCTCCATTTTCCCATGAATGCTGTGGTACCATTTTCCTTGTCCCGAAGAACTTCCCTCCTGTCTACTTCCAACGCTTTCTTTAAACCTGCCATCACCTCTTTTTTCCCCGGCATCTCTGGTTTAATCCAATATGTTAGTAGCAATCGTTTTGCTAGTAATATTAAAGTGTGAGCTAATTTCAGCCCCGCCCCCCTGCCTTGTGGTGCTTCTATATCTTGGAATACCCATACTTTCGGGTCTAAATCAAAGGTGATCTTACATATTTGTGAACATATATCTCCAATCAATTTCCAAAATGCTTGTACCTTCGGACAATTCCAAACGCCATGTATCATGTCCGTCTTTGATTGGTCACATTTAGGACAACTAATTTTCCTGTCAGGGTTGGTTGTTGATGATGGAATATTAAAACCATAGACTAGCCCATGAATTATTCGGAAGTGTGAATCTCTCCACTGCTCATTTATTACATTATGTCGTACCTTGTTCCAACCTGCTAGGATTTGTTCCTCCACCATGTCATGCTCTAGGTATTTACGCCACTGTTGAAAAGGTGTCGTTTTTCCTCTGGGTAATAATATTTCTCTCAGTGTCCCATAGATCTCAGATATTGTGAGTTGGTATAAGTCTAGTGTTAGTAGTCTGTCCCAGACATTGCTTTTAGCTTCTTTTGTTAGGTCTTTCAAATTGACCATGATATGGTGCTTCAGCTGCAGGAACTGTAAATCTTGCGCACCTCCCAAATTATAGGTCTCTATCACTTCATGTTTTGTCATCCACCTGGCTTCTGGCATATAAATCAAATCACTCATTTTATGTATCCCTTTTTGTTTCCATTTGCCAAAGAGAGCATTTTCCCTTCCCATTGGAAAATCCGGAAAGGCCCAAGGGGTTAGGTACTTGGACACCTTCCATGACAGACCACACTTTTTCCTAACTGCCTTCCATGACAAGATAGTGTCTCTGAAGACTGCTGACAATTTTATATGAGTTGGTAGACCTTTCATTGACGTATGGAGTAGTGATCCCCTATCCCAAGGCGCACAATATGCCTTCTCTAACTTTTTATCTGAATACCTTTCTGTGTCTTTAATCCACTCAGTTACATGTCTAAGGAGACATGCCAAGTTGTATCCTCTGATGTCGGGGAAATTTGTACCTCCTCTCTCCTTCCCTCGAGTCATGATTCCCAGTCTCAGTCTTGATCTTTTGCCCTTCCACAGAAAATTAGTGAATGCTCTATTTAACCTGGCTATATCCGCCCTTTTCAAGAGTAGAGGTAGAGTCTGAAGAGGATATAGGAGTCGAGCAAAGCTGATCATTTTCACTAAATGGCTGCGTCCCAACAAAGATATTGGTAGCTCCATCCATTTTTTTAGCTCTTTCTCAATTTTTTCAATGAGCGGGCCGTAATTAAGGGTATATATTTGCTCCGACGTCCTTCCCAGTCTCAGTCCCAGGTACTTGACAAAAGATGGCGCTATTGGTATGCCTATTTTTCCCAAGACACCTCCTCTGTCTTCCCCTCCTCTGATTTTTAAAAGTTCACATTTTTTTTTGTTCAACCTGAAGCCCGAGAATCCACCGTAGCACTCTATTGTATTTAGAAGTGTAGGGAGATCCCTAATTGGATTGTTCATGAATAATACTATGTCATCCGCAAATAGAGCAGATCTCAATGTTTGTTCTCCCACTGATATGCCTTCAAAGGGATTACCATTATTTATGTATCGTGCCAGTGGTTCTATAGCCAGATCGAACAAAAGTGGAGATAACGGACACCCCTGTCTTGTGCCCTTCTGCAGTGGAAATGTGGGGGATAGAAAGCCCGGCGTATGAACTCGGGCTGTTGGATTGGAATACAGAGATCTCAGATATTGTCGAAATCTCCCCTGTATCCCTATGCGATCCAATACCAGACCCAGCCATGGCCATCTCACATTATCAAATGCTTTTTCTGCGTCTAAAGTGACCATGGCTGGGTCTCCCGCTCCCTCTTTATTTCCGAACCGGACCACATCCAGTGCCAAGAGGACTTTGCGCACATTTGTCACTGCTGATCTTCCTTTTATAAACCCCGTTTGATGGCTTTCAATCAGATCTGGCAATACCTTCGCTAATCTGTCCGCCATTAGTTTGGAGAGTATCTTCAGATCAATGTTAATTAAAGATATGGGTCTAAAATTTGCTGGGTCATCCCCCCCTCCCTCCCCTTTTGGCAATACCTTTATATAGGCCATATTCATAGCATCTGATATGGGTTCTCCCGACAATATGTTATTATACATTCCCGTCAATACCGGTGTTACTTCTTCTCTTAAAATTTTATAAAATTCCCCTGTAAACCCGTCCGGTCCTGGAGCTTTCCCATTACCTAAGTTTTTGATTGTATGTGCCACCTCTTCTTCTGTTATTGGCCTATTTAGATCTTCCAGATCAAGTTCTTTGACCTGGGTAAGGGGTATCTTTTCTAGCCATTTATTCCCCTCCTGAGTGGTTATGTCTGAGGCTTCATATAATTTCCTATAGTATTTTTCCAATATGGAATTTATTTCCTTGGGGTTCGTTGTGGTATTTCCTTCTTTTCCGCGTAGTGCTCTGATCGGGTTAGGCAGTCTCCTCCCCTTAGCTAAACCCGCCAATAACTTTCCCGCCTTATCTCCAAACCTGTTGAGATCAGTTTTCAATTGACCTTTTATTAATGTTTCTCTCTTACTGGCCCACATCTCAAATTCTGTTTTGGCTTTGACCCAAGCGTTTTTGTCGCCAGGTTCTTGTGATTGTCTAAACAGCTTATAGGTGTTTAACACCTTTTTGCTTGCCGTTGTGTAGCCTTCTCTTATAGCCTTTTTTTGATTAAAGGTGTGAGCCAGTATGAGGCCCCTCAGAACCGCCTTTCCCGTTTCCCACAACAGACGTTGGTCTTCCTTGTGCTCTATGTTATCGGAGACGAAGCCCTCCCACCATTCTTTCAACTTCACCTTGAATTCACCATCCTTTGCCAAATATGAGGGGAATCTCCATATGAAGTCTGTTCCTCTCGTGTGCGTCTCTGTTATTTCAATGGATATCGGGCTATGATCAGAAATGACCATACTTTCTATTGTGGCCTCTTCTGTCCTCCGCCACAGTTGCTCGGACGCCAAAAATAGATCAATACGCGACCAGGAACTGTGCGGGTGAGAGAAGTGGGTGTAATCTAGTTCTTGTGGGTGCATCACTCTCCATACGTCAATTAGCCCTGTCTCTTCCAAAAGTTCTGCAAGATCCCCACCTTTTTTGCTGATAGAACTTGATCTCCCCTCGGCCCCCCTTTTTTCCTGTCCATATCTTCTAACACTACTTCATTGAGATCTCCTCCCATTAGGATATTGACTTCTCTATCCCCCAAAATTGAAATGGATAGGTCTGTAAAGAATTGGGTTCTTGAGGTGTTGGGTGCATATACATTATATATGCTTAGTTGTTGTTCCTGAAGCTGGAGCACCACCTGCAGCCTTCTGCCATCAGAGTCATGTGATACCGATATTAAGTTGTGGGCCAAATGTTTATTAAGCAATGTCAGCACCCCTGCTTTTTTATCTCTAGCACCTGAAATCCACCCTGCCCCAACCCAAAGCTTCTGCATATATTTTAGCTCGTGCGTCTGAAGGTGGGTCTCCTGGAGAAGGGCTATATCAGCTTTTAATTTTTTTAGATGGCGTAAGATCATATACCGCTTATTTGGGGACCTCAACCCCTTCACATTCCATGATATTATTCGCAACATTGCACTAAAACTCTTCTCCCCACGTACTCTATGTCTTTTTTGTGTAACATTTTCTTCAAGTGAACCCCTCTTAATTGTCTAATATCTTGTGTAATAAAAGTGAACATTTCAAGTATAAAACCTTTTGCTTTTTGTAACGCAAGCTTAACATCCAATAATGAATTCCAACAAGTTTTAATCCCCCCCTGTTTTCCCATTCTCAAGGAGTATCTGTTTCTCCCCCCTCCTCTCCTTGGATGCATAAACCTTCTCGTGACTTCCCTTGTACTGTGGAGGATAACTGCTCCCCGCGCCTTTAGACACAATAGTTACTCATAATCACCTCTGCTTCCCCCCTCTCGCCCTCTAGGTATATTTATGAATGGCGTTCTCCTATTCCCCCCCCCCCCATCACCACATTACCAAGATACCTGTCAACATCACGACTCTCTTTGTGTGTAGCTCTTTTCAATTCAAGGATTTCCTGTGGAACATTAACCTTTCTCTCCCTTTTTTTTTTTTTTTTTTTTTTTTTCTCTTCTTAACCCCTTATGTTCCATCACTTGGCAGAGCCTAGAGTAAAACTAGTAGTAACCATATCAATTAAACAATCCTATTGATGACCCTTCCCTCCTCCCCCACCCTCTCTCCACACATTGTCTGTTCATTTTGACCAATATTCACGTGTCATTTCATGGTCATCTACTTCCATCTTGTTGTCGTCCTGACTGTCCTCTGCCATCCGCATATGGAAGTCCTGGTCCCTCTTTGTTTGTCGCTACCTTCTCTGCGTAGGTTCGATGTGATGGGGGTATCCGTGAGTCCTGTGCGAAATTAGACGACCTCGCTTTCTGAGGAGATGATGATGGCTCCTGCCGAAGAAAGTCCATGGCCACCTTAGCGTTGATAAACGACATCATCTCGCCCTGTCCGTTCCTGAATCTTAGTGTTGCGGGAAAAGCCAATTGAAATCTTATGTTTCGTTTGTACAAAATGGTGCAAGCCGCGCTGAAATTCTTCCTTTTACGTGCTACTTCTGCCGAATAGTCCTCATATAGTCTAACTCTGTGGCCTTGTAGTACCAACGGGATCCTCCTGGATCGGAATTCTCTCAGAATGGTTTCCTTATCCTTATAATCCAGGAATCTGGCTATAATCTGTCGTGGTCCTTCTTTCGGGTCCTTCGGGGGACCGACCCTATGGGCTCTTTCCACTTTACATTGTCTCTTTAGTCCCATAACTTTGGGTAACTCTGTCTCCCATATCGCATCTAATTGTCCTGGTAAAAAAGTCTCTGGTAGGCCGACCATTCTAAGGTTATTTCTTCTGGATCGGTTTTCCAGATCATCTACCTTTTCTTCGGTGTATGCAGAATGCTTTTGTAAGGCTGCTATGTGTCTCTCCAATATCACAATTCTGTCCTCAGCCTCTCCCAGCCTCCTCTCTGCCTCTTGCAACCTCTCTCCATGCTGCTCTGTGACTTGCTTGAGCCCAAACAGAGCTTCTGTGACAGTGTCTTTCAGGGCTGATGTAATGTCTGCCACTATGTAAGGGGCTATGGCTTTTGCTAGCTGGGCGACATTAATAGGGCCAGTGATGCATTCAGCTTCCTTCCCCTCCAGTGTCTCCTCATCCTGTGGCTCCCCAGGTTGAGCATTATTCTCCCGCCCTTCCTCCAGTACCTCTGCGTAATCCAGCGACTGGTTCTCTGGTCTTTTGTCTCTGCCTGAGACATTGCACATCTCCTGTGTGTTATGCCGATCGGCCGCCACTTCTCCCTTGTCTGTGGGGGTGCCGTGATCTCTGTTGCGGATGCTGTTCCCCACTGCGAGTGCTCTGCCTCCTCCTGCGGCCGCCATTTTCCCTGGCGCGTTCTTCCTCCCGCTCTGTGCGGTCGCCGGCTCCTCGCGTCCCGAGCTCCTCAGGACGTAGCGGTCCAGGGTCCCTGATGCTTTGGGAGTCCCCTCCGAGCTTTTGGGAGCGTTTTGGGGCATTAGGTTTGTTATATCCTGCGGGTTAGTGGCGCGGTCTCAGGAGCTTCTCCTTCACGCTGCCATCCTCCTCAGAGCCGGAACCGGAAGCCTCAGGTTGTGTTTAAGAGAGGAGAAATGTTTTAAAGCCTGATATCTGCTATTTGGTAGATGTGGTCTGTGGGTTCCAAAGGGAAGAGGTGCGACCCAGCTGTTAGTCTTACCCTTAGCAAGTCACTTGTCCATTATCTCTAAGAACAACTTGTTCTCTACAGACATTGCTACTTGGTTGTCTTGTTTTGTTCTCTGGAAGACTTTGCACACTATCTGATCTTCATAGCTTCCCAAAACTATACTGCAGTCATGAGTAAAGTCTAATAAATGATTGGATAGGTGAATGCTGTGTGACAGTTCTCTGATATGAAATTCGTTGTTACAAGGTTGGAACAGAGAGAGGCATCCATTCACTAGTGTATTTGTCAGTATGCTTGTCACGGAAGAAGGGGTGTGCATGTGTCCCAGTCCAGACATATGTCTCCTATTATGACCTATCCTAGGCCTAGCCTTTGGGCATAAGGAGCATTGTGTGGTCCATTGATTGGACATCTCAATTTATGGACTTGTATCTGGGCCTGATGATCAAGTTCCGGTATAAGGTGTGTGCTATCAATTGTAAGTGAACTTGGTGGATTGCCACATCTGGCGTAGGAACTTCTGATCTGTTGTCAGGGATTTGGTTACATTTGATGATCATAGGTAGTGGTTAGCTTAACTGTTTGTCTAAGAACTTGATTTGGTAGTCAGTAGCTTTCCAGCCTGCTGTCATCACAGTACCTACACACGTTTTTAATGAGTAGGGAGTGCTTGGCCCTTTAATATTGAATAGATCAAAGAATGTTTATCTAGCCAAGGATTGGTTATTTTGATAATTCAAGATAGCGTATAGTTTTTCAGCTTTGTCTTTATGGCCCTTTGCGCAAACTTTGACGAGGCATATTTTTTAACACGACCTACTGTCTATTGTCCCTTTGCAAACTTCTGTATATTGTGAAATGATCTCTGGAATAGCTGTAGCAGTGTTCCTTTCTTCCCCGTCATGCTCACTGTCAATTGACGAGTTTTGTGTACTCCGTGGAGGTGGGCCATTATGTAGAGCTGTAGTGCCACATTTTGTTTATTTTACACTGACCTTTCAGTCTTTGGCAAGATGAGTTGTGGACGAGCACCGCTTGTAGCAGATAGTTTTATTTCGGTAAGCTTTTGCGATCTGGCATAGATTTTCCTCTGTAGGCTCTGCGTTCTGGAGAGGATGAGGCTTCTGATGGAGTGGGCAAGCTTGTCAGGATCCTGCATCTATATATCTGATTGGGAGTAGCCAGCAGACCTGTGAATAGAACCTGGAGAAGAAACTTTAGTCTTGTGTACTGCCACAGACGTTCTGCATGGATTTGCAGCTGGTGACAGCGTGGCATACAACATTGTAAAGTCAAAGCTGGGGTCGTTTCTAATCCTTGCTTGTTGGTGCACAAATTCTACAAAAACGGAGAAGGGAGGGAATGGAACACTGTGCTTGTATTTGTATGTGGAACCATGTGTGATCTACTTCTCATGAAATTCTGTAGTAGCTAGGCACTGAATTGGATAAAACTATACAAAAGGGTTATTATAATCGGGAAAATCTCAGCTGTAGATGTTTTTTGCTATAATATTTAAAGAGGACCTGTCACCAACCATACATGGTGATCTAATCAGAGCACTGAATGCAGTATGTCTGCTACATTCAGGCAAGGGGTCCCCCAGCCCTTGAGGAGAGAAATAATGACAGGAGGGAGGTTGCGGTGGGCAGATTAAAGATCCAGGGGGCGTGAAACTGCCCTGTGAGTGAAGTGGCTCCAGCTACTAGACCCCTCCTATCCGGCTCCAGTATGTAAGTTTTCAAAGTCTATTATCTCTGGGTACAGGGGGGCTCAAGAACTGGGGGACCTGTTGCCTGAATGCAGCAGACATGCTGCATTCAGTGCTGTAATTAGATCACCATGCATGGTTGGTGACAGGTCCTCTTTAATACCAAGTAACATTGTGACAGTGGGAAATTGTTTCAGAATGGAGTGATCGTGACAAATGGTTATTCTAGGCAAACAAGCTTTTCTCAGCATCAAATTCTAACTAGACTGAAAATGCCGTGTATATATAGAGATCCTTAACCGCCGGCTCTGGAGATATTTCATTATTATTTTTTTTTTTGCTTATTTGTATATTTGCAGTTGTGATATTCGACTAGTGGTGAAATGGATATTACAGAATCTTTTCAACAGGAAACTGCAGACGTTACATCAATCATTGAGACTCACTAGGTAAGTCTTGTGTTCTCTGCATACACATCTGATGAAAGATCTTGCTAATATCAAATTTCTTTAAATACCACAGTCATCCATCTTGGGCTCCATTCACACTTATTTAGGTAACAAAATTCATCTTCAAATGATCCTGGGATTCTATGTGGTCATTTTGTAACCAATTTTGTTGATTGCTTCTGTCAGCTTTCTGAGTTATTCTAACTTTCCCAGGCAAAATAATTCACCACTAGATTACTTAATACCTTGTCAGGAAGACTGTCCCTGCTGATATTTGAAGAGTAGTTATAGGATTAGTTTTAGATTAAGTATTCTAGCATTTTCAATAGGGGTTGACTATTATGAAACTAGTGATGACTCAGTCTTAGGATAGGTCATCAATATTAGAACTTTGGAGTCTGACACCCATCACCTCCACTAATCATCTGTTATCTCAGTAGGATATAAACTGCGTATTGAGCTGGATCAATACAACTTCGGACACCGTGCAGTGGCCAGGTACTGCAGCTCCAATCCCATTCACTTTAATAGGAGCTAAGCTGCAGGACTCGAGCAGCTACAACACAATGTATGGAGCCTTGCTGCTCCACCTTTTAAACCCAGCCACCAGAAATGTTAACAGTTGATCCCACTGGTAGTAAGCAAGACTACAGAACACTTACTCCTACAAAAAGCTACTTTGAGGGGTAAGATTACAGAACCCCCTACAATATAGACTCAGGCCCCTTTCACATCAGCGTTTTTTTTTAAATCGCGGCAGATGCGGTGAAAAACCCGCATCTGCCGCGATTACCGCATACCGGCTGCACTTGCGGCACGGTTGCGGCAAGCCCCATACAATGTATAGGCGGGCTTGCCGCAGGTGCGGCAAGTGCGGTTTTGGCACTTGCCGCAGGTGTGGCCACGAAAAAACCTCAGCTGACTGCGTTTTTTTTTTCGCGGCCGCACCTGCCGCAAGTGCCAAAACCGCACTTGCCGCACCTGCCGCAAGCCCACCTATACATTGTATGGGGCTTGCCGCAACTGTGCCGCAACCGTGCCGCAAGTGCAGCCGGTATGCGGTAATCGCGGCAGATGCGGTTTTTTTCACCACATCTGCCGTGATATCAAAAAAACGCTGATGTGAAAGGGGCCTCAGAATGTTAAAAGAGAAAAAATGCTGTCTCTTATATCTTTAATTATATCCCTTTAGAATACCAACGAAATAGTCCTTTGACATCAAGAACAAAGAAGCTTCCAAACACCAACTGGCGTTCGGACAGAAGCCAGTTAAAGAAGTTTTACAATCCCAATGAATTATGTATACCTACATATAATGTGTCATATTGCCTAGTATATAAAATGTCATATTTTTTTTTAGAAATTTTTAGTGGTATAGAATCCAATTTTTTTTAGATATAAATTGTACCTAAAAAAAAAAAGTACCTTAAACGAACCTGTCACCCCCCGGCATCAAAGCTCTAATAGCCACCTTCTGCAGCACTAAGGCTGCATTCAGGAAGGTGACTATAGCCTTTTGATGCCCTTGTAGTCTGAAATATGAAGTTAGTAAATGCTTACTCTTAAAAGAACAGAGACCGGGAGCGGGTTCACGCTGCTCGGCCGCCCCCTCTTGTCAGTCATGTGCTCGGCTGCTGCTGCCTCCATGACTGTGTAAAATGAACGCGCGTCTCGTCTCATGCACGAGCCGCGCATGCGCTGTGTGCCGTGTCGATGACTTCCTGGACACCGGGCGCACAGCGCATGCGCGGCTCCGTGCATGAGAACGGAGACGCGCGTTCATTTTACACAGTCATGGAGGCAGCAGCAGCCGAGCACCATGACTGACAAGAGGGGGCGGCCGGAGCAGCGTGAAACCCCGCCTCCGTCTCTGTTCTTTCTAAGAGTAAGCATTTACCTAACTTCATATTCAGACTACAAAGGCATCAAAAGGCTATAGTCACCTTCCCTGAATGCAGCCTTAGTGCTGCAGAAGGTGCTATTAGAGCTTTTGATGCCCGGGGGGGGTGACAGGTTCGCTTTAAAGTCTCCTTGTTTAATTTGGCATTGATAATAATATATTAGTTAGCACTGGGCCTATTATATGACTTCATGTAGAGGCATCTATCAGATACCCACATTACTAATTTAGTCAATAAAAAGATAAACACAAACAAAAATATTTTATTTTGTGAAACACTCCCCGACACTTTTCATAGTGCACCAATTTAAAAAAAAAAAAAAAAGTCTAAAGTAGTCCACGGATTCCGACTTAGTCCTCACATGACAACCTGAATGACATAAAAAGATAGAATCACTAAAAAAAAATAAAGACAGTTCTTCATTCACCAGATTATTCCCCAACAAAATCTCAAGCAGATCTGACGAAACCACCGTGGAGATTCCCGTCTGCCTTCCAGCATATGGAGGTTTGTTCAGAGTACGCAACCCCATAGGCTTTAACAACAGCCACTGCTGGCTATCACACTGTGCTGCACGAGAGCCAGCAGTGTGGCTAATGGTGACATCAGTAGGTTACTGCAGTTCACAATTTCCGGGTCACATAGCAGGTAGCATGAGAGTTGACGATTGTGAACTACTGTAACCTACTGAGGTCACCGCTCTTCACACTCGCCAGCTCTCAGCATTCGTGCTACCTTCTGTTTGACCCAGCGAGTGTGACCTTCAGTAACCTTACTGACATAACCACTCCTCACACTGCCAGAGTGCAGTGTGAGAGTGCAGTAGCTGCTGTTACAGCTTATGGGGATGCTTTCTCTGAATGAGGCTCGATCCAGTGGGTGACAGTTGTGGAACATCATGGGATCTCCATTGGGACTATGTCAGACCTACTTGGGTTTTGTTGGGGAATAAATTGGTGAATGAGGGCCTGTCTCCTGTCTTTATTTAATAATTCTCTCTTTTTATGCCTGTCAGATTGTCATTTGTGGACTACGTCGGATTTGGAGGACTATGTCGGAATCCGTGGACTAATTCGGATTTCTGGCTTTTTTTTCTTTTTTTTAAATAAATTGGTGAATCAGAGAAAGTGTCAGAAGTGTTTTTCCAAGTAATAAAATATTTTTGTCTGTGTTTATCTTTTTACAGACTGAATTGGTAATGTGGATGTCTGAGAGACTCAGGGCCGGCCCTACCGCTGTGCAAGTTGTGCGGTCGCACAGGGCGCCGCCTGCCATGCTTCAAAGGGGGCGCCAGAGAGACGGATATTTATGGTCTCTCTGCGGCTCCGCCGATTAAAGGGTTAATACTATTATTTCCTGCAGTGCCCCCGCCCTCCTGTAAGTGCCCGTCCCGCCCCCCCGCCGTCCGTACGTTTGAGTTACCTGTCACGTCCTCCTTGTTGCTTGTACCGCCCTCCCTGAAGTGCCTGTCCCGCCCTCCTCCTGTTGCCGGCGCCATGGCAACACAAGCAGTTTGATTGGAGCAGAGAGAGCAAGTTAAGTTACACCTGCTGCCCCTGCTCCAATCATTGTACAGCGGTCTAATCACCCTGGTTCCCGCCTTGTATTGCAGCTGTAAGGAGTCACTGAAGTGACTATTTTCTGTCACACACGGCAAGACCTCGATACCAGTAAGATGATTGGGCCCTCTCTCTCTGTGACCACAGTCAATGAACAGGTGTAGTTTCTAACACCTAATCCTAGCTATTGACCCTAATCCTAATCACTGACCCTAACATCTAATCCTAACCACTGACCCTAACTAACCCCTGATGCTAATCCTAATCCCTGACCCTAACACCTAATCCTAACCCCCTGACCCTAACACCTAATCCCTAACAACTAATCCTAACCCTAAACCATGACCCTAACACCTAATCCTACCCCTGAGCCTAACACATAATCCTATCCCCTGACCCTAATCCTAATCCCTCATCCTAACACTTAATCCTAACCCCGGGCTCTAATCCTAATCCCTAACCCTAACACCTAATCCTATCCCCTGACCCTAATCCCTGACCCTAACATCTAATCCTATCCCCTGACCCTAATCCCTGACCCTAATATCTAATCCTAACCACAGAACCCTAACTAACCCTAACCCCTGACCCTAACACCTAATCCTATCCCCTGACCCTAATCCTTGACCCTAACACCTAATCCTAACCCCTGACCCTAACACCTAATCATAACCCCTGACCTTAAAACCTAATCCTAACCCTGACCCCTAAGTATGAATTACGTAGTAATTTGGATGTAGCAAAAATATGCTACATCCAAAACGCTGCTAACACGGATTGTGGGTACAGGCCCTAACGGTTCATGCCCACAATTAGGATTAGTAGAGTTTTGGATATCCAAAATGCTGTATTGTACAGTAGCTGCACAGTGGATGGATTAATTAATACCGTTTCCACTGTGATTCTTCATTACGCATCATATTCTGACCTGTGGTATGGTTTTCAGAGCTGCAGCATGTTAATCTATTCCTGCAGAGATGCTAGTCCTCTGAGTGGGAGAACGTAGCGTCCGTGTCATGATTAGGGTTCTTGGTGCAGCATCCTTTTGCTGTATGCTCTCGCTCAGAACACTACCTTCTTTGCAAGCATAAATTGACATGTTGCGGCTCAGGAAGCTGCCACTACTGCCACATGTCAGTTTACACTGAGTAAAATAGAAGCACAGTGGAAACGGCATTCATTAATCCATCCACTGCGCTGGCACTGTACAATGCAGCATTTTGGACGCAACAGAAAATATGCAGTGCTAGAATGCTGCTAATCCTGTTCAAGGGCACAGGTCCTAAAGGTTTATTTTTTTTAATAAACATATATGTGCTATTGTTACCATCAAGGGTGTATGATTATGTTCATGGAGCTGAGGGGCATCATTTTAATGCAAGGTGTGTTGTGTGTATAAACACATGCATAGAAGTATATTCACATGAACCCATTATTGTTAAATGGTTCCTTGAAGCGTAATCTCTTATGGTACCGGCACACACCGCAATCTCGCCTGGCGATATGTGGCGATCTGACATGCGCGGTCACGTTTCTCGTGCCCGCCTCAGATCGCCGATGGCGGCTTCAGAATGAATGAGAGCTGCTGTTGTTCCCTATTTCCTCGGGATGTCCGTTTTATGTGAGGAAAGAGTGAAGCTGCCACTGATTGGCTGCATGTCTCATGTGACATGGTCTGGGGGCACCAAAGGGGAATTTTGCACAGGGCGCAGTTTAGCCTGAGGCCGGCCCTGGATAGACTCCTCTAAATTGCTAACCCCTGCGCTTGATGCCAGCTGAAATTACACAGCTGGCATCAACCCAAACTACTATTACCCCGATTGCCACCGGGGCAATCAGGAAGAGTCAGGGCAATGTGCCAGATTTGGCTTATTTAATGGAAGCGCCACTTCTGGGACAGGCTGAGGGCTGTTATTTTTAGGTTCGGAAGGGCGCAATAACTATGGACTTTCCCAGCCTGAGAATATCATCCCCTGCTGTCAGCAGTACCTTCGCAAGTTATCAAAAATAAGTGTGACCCCATGCAGTTTTTTTCTATATTTATTTATTCAGTTGAAGCAAGGCTCAAGGCCCTATAGTGCCACCTGAAAGGCATTAAAGGGTGCAAGTATATAATACAATATATAGGGGTTTTGGACATTAGATATTCTGCACCTATATATCTTTATATCATCTATATTTATATTCTTGCGTTATTATTTTGGCAACCTTTGTAATGTAAATAGAGTATTGTTGGATGTAAAAGATGATGTTAATAACACATTGCATACGGATGGTATACGCAAAAAATACGCATGTCAAACAGATGAAACAGAAAAAACACATGACGCCTGTCTGACACTTGCCAATTTTTCTGGCTGATATTCTCAGCGAGTCTATATACACAGATACGAGTGAACCCTTAGAGCCTTCCCCAACTCCAGTCCTCGGGAGCCTCCAACAGGTGATATTTTCTGGATTTCCTTAGCATTGCACAGAGGTTGGAATCCTCACCAGTGCAGGTGATTAAATTATGACCTATGCAATACTATAGAAATCCTCAAAACCTGCACTGTTGGTGGCTCCAGAGGACTGGAGTTGGTGAACACTGCCTTAGCGTGTTTTTTATATAAAGTTTATTTGTAGTGGGTTTAATTGTAAGGGTATATTTCACACTAACCTTTTTTTTTTAGTTTCTTTTGGAGCAGAAGCTCTCCGAAAAGCATGAAGAGGCCCAAAAAAACATGATTTTTAATTAGAGAGTTTTTGCTCTGAAATTAAGCAAAAAAAATACTCAGTGTGAAGACACTTTAAGAGTTCGATGTCAGCTACTGAAATTTATTTGTCTCTTTTTTTCTGTAGAAATGCACAGAATTCATAAGCCCATCCATGCAATTTAATCGATTTCATCTGCACAGTGATGTACATTGGTTAACACATACTTTTGTTTCTCAGCATGCAGGAGGCGTGAGGGACACCAACAAATACTATGGATACTGCTACTGTCAAGAAACATAATTCGATACCTACAGTCAATGAACAGGTATTATTACATTCATAATAAATAATATTAGTTTCACACTTTTTAGGATCCACCATACACCTTGGCTGTTATTAATGGTTGCTGGAGGAATTTTCTGCCCTGCTGAATGCACTTAGAAACACATTTCCTCACGATCTGCAGCCGGCAACAATTTGTGCAATTGCCGTCCAACAACGTTTTAGATATACTTGATGGGTGACAGGTTCAAAGATGCTTCAGCCTATGGTAGCACATTTAAGCTACGCAGTCTGCTCACAGTAGCACGAACAACATGCGGTCTGACATTGTCATGTTAAAAAACTGTTTTGAGACATTGGGGCAAAAGCCGTATAACTGGGTTCACATCCAAATGAATGTAACACAGACCTGTTAGTGTACCTGGAATGAAGACAAGAGAGTCCGTTCATTTACCCCACACCATAATCCTGGCACTAAGACCGATGTGACCTTCCTTTGTGAAGATCTCTTAAAGGCATTGTCCACATGCTCTGCCGACCAATTTATGACTATCATTATGTCCAAGACTAAAGCAGGACTCCTCACTGAAGAAGGTAGACCTCTGTTGCAACTCCTATTGCCATCTTGCTCTTTACCAGTATAGCTTTTGAGCTTAGTGATGTGAATTCCATGTAAATCCTATAGCTGGATGTTTGGCTAGTAGCCCAAAGTCCTGCAGATGCCTTCTAATGGTTTGTATAGATACCTTAGGATTAGTATGTGACTTTCAATTTCCCTTGTATTACAGAATAGATCAATCTTGGAATGTACAGCCATTTCTCATTGAAACAACAGCTCTTTTTAAAACACTAGGTTGTATTTTACTCCTGCTACTGTTGACAGTCTCAGTGACCTAAACAAGCTACCATGGCCTGCCATGTCTTCTGATGGAGCATCTGGGACATCATTGGTTGGTAATTTCAAAAGGAGCTGCCAGCAGCGAATCTTATCGATTTGTAAACCCAAGAGCACTCAGCATTGCAGAACATTTAACAGACAACTCTTAATAACCTCATTGGAAGTAGCCAAGTCATGTATTTTTCATACTCCAAACTGAATAAATCCTGAAGAAAATATATCATTCACATATGATTATAAGAATCTAATTTTTACTTGTACAGTGGTACTGGTATCAAAAGTAACTTTCAGCCTGGCGAGTACCTGTTCAACGGTGTCCTTATCAGTGTCCAGCCAGGACTTTACCTTGCTGTACCAGTCAATTGTCCCATTAGTGACTCGCTGTTCTTTCGTCAAGGGATACACTCTATAGTAAGCTGTCCAGTCTCTCCCTGAAGTCGGTCAGGGTAATGGGCTCCCCTGCGTATTGCGGCAGGCACGTCGCTCTGGGCATATACAGAAATGGCATGATTGGGGACATGGCTTGTGCTGCTGCTCCCGCAGGTGCCCCGTCTGCTCCTGGGGCCGCATCTACTGTCGCGGCTCTCTTGGTTCCGACATCTTCCTCCCCTTAGAGAACGTTAACCCTTCCAGTTTTTCACTTCCGTAGGTATGCACAACTATAGTTCCACCGGTGGGACAGGGTTTTTCGTCCCCACTGGATGTCGTCAGAGCGCAGGTTGGGCCTCGCTTCGCGCTGTTGGGAGGGTACCGCCACCATGACCCACCCACTCAGCTTCCCGCGCGCCTTGTGGCGCAGTAATGGCGAGAGTCAAAAACACGTATTCACACAGTTCACTGCACAGAGCTCCCGGTTTTACCAGGCTACAGGATCATGTTCGTGACGCCAGAAACTGACGCACCCCCAGGCCCCCAGGTACTCTGAACCGGGCTATAGTGTCTCTGGGGAGTCACAGGGGTAGAGACCCGGCTTCTGTGATCCTGGGTTCAGTTGAAAATGGGAGATTTCTGGCTTGGTAGGGGGAATGGGATGATGAAAAGGAATTTATTTGTGATGCCACCTGTGGTATGTGGCTATAGATGGCCACGGCTGCTGCAGAATCTCTGGGGTGATGGATGGGTGGCTGAGATGAAGTGGCTCCCCATGGGCGGAGCGGATGCCCAGGGCAATAGGTGTAGTCAGGAGTTGGGGTGCAGGACGACAGGCATAAAGTAACAGGCAGATTCACTGTTTTGTAGTTACTCAGTCTTTTACTGGAGCATCTGGTTTCTTAGCAGTTGTCAGCGGAGTCCTTGCTTGAGAGCAACTCAGTGTTTTCCTCACCCGGCCGGGTCATTGGCTTTGTGTTTGGGCTCCTGCTACTGCATTAGCTAAGCTGCCGGCCTTGTCTCTCATGCATAGTGCCGGTATGACAGGCAACTCGATTCCTTTCTTAACCCTCGTCTCGGGTAACCATTCCTGAACTCTATGTTGCTTTGCCTCGGGCACAGTGGAACCTGGAATTCCCCACCTTCCGGTATTGACTCCCGGGACATTAGGCCCTGCAGTCTCAGACTCCAGTGTCCTTTCTCTTTGTGGTTCCTCTGGGGTGAGCACGGTGCCGCTCAGCTCCCCAGGTGTTCCTTCAACTCTCCTCAAACCCTAGCCTTAGGGCTGTAACCAAGTCAGCGATCCTTGGACAAGCTCAAGCAGCCTCCAGTCCACCATGATGTCTTCCTCAGTCCTCCTAGGAGCTGAATTAACTGGCTCCTCCCTAGACCAGAATTTATAGGGGATCTCACCCTGAACCTGGATTTGGTCTTCCCCCTTTTGGCCTGCAGGCAGAAGGTGTTGTGTGTGGGTTACCTGCGTGATGAGAAGACCCTTCTGTTGCTCTTCAGCATGACACCACCACCCGGGGCAGTGATGACACTGGCACTAAGACCCTGGGGTGCCACATTAAAATACAAAAAAGAGAGAACTCACTTTTGGAGAGTTTCCACCCAAATCAAGATTGGTACACAACTAGCCATAGTGAAAGGTTTTTATTGGTAGAAAAACAGAATTACACTGGCGTTACAAGTACCATGCATAACACATCATAAAAATACAGGATCGGTCCTAAGGGACAGCGGAGATGGTAACCCAGCATACAGCACATCAGGATATAAAGGCCTAACAATGAGCCAGTGGAATCATATAAAGTTAACAGTATATCATACAGCAGTCATCAAGAGCGACCTCTGTGGTCAGGTGCTAGTACCTCTCATGAAAGGGAGAGGAAGGGAGGGGGGGAAACCATTACCCGGGCACTGACTAAGGTCAATCAAAGTATACTGCAGATATTATATTCACACTCACCCATGCTGCTAGTAATCAACGGCTGGTGCTGGGAAGGGACGCCCCGACGCGTTTCCCTCTTAGTGAGCTTCCTCAGGGGGCTACTCTCTGACATTTCGAGCCCCTCTTATATGAGCTCCCCACCAGGTGTGCGGCATTACCGGATGATGCACCGCACACACGCGGCCGCATCATCACTAGGGTCCCGGCCGCCCTCCGCCGCAACCGGAAGTGCGTCATTTGACGCGGTTTCTGGCTAAGGCAGAGATTGCAGACGCGACCCCGGAGACGCGAACCGCGGATGCCGGTCGCCGCCATCTTAGTAAAGGAAAAACTCACCAAAAAATTGCCAGGTAAATACCCATTGCACCTAGCAGCAGCTGCCAGCTCCTCTGAGAGGCAACACAGGTGTCTGTATACCGATACTCAGTCACCTGAAACCCACAGTGGGGGCGGTTGTGGCACCAGCGTCTGGCCATGCTGTCAGGGAGATGACTGGTGGCATTTAAAGACACAAGGTTACCAAAGGGCTCTGCCACTCATGATGCATGCAAGGCATAGTGTCAGAGCAGCCTATTGGTCACGCCCTTCTATTAGATCAGGCGGGCTGCTCCGCACTCATTACATGCCTCACACAATGACAGGCGCCCCCCAGAGGGCCCAGCTACAAACTGCAGATAAAGTGCAATAAAACACTAAAGATGAAAATGTGGGGTGTTTGTGGATATTTTGGCCAAAATATGTAAGCTTGTAACCCACCGTCAAGGGCCCCCACGCTTACAAGTCCTAACCATATGCTGCTGCTAGGTGCAATGGGGATTTACCTGGCAATTTTTTGGTGAGTTTTTCTCTGTTTTTATGTCCTGTTTCGGTGAACCACAGAATATTAGATATACATATGGCGACAAGCATATGGTTAGGACTTGTAAGCGTGGGGGCCCTTGACGGTGGGTTACAAGCTTACATATTTTGGCCAAAATATCCATAAACACCCCACATTTTCATCTTTAGTGTTTTATTGCACTTTTTTATCTGCAGTTTGTAGCTGGGCCCTCTGGGGGGCGCCTGTCATTGTGTGAGGCATGTAATCAGTGCGGAGCAGCCCGCCTGATCTAATAGAAGGGCGTGACCAATAGGCTGCTCTGACACTATGCCTTGCATGCATCATGAGTGGCAAAGCCCTTTGGTAACCTTGTGTCTTTAAATGCCACCAGTCATCTCCCTGACAGCATGGCCGGACGCTGGTGCCACAACCGCCCCACTGTGGGTTTCAGGTGACTGAGTACCGGTATACAGACACCTGTGTTGCCTTTCAGAGGAGCTGGCAGCTGCTGCTAGGTGCAATGGGTATATACCTGGCAATTTTTTGGTGAGTTTTTCTCTGTTTTTATGTCCTGTTTCGGTGAACCACATCTTAGTAAAGGGCAGTTTTGCCCTCAACTAAGGTATTATATGAATGGAGCGCTCCACAAGACAGAAACAATTGGATCAGGGAAAAGCCATATACAGAAAAGAGGTCACTGTGATCGGATACTATGACACCACAAACAATTAATATCAGTTCTATAATAGCATGTGGCATTCATTTCCAAAACGAGTTATAATATATACACAATACAGTATGACACTATGACAATAGTGTTGATTTGTCTAGTGTTGACTCTGATAGCATTCATGGTGATGATCTAAGAATCCAACAGGCTCATTTTGTAAATACACCAGATCCAAATCCTCTTCTCCAATGGAATCCCTTATTCTCAATCCGGTCCATGGGCCATCATAGGATGTAGACGAGGGGGGGGGGGGAAGAGTGGGTTCTAGTTTATCTATAGAAAACTATAGAAGAGAGTACAAAAAATAAGAATGTTAAAACCAACACATATACAGTTAAAAACTGAGGGTGGGCCCAAAAGAATATAGGGCTCCCTCAAGGGCAGTGTCAACAAAAAATAATCAAAGAGCGAAAAATATATACATTATTTCCTATCCCACACAACAGGGATGGAGGATCCCAAGATACTGAAAAATCCCAAGATACTAAGAATCATCTCAAAAATGGGACAAAACTGAGTTTCTCATTCAGACCGCTAGAGGACATTGTGCCCAGGCGGATCATCCACTGGCATTCTTTCTTTGCCAACTCTTTCTTATAGTCACCTCCCTTTGATCCTAAGTTCAGAACATCAATTGCTACAAATTTAAGACTTCTGGGGTCACAATTATGTTTGATTTTGAAGTGGCGGGGTAGGGTCTTTAACTTTGGATCTGACTCACCGTGGCCGGGACTCCGGTTTAGACAGGCTGTAGCTCCTTCCTCCTTGTCACGGGTGGGCCGCGCCTGCCGGTAGTGGGGCCCGGTTGAGTGCAGATCAACAGTTGAAGACGTCTTGTAGGAACAGATTAAAGGGGTTTAATTTATTCGTGACGCCACCTATGAGTAGTTTCGGTAATCGTTACCGACGCTGCGGAACCTCCGGGGGATGGACAGCAGCAAGATGGAACGCTCCCCACAGGCTGAGCGGTGATCCCCGGAGACTGGAGCTGCTTAAGATGTTGTGCGGCAGCTGCGGTTACCTTGCAATGCGGACGGACAGTTCATAAGGAAGCACGGACACAGAAAGTCTCTGCAACGGGTCTTTACTGTAACCAGCAGGCAGTACATGGTATACAGTTGACGGGTAGTAGACCGGGTGGACTCAGCAGTGATAGTGTCCCTCAGAGATCCGCAAGTGTTCCTCCATTCTAGCTAAGTGTTTCGCCATTTGTCGCCCAGGAATACCAGATCGGGTACGGGGAGGCTGCTTCAATGCCCTATCCAAGTTGTACGTTGTGGATGTTTTGGGGAGCCTTGGATCCCTCAGTGGGTACACCGCTGGTTAGACGACTGGAAGTTGGCTGGTGGTGGGGTGCTCCTGTGAAGCTGCTCCTCCACGCTTCTGGTTCGCGTAGCAGAGGTGAACTGCTGCCAGCTTCGGTACCAGTGAACCGGCTGTGAGTTGGGCACGGAGTCTTTTGGAACCCGTGGTAATGATGCCCGATCCCGGTTGTTGAGGCCTCAGGTGCTGACACCCGACCGGTGACGGCCCGGGGCTGCACGGGGTGCGGAGCCCCCACTCCTACTCCAAGTTCAAGTTCTAGACTCTTCTTGACCGAGTTCTAGACTATTGTATTGTGTCTAGACTAGGTGTCTGTTCTCCCTACACACTTCCCTAGCACTCCGCCCACCAGGACCCTGGATTGGCCCTCTGTTCTAGGTGATGCATGCAGGGTTGGATCTCAAAGTTAACTAGATCACTGCTGTGTCAGAGAATATTGCGGCTGCAATACCCTCTTGTGACGCACTCGTTGCGGGGCGCCACAGATCCCCAAGCTCGAGCTTGGCTGCACCCAAAATGTCCTTGATATGCTCCCGTGCTCTCACCTTGAATTCACAGCTTGTAAGGCCGATATAGATGAGTCCGCACGGGCATGTAGCATGGTAAATCACATTCTTTGTGTTACAGGTTGCAAACTTCCGAATTTCGAAAGCTTTGCCCTCCGCAGACAAGAACGTTTTTGGATCTTAGCATATTTGGGCACGCCACACATTCTCCACAAGGGTAAAACCCAGTTCGTACCCTGCCACCACTTACTATTGGTTTCACAGTGGCCACATAGTGGTTGTGTACCAAATTGTCACGAAGATTCCGACTCCTAGCCGTCCTTGATGGCTCACTCCCTATAGAATCTTTTAGGGCGGGGATCAGCTTAAGGATCCCCCAATGTTTTTTGAGGATCCTTCTGATATCTGTCCATTTATTGTTATATGTCGTAATGAATCTAATCATTGAACCTCCAGCCTCTTTGTCTTTCTCCCTTCCTCTCAGAAGTACACTCCGCTCAGCCGCTTGGGCTCGATGGTAACCCCGCTTAACGCTGCGTTCACTATACCCCCTTGAGATAAATCTATCCCTGAGATCTTGTGCTTATTCCTGAAAGAATTCTTCCTTCGAGCACACCCTCTTTGCCCTTAAGAATTGGCCAACGGGAATGGCAGATATAGTAGAGGGGGTATGAGCGGACGCAGCATGAAGCAGCGCATTAACTGAGGTCTCCTTTCTATACATATTAGTTTGTATGGACCCATCAGTATGTACCATCAGAGTGATATCCAAAAAATCAATCGACGACGTGTGGTGCTTATAGGTCAGCCTTATATTATAAATATTTGAATTCAACAGTTCCATGAATTCTTGGAGTTGCAAGGCTGTACCTTTCCAAAGCACCAACACGTCGTCGATATAACGGTACCAACATAGCGCCTGGGTAGCGGCGTGGGCGCCCTCCACGAAAATCTCCCTCTCCCAATATCCAAGAAAGAGATTTGCGTATGAGGGCGCACACGCCGCGCCCATCGCCGTACCGCACGCTTGTAGGAAAAACCTATCCTTGAAGAGAAAAAAATTGTGATTCAAAATAAATTTTAGGAGATCCAGAACTAGATTGCATAAGGACTTCTCCCACCTACTACCCTCCAAATAGAATTTTACAGCTCTCAGACCGTCTTCATGGCAGATTGAAGAGTACAGAGACTCGACATCCACTGTCACCAGTAGAGTCCCCTCCTCTACAAATATCCCATCCACCTGCCTGGTGGGGGCTCATATAAGAGGGGCTCGAAGTGTCAGAGAGTAGCCCCCTGAGGAAGCTCACTAAGAGGGAAACGCGTCGGGGCGTCCCCTTCCCAGCACCAGCCGTTGGTTACTAGCAGCATGGGTGAGTGTGAATATAATATCTGCAGTATACTTTGATTGACCTTAGTCAGTGCCCGGGTAATGTTCCCCCCCCCCCCCTCTCCCTTTCATGAGAGGTACTAGCACCTGACCACAGAGGTCGCTCTTGATGACTGCTGTATGATATACTGTTAACTTTATATGATTCCACTGGCTCATTGTTAGGCCTTTATATCCTGATGTGCTGTATGCTGGGTTACCATCTCCGCTGTCCCTTAGGACCGATCCTGTATTTTTATGATGTGTTATGCATGGTACTTGTAACGCCAGTGTAATTCTGTTTTTCTACCAATAAAAAACCTTTCACTATGGCTAGTTGTGTACCAATCTTGATTTGGGTGAAAACTCTCCAAAAGTAAGTGCTCTCTTTTTTGTATATGATAGATAGGGGAGGCCCATTTATGATGAGTTATTATCCATTTAAAGTTCAATATTATGTACTAAGCCACATTAAAATGCCTATCCATCCATTGATTTATTTATTTTACTTACTTCTATAGTGCATTTGATTCCACAGCTCTATACAGACATCATCATAATCACTCTCCTCATTGGGGCTCACAATCTAAATTCCTTATAAGTGTGGGAGAAACTGGAGTACCTGGAGGAAACCCACACAAACGTGGGGAGAACATATAAACTCTTTAAAGATGTTGTCCTTGATGGGATTTGAACCCAGGACCCCATCACTGCAAATCAACAGTGCTTATCACTGTGCCACTGTGTTGCCTGTGGATCACCATAAGGGTACCTTTACACGCGGCTACATTTCTAGGGTGGCTACAGGTAACTTACTGGTTGCAGTGAAATCATGGAGAGATTATTCCATTTGTACACAGCAACAAGATAGAACCTTGTCTCCATGATTTCACTGCAACCAGTAAGTTACCTGTAGCCACCCTAGAAATGTAGCCGCGTGTAAAGGTACCCTAACTCTACGACTTTTCTTCCTGTTTTGTCAATTTCAATCTTGAGAAGTCTGGGAGAAGTTTATCATCTTGGTGTTTGGACGGCATTCTGTTATCTACTGATTTGTTTTAAGAATCCTCTTAATTATTTCTTGAATACCCCTGCGGGGTCACTATCCAGAGGTGTTTAAACATCGCTGTTAGCGAGCTGTCTTAAAGATTCTGAAAGATATTAATCTTTGGATATGAGCATGATGTTATCTCCTTAGCCGCCTGGCGATATATTGTGTCCTTCCAATTCCTCACGGAATCAATGGCTTTTTTTCTCTTTGAGAAATATTGCCATGTATCTTGGAGTAAATTAATGCCTCGATGTCCTGCAAAACTTTACTCTGGAATATATCAATAATGTACCCACTATTTACTGGAGGGCAAAATTACTATTTAATTCTCCCGGTGAATGGTAGAGAATTCTCAGCATCTCTGTTACTAACCACGTTTGCATCAATGTGAGGGAAGACACTATATCCTAAAGGACCAATTTTAATAGTTGTTTCTCCTTTTAACAGACAATTACCATTTTTTTGGGGGGGTTTTCACGGCCGCAAGTGCCGGATCGCGGCAATACTGCACTTGCCGCAAGCCCCTTAGAGAATGCATGGGACTTGCTGCAAATGTACCACAAGTGCGACCGTTGGGCAACAGATGCGGTTTTCTGTCCGGATCCAGACGGAAACTTAGATTTGAAACTGCATTTTCCTTACACCCTTGAATAAATCTATTTTAAAATCAACAAAATTCAATTTTTCAACTAGGCAAAAGTCAAATCCTTTGGAACGTACAGATAGCATGTCTGCGTCCAGCTGATGTTTTGTTTGATTAATTCCATTTTCCAGGGTAATCGACATCCATGGAGTTAATCCCTCCACATTACCTGCTTTCTTTTTACAGTCGGGACTGTTCTTCTGTGAGCGCCTCTTCTCCCCTCATTTGATGGCTCGTCTAAAGGGGCTGATCATTCCCTTCTTGCCACAGATGATTAACATCCTTCTCAATGTGACTTAAGGTATCGTTACACGGCACGACATCGTTAACGATGACGCTGATACGTCACGGGTTTGGAGTCGTTCCAGCGACATCGTTAGGACGTCGTTGCATGTAACACCGAGATTCAACAACGATAATGTTGGATCGGTGATCACAGGTTTGAGAGCATATTCTAAAACCTCACGATCAACCAGGGCCGGCGTCAGCACCCGGCGTACCCGGGCAAGTGCCGGGGCCCGACTGCTTGGAGGGGGCCCATCGGGCCCCTGAGGCTAGGGTCACACTTGCATTGTGACCCTAGCCTTATGCAAGTATTGTCTGCTGCAGCGCAGAGCGTTTAACGCTATGCGCTGCCAGCAACTGAGCCCATAGAAAGCCGATATTTACATTGACAACCATTGGTTGTCAAGGTAAACGTCGGGTTTCTATGGGCTGCCTCCAGCGCATAGCATTAAACGCTATGCGCTGCAAGTGCAACATACAATACTTGCATAAGGCTAGGGTCACAATGCAAGTGTGACCCTAGCCTCAGGGGCCCCTGAGCACTGCCCCCACAGCCAGAGCCATATACAGGGGGCAGCTGGGGGTCATTTTCAGGCTCCTGCTGCTCTGCAGCACCGGAGGGTCTCCCTCCTCCCCCCTCCACGGGAGCCGACAGAGCTGCACACACTCTGTGCTTACAGGACCTGTGATGATGTCAATGGATGGGGAGGAGTCAGGGGTCTCATGATCAGCTCCTCAGTGTATCCAGGACTGTGCTGGCCATCAATGATGCTCAAATAAGGTGAAGTTTGTGTGTGGTCAGGAGGCATTTACAGTGTGAATGTAGCAGAGGTGAGTGTGTACTAGGTGTATGGCAATTAGGTGAAGGTTATGTGTGGGGTCAGGAGGGATTTAAAGTGTGAATGTAGCAGAGGCGAGTGTGTACTAGGTGCATGGAGCGGAGCCATGTGTGTACGAGGTGTACAGAGCAGAGCCGAGTGTGTACGAGGTGTATGGAGCAGAGCCATGTGTGTATGAGGTGTACGGAGCAGAACCGTGTGTGTATGAAGTGTACGGAGCAGAGCCGTGTGTGTATGAGGTGTACGGAGCAGAGCCGTGTGTGTACGAGGTGTACGGAGCAGAGCCGTGTGTGTACGAGGTGTACAGAGCAGAGCCGAGTGTGTACGAGGTGTACGGAGCAGAACAGTGTGTGTACGAGGTGTACGGAGCAGAGCCGTGTGTGTACGAGGTGTACGGAGCAGAGCCGTGTGTGTACGAGGTGTACGGAGCAGAGCCGTGTGTGTACGAGGTGTACGGAGCAGAGCCGTGTGTGTACGAGGTGTACGGAGCAGAGCCGTGTGTGTACGAGGTGTACGGAGCAGAGCCGTGTGTGTACGAGGTGTACGGAGCGGAGCCGTGTGTGTACGGAGCAGAGCCGAGTGTGTACGAGGTGTACGGAGCAGAGCCGTGTGTGTACGAGGTGTACGGAGCAGAGCCGTGTGTGTACGAGGTGTACGGAGCAGAGCCGTGTGTGTACGAGGTGTACGGAGCAGAGCCGTGTGTGTACGAGGTGTACGGAGCAGAGCCGTGTGTGTACGAGGTGTACGGAGCAGAGCCGTGTGTGTACGAGGTGTACGGAGCAGAGCCGTGTGTGTACGAGGTGTACGGAGCAGAGCCGTGTGTGTACGAGGTGTACGGAGCAGAGCCGCGTGTGTACGAGGTGTACGGAGCAGAGCCGCGTGCGTACGAGGTGTACGGAGCAGAGCCGCGTGCGTACGAGGTGTACGGAGCAGAGCCGCGTGTGTACGAGGTGTACGGAGCAGAGCCGTGTGTGTACAAGGTGTACGGAGCGGAGCCGTGTGTGTACGGAGCAGAGCCGAGTGTGTACGAGGTGTACGGAGCAGAGCCGTGTGTGTACGAGGTGTACGGAGCAGAGCCGTGTGTGTACGAGGTGTATGGAGCGGAGCCGTGTGTGTACGAGGTGTATGGAGCGGAGCCGTGTGTGTACGAGGTGTACGTAGCAGAGCCATGTGTGTATGAGGTGTATGGAGCGGAGCCGTGTGTGTACGGAGCAGAGCCGAGTGTGTACGAGGTGTACGGAGCAGAGCCGTGTGTGTACGAGGTGTACGGAGCAGAGCCGTGAGTGTACGAGGTGTACGGAGCAGAGCCGTGTGTGTACGAGGTGTACGGAGCAGAGCCGTGTGTGTACGAGGTGTACGGAGCAGAGCCGTGTGTGTACGAGGTGTACGGAGCAGAGCCGTGTGTGTACGAGGTGTACGGAGCAGAGCCGCGTGCGTACGAGGTGTACGGAGCGGAGCCGCGTGCGTGCGTACGAGGTGTACGGAGCAGAGCCACGTACGAGGTGTACGGAGCAGAGCCGCGTACGAGGTGTACGGAGCAGAGCCGCGTGCGTGCGTACGAGGTGTACGGAGCAGAGCCACGTACGAGGTGTACGGAGCAGAGCCGCGTACGAGGTGTACGGAGCAGAGCCGCGTGCGTGCGTACGAGGTGTACGGAGCAGAGCCGCGTGCGTGCGTACGAGGTGTTATAGAGCCGCGTGCGTGCGTACGAGGTGTACGGAGCAGAGCCGCATGCGTGCGTACGAGGTGTACGGAGCAGAGCCGCATGCGTGCGTACGAGGTGTACGGAGCAGAGCCGAGTGCGTGCGTACGAGAGCCGAGTGTGTACGAGGTATGTGTACCAGTGGTAGCCTCCCGCGGATTCCGCTCCTATAGTCTCAGCCACCTTTGCCAGCAGCATTCTTCTCCAGAGTCTCTTCTGCCGCTGTCTGCATTCTGCAGCTCAGCATGGAGGGGCACGATGTTGTCATCACTGTGCTGATATGTGCAGAGCGACCGGAGGAGACCGGAGCGGCAAGAAGAAAGGTGAGGAGAAGAGAGATCCGGACGGCCAGACACTCCGCTTGGCTGCGGTGCCACCATATGGCAGTGCGGCTCCATTGAGCTGCTTGCATTATTTGTGCTCTTCAGGATGCTTGTGTATATACCAAGCATCCTCAGACGCACAAAAATGCAACATTTTGCATTTGAAGGGTATTTTTAAAAAGCGCAAGGGAACGCAATCGTATTTTAGCCCGCTCCTAACAACGTGTAATATACTCACTGTCAGGAACAGCTCTTGCTGGTTTCGGCAGTCACTGTTCCTGTAAGGCTGGCTTCACATAGGCGGTTTTTGAAAAATGTGGCAGTTGCGGTAAAAAAAAAACCCCGCATCTGCCGCATTTTCCGTCTAGCGCAGGGGTCTCAAACTCCAAGCCTCGAGGGCCGCACACAGTCCAGGTCTTCATGATTTCCATACTTTGACAGTTGGTCATTTGATTACTAACTGTCAAATACTAGGGAAATCCTGAAAACCTGGACTGTGTGCAGCCCCCGAGGCCTGGAGTTTGAGACCCCTGGTCTAGCGGCTGCACTTGCTGCACGTTTGCGGCAAGCCCCATGCATTGTCTATGGGGCTTGCGGTAAGTGTGCGGCAATATATATATATACATACATATATATTGCCGCACACTTACCGCAAGCCCCATAGACAATGCATGGGGCTTGCCGCAAACGTGCAGCAAGTGCAGCTGCTAGACGGAAAATGCGGCAGATGCGGGTTTTTTTTTAAGTACATATCGCGGACTATATATATATATATATATATATATATATATATATATATATTATATATATATATATATATAATATAGTCCGCGATATGTACTTAAAGGGGGCCCACTGAGACCTTTTCGCCCGGGGCCCACAGAAACCTGGAGCCGGCCCTGCGATCAACGATCCACCAACCTGGTATATCGTTGTGTGTGACACCGCGATAACTGTCGTTTACGACTTCGCCCATTCACAGCAATGAGCAGCTATCTTTCGCGGGGTTTGCGAACGATACCTGCTCACAACATTGTTGGCGAGTTGTCCACGATATCTAGACGTGTGACATCTCACCAACGATGTCAATAGATGTCGGAAACGACTGCGTGCCCCCGAGATCGTTGCGGACATCGTTCCAATGTCGTCCCGTGTAGCGGTACCTTTATTACCAGTTGCTTCTTCAGAGGACCCTGACTCCGAGTCTTTAGTGAAATAGTGTCTTGCACCTTTCCTCGGCTTTCCTTGTATTTTTTTTTTTTTTGCATTGATTCTTCTTTTTTGACCCGAAGTTTTAATTTTTACTCCAACAAAAGACTTGTCCAGATTCTTAGTCCCGCTTGTGCCATATAAACTTATACTTTTTCTTATTTTTAATTTAATTCTGGAGGGGAATAAGTGTTTTTTTTTTTTTTTTTTTTTTTTTTTATGTATTCAGGAATGAAGACCAAGATCTGTTGGAAGTTCTTAATTGATATTCATTCTTTACCAAGCTCCAAGTGTCATTACTTGTTCATAATCAGTCTCATTACGTTTTAAAATCAATTGCAACAATTTGTGGGAGCAGACTGAATCTTTTCCCACTCGATGGGAAATGCTTTAACTTCTGAGACATTTGTTTTATAATACGTAGCCCACGAGGAACTCACAGTCCAAAACAATATTATTTTTTTCTCAGGAAATAAAAGTATTTTTTGTTCCAAGGTTTTTATACTGACAGCTTCAGTTTCACTTTTCTGATTGCACTCCGAAAAGAATGAGCCCGCATCCTTACAACCCGCTATAATCCCACTAGAAGTGCTTTGTGTCATATCGCTTTTTCCTTTCATTTTCTGGATTTGCATTGCCCCGGCTGTAAGACAACACTATCACTAGTGTGCTAGGTCAATCCTGGGTAAAGTCACCATCAACCGTTCATAAAAAAAAACATTTTATGACTTGCACTACTGATGTGGATTTATGGAGCTCGTCCGCAGGGCGCATTTTGTAACTTACCTACATGATATCCATGTATTACCGATAAATGCTTGAAGATGATCACAGTGAGTGTAGCTGCTTTCTATTTCTGTGTTGGATGAACTTCTATTAATATGATAACCTTTTCCTTACCTTAGGTCATGAACATCTGATTGATAGGGGTTTGACAACTGGCACTCCTACTGATCACCAGCTCTTGTTGCCAGCAGCATCCAGATGTTAACTCATAGTGCTAACTAGTGTTTGCATATTTTATTTATCTGTGGCTCCTAGATGGGAGAGGGAGTCATTCCTCTTACCCTCCTGCATCCGCGACTCTCTTGATTAGCTGGCCTTGTGCAAGGCCAAATGCACATCAAACTGGCTAATAAAAACAAAACTGCAGCCAAAGACCACAGTCATTGTCTATGGAATGGGACGTGTCTGGTATTTTCTAGCTAAAAATGAAAAACTCTTGTTACATTGCGGTTTTCAATGTATTTTTATGTTGTACAGTATGAACCTCTTGCATAAGGAACACTGCAGTGTTTTGTTTTTTTCCCTTTGATGCCACCAGTGCCAACCGTATCACTGCTTCCATAATGGTACCAGTGCATTTATTAAACTAAATGTGGCACAGAGACCCCCACCCCTCCTTGTATGCTGAGCATCTCTATAACCTCTGTGCAGTCTAAGCCTGAGTTTGATGATTATACAAACATGATTAACATACAAGCCACATTGTATAATACTGTACATATTGACCAATATTATTCTATTAACTTGCAAATGCGGTCAACAGTGATATAACTTCCATTTATGATTTTCAAATCCAAATTTTAATTATCAAATGTATGAAAAGAATGCTTTACTTGCTTAATGAACACACAAGATGCTAGATGTCAGATAGGCTGCCTGCATGATGTATGAGAATTTTTCCATTATTAATAGTTGTGTTACTTTAGGTTATGTCTGTTTGGGAATTTGTCCACAAGCTTCTCATTAACTTGCAGGTGATTGTGATGTCCGGCCATGAAACTATTCGGGTGTTAGAAGTAGGTGTGGATAACCCAGTTCAACCGGAAGAATCTGGAAAGGCCTTGGACCCTCCTGTAACTGAACCTTCAGTAACTAATAATTCAACAAGGGATACAGTGCTGTGCCAAGCAGAGAATTCAAGTGCAGAGTCTATAGGTATGGAATTCGAGTAATACAATAACATATGTCAATCCTAAGAACATCACTCTTACAGTAGTATATAACCATTTGATAGGTCTGTACTTGTGGTCTATATACTTATCAACTGATCTGGTTTTACAGTGCGTCACCTTCTGACCCTTAAAGAAATAGCTTCCAAGAATTGTCCAGTGAGTTGAGGAAAATTGCACCTTGAGTTCTTTATAAAATTTCCATTTATTGGTATTCAGGTAAAAAACAGGTTTCTTAAACTGACCTGTGTGTTTTTACATGTTATCATGTCTTCAGGCAACATGATCAGCTACTCAAGCTAGCCGAAGCATGTTGCCTGAAGACATGATAAACTGACCTGTGTGTTTTTACGTGTTAAGAAACCTGTTTTTACCTGAATACCAATAAATGGAAATTTTATAAAGAACTCAAGGTGCAATTTTCCTCAACTCACTGGACAATTCTTGGAAGTGATTTGAATGCAGCTACAGGCCCGCTGGAATCTGTGCTGAGAGGGAGGAAAACTGGAGAGAGAAGTCAGGTGAGCGGACCCTTTTTTCTTAAAGAAAATAGCTAGTGCCCTGTTTGTGGGGTTTAAAATAATATTAAATAAAAAATACTAATAACAAATACCAGAGCACGGGTCTTACAGCAGATGGAAGAAGCTTCATAGCTACAGAACTTGGTTTGCAATTTGCTGACTAGAAGGGTAGGTAGAGTGAGACAAACCTATGCTACACATCAAAGGTAGGGAGAGAGTGATAGACCCTGCACCAGACATAGAGGGAAGGGAGAGCGGGATAGACCCTGCACCAGACATAGAGGGAAGGAGAAAGTTATAGACCCTGCACTAGACAGAGGGAAAGGAGAGAGTGATAGAACCTGTACTAGACCTAGAAGGTAGGGAAAGACTGATAGACCCTGCAGTAGACATTGAGGAAGGGAGAGTGTTAGAAGCTGCACTACACATAGAAGGTTGGGAGAGCATGACAGACCCTGCACTAGACAGAGGGAAGGGAGAGTGTGACAGATGCTGCACTAGACATAGAGGGAAGAGAGAAAGACCCTGCACTAGACATAGAAGGTGGGGAGAGAGTGTTAGGCCCTGCAATAAATATAGAAGGTAGGGAGAGAGTGACAGACCCTGCTCTAGACTAAAGGTACCGTTACACAAAGCAATATTGCTTGTAATTTCACTGGCAATTTACTGGTTGCAGTGAAATCATGGACACATTGTACTATTTTGTTGCTGTGTACAAAATGGAACAATGTGTTCATGATTTCACATGAGTCAGCAGATTGCCAGTGAAATTGCAAGCAATATTGCTTTGTGTAACGGTATCCATAGAGGGTAGGAAATGGTGATACTCTGCAATAGACATGGAGGGAAGAGAGTGACAGACTCTGCACTAAACATAGAAGGTAGGGAGAGAGTGACAGACTCTGCACTAGACATAGAGGGAAAGGAGTGAGTGATAGACCCTGTACTACACATAGAGGGAAGGGATAGAGTGATAGACCCTGCACTAGACATAGAAAGCAGGTAGAGAGATACACTACACATAGAAGGTGATAGACCCTGTACTACACAAGGGAGAGAGTGACAGAGCCTAAACTACACATGGAGGGAAGATGGAGACAGACCCCACATTGCCGATGAAGGGTAGGTAGAGAGTGACAGATCCCACATTACACATGAAGGGAAGGTAGAGAGTCACTAAACCTGTACTACACATGGAGGACAGGTAGAGAATGACAGACCTGGCAGTGTACATGAAGGTTAGGTAGGAAGTGACAGACTCCACACTACACATGGAGGGAGCAATATTGTTACACTAAAGTAATGCTTTTACTGTGCCTGTGTTTGAGTGTGAAATGAGGAATTGGAGGCAAGCTTTTATCTTTGTCTGGTATAGTGTGAATTGGTGTTTTTTCCATGTCACATGCAGACCCTTCACAATATTTTAGAATCATCCGCACTTGTCAGTGGGACAAAATGGGATAATCTAGTCACAAGTAAGCTAAGCTGCAGTTTTCAATTTCAGACAGTAGTTGCAAAAGCAAACAAGATCTTAGGATGTATAAAAAGAGAAATAAGATCTTATTATCCAAATGTATTATCACACCAATATAAATCACTTGTAAGGCCACATCTTAACTATGAGATCCAGGTTTGGGCTACAGATTTAAAAAGGCTATTCAGACATTAGTCAGTTCAAAGGCGGCAACTAGATTATTACATGTGATGGAAAGTCTCTCATATGATGAGAAGTTAGAAATCTCAGGCTGATTTAGCTTAAAGATTTCCAGGAGATTTAATTTATACTGTATGTATTATTATTATTATTATTATTATTATTTATATAGCGCCATTATATTCCAAGGCGCTTTACATGCTAAAAGGGCAGACTAGGACAAGTAACATAGTAACAAAACAAGTAACAATAAATGTTGACAATTCGGTCATACAGATACAAGAGGGGAAAACCTGTCCACAAAGGCTCACAGTCTACGAGGGGTGGGTAGGGATACAGTGGGAGGGGAAATTCCAGTCATGAGGCGGTGTGGTGGACCGGGTTTATTGCAGGTGGTAGGCTATTATATGTATAAATACATGTGTGGTGAATGCAAAACACTGGCACATGACATTGGTTGCAGAGACCTTACAACGACAAGGTGGCATTCATTAAAGGGATTGTGCCACAAACAACTGTACATTTAATTATATCTTAGAATAAAAATAAGTTCCTCAATTGGATGTGTTATGAAATCTTTTCTGTCCTGAGATATTCTTATAAATGTACCCCTATGTAATGTATGTGTCGGACCATGCAGAAACACGTCGGATATACCACAGCTCCTGGTCAAAGAGTATACAGACTTTACAGTCGGGGATCGCAATTGACCCTTTCAGTGACTAAAAACATTTCATTGGTAAAAGGAGAAAGCAGCACTCACCAGATCTTTCCTTGTGCAGATTTTATTGGAGGTGAGGGTTACAGTAGTGCAGGGAGGGGGAGCAAGATGGACTACGGCTTGCAGTTTCGTGCGGTATGCACTTCCACGGGTTCTGTATACAGGATCCCTCATTATAATCCAATTAGAGATGAACGGGACAACTGGTGCACTTCAAAGTCCATTAGTAATTCATAAGTAATAGGTGAAAACAGCTGTATACAGGACCTCTGTAAGTGCACGCCGCCTAAAATGGCATGCCATAGTCCGTCTTGCTCCCCCTCCCTGCACTACTGTAGGCCTCACCTTCAATATAATCTGCACAAGGAAGATTTGGTGAGTGCTGCTTTCTCCTTTTACTTATGAATTTCAAATGGATTTGAAGTGCACCACAGTTGTCCCAGTCGTCTCTAATGGGATTATAATGAGGGGCATGGATTAGGCCATTACCATATGGTATACAGAGTGGTGCCTGGCGTGCTTATTTTGCTTTTTTTACCCAAACATTTCATTGCCTCTTTAAAAACTTGTTTATATCACAGAAAGAATCAACTGATATCCCCAGCTTTAATGTAAGGAGCAAGGTGCCTTGGTCATATGAGACCAAAATGTAACTTTTTGGCCTCCGAGGTAAATGCTATGTCTGACACCAAAAATACACAACTCATCACCCCAAGAATACCATCACTACAGTGAAACATAGTAGTGCCAACATCAAGTTGTGGGGATGTGTTTTGGCAGCAGGGATAGGGAAATTGGTCTGAGTTGAGGGGAAGATGGGTGGTGTGAAATACAGGGATATTCTTTTGCAAAACCTTTTTGTCAGTGTTTTAAGATTGGGATAGAAGTTCACCTTCCAACAAGACAATGACCCAAATGATACTGATTGTTACGCCCGAAGGTTTTGGAGATGAAAAGTGAACTCACTGGACTACTACAGCAAGAGACGGGAGCGTGATTTCAATAAGCCAAGGATATTTATTTAAGGAAATGATTAACAAAAGGAAAGTGTCTGAGGAGAGGACCCTCTGCACCACAATGCCAAACTCTCCTGGAGGAGCAATCAGTGGAGAGCAGAAGGCTCAGACACACCCCTCAGCTTACAGTCACTTCCACCACACATTCAGCAACCTCCACCTGCAGAGCCACAGTGACTGAAGGAAAAAAAAGGCTTAGTTTAAACGACATCAGCAGCATTTGACTGTAGGCAGTCAATACGTGACAGAGGGTAAGCAGAACCAGCGGGGCTGTGTGATGGGGCCGATCTCCCTGCTCAGCAGAGACTGAGGGCATGACACTGATAAAGCAACACTTCAGTGGATTAAAGTGAAACATTTAATTTTATTGCAATGTCCTAGTCAAAGACCACACCTTAATCCAGTTGAGAATCTGTTGTCAAACTTGAAGATTGCTATTCACCAGATGAAACTAACTTGAAAGAGCTGGCACACTTTTGCCTTGAGGAATGGACAATAATCACAGTGACTTGCATCTGTAATTGCTGCTAAAGGAGGCTCTACAAAGTACTCCCTTTAGGGGGTGAATAGCTATGCACACTGAAGTTTTGAAGCTATGTTGTCCAATTTGTTTGCTTCCTTCACAATAAAAAGAAAATAATACCAAGGAGGTGAATACTTTTGGAAAGCCCTGATGGATTTCTCTTTTTTTATTTTCAGGCTAAAGATGGTCTGTTTCTCTTCCATTGAGAGCTCTTTTGTGTCTGCTGTTGCAGATTTACTGCAACATCTTCTAAATACAAATGCCACACCTGGAATCAACTCCAGACCTTTACCTGCTTAATTGATGATGGATTAATGAGGGAATAGCCCATGCAGCCCATTGAAGAACCTTTGAGATAATTGTCCAATCACCTTTGGTCCCTTTAAAAAACCGATAGCTACATATTAAAGAGCTGTAATTCTTACATTTTTACTCCAATTAGGATGTGAATACCCTCAAATTAAGCTGAGAGTCTGCACGTTAAGCCCATATGATTTATATAACTTTATCTTGGATATATTTTGGTAAATGGCTAAAATGCCAAAACTTGTGTCACTGTCAAAATATTTCCGACCCTAACTGTAACTATGGAAAAACTGTAAAAGGATACATGAGCGCATATAGGGTCTAATGTCTTAAAGCACACTGATTTTAAGACAATTGTCACTTCTCACCTGTGTGACACCCAACCAGTATAAAGCACATAAGACTGCTGCAGGATCCACTATCCACGTGCAGTGTTGCAATGTGTGGTAGCAAAAACCAATCAAAGGAAAAAAGCCACCATTGCATGATATACTGCTGTAGTTCCTTCATCGTACGGCAGCGCAGATCATATACACAAATTTTTCTTTGCCTGGTTCTTGCTAACTTTAAATATATAATATTAAAGGTAACTGCAGTTTCACTTGAATTTTAAAGGAGAACTGAAAGGCGATCCATCTTCTCGAACCTTAGCATTTTTAATCTGAGTCCAGCTGCCAGAAGGGGACTATACATTTCTAATGACTAGTCCAAGAGGCCGGTCCATGATTGCTTCTCCATTCCCCACTCTCCTAGACTGACAGGTCTTCTCTTTGTGTGTTTAGGGAGAGACCTGTCAGTGTTGGGAAGCAGAGAGGTGAGAAGACCCCAACGACCGGTCATGCACTAGTCAACCAAGACACCAAGTCCCTGCCTGGGTTTTTTCAAACTGTTTTATCTGAAATTCTGCAACATTTCGAGGAAAACCTACATGGCTACAATAACTCGATCTGATTCATTTTGCTCTTTGTTAGTGCAGCATGAATTTCCTATAAGGTTCGCTTTAATATTTTCACCATAGTAAGGCTCTCTGTTTCAAGACATACACTACCGTTCACTTTGGGTCACCCAGATAATTTTGTGTTTGCCATGAAAACTCATACTTTTATGTATCAAATGAGTTGCAAAATGAATAGAAAATATAGTCCAGACATTGACAAGGTTAGAAATAATTATTTTTATTTGAAATAATAATTTTCTCAATACTTTGCTTTCGTCAAAAAATGCTCCTTTGCATCAAGTACAGCATTGCAGACCTTTGGCAGGTACTATTTACTGAAGCTGCTAGATGAGGAGCTGTGAAGTGTCAATTTCTCAAACTAGAGTCTCTAATGTACTTGTCTTGTTGCTCAGTTGTGGTGTGGGGCTCTTCTCTTCTACTGGGCCTTCTCTTCTACTCTGGTTAGAGCCTGCTTGTGCTCTCCTCTGAAGGGAGTAGGAAACACCGTTATAGGAAATCTTTAGTTTCTTGGCAACTTCCCGCATGGAATAGCCTTCATTTCTAAGAAGAAGAATAGACTGTTGATTTTCACATGAAAGTTCTTTTTTTCTGGCCATTTGGAGTTTCATAGTACAAACAAATGTAATGCTCCAGATTCTCAACCTCCTTCTCAAAGGAAGGTCAATTTTATAGCTTCTCTAATCAGCCAAACTGTTTTCAGCTGTGCTAACATACTTGTACAAGGGTTTTCTAAACATCCATTAGCCTTCTTACACAGTTAGCAAACACAATGTACCATTAAAACACTAGAGTGTTGATTGTTGGAAATGGGCCTCTATACACCTACGTACTGTAGATATTGCATTAAAAACAAGACGTTTGCAGCTAGAATAGTCATTTGCCACATTAACAATGTATAGAGTGTATTTCTGAATCATTTAATGTTAACGTCATTGAAAAAAATGTGCTTTTCTTTCAAAAATAAGTGTACATTTCCAAACGATTCTGAAAGTTTGCAGATATGATGTTGAGCAACAGTTTGTCTTATATTTTCCACTTTTTCTAAGCATGTTATTAGCTTGTTAATGTTTGGTTTCCTTTTATGTTTTTTTTTTTTCCATATTTCTCCCTTTGGATGTAAAGGAAACTCTTCAGCTGGACTGGTCGCTCCTTCTTTTCCAACACTTTTCACTCATGCCACAAACCATCCTCAGGCGACTCTTGCTTCTTTTGCTTTACAGACTGCCCCCCAGGTGAGATATTTATGTTCCCCCAGTAGTTTATAACAGGACAAATTTATGTTATTTATGGAGCTTTACATCTGTATGATATGTCCATGAATTATAAATATTTGCATGTACAGTAAATTAAAATTCCCACTCACTTTATAGAAAATTTGTGATAGGTTTGTCTCATTGCATTAACCTGTGACCATATGCATGATTAGGACATTGGGACAAGGCCTGGGCTGCTGCAAACAGTGGCTCTCAGTCTTTGTAGGCTACAGCAATAACATGACCAACTACGCAGTTGATCGAGAATCACTGGTAATGTAACTCAACGATTGGCTGGAGTGATGACGTGTAGTGGGATACAACATCACATCAGGACCGGAACAAGCACTGGCGCTGCAGTGAAGGCCTGTTTGACTAATCTTGTCACTACTGTAGCCGATCAATAATCTGTGGAACTTTTTTTCCTACCGGGGTTATAGAGGTGGCCAAGCAGGCGCTGATCATACTTTCTTGTCAGATCTTTTATATATGCCTTGAATGTCAATAATGGGAATAAATAAAAGAAAGGAGGGGGAACAAGAGGCGCAATAGTGCCCTATCACTAGTGACACTAAATATCAAGGTGGTGTATAGTAGTTTCACTCACCTATGCCAGTTGTGAGACCCACAACTGGTTTGAAGGCATATGGTAATAATGTACTGATGGCTGCTGCTGGACTTCTACCGGCCACTCACTCGTGGAGACACATCAAGATGTTGGGAAAAGGGTGTGCAACAGTCCGCGCTGCCAGGTCAACTGCAACTCCAAAGAACACACGTGTAGGTGATGTTCAAACAGTTTTCCTTTATTCCTCCGAGCGTTTCGGTGCCCTCCTGGCTGAGGAAGGTGCCAGGAGGGCACCGAAACGCGTCGGAGGAATAAAAGAAAACTGTTTGAACATCACCTACACGTGTGTTCTTTGGAGTTGCGGTTGACCTGGCAGCGCGGACTGTTGCACACCCTTTTCCCAACATCTTAATAATGGGAATAATCATGTAAAGGGAACCGGTTATGTCCAAAAGCATTATTTACCTGGGTAAATTGCTGTTAAATAGTACTTTGTTTTCCATGCAGCTGCTCCATTCCAGTCACTGGTATGGTGCAGGGAGAGTGGGTTACAGTCATTGCTCATTATAATTGAGGACCTCTGTAATCACTCCCCTGCACTTTTATTTACAGCCTGCTATGCAAAGTGCACATGCAGGGTGAGTGCAGCATTTGTATGCAGATCGGGCTGTCAAAGTACTAGGGATTGATTGCAGCCACACTTTGTGTAGTGAGTGGTGACTGTGTGGCACCCCTGTGGTCTGGTCGCCACAGAGGGGTAGCCTACTGCAGAGTGACAGAGGGAGCCCACTAGGGGCACGAGCAGTGAGCGATCCACCTGTGCGCCTGAATCTGAAGTGAAGCTGAAGAGCAGGTTGAGAACCAGGGATCGGCCCTGAAGGTGGTGAAGATACTCTATGCTGCAACCACGGAACCAGAGGCCACTAGATCTATAGGAGCTGTGGCCAACTCCCGACGCATCCGCTGAGAAGGCAAGCCGTACTAGGGTCAGGGGACTTTGTCGACCACCTGAGAAGGCTTGTGGCTGCTGGATTGGTGCACTGTGTGTGGAAGCGCAAGCAGGAGAAAGAGGCGGACAGGCAGCGCTTAGAGCGAAAGCAACCCGAGAAGGAAGGAACATAAAGAGGGTGTCTTGGACCAGCTGTCCTGGTTGCTGAGGACTATCCGGACTGAGATTGTGCAAGTAAAGGTCTCTGTGTGCCAACAAAGTAACAGCTAAGTAAACCGGGTATAGAACTCAGAACTGTGTGTGAGACTGTTAATTTTCCGCCAGCGGAGCGGTAGACTGATAAAATGTGCAGGCCGCTGGAGACCTGCCTGTGAGATGCTCCAATCACCCTTTTCCGTCAGAACAACCCTGCTGGCCCTCCACCATAGAACATCACATCGGTTGCCTTGGGAAACCGCTCCACCCGTGGGTAGCAAAACCACCAAAGCTGCATTCCCATTATCCCCAGAGGTCCCGCACTGCAGCGTCTTCCATCAATAGCCAGATGCCACGGGTGGCATCACGACAACCATCCCTAAGCCCGTATTTCCTGAATTTGTATTGACATCGCCAGGGCCACAGTGCTGGTCTCAACCCCTGTGACTCAACGATTGGCTGGAGTGATGACGTGTAGTGGGATACAACATTACCTCAGGACCGGAACAAGCACCGGCGCTGCAGTGAAGGCCTGTCTGACTAATCTTGTCACTACTGTAGCCGATCAATAATCTGTGGAACTTTTTTTCCTACCGGGGTTATAGGGGTGGCCAAGCCGACGCTGATCATACTTTCTTGTCAGATCTTGTATATATGCCTTGAATGTCAATAATGGGAATAATCATGTAAAGGGAACCTGTTATGTCCAAAAGCATTATTTACCTGGGTAAATTGCTGTTAAATAGTACTTTGTTTTTCCATGCAGCTGCTCCATTCCAGTCACTGGTATGGTGTAGGGAGAGTGAGACGCTCCAATCACCCTTTTCCGTCAGAACAACCCTGCTGGCCCTCCACCATAGAACATCACACCGGTTGCCCTGGCAAACCGCTCCACCCATGGGTAGCAAAACCACCAAAGCTGCATTCCCATTATCCCCAGAGGTCCCGCACTGCAGCGTCTGCCATCAATAGCCAGATGCCACAGGTGGCATCACGACAACCATCCCTAAGCCCGTATTTCCTGAACTTGTATAGACATCGCCAGGACCACAGTGCTGGTCTCAACCCCTGTGACTCCCCAGCAGAACTGTTAATCTGGTTGAGTACACCACGGCCCTGGAGAGGACGTATCAACTGCAATCTGCACAGCCCCCATGGCTGGAAGCAAGTAATCTGTTTTTTCCCTGTAGCCAATGCTCCAGCATATCCGCTGGTAAATGGCACTTTTTATGTGACAGGTTTCAAGGTTTGCGTTAAAGGGAATCTGTCAGGTAATTTATGCCCCCAAACCCATCACTACCTGCAGCTTCCTACTATATCCCTAAGCATTCAAGCATCCCTGTCTGACCTAAATGTGTCCTGTAATCATTGAGAAACCTGATTTAATAACTTAAATTTTCCCTCATTCTGAGAGGGCGTTCCTAGACGTGTGGGTGACTGGTGAGCGAAAGGTGGGAGGTTTCTCTCGGTCCATTCTACCCCCTCGCTCCGTGGTATCACGTCCCGGTGGGACTGATAATTTAAAAGCGCGCTCCCCGAGTTTCAAATCCATGGGCTGCTCCTTCCGGGTATGATGTTATAGTTGCTTGATTTCTGGTCCTGTGCAGTGTGGGGCTATACGGTCTGGTTATGGGGCATGTGCAAAAGCATTTGGAAACTGGCCAGTACTCCTGATAATCCCCCACAATGCACATGACCAGAAATAATGTGACCGCTGCGTCATACACGGAAGGAATCACCCATGGATTTGAACCTCTGGGAGTGCACTTCTGAATTATCACTCCCACCAGGGCGGGATACCACGAAGCAAGGGGGGGAGAACAGATACGGAGGGACAGCCCACGCATCTAGGAACACGCCCGGAATGAGGAAAAATGTAAATTATTGAGTCAGTTTTCTCAATAATTAGAGGACACATTTGGATGAGACAGGGAAGGTGAGGGATTTAATAGGACGCTGCAGGGACAGGTAGTGATAGGTTTGGGGGCATAAATGACCTGACAAGTTCCCTTTACAGTAAAAAGATTACAGCAAACTCATCCTTAGATGATATAAAAAAATTATATTCACCTTTCCAGCGATCCCTCGACACCTCCAGCAAGCTCCAGGTGACTACAGGACCTGCGGTTACGTCACAACCCGATCAGCTGATCGGGTCACATGACAGGTTACTGCGGTCATGTGACCCGATGACGCTTCCAGGTTGTGTCGTAACCGCAGGTCCTCTAAACACCCGAAGCTTGCTGGAGGCGTCGGGGGACTCGCTGGAAGGTGAGCATACATTTTTTTTGTTTTTAACCCTTTCTTTTACTAAATTTCACTTCCGCAATGTAAGTGCCCCGCTGCCTCCTGTCATCTCTTTCTGTGTCCGGATCCGTGATAATCACGGCCCCGGACACAGAAATAGGTCACCTCTGCTCCTGTGGTGTCCGTTCCTGTCCGTGGGGTCCTGCAAAAAGTAGGATCTCACGGACAGGAAAAAATACACTATGTGAAACCAGCCTAAGTCGGTAGTCACATAGAATGACTGCAGAATTATCAGTTTTAGACCAGACATCGCCTTTAATATTTATGAGTGGTAATGATGTATAAACGGGATCCTTTATACTTTATACCTCCTTCAAACATTTTAGGCTTTATTCACATATCAGTATTTTATCACTTGTATAAACCAGAAGAGTCTGTAAGGGCTCGGACACACTGCCGTGAAACTTGTATGACTGCAATGCCAGTAAAAATCTCATTGCTGTCGGACCAATTGTGACGCTTGGGAGGTAATGGAATCAGGTAACAGGTAGGTGAATTGGGCAAAAGGGGGTCAGGAGAGCCTAATTTGACCCTGATGCTGGGGTGCCTGTTTCGCCCTAATCTCAGAGGTACCTCTGATGGTGAGGAGTTCCGAGCCGCCACCCTGTTCCCTAAAACTCCTGATTAGGCCGAGGGCCCCTACCTCCACGCATGGGTCAGGAATCACAGCTTCTCCCAAGGAATGACTTTAGCCCAGCAGCTAAGCATCAGCACAGCACCAAGACATAGAGCACATAGCTATCAGCAGCACCTGTCAGAGGAGAGGCAAGGCTATTTAAAGCCAGGGGGAGGGGATTCCAGGTGAGTAACACATTAACTCCTGAACCAGCAATTGAACATAATAGTGACTGCAGTTCTGGAGCACACCACAGGAGGCAAGGACCTTCACAACCATCAACCATGCAGTTCTTAAAGACAAAGCACATACACAGCAGCATCCAACAATGTCAGCGCCATCTAAGCGTGTGACACCAATGTTATTCAATGTGCTAGAGTACATTTCCGAGTGTCGGATGTTTTTTTTCACATCAGATTCTTGGGTGATGAGTCAGTCGCAAAATGCTGCAATTGTATGTGAGTGTCAGATGAGACTCGCCAATGCAAGTCTATGGGTCCGACAAAAAAGACGGACCGCACACAGACCATCCGAGTCTGATCTGATTTTTAATTGATACGTTATTATTCTGTAGCCCAGACAACTGTAAAAAATGTTCCTGTAAATGATTATACAGTAATAGCTGCTGGTAAAAAAAAAACAGATTGCACTCGGACATCGTTCATTTTAGCTTCTGATTTCTTTTTAATATCTTCATATGAATAGGACAAAGTCTTAGTTCCAAAAATGTTTTATTTTTTTATATCAAACTAACAGATTATAATAAACAGTCAGATCCCTAAAATGTGGATAAGCATATTGTACAGTACACAAAATATAAAACTTACCATATATTGTAGTAGCTTATTTGGTAAGTATAGGGTGGGGGTGAAAGAGAAAACTAAAAAGTAAAAAAAAGGGGGGTGTAGGGAGAATGGTATTTTAAGTGAAAGGAGCTGTTTTGCATATATCTAATTGAAATCCTAAATCAATTAAAGCTAGATAGTGAATTACTGATCATATATACCTTATGTCAGAGAGACAAGAAAAACTTTAAATCCAAAATTTATATTTCTAGGTGACATTTTATTAGAATACTCTTATGCCATGAATGTTAATGACTTATTCAGTAGTGCTTTATTTAGAATGTCTGATTCAGCAAAGATTTCTTAATACAATGAAAAATTAAACTATTTTTCTTTTAAGGTCTTGACTCAGGAAAACTTAGCAACACTTTTCACAGGTGTGATGGCCCCCACTGGGACGGTTAGTCAACCTGTTCTTATCCCAATCTCTATTCCTGGTCAAATGACAGGCCAGCAGGGTCTGGCTCTATGGAATTTCCCCACTGCAACTCTAGCCACTATTCCTGGATTGGCAGCTGCTCCCCCTGCTGGTGGACTCTTCAAACTGCCTCTAGCAAACATGCAAGGTAAGAGGACTTGAAGATCTATTGCTTCTCATTATGTTTTATAGTTTGGCGTTAAGTGCCCACTGTTCATAATTTCTAGGGCTGCGTTTGTGCTGCTTTTTTTCAGCCACAAAAACACAGCTTTTTATTTAGTAGAAAACCAGGAGAAAAATGTGGAATCTAGACATGAGACGTGTGTAACACAAAATTGTGCAAGAACAAGCTGACATAGATAAAAATCACTCAACAAAATGGTGGACAGGCAATATCAACAAATCTGTCTCAACATGACAAGAGCCTCATAACATAATGATGTTAGTTGTGCAGAGTTCATAAACGTTACAATAGTACATGTGGGGGCACATATAAAATATTAATTGGGTATGTACCTATGTAAAAGCTGTATGTACAGCAATGATTCCCCTATATACATTGATCACAGTACATCATAAAACTCTCATGTTATAAGTATTGATGAGCCACCACCTCAGTGTTCGAATTCGGTTCGATTCGTCGAATTAATGATTTGTTCGTCGAATCAGTCGAAACCCATTGAAATCAATGGCAGGCTACAGCAAACACATAGAAAACGTCTTTAAAGGTCTACAAAAGCTGCCAAACTACTCAGAATAGACAACAATCCAAATACAGTAGAAATAGTCAGAGGCAGAGTGGCGTTAGTTTTCTACATTACGTAAAAAGAGGTGGAAGAGTAAAAGGAGGATGAGACACAGGTATGGGCATGTCACAGCCTTCTTAAATCATGTAAAACATGGCAAGGGGACTCCAACAAGAATCCTCACTCTTTTCAAAGGGTCACACCTACAGCAAAATAGCATCAATTGTCCCAGACCAAAAATTGCTGAATGGCCCAGCCTGCATGCATGGCACAGGGTCTAGAACAGGACCTGGCCTAGCATTTCAAGGTTAAACATTGCTCAGCAATTATAAGTTTTGTAAAGTATTACAGTAAAAACTAAAGAGGTAGGTCAGTGACCTGAATAGGTACAGTGGGCTGGATCCACTCGAAGCTCATGCAAGCGTTCCCATCAATGTTATGCCCCGCCACACACAGGTGAGACCACCATCAGTTTTGTGTAATATTACAGGAAATAGGGAGGTTAGAGACCTGTTTGGGCTTAGTAGGCTGGATAAACTCAAAGCTCGTGCAAGCGCTCCCATCAAAGATATGCCCTGCCACACACAGGTGGGACCACCATTAGTTTTGTGAAGTACTAGAGGAAATAATGGAGAGGTGGGACATAGACCTGTTTGGGCCTAGAGGGCCACATAGATTCAAAGCTCATGCAAGCGTTCCCATTAATGATATGCCCCGCTATACACAGGTGGGACCACCATTAGTTTTGTGGACTGTTTGGGTCTAGTAGGCCGGATAAACTCAAAGCTCGTGCAAGTGTTCCCATCAAAGTTATGCCCCACCACACACAGGTGGAACCACTATAAGGTTTGTGGATTACTACAGAAAATAACAGAGGCAGGTCAGAGACCTGTTTAGGCCTAGTAGGCCGGATAAATCATAGCTCATGCAAGCGCTCAATGATATACCCCACCACACACTGGTGGGACCACTATCCGTTTCATGGATTACTACAGGAAATAAGAGGTAGGTAAGTGAAGTGTTTGGGTCTAGTGAGCCAGATAAATTCAAAGCTCGTGCAAGTGTTCCCATTAATGATATGACCCACTACACACAGGTGAGACCACTATTAGTTTTGTAGAGTACTACAGGAATCAGTGGAGAGGTAAGGTCAGAGACCTGTTTGGGTCTAGAGGGCCACATGAAGTCAAAGCTCATGCAAGCGTTCCCATCAATGATACACCCTGCCACACACACTAGTGGGACCACCATTAGTTTCGTGAAGTACTACAGGAAATAATAGAGAGGTAGGTCAAAGACTTGTTTGGGCCTAGTAGGCCGGTTACACTCAAAGCTCGTGCAAGCGTTCCCATCAAAGTTATGCCCTGCAACACACAAGTGGGACTGCTATCGGTTTCGTGGATTACTACAGGAAATAAGAGAGGTAGGTAAGTGACTTACGCCTAGTGGACAGGGGAGATTGACCAAACAATGCTTTTCAGCACCCAAAAATGGTGGATGTGAATACAGCTAATTTGTTCATCACTGGTTCAATGGACAAAAAGGTTGAATATTCAGAAACAGGGGCAGGAGTCTCAAAGATAGGTATTGAACTCAGAGGGCCCTACTCAAGTCAAGCAACAACAGCAAGGAGACACCAACAACAGTCTCTATTTTTTTTTAATAAAATTAGGAACAGCCACCACTGGCACCAGTGGCATTAGTTGCCCTAGAGTAGAAATGTGGAAATGTGGAGTTTAATGCAGCACATTGTAAAGTATTTAACCATTCAGTCTCCCCAGGCTGACATAGGGGTGGCAAAGTCCTTGCTGATCCATGACTTGTTCATTTTGATAAACGTTAGTCTGTCTACATTGTCATTGGACAGACGCGTTGGCTTATCCGTCAGCACACTACCAGCAGCACTGAAGACACGTTCAGAGAGAACGCTCGCTGCGGGGCACGACAAAATCTCCAAGGCATGAGTGGCAAGCTCAGGCCATTTTCCAGTTTGGAAGCCCAAAATGAACAAGGGTCTAGTTGCCCAGTCATGGCATCTATATTGAGCTGTAGATACTCCTGTGCTATCCTTTTTAGGCGTTCAAAGGATGGTGTGAAAAATTGGTGAAACGATTCCACAAAATTGCTGTTACTAGATAGACTGTTAAGTTGTACCGTGTAACAATACCTTATCAGCGATGTGGTATGCGATCTCGGGAGCGCACTCATTTTGTGGACACCTGTGCAATATCGCTGGTGAGCTGTCACACGTCCAGATATCGTGGACAACTCACAATGTTGTGAGGAGGGACCGTTCGCAAACACGCAAACGATCCTGCTCACTGCTGTGAATGGGCGAAGTCGCCGTGACATCGCTACTGCGGTATCACACCAAACGATGCCGCTGGTTGCTTAAGTTGAAGTTGACAGATTTTCCTGCATGCAGGAAAACCTGTCAACTCCGACTTGAACAACTATCGTTGTTGAATCGCGCGTTTAACGCACGACGCAACGATGATGTCGTTTCAACATCATTCCTGACGTCACTTTTGAACGATGTCGGGAACGATGTTGAAACGTGTAACGGGGCCTTTACTGTTAACATTTGAGTGATGATGATGACTTGACGTTCCCAAGGTTGGAAAGTTAGAACTGCGATATTCACTATGTGCTCCACTGGTGTTTTGGGGAAAAGCAGATCTAAGATTAAGCAAAAGTTTCTGTGATACTCTGCATGCGTGATCCTTTCAGGGCAGAATCATTGGCCAATGGACTCTTATACCAGGATCTATGGCACTTTACACGCAGCTACAGGTACAGTTTTCCACAGGTAACTTATGGCTGCAGTGAATCATGGAGAATGGTTCTATCTTGTTGCTGTGTACAAATGAACTATGCTCCTGATTTCACTGCAGCCAGTAGTTACTGTGGAAACCTGTTACTGTAGCTGGTGTAAAGTGGCATAAGTGTGGCAACACCAGTAGGCTGCATTACTTTGGATTCTAACAATCCGAGGATCATGTTACAGGTAGTGCAGCAAAAAGGCGCTCGTGTCTTGTGCATCCAGGGGGACCAAGTCCTTGTTGTGTTGGTGGCGGCGGGGTAACATTCACGCTTGCTTCCTCTGCCCTCTCCCCCCAACCTCGCACAACAGAAATGTGATCCAGATCTCCCTCATCTGCTGAGTCTTCCATGCCCATCACCTCTTAGTACTCCATTTCTTCCTCGGGTCCTGCACCTTCATCAACAGTTTGGCTGCTACCATGCGCCCTCATTGATCCCTCTTGCCACCCTCCCTTGCCAGCTGCCTTGTTGCTGCCGACCGTCTCGGCATTTGAGATCTTGTTCTCCCTTCAACATACGCCTCCTGTACTTCCTCCCCTTCCCCTTGGCCACCCCCTGACTCCGAATTCCGGTTAAAGTATCCTCCAGCATGTAAATGACTGGAATTGTCATGCTGATAATGGCACTGTCAGCACTAAACATCTTAGTAGCCATTTCAAAACTTTGCAGAAGGGTGCAGAGGTCCTTGATCTGAGACCACTCCAGCAGCATGATTTGCCCCACCTCTGGATCGCGTTGGCCCAGGCTATATGTCATAACATACTGCACTGGGGCTGTTGCTCCTGCCACAGACGCTGCAACATGTGCAGAGTGAAATTCCATTGTGTCGGCACATTGCATTTCAGTCGGTGAACCAGCAGGCCGAACGACTTCTGTAGAGATGCAAGTCGCTGAGCTGCGGGATGCGAATGGTGGAAGTGAGCACACAGCGACTGTGCCCTGTGCAGAAGTGCATCTAGGCCGAGATAGTGGGCTAGAAACTGCTGGACCACTAGATTCAAGATGTGCGCCATACATGGCACGTGTGTCACCTTGCCCTGCAGCATTTGTCTCACACGGCCTTCCCTGGCTGCAGGTTCAGTGGAGACAACCATTCATTAAACTGTCTCCAGAGTCTCCTCAGCTGTGTGACTCACATTTCCCAGACATTTTAATGTAAACACCGGCTGATGGCGTTGAGCCTTGCTGCCAGCATAGTAAGGAGGTGTGCTGGATTCCATCTGAGCAGTTTGAATGTGGGGCACATTACCAGACATGCTTTGGGCGCAGGTGGAGGACCTAAAGAGGTGGAGCAGGAAGAAGCAGTGGAAGAACATCTAGATACAGAGGTTTGATGCGCAACCCATGGGGATGGCAAGACTTGTAGAGCAGCCCCTTCTCCTGGTGTCCCTATAGTCACCCAGTGCCCAGTCAGTGACATGTAACGCCCCTGTCCATGCTTACTCGTCCAAGTGTCAGTGATGAAATGCACCCTGTCACACACAGAGTTTCTCAAGGAAGCCGTGATGTTGTGTGTGACATGCTAGTGTAGCACAGGCAGGCACAGCTTTCTTTGAGAAGTAGTGGCGACTGGACATCTGGTACTGGGGGACTGCGACGGCATAAGGTCTCGAAAATCCGCTGTTTCCACCAGACGGAAAGGCAGCATTTCTGTAGCAAACAGCTTGCAGATGGTGAAATTCAATCTCTTTGCTTTGGCATGGGTAGGAGGAAATGGTCTTTTACTTGTCCACATCTGAATTGTCCACATTTATTGTTACTTATATTGTTACTATGTTACTTGTCCTTGTCTGCCCCTTTTAGCATGTAAAGCGCCATGGAATATAATGGCACTATATAAATAAATAATAATAATAATCTGAGGGACCGAGGGCTGGCTGCTGTGCTGAGACAGGGTTGAGTAGGGTGTCCCAGACAAACTGCTAATCTCTGAGGGAGGTGCAGGCGGACTTATTACGTCGCATTCATAAAAAGGTGGTGCTCTTGATGTCTGACAGCGCTCAACACCAGCAGCACTTCCAATACAGCTGCCGATCTGTCAATCACACTGGCTGTTGTGGGTAAAGAGGTGGAAGTTCTGCGTCTGAAAGCCTGTCTGACTACTGTCTCCAAGGTCACAGAGGATGAAGAGGCCGCAGATGCACTTGATGGGGCAGACGGTGGTTGGCCAGACCCACTAGGCCGCATTGTAGCACAGTGAGCTTCCCACTGTAACTTATGCTTCATGTCCATGTGACGGTTCATGCATGAAGTACTCAAACTGTTGATTTTTTTTTTTTTTACCATCTACTCAGGTTTTGTTTACAAATTTGGCAGATAACATGAGTTGGGTCATCCTTTTCGATGTGAAAAAAGGCCCAGGCTAGGCAAGGCTTAGCGCCCATGCGACTTGCAGAGCCACCAAGACTTCTGCAGAAAGGCAGAGTTGTGGCTGAGGACACAGTTGTTGAAATGCTTCCAGGACTCCGTCTCTGTCCAGGAAGCCGCAACCTAACCTTGTCACTAGCATCCTCCTCCAACTCCTATACTGAGCTCTTCAACTGCTTGCCTGTTGGTTGACAGTAAAGGTACCGTTACACGCTTCAATGTAGTAACGATATCACTAACGATCTCATGAACGCGCGGGTCGTTAGGACATCGTTTTGACATCGTTGGTGAGATGTCACACGTCTAGATATCACGGACGATGCACCAACGATGTAGCGAGCAGTTATCGTTCGCACAGCCCAGCGAACAATACTTGTTCACTGATGTGAATGAGGGAAGTCGTGAACGATATTGTTATCGCGGTGTCACACAGAACAAAGCTGCAGGTTGGCTGATTGGGGATTGTTTGATTTGAGAACATGTTCTCAAATCTGCAATTGATGATCCAATGATTTATCATAGTAGTATCTTGGTTACATGAAACGACATCCTAACTATGTCATTTGAACGACTCCAAACCCGTGACATTTCAGCGTTATCGTTCACGATATCGTATGTGTAACGAGGCCTTAAGTGGGATCTCCAACCTCATCATCACCTTGTGTGTTCTCATACTCATCGTCCTCAGAGCCAACCTCTTCCTGCCCCAAACGCAAAGTCAATTTTTCAGTACAATGAGGTATCTGAGTCTCATCATCTGCCTCATTATCTCCACCAACAGGGGTTACAGTTTGGAGATGAGGGTCTACTTTATGCTCGGACCCTTCTTCATCTGGGCTTGGATCCCACTCACAAAGATTTTGGGCATCGGTGCAGATCATTTCGTCATCTTGACTCAATGAAGCTTTGGAGCAGACATCTGATTCCCAGACTATAGTATGAGTGAACAGCTCTGCAGACTCACTAATCTACAGTCATGGCCAAATGTTTTGAGAATGATACAAATATTAATTTTAACAAAGTCTACTGCTTCAGTTTTTCTAATGGCAATTTGCATATACTCCAGAATGTCATAAAGAGTGATCAGCTTAATAGTAATTACTTGCTAAGTCAATATTTGCCTAGAAAATGAACTTTAACCCCCAAAACACATTTCAACATCATTCTGCCTTAAAAGGAGCAGCTAACATCGTTTTAGTGATTGTTCGCCAGCCCTGTCCTCATCAACACCCACACCTGTGTTAATGGAACAATCAGTCATGATTAAGTAAGAATGACACCACTGGACAATTTAAAAGGAGGCTGGTGCTTGGTATCATTGTTTCTCTTCAGTTAACCATCTGAATGTCTAAAGAAACACGTGCAGCCATCATTGCACTGCACAAAAATGGCCTAACAGGGAAGAGTATCGCAGCTAGAAAGATTGCACCTCAGTCAACAATCTATCGCAGTGATGACGAACTCCAGGCCTCGAGTGCCACACACAGTGCAGGTTTTCAGGATTTCCTTAGAGTTTGACAGTTGGTCATTTGATTGCCAACTGTCAAATGCAATGGAAATCCTGAAAACCTGGACTGTGTGTGGCACTCGAGGCCTGGAGTTCGCCATCACTGATCTATCGCATCATCAAGAACTTCAAGGAGAGAGCTTCCATTGTTGTCAAAAAGGCTCCAGGGCGCCCAAGAAAGACCAGCAAGCGCCAGGACCATATCTTAAAACTGTTTCAGCTGCGGGATCGGACTACCAGCAGTGCCGAGCTTGCTCAGGAATGGCAGCAGGCTCGTGTGAGTGCTTCTGCACGCACTGTGAGACTCTTTGAGCAAGGCCTGGTTTCAAGGAGGGCCGCAAAGAACCCACTTCTCTCCAGAAAAAACATCAGGGACCGACTGATATTCTGCAAAAGGTACAGGGAGTGGACTGCTGAGGACTGGGGTAAAGTAATTTTCTCTGATGAATCCCCTTTTCGATTGTTTGAGACATCTGGAAAACAGCTTATTCGGAGAAGAAGAGGTGAGCGCTACCACCAGTCTTGTCTCATGCCAACTGTAAAGCATCCTGAAACCAATCATGTGTGGGGTTGCTTCTCAGCCAAGGGAATCAGCTCACTCACAGTCTTGCCTAAAAACACAGCCATGAATAAAGAATGGTACCAGAATGTCCTCCAAGTACAACTTCTCCCAACCATCCAAGAGCAGTTTGGCGCCCAACAATGCCTTTTCCAGCATGATGGAGCACCTTGCCATAAAGCAAAGGTGATAACTAAATGGCTCAGGGAACAAAACATAGAGATTTTGGGTCCATGGCCTGGAAACTCCCCAGATCTTAATCCCATTGAGAACTTGTCAATCATCAAGAGACGGGTGGACAAACAAAAACAAAAAAATTCTGGCAAAATGCAAGCATTGATTATGCAAGAATGGACTGCTATCAGTCAGGATTTGGTCCAGAAGTTGATCGAGAGCATGCCAGGGAGAATTGCAGAGGTCCTGAAGAAGAAGGGTCCACATTGCAAATATTGATTTTCTGCATTAACTCATTCTAACTGTCAATATAACCTTTTGGTACTCATAATATGATTGCAATTATATTTCTGTATGTGATATAAACATCAGACAAACACAAATAAAAACCAGAGGGCAGCTAATACATTTCTAGCCATCCCTTAGTGTGTGTAAAGCAATGTTGCAAAGTTTAAAAAAGTTTTTATACCTTCTGATCTGCGGCTTCTCATTATTTGAGAAGCCGCAAAAGGCGTTCCTTTCTGCTTCTCCCCGCCGCCTGCTCGTTAATTATTTACACCCCGATGGGCGTGCTAAACAGCAGAGAGCCTGTGCGCATCAGCAAAGGGGCGGTAAAGCCGCTATGATGAAAAGTGTGTCATAGCGGCTTTACCGCCCCTTAAATGACACGCCCATCAGAAATGTATTCGCATGGTGCAGGGACAGTTATAAAGAGGCTGGGGGCTCATTTTTCGAGGTCAGGTTCCCTTTAACAAAAAAGCGGGGACCCTCCTTTTTTCAGGAATGATTCAAGATACAAATAAAATTTATAATCTTTATTAATCAATCCAAAAATTAAACAGAGCACTCCCTCTTGAGGGAGACATGAGATACAATACCAGCTGCTTTTTACATAGTACACATACCATTAAAAATTAACATCCAGCAATTTAAGAGAATACTTTGTATAGTAACAGATTATTACATCTTATTCATACAAAATTCTGTATACTTTAGGCCAAGGATATCCTATAAGGCACTCAATCACCAATACCCTTCCAATTAACACTCTATGTATTAATACACCACCAATCCCTTATTCACATAGACTTGTAGGGCAATTACTTGTTACAACCTCCTAGAACATCCTATTCCCCAATTCCCTTGGCCTAAAGCAGGGGTCTCAAACTCGGCTGGGTTGGTGGGTCGCACACAGAAAAAATTGATGTTGTGGGGCCGCATTGCTTGTAGGACTAAGTGACATTTTTAGTAATACCAGAATATTTTGCTTAATGTGGTAATGTCCAAATCCTGATCTTCTTTTAGTAATGTCCCACCGTGGTTCCCTTCTTGTAGTTATGTCCCCATCCTGGTCCCTTTCTTGGGGTAATGTCCCCATACTGGTCCCCATCCTATAGTAGTATCCCACATACTGGTCCCAATATTGTAGTAATGTCCCCATCCTGGTCCCCATATTGTAGTAATGTCCCCATGCTGGTCCCCATATTGTAGTAATGTCTGCATCCTGGTCCCCATATTGTAGTAATGTCCGCATCCTAGTCCCCATATTGTAGTAATGTCCGCATCCTGGTCCCCATATTGTAGTATTGTCCCCATCCTGGTCCTCATACTGTAGTATTGTCCCCATCCTGGTTCCCATATTGTTGTATTGTCCCCATCCTGGTACTCATCATGTAGTAATGTCATCATCCTGATCTTGTAGTAATATTCTCTCCCTGGGCTTCATCTTGTAGTAATGTACCCATCCTGGTCCTCAGGTAGTAATGTCCCCATCCCAGTTCCCTTGTTGTAATAATGCCATTATCCTGGTTTACATATTGTAGTAATGCCCCATCCTGATCGCCTTTTGTAGACATGTTCCCTTTCCTGGTCATCATATTGTAGTCTTGTAGTAATGTTCCTAATCCTAGTCCCCTTCTTGTAGTAATGCCCCATCCTGATCGCCTTTTGTAGACATGTCCCCTTTCTGGTCATCATATTGTAGTCTTGTAGTAATGTTCCCAATCCTAGTCCCCTTCTTGTAGTAATGTCCCCATCCTGATCACCATCTAGTAGTAATACCCCCATTCTGGTCATTATATTGTAATGTCCCCATCCTGATCCCCTTTTGTAGTGATGTCCCCCATCCTGAACCCTTTTTGTAGTGACTTCCCCTATCATGATCCCGTTTGGTAGTAATGTCCACATCCTGGTCCCCCATAGTGTAGCAATTTGCCCCATGCTGGTCCCCTTTTGTACTGATGTGGGCGGTTTAAACTCTCAGCTGATGATGTCACGTGACACATCAACTGAGCGGTTCGCCTGAAGTTCATCAGAGTTCACGCTTGATGCAGCTCTGGCATGAACTCGATGAAATTTCCCAGGGCCAGGTGCGCAGCCTGTGCCTGCTACAGCTCTACCAGCATATGTGTGTATCAGCTGGTAGAGATATAGCAGAACTGAAGAAGATTCTCCTCTAGACAACATCAGAGTTTTTTTCTTCAATAAAGATGGAGTCACTAATTGTGTTGTGTTTTATTTGTAATAAAACTCTTTTTCTCCATGTTTGTTTTTTTTATATGATTTACTAGAAATTCATAGTGGTCATGTCTAATATTGGCGTGACCCCATGAATTTCGGGCTTAGGGCCAGCTGATAATACAAAGCTGGCCCTAAACCCATTATTACCCATTGAGCCACCGCTCCAGGGCCCTGGATGAGCCGGATACAGTGCCAGAACATGGCGCTTCTTTAAACACGCCATTTTCTGGGGCGGCTGCGTAGTGCAATCTGGCTCATCCAGGGCCCTGGTGCTGTGGCTCACTGGGTAATAATGGGGTTAGGGCCTGCTTTGTATTATCAGCTGGCCCTAAACCCGAAATTCATGGGGTCACGCCAATATTAGACATGACTGCCATGAATTTCTAGTAATCAGATAGAAAAAAAACCACAACACAGAGAAAGATTTTTATTAAAAATAAAACAGAACACAGTTCGGGACTCCATCTTTATTAAAGAAAAGAACCCCCCCCCCAATCCCCCAGACGTAGTCTAGGGTCGAGGGTCCCGCGATGTCCAATCCGGATCCGATATCATCTGAGGACCTGAATGAGATGACAGATCAGCTGATTGTTTACCTGCAAACAATAATCTGATGTCATCAGTAAAAAAAAAAAAAAAAAAAACATTCCCACTTCCACATATATGTCTGATCAGCTGAAGCAGCTCCCGGTAATCAGCTGATGCTGTGAGGGGACAGCATCAGCTGATTCCCGGGAGTTGCTGCAACTGATCGGACTTGTCTGCGGAGGTGAGTATGAGGATTTTTTTTATTTTCTTCTGCTCTTTACTTTTTATTTCGCTTAGTAGCGACTGTACAGGAGCCAGAAGCTGCCGCACATATGCTGATAAGCGAAAGTAACTTATACGGGGGAGGAACACAGGATTCTTCCTCTCGCTGTGTGATATCACATCCTGCTTCTCCTCCTGTGAATGAAGTTATAGGCACCGGAATTTCATATTGTCTGAACGGCGATGCGGAATTCCAGCGGTTATAATGGGGCCTAAGGGAGAAAGCGCGCGCAAAAAAGCACCAACAATTGACATGTTGATTCTTTTTTACACTGCGCTTTCTCCCATAAAAGCACGGTGTATATTTACGCAGCATCTGCATGGCAGAAGTGATAGTCCATTCACTTTGCCAGCAGACGCAGGTGTGCTTTAGTAGAAAAGCGCAAAAAAAAACCACAGTGTGAACGTAGCCTCATACACAGACATTCTCACATAGACATTTTCACATAGGGGTACTTAACACACAGCGATATCGCTGCAACGTCACAGGTTTTGCAATGTAGCAGCGACGTCGCCAGCGATGTCACTGCGTGTGACATCCTGCAAGGATCAGCGATCAGCTCGCTGATCGTTTCAGAATGGTCGGGACCATTTCTCCGTCGTTGGCCTCTTGCTGTTACACATGTATTGCTGTGTGTGACAGGGCCAATGACCAACGATCCCCAGTCTGCGCCCGAGACCCGGAACAATCCTAACGATCGTCAGGTGTTGGCGCAGCGCTGGGTAATCGCTGGTAAGATCTGCCTGTTTGGCAGCTCTCCAGCGATCATATAGCGATGTGCCAGCGATCCCGGCCAGGTCGGATCGTTGGTGGGATCACTGGAGCGTCACTATGTGTAACGGGGCCCATATACACATTCTCTCACACACTCACTCACATTCACACACTCACTTACTCACATTCACACACTCACTCTCACATTCACACACTCACTCTCACATTCACACACTCACTCTCACATTCACACACTCACATTCACACACTCACTCTCACTCACACACTCATCTCCATTCACACACTCACTCTCACATTCACACACTCACTCTCACATTCACACACTCACTCTCACATTCACACACTCACTCTCACATTCACCACACTCACTCTCACATTCACACACTCACTCTCACATTCACACACTCACTCTCACATTCACACACACACTCACATCCACACTCACATTCACACACTCACTCTCACATTCACACACTCACTCTCACATTCACACACTCACATTCAACACTCACTCTCACATTCACACACTCACTCTCCACTTCACATCATCTCACATTCACACACTCACTCTCACATTCACACACTCACTCTACATTCCACATCACTCTCACATTCACACCTCACATTCACACTCACTCTCACATTCACACACTCACTCTCACATTCACACACTCCACTCTCACATTCACACACTCACTCTACATTCACACATCACTCTCACATTCACACACTCACTCTCACATTCACACACTCACTCTCACATTCACACATTCACTCTCACATTCACACACTCACTCTCACATTCACACACTCACTCTCACATTCACACACTCACTCTCACATTCACACACTCACATCACACATTCACCCCTCCACATTCACACACTCACTCTCACATTCACACACTCACTCTCACATTCACACACTCACTCTCACATTCACACACTCACTTACTCACATTCACACACTCACTCTCACACATTCACACACTCACTCTCACATTCACACACTCACATTCACATTCACACACTCACTCTCACATTCACACACTCACTCTCACATTCACACACTCACTCTCACATTCACACACTCACTCTACTCACATTCACACACTCACTTACTCACATTCACACACTCACTTACTCACATTCACACACTCACTCTCACATTCACACACTCACTCTCACATTCACACACTCACTCTCACATTCACACACTCACTCTCACATTCACACACTCACTCTCACATTCACACACTCACTCTCACATTCACACACTCACTCTCACATTCACACACTCACTCTCACATCCACACACTCACTCTCACATTCACACACTCACTCTCACATTCACACACTCACTCTCACATTCACACACTCACTCTCACATTCACACACTCACTCTCCACATTCACTCTCACGTTCACTCTCACGTTCACTCTCACATTCACTCTCACGTTCACTCTCACGTTCACTCTCACGTTCACTCTCACGTTCACTCTCACGTTCACTCTCACATTCACTCACATTCACACACATTCACTCTCACATTCACTCTCACATTCACACACACATTCACTCTCACATTCACACACACATTCACTCTCACATTCACACACACATTCACTCTCACATTCACACACACATTCACTCTCATTCACACACACATTCACGCTTACATTTACACACTCACATTTACACACTCACTCTCACACACAAACACACTCTCACACACAAACACACTCTCACACACAAACACACTCTCACACACAAACACACTCTCACACACAAACACACTCTCACACACAAACACACTCTCACACACAAACACACTCTCACATACATTCTGTCACACACACACACACATTCTGTCACACACACACACACATTCTGTCACACACACACATACATTCTGTCACACACACACATACATTCTGTCACACACACTCTCACATTCACACACACACTCATTCTCGCACACACACTTATATTCTCACTTACACACTCTTATACACACATACTCACTCTCACACACACAATTTCCTAACCTTTAACATGCCGGCGCTCTAGTGCAGGAGGGAGCCGCATTCCCTGCTGTGTTTATTTTCCGGCCGCGACACTGACAAGGCTGTGCAGCTCTGTAACATCAATGCAATCCACCGGCCAATAAGAGGCCTGCAGCTACCGTCAGCGTATGACGTCACCTGCGGGCCTCTCATTGGCTGGCATCTTTCATTGATGTTACAGAGCTGTACAGCCATGTCAATGACGCGGCCGGAAAATAAACACAGCAGGGAGCGCGGCTCCCTCCTGCACTATAGCGCCGGCATGTTAGACCACGGTTCCGAGGGCCGCACAGAGAAGCCCCAGGGGCCGCATGCAGCCCACGGGCCGCGTGTTTGAGACCCCTGGCCTAAAGTATCCAGAATTTTGCATGAATAAGATGTAATAATCTGTTACTATACAAAGTATTCTCTTAAATTGCTGGATGTTAATTGTTAATGATATGTGTACGATGTAAAAAGCAGCTGGTATTGTATCTCACGTGTCCCTCGAGGGAGTGCTCTGTTTAATTTTTGGATTGATTAATAAAGATTATAAATTTTATTTGTATCTTGAATCATTCCTGAAAAAAGGAGGGTCCCCCCCCCCCTTTTTTTGTTAAGCAATGTCCTTTTTTTTTTCTTAGCTAGTAAAACTGTGGTACTAGCCTAAATAGTTTTGGTAAGTAGTTTTTGGCAGATGCAATACAAAAGTGTTTTCTGTGCTGTGTGGGGGTACTTTTCAAAAGAGCACTGCAGTACATCTACCTAGTCAAACTGTGTTAGTAGCCTAAAAGGATTTGCTTGGCTACATGCACTAAAAAATGGCAATTACAGACAGGTGGTGTAGCTTTCTTCACAACAGTGCTACACCAATGCCTGCCACACACTGTTACTAGCCAAAATGGATTTGCTTGGCTAGATGCAGTAAAAAATGGCTAGTACTGACAGGCGGTGTAGCTTAATTCACGACATTGCTATACCAGTGCCTGCCGCACACTGCTACTAGCCAAAAATGATTTACTGGGCTAGATTTGGCCAGATGCTGTAATAAACGCTTGCACAGCACTGGGACAGACCTGCCTGGCAAAAACTGCTTTTTAAGCTTACAAAAGGGCTGTTCTTCAAAGTAGTCCCTAAACCTATCAACTATCTCTGTCTAAATTGCAGTTGAATCGCTATCTATCTATTTAGCTTGGTCTGTATTTTCCACCAGCAGCGGTGGCATCTGACACTGAGCTGCAGCACTGAGAAAATGGCGAGCAGGGTAAAATGGCCGGGTTTTCTATGGCAAGGGCATGTGACATGCCCAGTCAAAAAGTCTTTAAATATATCCCCGGCACACAATAAAAGAAGAGAGATGATTATCCTTTTTGTGTTTTTTATTTTTGAAGGTGAAAAACAGGTTGTATCACACAACGTTTCGGCTCCAGTTGAGCCTTTCTCAAGTGAGTCTTTTGTATATATAGAAAGGGGGTTTGTGGTTCAGTTCCCACATGAGCAACTGCTCAGGCCAGTACCTGCCGGTTTGAGGTACTCAGCATATGACTCCGTCCTTTGTGTCAGTGCAGCAGCATGGTGGATGGACAGGAGCCTGATGCCCAGTCAAAGACAAACCCTTGTGTTAAAAAAAAAAAAAAAAAAAGTGCACTTTCCTCTATGCGTGCTGATAGGCTGACACACCAGACCACCCACAGTAAGTAAGCGGAAAAAAATGGAGATCTGCATTATTTCAGCACACACGTCTCCACAGCCCCCCTCCCACCCGCTATTTATCCCTAGACACTGAAACTCATAATTACGTTCACCAAAAGCATTACTGTGAAAAGTCAGTAACGTTTTTGGTGAACGAAACGTTATCGAACAGAAACTTGAATTACCGGATTTTTAGCAAATTGTTCGAATTCGTCGAATGACTCAAACATAGCCCAAAACAAGTCGAATTTAATATTGCCGAACAATTCTAATCGAACATCGCTCATCTCTTGTTATGAGCAGCACTATCAGTGAGGAGAAGTGCGTGCAGATGCCATACCTAGTAAAGTGCGGTGTGCTAGGAACAGGGGGAGGGTCCCCCTCTGAACCGAACTCCATTTTGTTGTGTGCTTTTTATCTGTCAGCTTGTTCTCGCACAATTTTGTGTTACACACATCTCATGTATCTATAATAAAGAATCTTTGCCTTTTTTGTTAAGCATGTCTAGGCTCCATGTTTTTCTCCTGTTCTTCAGCTCTGTACCTCCAGCCGTATGGATTTGATGTTTATAATGTGTTTTATTTAGTTGCCATAGAATGGTTGCCAACTGGAAACCGGAGCCCAAAAAACTACAAGATAATTGCAGGGACATGAAAAAAAAATGCAGCTGATTTAAAGCAGCACCCAAAGACGCACATGTGGGCACAGCTTTTGGAAAATCACATTGACTTTCATTACAAAGCTGTGGATGCTGGATTTTTGGTGCAGAAACGCAGCAAAAAAAAAGCAGCAAAAACACACAGTGGGCACATAGCCTTAGGGTATGGGCCCACAGGACGTTTTTTTGAGCAGTCCTGAACGCAGCAAAACCTTAACTGGATTCAAGGATCCTAGAGTCCTTGCCAGTAGATTTGCTGATTTCAGGTCCTGCGTTTTTACTCCGTTTTTGTGCGTTTTTACTGCTTTTTTGATGCTGCGTTTTTCCTGCTTTTTTTCCATTGACTGCACCAAAAACGCAAGAAAAATAGAGCATGTCAGTTCTTTCCCATCCGCACCAAAAACGCAGGGATTTGACAGTTGTTGACACTTGCAAAACCAATGTGTGGGCAAAGTGTTTCTGTGAAACACATTGGTTTTGCTGGGAATCAAAACTGCAGGAACAATTTAGAATACATTACCATAAAACCAATGGTAAACCGCATGCAGAAACCGCAGCAAAAACGCAATGTGTGCACATACCCTTAGGGTGCGTTCACACGTTGCGTATTTGCTGCATATTTTTACACAAGTGCTCTTGCAGTTTTTGTAGCCAATACCAGGAGTGGGTGATTATATACAGAAGTGGAGCACTTGTTTCTATTAGACTTTGCCTCTGATTGTTCCATTCCTGGTTTTAGCTACAAAAACTGCAAAAGCACTCACGTAAAAATATGCAGCAAATACGCAGTGTGTGAACGCACCCTTAGACTTCTGTTGCTTTTGAATTTTGTTGTAGAAAGTCAATTAGTTCTTACTCTGCCCTATGCACTCTCTCTATTGTAGAAGATGAGTGATTCTACCTTCAGAGATTTTTTCTTTTGAACAAGTGATTGTGGTCTCAGGCTTCATGCCCTACTGATATGCTGGATGTGTAATGGAGGTAGAACAAATAGGAGCAATCCTTGTGTTGTGTGTAAATAGGAATTTACAAATTATCTCCAGCTATGTCAGCAGATGGTGAATTAAGATATAGTTTAAAATATTCGTATATATATTATATATATATATATAATAATATATCGTGGTGATGTGGCCCCTGGCCAGGTGCATCACACGGGTTATCAATGCAGGTCTCTGTTCACATGGGCCGGTTTTCCTGATTGTGTGTGCTGTGTGAAACCTGTCCGGTGTACAGGGGGTTAACAGCTGAAGGGTTTTCATGCGCCGAGTGAACAGCTGAGTGTGAGTGCTGAAGATCTGCGAGATTCATGAGCCTAATGAGCGGCAGTGTCTGAACCTGTGGGGATGAGTGCTTTGCTGGGCTAAACCGGAATGGTGCACAGGGGGTTAATCACATCTCAGGTCTGTGTGTGAGTGAAGATGTGCTGGTTGACTCACTGTGTTGCAGCTGTGAATGAGCAGCCTGAATAAGAACCTGCCAGGTGTCTGAGTGAGGAGAGGACGATGGGAGTCAGAAGTCCAGACCACTGCCATGTGAGGAGGTGCTGGAAATGATCCGTCCCCGGTGGGGGAAGTGATGGGAGCCTGCCAGCTCCATGCCGGTGGCACAAAGATGCGTGCATGCCAGCAAGTGTCCAGGACCGAGGACGGCTCAAGGGCCAGGGGTCATATGTGTGATGAGGACCGAGGATGGCTCAAGGGCCAGGCGGTCAGATGTGCGGTGTGAGAGACAGAGTACGGCTCAAGAGCCAGGCGGTCACAGCCGACTTTGGGACTGACTGAGTGAGTCATGATATGGTCCCGTTGATCCAGATGTAAGTGTCCCGGATCCCGGTGGATCCTTGGAGGTCTTGTGTGTACTGAGTGACAGGGTTCCTGGTACTATTGTGGGCCCTGAGTATGTAGCATATGGGTTTATGTAAAAATGCCATGAATGCTGTGTCATGCGTGAGTCATAATGGTTCATGGAAAAGTGCCATGTGTGATGACTCGTGTGCACTAGGATGGGGAATGATCCCTGTCAGGGTGATAGACGGTGATAGCCGTCTTTAGAACCAGACTGAGGTCTGCAAGGGTCGGTGGGTGACGCCTTGAAGTTCTGGGGAAAACGTATGTGAATGTCCTGTAATGTAATGTCATATGGGAATGTCATATGATGCAATGTAAGGATATGCATATCATATGTGAAAATGGAAATACAGTGTTATGGTTTATGTATTGAAAGCGGTTTATGACAGAAATTAATAAATCCGCTGGTTATGTTACTTTGAAATGTAGTCTCTGCTGTCATTTTCCCCGTGCCAAGCGGGATCCCCTGGGGCGCTACCTCACTATATATATATATATATATATATATATATATATATATATATATATATATATATATATATATATATATATATATATATATACACACATATATATACAGACAAATGTCGCAGCACTCCTTTGGCGATGCTTATAGATGTTTATTCCAGCTTGCAAATAGGTACAATGGCAACGTTTCAGGCCCCCACGCCCTTATTCCTGCCTGCTTATAGATGTTTATTCCAGCTTGCAAATAGGTACAATGGCAACGTTTCAGGCCCCCACGCCCTTATTCCTGCAATCACTGATCATCTCTACTTCCTTTTTATGCATCCATGTTTACAGTACATCAATTATTTCATACACATAATTCATTATAACATTTCTAATCTAATACACCATGATCACTGTGCTTTTCCATATCTGTGCTCTATGCCTCTATTTGTACTCTACTGTGTAATACCTTCTAATCCTTATAATTGGAAGCCTTTCACTTGAATCTCACCATATTTTTATATTATGATGTTAAACCAATGATTAATATCATTATACATAATGTTTACTTTGCTATTGACTTGTATGTCGCTGCCCGGGGCTCCTCTCCATATTGCATCCGCTATTGTGCTCCTTGTGTTCACAGCGTCCCGGAAGCGGCGATTCCGCCCATGGCACTATGGGTGATTGCGTACTGCGCATGCGCCGGCCCGTTTCTATGCATTCCCATGCGAGAGGTCTCTTTCAGTCATCCGCGCCATCTTGACTACTGGCGCCTTTGCCCTCACTTCTCTTATACTTTAATCTAAGGGCTCTCCTACACAATCACCCATATATCCAGGCGCTGTACCATAATAAAAGTGCTAGTGCTTGTTTTATTACTTAGTTATACTTAAAGTGTACTTGTGCTTGATTATAATTAATGATAAACGCTGCTATATTATCTCTTATATTACTGGATCCTACCCTGGGAACAAATTATCCCTCCCATTTCAATGGGATTTGCCTTTTTAAGCTCTATCAGCTACAAGATCTAAAATACCCTGCATAGGCATTAGTTTGTATCCCAGGGATTTATGGGCCCACTTCTAAAGTGCCACAGTGCCATTATTACCATATTGATATTGCACTGACTTTCCATTGGCATACATTACTTAGGCTGCCTTCACATTTGCGTATGGGAAGGCAGCGTATTGCTGCGTTCCCATACGCAGTAAAACGCATGCGCACTGCGTTCCTATGTTTAACATAGGAACGCATAGTGCCTGCGTTTGCTGCGTTCGGGTGCGGATGCGGACGATATCTGCTCCTTCCGGTGTCCAGCATCCGCACCCGGGACGCAGCCAGTTGCATTTTTTTGTGCGCTCGGGGAGCTTGGACAATCAGCAAGCGTCCCCAAGCGCACAAAAAATGCATTGGCTTCAATGGGTCCGCAGTGTTCAGCGCTTGACAGCGCTGGAGAACGCTGCGGACCCATTGAAAAATCTCCCGGTGGCCGCCGGTGATGTCACAGGAGCTCACCGACGGCCACCGGGAGATCAGCTGAGCCACTGCTGTCCTCCTCCTCCCCGCCGCCTGTAATGTGCTAGCGATGTCGGGGGGGAGAACACCTGATTTGTCAGCTGTTTGAATCTTCCCGCGCCGACATCTCCTCTCGGTGTCGGCGCGGGAAGATTCAAACAGCTGTCAGATCAGCTGTTCTCCCCGCCGACATGTCCCGGTGCTTACCGGCGGCGGGGAGGAGGAGATCTCTGGCGCTGAACTCCTCCTCCGGCCCGCCCCCGGACAGCGCCGATTGGCTGCCGGGCTCCACAGTGATGTGTCCGCAGACGGACATTATCCGCTGCGGACACATCATTTCCCCACTGCTTTTGACAGCGTTTGTGTCTGCATGCCATCAGCATGCAGACACAAACGCTAATGTGAAGCCAGCCTTAGCCCTACCCTTTAGGTGCATTCCATAATTAGTACATAGTACTTTTCTGGATTTTATCAGACCTTCAGCTATTCTAGCCTGACCGCGCACCATCAGGGATCTACGGGCTCCATTTTTGTAGCACTCATTTCAGTCTTGCAATTCATACCTCTAGTGTTTATAAAATGAAATAAAAATTATTTTAAAAAAATTTTACATTTTTTTTTTATTTTTTGTTGTTATTTTTCTATATATTTTTAAATTTTTTAACAGGTGCTTCATAGAGTCTGGGCCCCGGACCTTTGCCATACATATTACAATTAACATTAAATTACTTTACTATTGTTGTCAAAAGATTCTCCAGGCTTCCAATTTTTTCGTTCCTGTCAAAAAGACAAATAGACGAGATTTAGTTTACCAATGAATTAATATAAAAGTGCTAATGTGCATTTATCCTAAAACCAGCAGTAGAAAAATCTATACTGCTCTTTAAAATCTGAGGGGATGATCCGAGTGTTTTTTTTTGGGTTTTATTAAATGGCTACATTCAGCTTATAATCGACATTTAAACCCCCCGGTTTTAATGTACCTAATCTTTTGATCCATCTAAGCTCTTTCTCCAATAGCAGTTTTTCTCCATCTCCTCCACGTCTTAACTGTGTGACACTATCAATTATTCTACACCTAAGATCCCTTTCATTACCTATTTGCAAGCTGGAATAAACATCTATAAGCATCGCCAAAGGAGTGCTGCGACATTTGTCTGTATATTGAAACGCATTGAGGACTGTGGAGGTCGCTCTGCACCCAGGATATCCAGCGTCAGGTCCATCTCAATGATTTAGAATATCATCAAAATGTAAATTTTTTTTCATTAAATACAGAAAGTGAAACTCATATTGTATGTCATTACAAACAGAGTGATCTATTTCAAGTGTTTATTTCTGTAAATGTTGATGATTATGGCTTACAGCCATTGAAAAGTCAATATGAAAGTAAAGAGCAGACAGGCGCTCTATGAGAGGAATCTGTGGGGAGCAATATTAAATTAGGTGCTGGGGAGTTTTCCCTCACCTTTCAGGGTTGTGTTCGTCCAGCACAACCCTGGTGTAAAGCGCTGTCTCCTGCCGACGGCGGTGGTGTCTTGGGGCCTCCGATGTCCACTTCCGTACTCCGGTCACGTGGTGCGGATAGGCTGGTCACCTGAATCCGCGTCTGTGTATATATTGAAGAAAAAGAACATAGCAGCATAGTGGGATAGATCCTACCTATATGTGATAGTGGTGCCCCCAGACCCTAACTTTGACGCGTCTGTGTATATCACGCTAGGTCCTGTTGTTTAGAGTCACAGGTCCTCCATACATCTGCAGCTTCTACTACGGACTCCCGGGAGGGAAGGAAACAATTGTAATTATAAAAATACCATGGCATTAGAGCGCTGGACACAAGGACACTGTAGGGGGTACTGTAAATATTCAATTCATGAAGCAGACCACAACGCGTTTCGACGGCGGATTGCTGCCTTCCTCAGGTGGGGGATTACCCCCTGGTAAACCCCCACCTGAGGAAGACGGCAATCCGCCGTCGAAACGTGTCGTGGTCTGCTTAATAAATTTGAGTATATACAGTACCCCCTACCTACAGTGTCGTTGTGTCCAGCGCTCTAAAGCCACGGTATTTTTATAATTATAATGAAAAGTCAATGGCCTTTATCTCAGAAAACTAAAGTAGGGAGGATGAATGGTTAAAAGCTACACTACCGTATTCCACGAGACATCAAAGGGTGACTATGAGGCTGAAGGCATACTGTGCGAGTGCAATGCGAGGGAAACTCGCATTGCACTCGGACCAGTGTTGCCATATCATGCAGGGCACACTGGTGCGTGTCCCCTGCACTGAACTTGCACTGCAAGTCAAGCGCGAGATCAGTCGCAGCATGCTGCGACTGAACGCGTGTTTGACGTGCGAGTGGCTAATAAAAGTCTATGGGTGCGAGGAAACCTTGCACCCAGACAGCACACTGTGCGAGTCACTTGCGCATGTGCTATTGTCCTGACTCAGGAAAGCCCGATGGCTTTATAGTTCTGTACATATAATAGCTATGTCGGGCTTTGTACTGCTTTGACAGCAGCATTTTATGAAGTAATCCTGTCACCTCCAAAACGCCTCCTAAGCTACCAAAACATGTCCCTGCAGCATATTATCACTAATCTCACACTCCTTTTGTCTCCTAAAAGCATCCTGTGAAAGTGCATAAAAACATTTTAATACTCACTCATTAGTGATTATAATTAGCAGGGGCTATGTTCTTTAGCCCTTCGGGCGTGTTGTTTTGCATCCTGAATGATCCAGCCTTCTTTCTCTCTTTGCAGCTTCTGCTGTGATGTGGAGCTGAAGGCAGGACAAATGATTTACATTCTGTGAGTGACAGAGAAGGGGGGAGGTCAAAGCCTGCACAAGCAAAGCAAACAGAGAGAGGATGGATCATTCAGGCTGCAAAACAACACGGCCTAAGGGCTAAAGAATATAGCCCCTGCTAATTATAATCACTAATGAGTAAGTATTAAAATGTTTTTATGCACTTTCACAGGATGCTTTTAGAAGACAAAAAGAGTGTGAGATTAGTGATAATATGCTGCAGGGACATGTTTTGGTAGCTTAGGAGGCGTTCTGGAGGTGACAGGATCCCTTTAAATTTCCCGAGGTTAACCGGCATATTAACCTCATCTGCAGCTTAAGTGCTTTATGTCAACCCGAAGCCGGCAGATGCGGTTAATAAGCCGGTAATGTCGGCTTAACCCCATAATTCTGTCCTGCCAGCTTGTGTCCGGTTTTGTCCAGACACCCTGGACACAACCTGACAGGACACAATGTGGCTGCAGGGTTTAATTCAGTATTTTCTAAGAACCCGGCAATTACTTCACTTCACTGAGTTGCTGTAATCTGCGGTGGCTGGTGGACTCAGGAGCTCTCCATGGTCCTGCACTGTAAGAGCGTGAAATTATAGCCCTTGTGTTTGGTACTGAAATTTCACGCTGTTACAGAGCAGGAGCTCTCCAGGGTCCTGTTCATTAAAGCTGGGTGCTGACCATGGTGCTGAAGCTCCACAGCAAGCAATCTGAACAGCTTCAGCACCACCTAGCCTGGTGCAGGGCTACAATTTTGTTTCTGGTGTCCTTCGACAGTTCTTTGGTCTTCACCATAGTTGTAACTGTTTGGGGTTGAGGACAGGTGTCTTTTATACTGATAACAAGTTCAAACAGGTGCCAGTACTATAGGTAATGAGTGGAGGACTGAGGAGCCTCTTAAAGAAGAACTTACAGGTTTTTGAGAGCCAGAAATCTTGCTTGTTTGTAGATGACCAAATACTTTTTTTTTTTAAATTTTGGTGGCAATGTCTTTCCAAGTCAAACAATGTGATTTTCAGGATTTGTTTTCTCATTTTGTCTCTCATATTTGAGGTCTACCTATGATGTCAATTATAGGCCTCTCTCATCTTTGTAAGTGGGAGAACTTGCACAATTGGTGGCTAAATACTTTTTCCCCACTATATGTGTTGGTTTATCATATATATACAGTGCCTTGTGAAAGTTTTGGCCCCATTGAACTTTTCAACCTTTTGCCACATTTCAGGCTTAAAACATAAAGATATAAATTCAAATTTTTTTGTGAAGAATCAACAAGTGGGACACAATCGTGAAGTGGAACGAACTTTATTGGATATTTTAAACTTTTGTTAACAAATAAAAAACTGAAAATTGGGGTGTGCAATATTATTCGGCCCCCTTGAGTTAATACTTTGAAGTGCCACCTTTTGCTGCAAGTCGCTTGGGTATGTCTCTATCAGTTTAGCACATCGAGAGACTGAAATTCTTACCCATTTTTCCTTGCAAAACAGCTCGAGCTCAGTGAGGTTGGATGGAGAGCTTTTGTGAACAGTAGTTTTCAGCTCTTTCCACAGATTCTTGATTGGATTCAGGTCTGGACTTTGACTTGTAACACAAAGAAGAAATAATGTGCCACATAGTGAAGCCCGGTTAAGATAAACACGCCTGGGAGGGATTGCGCTCACCTGGAGGGGTTGTGCTGGTGCTCCGCACAACACGTGTGTGTGTGTGTGTGTGTGTGTGTGTGTGTGTGTGTGTGTGTGTGTGAACAACATGAGGAAAAATCGCTGTGGGGACGCCGTCTGGAGAAGGAGGAGGAACAATTTCCTGCACGGTCAGGTGATGAAGTCCCGTGATCAGAAGAGGCGTTGCTGTGTGACGTCACCACATGTCCTGTGGTTCATCTAGACCAGGGGTCTCAAACTCAACTGGGTTGGTGGGCCGCACATAGAAAAACATTTATAGCGGGGGGCTGCATCTCTTGTAGGACTAAGTGATATTTTTAGTAATACCAGAATTTCTTGCTCAATGTAGTAAAGTACAAGTCCTGATCCCTTTCTTGTAGTAATGTCCCCATCCTGTAGTAATGTCCTTTTCTACTGATGTCCCCCATCCTGATCAATTTTTCTAGTGATGTCCCCCATCGATCATGGTCCCCTTTTGTAGTGATGTCCCCACACTGATCTCCTTTTGTAGTGATGTCCCCCATCCTGATCCCCTTTTCTAGTGATGACCCACTTCCTGATCTCCTTTTCTAGTGATGTCCCCCTTCCCAATCTCCTTTAGTAGTGATGTCCCCCATCTTGATCCCCTTTAGTGATGTCCCATCCGATCCCCTTTTATAGTGATGTCCCTCATCCTGATCTACTTCTATAGTGATGTCCCCCATCCTGATCCCCTTTTATAGTGATGTCCCCCATCCTGATCCCCTTTTATAGTGGTGTCCCCCATCCTGATCTACTTTTAAAGTGATGCCCCCCCCATCCTGATCTACTTTTATAGTGATGCCCCCCATCCTGATCTACTTCTATAGTGATGTCCCCCATCCTGATCTACTTTTAAAGTGATGCCCCCCCCCATCCCGATCCCCTTTTATAGTGATGTCCCTCATCCTGATCTACTTCTATAGTGATGTCCCCCATCCTGATCCCCTTTTATAGTGATGTCCCCCATCCTGATCCCCTTTTATAGTGGTGTCCCCATCCTGATCTACTTTTAAAGTGATGCCCCCCCCATCCTGATCTACTTTTATAGTGATGCCCCCCATCCTGTTTTACCTTCTTACACACTCAAATACACACTCTATCACACTCACACACAAACCCACACACAAAGCCCCCCACACACACCATACTCTCAAACACACTCTCACACATCCTCATACACACTCTTACACTCACACTCATACACACACTGAAACTCGCACACACTTTCTTATACACACATCCTCACTCACACACACACCTTCTCACACACACTCACACTTTTCTCACTTTAATGATGCATCTTTCCAGTGCAGGGGGCCGCCGCGGTCCCCACTGTACTGACTTCCGGCCTCCGCTGTGCTAAGACTTCCTCCAGCCGCCGCCCAGACAAGCTCTGTTGCTCATCAAGATCAATGCAATCTATCAGCCAGAGGCCTGCAGGTGACGTCATATTCTGCCGTCAACTGCGGGCCTCTCATTGGCTGGCAGCTTGCATTGATCTTGCTGAGTGGCAGAGCTTGTTAGTGCTGCGGACAGAAGTCATCACACAGCGGGGACTGCAGCGGCCCCCTGCACTGGGGCAATGCATCATTAAGTTGTCCAAGGTGCCGCGGGCCGCATAGTGAAGCCCCAGGGGCCGCATGCGGCCCTCGGGCCTCGAGTTTGAGACCCCTGATCTAGACGCTGACAGCAGGTCACCACAGGTCTTGGAAGATTATTACTGCTCGCAACTGCTACCCCACCACTCTCCCGTAGGGGAGATGGAATGGTATATACGCAAGAATTGAATGCGGTGTATTGGGGAGCGCTAAAGCATGAAGCAAGTCTCAAAAAATATACCAACCTATTTTATTAAAATTACAACTGCTCTCATACGCCACTACACGTTACGATAGCCCTTGCGATCTTCATCAGGTATATAATATGTAGAATCCTCCAGCAACAGGAATCACGATCCCACGCGTTTCAACTCAGTCTTATCCATGAATGAGACTTTAAGTCAAAATGCATGGGTCGTGTTTCCTGATCACTGGGTACCCACAACCTGCTCTGAGATGTTTTAACTGATGGAATAAAATGTATATGGTTTTAACATTAACCCTGCCTGAGTTCACTGGAGATTCTAATTCCAATGAATAAAATTGAGCCAAGTGCTGTCCATTTTTTTCACAAACATCGCTGGGAGAGAAAATATGGTTGTGTGAAGCCATAACCTTAACAGACAAAGAATTGAAAACATTCATTTTGTAAATCCTACCCCAAAAACTGCAGAATAAAAAGCGTTAAAGTCATATGTCCTCCAAACTTCCCAACTAAATCTCCTCTGGCTTCAGTACCGTTTCTCCCTTGTCCCTGACAGTCATTATTTACTTTGCAGCTATAACAGAAGGTGCAGGCAGAAGACAACTGTAGCAAGTAGCAAGTCCCAAGAATGGCAGAGACAACCAGAGAATCGGTGCTAGAGCCATGAGGATTTATCATTTTGTATACATTTTTTTACATTCTCAGGAAAACCTTTTTAGAGTATGTTCACATACACCATTTTTACAGGAGATTGTTCTGCATCAAAAAACACATTTTTTTAATGGTTTTATTACCAGTGATTTTGTTTCTTATTTATTTGAATAGTGAAAAACGCTAAAACATCACTGAAAGAATTGACAAGCTGCAACGTAAAAAATGTGTCTCCTTCCCAGCATTTGGCTGGTGTACTGGGACAGTTTGGAATCTAATATATAGAGCTGAATGTGTGTGTGTGTGTGTGTGTGTGTGTATGTATTGTGAGGCACCGACCGGGTCGGTATGCTGCGACCGGTATGTGCCTCCCTGGGTGCGTCCTCCCGGTCTGCAGGACGTACTCCATCCCGGGTGTTACATGTGATTCCTCTTCCCTGAGCTGAATGTGTTAAGAGGAATCAGGAATCCTGGGTGTGGTTCCTTGAGTCTGGAGTGAGATTCTCTCCAGTGCAGAGCCTGATTGAGGAGCTCTAAAGGAAAGTTGAAGTGGTCCCGGGAAGGGATTATCTCCGGTGGGGCTGATAGAGCCTGTCAGCGGTCGGGAGATACACCAAGCGGTGTGAAGTGTGCCGGCTGCGCTCCGGATCTGTGTTTTGATGACACTAACCGGACCTAGATCAATAAAACCGTGAGTTGAGAACTGTCCGTGCCTGGTTCCCTGCCTCCCCGACACCGCTACACCTCACAGTATGTATGTATGTATGTATGTATGTATGTATGTAAGTATATCCGGGATTGGCATCTACACCGTCGCAACTACAGCCACAAAATTTTGCACAGTCACACGTCTGGACCCCGAGAGCGTCATAGGCTATGTTGTGAGGCGAAATTTTAACCCTGCGCGTTCCAGTTCACCAAACAATTTTGCCCCTATCTACATAATGGGGAAAAAGTGAGAGTTACCAGTTGACAGTTGTGAATGAGAGGGGCTTAATGATGGCGCCAAAGACTAACAGCAAATACCAGCATATAGTCACTAAGGTGGGGCCCCAACATGAGATATTCACCACGCACGGGGACATGTATACACACCACACGCACACAAAGAGTAACAGCAGGTGTATAGTCGCTAAGGTGCAGCCCCAACATTGGATACTCACCATGCACCCGAACAAACACACACACACCACACAGACACCCCCCCCCTTCCCCCACAGGGACACACACACATACACACCCTATAGGGACACATGCACTCACCCCACAGGGTCACACACACACCACAAAGAGACACACACAACACAGATACACACACACTCACACCACACAGACCCCCCCCCCCCACAGGGACACACACACATACACACCCTATAGGGACACATGCACTCACCCCTCAGGGACACACACCACACAGACAGACACAGATGTGCACAAATCACCTCACACAACTCGCCTCATACGTGTGCTATCTTTAATTTCCAAACATGAACATCTGATTAAAAACAGCCAATGTGCAACACATGTGCCATATAGGGAATTAAGCCAGATGTCAGTCACATGAGCTGTCTATTATGTGTATGTGTGAGGTAACATATACTGCCCGGCCAGGGGGAGGGTTTACTGTTGGCTGGAGATGTATTAGGCTGCCTATAGCAATCAATCACAGCTCAGCTTCTATTTTCTTACAGGTCATTAATATGACATATTCAAATTCTATTTTGTTATAGCTAACATCAGTTATTTATTAACCCGGGCGTAGCCGGGTACTACAGCTAGTAGTATATAGAATAGTAGAGCGTGAAGTTCCATACAATAGTCTATGTGCGCATGTGTGTATATGTAAATATATATAATAATATGTGTAATATATAGCCCTGTTCACAATGTGTTTTTCGAGTTCAATCCTGTCATAGTTGTCTATATCTCTATAAGGGATTCAAGATTCAAGCAGAACCCACCAGACATGGTAAAGAAAAACAGTGTGAATAGATCAAAAACATATGTTATGCATAAACTGTTCTTAGAGTTGGACCCTAAGCCACGTTCACACAGTCAGTATTTGAGTTTTCTACCTTAGTATTTGCAAGGCTGGCTTCACACCATGGTTTTTTTCGGGTCTGGAGCTGTCCAGTGTGAACCTGACAGCCCCAGACCTGATTTTAGACATAATATAGCCCTATGGTGCTAGATAGGGCCAGATGCCAGTGATTTGCCAAGCGGTTTTGTCCCTGTCTGGCAGCATCAGGCTGCTTTCGATTTTTGCCCCGGACACAAAATTGTAGCTTGCAGAATTTTTGTGTCCGGGGCAAATAGTTAAACAAAACCAGATCCTTCCAAGATCCGACAACCAATATTATGGGAGTTTATGGACGCCGGATCGTGCCGGACCAGACAGAAAAATCTGTCCAGTTCCCGGATGCCGAGTGCTGAAAGTCAGCGCTGGATGGCGCTGAACTTCAGCACCTGGAGAGCTTCCCGCTGAGATTTCAGAACCGCGGCTAGATTTTGAAATTTCAGGACTGGACAGCGCAGTCTTGAATCCGGCAGAAAACAGAATCGGAGGGCATATTTGCCCTCCGGTTCTGTTCTGTCCGGAGCTGTCAGGCTGTGTCCGGTGCATCCAGCAAAACACCGGACACAGCCTGACTGTAAGAAATCGTGGTGTGAAGCCGGCCTAAAGGCAAGTCTGCCTGTGTGACAGCTCACCAGTGATCAATTCACGATGTGACAGCGATCCACATTGTTAGTCGGATTGCTGCCACATCGCAGCGTGTAACGGGGCCTTAAGAGAAAACCCGGAGGAACAATCAAAGGAAAAGTATAATAGAAACACATCACCACTTCTGTATTTATCACCCACTTCTGGTTTTGGCTGCAAATACTGAGGGGAAAAAAACTCACCAAATAGTGTGTGGATGTGGCCCAATGGTGACACTATAATTACTGCACTATATATGCAACACAAAACTGTCTTTACACTGTACATGCACACACATATTTTACATATACTTTATATTAAAAAATATATATTGTACAGAATAGAGGAGGGAGCAACAAATATGTCTTTATGGGAATTGGAACACTACAAGGGTCGATACATCAGACCAAGATGCGGGAGAGGCCAAGTCCGAAGAGTACACACTGTACACTTTGTGTATACTTTGTACGTGTGTGTATATACACATATAAAACACACGAGTCTCTTCACCACAATACACTTCAGTTGAATGTGTGTCTTCGGATGCACATCTAGCTGAAGTAGGCGCTGGGGTCAGTGGGCCCTTTACATCATGGGCCCGCTCTCGATCTCTATGGCCATGATCGGGTCACCCCAAATTCCATAATATTTGATAGGAAAAATTGTGCAACATGCAGTGTTATTCTTCCTATAATAGTGCACTATTTGCTGAATTATTAGACAATTTGTGTTTTTGGTGAACTTTTTATTATTGAACAACTACAGTGCTGTTGGACAATCCAAAAACCTGAAACTTGAATATGTAATAAAGTAAAAGCGAGTTTTTTTCTTTCTAAGGTGGCCGTCACACGCTACAATATCGAGAGCGATATCGTTAGCGATCACGTGCACGCGCGATCGCTAACAATATCGCTCACATCGTTGGTGAGCTGTCACACAGACAGACTCGCCAGCGATGTGGAGCAGCGAGATCGCTGGTAACTATGGTACACATCGGGTTACTAGGCGCCGCGCGGCGCTTAGTAACCCGACGTTTACCATAGATACCATCTCCCAGCATAGGCTTTGCCGCTGGGAGATCGTTCATCGTGGTGTCACACACCACGATGAAGCAGGTTGAACAAGCGTTTATCGCTTGATATGAGCTCCGGCTCTCACATCTGCGATGTCACGATCAAGCGATTTTTACATTGTAAAATCGCTTGATCGCACGTAGCGATGCACAAACGATATCGCTTAAGCGATCAAAAAGCAGATCGCTTAAACGATATCGTTCAAGATATTGCACCGTGTGACGGCCGCCTAAGGGTATATCTAGTGTGCATATTTAATGGGGAAGTATTAGTGTTAAAGTGCAGGCTCCTATCACTGACCTCTGTGCTGATTATCTGGCTTCTTACTTTATGGAGAAAATAGACATCCGCCAGGAAATGAGCTCCCAGCCCCCGAGCATTGTTAATCCCACTCTTCCCCGTATTTCCTACTGCTCACTCTCCATATTTGGCCCAGTTACAGAAGAAGAAGTCTTGAAGCTCCTCTTTTCCTCTCATCCCACTACATGCACCACTGACCCCATTCCCTCATACCTACTCCAGTCCCTCTCTCCGGTCATCACTACTTACCTAACCAAAATCTTCAATCTCTCCCTCTCCCCTGGCATCTTCCCCTCCTCCTTCAAACATTCTATCATTACTCCATTAATAAAGAAAACTTCTCTTGACCCATCCTGCACAAATAACTACAGACCAGTCTCCAATCTCCGCTTCATCTCTAAACTCCTGGAGCGCCTGGTCTACACCCTCCTCACCCGTTACCTCTCAACTCCCTCCCTTCTAGATCCATTACAGTCTGGTTTCCGCCCCCTACATTCTATAGAAACTGCCCTCATCAAAGTGACCAATGACTGTCTGACGACAAAATGTAATGGTGACCACTCTCTGCTTATTCTTCTTGACCTCTCTGCAGCTTTTTACACTGTTGACCACCATCTCCTACTCTCTATGTTGCACTCCATTGGCATAAAGGACACTGCTGTCTCCTGGTTCTCTTCCTATATTTCTGACCGTTCTTTCAGTGTATCATTCGTTGGCTCCACTTCCTCCCCTCTTCCTCTCACTATCGGGGTCCCTCAGGGTTCAGTCCTTGGCACTCTTCTGTCTCTAAACAGCCCCATTTGGACATATGATCAGCAGATTTGGCTTCCAGTACCATCTCTATGTTGATGACTCACAATTATATACTTCAGCCCCTGACCTTACCCCTGCTGTATTACAGAACACCAATGACTGTCTAGCTGCAGTTTCCATTATGTCAGCTGTCTACCTGAAACTCAACCTTTCCAAAACTGAACAACTTCTGCTCCCGCCCTCCTCTAATCTCCCTAAGGCGGCCGTCACACGCTGCAATATCTAAACGTATCGTTTAAGCGATTTGCTTTTTGATCGCTTAAGCGATTGTTTGTGTATCGTTACGTGCGAACAAGCGATTTTAAAATGTAAAATCGCTTGATCGTGACATCGCAGATATGAGAGCAGGACCTCATATCTAGTCGATGAACGATGTAGCAATCTGCTTCATCTGGTGTATGACACCACGATGAACATCTCCAGCCAGAGCCTATGCTGGAGATGGTAACTATGTACACGTTGGGTTACTAAGCGCCGCGCGGCGCTAGTAACCCGATGTGTACATAGTTACCAGCGATCTCGCTGCTCCACATCGCTGCTGAGTCTGTCTGTGTGACATCTCACCACGATGTGAACGATATTGTAAGCATCGCCGTGCACGTGATCGCTTACAATATCGTTCAAGGTATTGCAGCGTGTGACGGCCGCCTAAATCTGATTTCAGCTCTGTGTGCAGCACCACAATAACACCTAGGCAGCAGGCTCGCTGTCTGGGTGTTATGTTTGACACCGATCTCTCCCTCACCTCCTATACACAATCATTTGTCCGCTCTTGTCGCTTGCACCTGAATAACATTTCTAGAGTCCGCCCCTTTCTCACCATGGAAACAACAAAAACCTCACCGTGGCCCTATGCAATTCTCTATTAATTGGCCTCCTCCTCTCTAAACTTTCCCCTCTCCATTCCATCCTTAATGCAGCAGCCAGGATCACCTACCTGGCCAATCATTACTCAGATGCCTCCGCTCTGTGCCAGTCATTGCACTGGCTGCCCGTACACTACAGGATCCATTTCAAATTGCTTTTTCTCACCCGCAAAGCTCTTCACAGTGCAGCACCTCCCTACATCTCCTCCCTGATCTCTATCTATCACCTACCGCTCTCTAAGTTCTACAAATGAGCTTTCGACTAACATCTGCACTAATCCGATCCTCCCCTCCCGCCTCCAAGAATTCTCCCTAGTTGCAACAATTCTCTGCAATGCTCTACCCCAAGAAATCAGGACTATCCACAATTTGCATAGCTTTAGACGCCCCTTTAAAAACACATCTTTTTAAGGCGGACTATCATGCTCCTTTATAGAAGTCCTTAGTGAATGTGCTATATACAGTACAATCTCTCTGGTCATAACTCTTCTTCAAACTCCACCAAACCCAAACGCTCTACACAGATTGTCTGGTGACCATTCCTTTCTATCCCCCACCTCCTCAAGATGCCTGGACCATCACTGTAATAAACCCCTGCACTTTGTGTAACCCCCCATCTTATTGTAGATTGTAAGCTCTTTTGAGCAGGTCACCCTTATTTTTGCTTTAATTATTGTTCTTTTTACACTGATTCTCTGCTTATTGTATTGTATCTAACTACTGTACTGTATTTTTACTTTGTTTCTCTGCTTTATTTATTGTACTTTTTACATTGATTCTCGGGTTAGTGTTGGATTTTTTATATCGATTCTCTACTTTACTTACTGTATTGTGTATTATTCATTGTTACCTATGACCGTTTGTGTATCACTTTATTGTAAAACTCTGCCGAATGTGTTGGCACTATATAAATAAAGATTATTATTTATTAGTGTTAAATGGAAAATACATTTCCCATTTAAATTGTTTATTTTAATCTATTACAGTGAGAAAAATAACCAAGCAACTCAAAACGTACAAAAATGTGTTTCTGACATTTTAAATAAAACATCAGTGACCAATATAGCCGCCCTCCTTTTCAATAATAGCCAGTCATAAGCCTTCCATGGAGTCTGGCATTTTCTTAGCCTGTTAATAATCAACATTTGGGCAGCACCAACCACAACCTCCCAAATACTATTCAGAGAGGTGACTGTTTTCCTTCACCCTAAAGCTCCTTAAGAAGGTTCCACAAGTAAGGGTCCCGTCACACTTGGCGACGTTCCAGTGATCCGACAACAATAAGACCTGATAAGAATCTCTGGAAAGTCTGCATGCTGCCCAGCGGGAACCTATCAAAAAATGGTCCAGGTCATTATGACACGATCATCGATCTCACAGCAGGGGCCCGGTCGCTGCTACGTGTCAAACATAGCAAGATCGCTGGTGAGGTCACTGTTGCGTCACAAAACCTGTGATGCAACAGCAATCTCGTTAGCGATGTCGCTATGTGTAACGGGGTCGTAACTAACCAGTGACTACTCATGGGTAAACAATGCCCCCACAACTATTCATCCTACTAATCTTGTTATCACACCCCAGTGGGTGTCTTTAACAGGATTTGCTAGAGCAGTGTCAATGCTGAGAGTGTGTACAAATCTCTGACTCATTGACCGTTCGCACTGATCTGAATTAAGGACCAGTTGCCACTGATGCCGGATGTAAGTACCCCTGATTTCATCAGCAGACTGCGCATGCCTAGGGAGGCAGCAGTGATGTGGGACACAGCCAAGGCATAACCCCAATAAGTGCAATTGCACCCGAGCCCTGGAGCCTGAACGGCCCAGAAATCCTTTTGGCCTATAAGGAAAGATCATTATTAGTAAAGATTTGCAATAATTAGGTGCCCCATTGGAGCATTTGTATTGGGACTATGAGCTTCAAGTTATGCTACTAGACACTGCCATGAGAGCCAACATTAACCACTGGCTCACTGGACATCCACTCTTGCAAAAATTACACTCTTGCAAATCGTGTTACACTCATAGTGACTGTGATGCTGTCAGGTTCCCTTTAATCCTGCTCTGTACATTTACAATGGTGCTTGGTTGCTATCAGGATAGTGTAGATGACGCAGCATATAATGGTGCATATTGTCTGGCAAATTATAAGCAACATTTCTTAAAGAATGCAATAATCTTTTTCTGTTATAGTACGTAAATCATTCCTTTCTATAATAAATACATTTGTGTTATTAATTTTATTTCATGTTTTCCAGCAGCTTCAGTCCTGAATACTGCCCTACAAGCCCCTGTTCAGGCAGCCCCGGCCCTCCAGACTGTTTATCAGGCTCAACCAGCAGTCCAGGCCCAAGCTGCGCTACAAACCACTCTACAGCCTCAGGCTGCACTGCAAGTCCCAACAACTCTACAGGCCCAAACAACCATGGTGTCCAGCAATGTAGCCAAAGCAGAACCTCAAACACATCTCACTGTCCAGCCTGCAAGTTTCACTTTCAATCCAGCTTTTGTAAGTATATAAATAATGAATTCCTAAGAATGAGAAAACCCCCACAGTCCCTATAGATCAATTGATTTGCCTTCATTGCCGATACAGAAAAGGGCCTCATGTTAAGGAAAAAATTACTTCCAAACTCCTATGGATATCGGAATGAATCCCTGGACCAACAACTTATCTCCAGGATCCAGTGGTTTTCAAAGAGGTTGTCAGAGATGTATGACACTTAGACATCCATAAGTGTCTAATAGATGTGGGTCCCTCCTTGGAGACCAGCGCCTTTCTCCAGATTACAAATCCCCCGATTCTTTGTTACAACTGGTGGCCTGGACCCAATGACGAGTGGTGGCATTATAGGCCAATATGCTAGATTTCCTTCTTTATGCAGGATCTTTTTGATGTTTAGTCCACATGGTATGCTTATCTGGCAAATTGAAATTCTGTTTACAAGGGCACACAAATTATCTACCAATTTTCTCGGAGTAGACATGAGGCGCCACATAAATTATTACAAATCACACTGGCAGAGCCAAATGAACAATTCTACAGTTGTGGCCAAAAGTATTGACACCCTCTGCAATTCTGTCAGATAATACTCAGTTTCTTCCTGAAAATGATTGCAATCACAAATTCTTTGGTATTATTATCTTCATTTAATTTGTCTTCAATGAAAAAACACAAAAGAGAATGAAGCAAAAAGCAAAACATTGATCATTTCACACAAAACTCCAAAAAATGGGCCAGACAAAAGTATTGGCACCCTCAGCCTAATACTTGGTTGACACAACCTTCAGCCAAAATAACTGCGATCAATCGCTTTCCGGTAACCATCAATGAGTTTCTTACAATGCTCTGCTGGAATTTTAGACATTCTTCTTTGGCAAACTGCTCCAGGTCCCTGATATTTGAAGGGTGCCTTCTCCAAACTGCCATTTTTAGATCTCTCCACAGGTGTTCTATGGGATTCAGGTCTGGACTCATTACTGGCCACCTTAGAAGTCTCCAGTGCTTTCTCTCAAACCATTTTCTAGTGCTTTTTGAAGTGTGTTTTGGTCATTGTCCTGCTGGAAGACCCATGACATCTGAGAGAGACCCAGCTTTCTCACACTGGGCCCTACATTATGCTGCAAAATTTGTTGGTAGTTTCAGACTTCATAATGCCATGCACACGGTCAAGCAGTCCAGTGCCAGAGGTAGCAAGGCAACCCCAAAACATCAGGGAACCTCCGCCATGTTTGACTGTAGGGACCATGTTCTTTTCTTTGAATGCCTCTTTTTTTCTCCTGTAAACTCTATGTTGATGCCTTTGCCCAAAAAGCTCTACTTTTGTCTCATCTGACCAGAGAACATTCTTTCAAAACGTTTTAGGCTTTCTCAGGTAAGTTTTGGCAAACTCCAGCCTGGCTTTTTGATGTCTCAGGGTAAGAGTGGGGCCTTCCTGGGTCTCCTACCATACAGTCCCTTTTCATTCAGACGCCGACGGATAGTACGGGTTGACACTGATGTACCCTCGGACTGCAGGGCAGCTTGAACTTGTTTGGATGTTAGTCGAGGTTCTTTATCCACCATCCGCACAATCTTGCGTTGAAATCTCTCGTCAATTTTTCTTTTCCGTCCACATCTAGGGAGTTAGACATTTTTCTTCCGTTCACATCTAGGAGTTGCCACAGGCGGCTTTAAACTTCTTGATGACACTGCGCACGGTAGACACAGGAACATTCAGGTCTTTGGAGATGGACTTGTAGCCTTGAGATTGCTCATGCTTCCTCACAATTTGATTTTCTCAAGTTCTTTCGTCTTCTTTCTTTTCTCCATGCTCAATGTGGTACACACAAGGACACAGGACAGAGGTTGAGTCAACTTTAATCCATGTCAACTGGCTGCAAGTATGATTTAGTTATTGCCAACACCTGTTAGCTGCCACAGGTAAGTTACAGGTGCTGTTAATTACACAAATTAGAGAAGCATCACATGATTTTTCTAACAGTGCCAATACTTTTGTCCACCCCCTTTTTTATGTTTCGGGGTGGAATTAGATCCAATTTGGCTTTCGGACAATTCTTTTTGTGTTTTTTCATTGAGGACAAATTAAATAAAGATAATAATACCAAAGAATTTGTGATTGCAATCATTTTCAGGAAGAAACTGAGTAGTATCTGACAGAATTGCAGGGGTGTCAATACTTTTGGCCACAACTGTATAATCTCACATTCATCATTGTCTAGAGAAATATTGATTCATTGTAAGTTTTTTTTTAAATTATTGTTGTCTTTTCTTCTTTTAATTTTTTAGATCAGTGCTGCATCAATAGGAGGGCAAACCCAACTGCTGAACTCCCTGGCTGCTGCTCCTATAATTGCTAATGCTATTCCTGGAGTACAGGGCATCACTAGCCAGATTATAACCAATGCTCAGGGCCAGGCAAGTACTGCAATGACTTCTACTTTTCTGATTCATTTATTTAAATTCACATAGAAAACTTTAAAGGAAACCTCTCATATGAAAAGCTCTATTAACCTGCAGATCGCCGCGGTCAGCACGTCTTCAGTAATCGCTCACTACATAGTGAGTGGCGGCTGTAAATATGCTCCGGCGCTGACTGCTCATCAATGTATCAGAGCTGGATCGCTATCAGTCAGTGTCAGGACTGTGGTTACAGCCACCGCTTTCTATGTACTCGAGCGGTAACTGAAGCCATGCTGGCCATGTCTCTATGACTGAAAGCCAGATGCTGCCAGGAGGAATAAAGTTCCTTTCCACCCAAGCTGCGGCTGCACAGCTTCAGAACACTAACAACCTGCAGATTAGCCAACTATATTTGCAGGTTAATAGTGTTTTTTGACATGACAAGTTCTCTTCAAGAAAGTTCTCTCTAATACAGTGAATGGCATTGAATCACCATATTTTTTGACAATAAGACACACTTTTTAGCAACACGAATTCCTGACTAAGTAGTGAGTGCATTTTGTAATCTGGAGGCAAATTCCTCTGTGATCCAGAAGAGCGCTCTATAGCATCCTTTTCAATCAATGAGCGATCAGTGCTCTCTCCTCATGTCTGACATTGATCTATCTGATCCAGGAGAGGAAGCTGAACCTGACATCACTAAAGCTGTATAAGACCTGCACAGCCCTCACCATGCCTGCAGGTCCTGAAGCCACTGAGCACACCAATGAATACTGCAGCTGAAGGACCTTCTATTCTATAACACAGAGTTTTCCAATTCCAGTCCTCAGGAGCCACCAACAGTCATAGTTTTCAAGATTTCCTTAGCATTGCCTGGTGTTGAAAACCTGGACAATAGTAAGGAAACCCTGAAAACATGCATTGTTGGTGGGTCCTGAGGATCTGAATTGAGAAACACTGCACTATGGTGGCTCTTGCGGACTGGAATTGGGGAACACTGATTTAATGTCATCAGTCACATGCCCAGAAAAAGTATGGAGAATACAAAAAATGGCTTCCTGATACTAAGGAACACATGATTAAAATTTGTGTTGGATGTCTGCAGCAGAGATGTATGGAAATGTTTGTATGCAGCAGAGTTGTGTGTGTGTGTGTGTGTGTGTGTGTATCTGCAGTGTTGTGTGTATAATTGCTGTTCATGCAGCAGTTATGTGTATATGTACTGTTCTTTCAGCAGAGCGATGTGTGTCTTCTATGCATGGCATCTAAAAGGGAACATTTCCTTTTTTGGATAGTTCCTAATGGTGTAAGGAGACTTATAGCTATTCAAAAGCATATTTTCATATTTAGTGTGCATGCAGCACTGCTGTGGTATTGTGTTTATATGTACTGTAGGTGCAGCAGAGCTGTGTGTCTCTACTGTGCATAAAACAGTGTTGTGTACATAATGTACCACACTTGTAACACTGATGGTGGGTTTACACGTCGCGATATTGGCGTCCAACTCCGACCAAAAGTCACGTGGTTCGGGAGTTGGACCGATATCGTTCGCAGCGTTGTACGGTTTGAACGTACAATGCGATGCTGGAACGATGCCAAAACGATATCGGGGTTGAATGAGCATGCTATTTAACCGCCCGATATCTGATGGCCGTTGTAGCCGCATCGTCCCGTGTGACAGCCCAACTACGATGTGTACGCCCACGTCACCCATTCACTTCCATGTTAACTGGTCGTTCCTGGGTTGGGGGGCGTACCCATCGTCGGGACGTTGTATCCCGATATCGGGCTGTCTAAACCGGCGATGCGATGGCGGGAAAAGCGCGCTCAAAAAGCGTGCTCCCGCGTCGTTGGCTCCGATATCGGGCCGATATCGGGACGTGTAAACCCACCATAACAGGAGCTGATTGTTAACCTGCACAACTGTTGAATTACCTCCTTATAGACCTCCCTAGAGTACTTTATTGACCCCTAGTGATACTGTGCCTCTGCTTATTGATATTGATCCCTTTGCTTTTTTACACTATTAGAAACATTTTAAAGAGAAGGAAATTTATTTTTCCTGTTTCTTGATGTCTAAAATTGGTGTGTGTAATATAGTCTGAAAAGTGTGGTACCTGTATCTCATAACTTTATTATTATTATTATTATCAGTATTTATTTGTATAGAACCATTGATTCCCTTTACCCTTGTGAATTCACTTTAAATTCATGGTTTGGGATTTTATTATAGGCAGGTACTATAAGTACTACTACTCTCCTACAAATAGTTTATTATGCCAGAAAATCACATTAATTCAATGTAATATTACAACTCCCATACAAATATATATTATATATCTTCTTTGCAGGTTATTGGCGCTCTCCCATGGTTATTAAACTCACCAGGGATCACTGCGGGTGCTGCAACAGCTGCCGTATCAGCACCGAATGTTGTGCAAGCCGTAACTCCCCAGCTTCTATTAAATGCCCAAGGACAGATAATTGCCACTCTGGCTAGCCAAGCTATCCAGCCCACACCGATACGGAAACAAGCCTCACAAGATATTCCAGCTAAAACGGAGCATCAGGTAATATTACATGTAGTGATACAAATACACAGTCTCAGTGCCTGCAAAGCTTGTGGTTATTTAGATTCTTTTAGAATAAATAGAACAAGTTTTGTGCAATGCCAAGTTAGCGAAGCTGTATTGGGAAGAGGTGTGATGGGATGTTGACACCACAGCTTATTTAGAGGAGCTGTGTTGTCCATAAAGCCACACATCTTACTCCAGTCCCTGAGTGGAGTAAGATTTATGGCGAGATACACAGAGGTGCATGCCACTCATCAGACCCTCCAGATTCATTAAGAGGTGTGTGCCAGTCATGACGAATTGGGACCTATATAGTCTTTTTAGAAATGATGTTATGTTTTAAATGACTCGTGGTGTATTGCTGACTATCTTCTCATTATTTGTTTGAAAATTTAAAAGCTAAGAAAATGGCAAAGCTAACTGATGTATTGCAATACCAATGTCAATGCGCCTTAAAGTTCCACTTTTATATACAATCTCAAGTAGTCAAATAAGAATGAAGATTATAATTAGTTCACCAAATATGTAAAAAAGTAGATGAACTTGGACAACCGTCTCTTGTTACATTTGCTACCATCTTGAGTAGATGCTACCATCAGATTATTGTCAAGATTCTTGACCATAATCTGCAAAATCAAGACCTCAAATGTGACTTTAAAAGGGAGCTTCACTTCACTTGTCCACTCACCGATCACAATAGCTTGACCATAAACTAAGCAAACCCCACAGACAGTCCTCACATCTACGCCACATTTTACACTGCCACCTTTCACCATTTTACCAGGCCAGCAAGACTCCTCCACTGGACAAAACACTGGTACACATGCCCACCCATCCTTTGAAAGCTCCTGAACAATTCACTACTTGCACTATGGCTACAAGATTACACAACCAAGCTACAAGCTATTTTCTATCCTTGAGATAGTGGGTACGTTAGATCAACGAAGCACAAACTTTTTAAGTTTGATTATTTTTTTTTATACAAAAATAACAGTGCTTAAAAAGTTTGAAACAGATAAAATGATAGACATTCATATAGGCACAAATATAAAATACAGATATGTCTTACGAATAGGATCCATGAGCACTTCTGGCAGAGGAGATTGCTGTGAGAAATATAGACAATCTTGAATACATGTTGCTTCTCCTGGGGTCTGACCCGAAAATCAGTAGATGAGATGTTATAAAGAGTCTCACCAGACCCCTCATTTCTCTATCAGGTGACATAGGAGGGGAGCTGATTAGATTCTATTCTAATCTACTTTCAGCCCTGGTCTCTGCTGTGGATCATTTTTTCCCCCAGGAACTTCTCAGAAATGAGGGTGGACATTTCAGTAAGACAGGAGAGGAGACTCTCAATTGGTTTCAGAGAATAAAAAGATCTGAATCCAATAGAAAATGTATTAAAGAAACTAAATCTCAGAGTTCATAGAAGGAGCCCCCACATCCTTGAGGCTTAAAGAGTGTTTGTTTTGAAGAATGGGCCAAAATCACATCTACTGTCTTGACATCCCATCATCTGGTTCTCTGCATCTTTTCCCATTCCCCTGTCTCATATACATTCAGTTCGGCCTCTTGATCTTAAGTCAGGTATTCTGGCTTGTCTAGACCTCGGACATCTTTTGAGTGACGCGCGCCGTAACGTCAGTGTGCAACATGTCTGCACTGCACACAGTGACATCTGAGGTCTAATTAAGACAAAAGAGCTGGACTAGCGGCCAAACAGAATACTTGCAATGGAAGAAGGGGAAAAAAGAGAATTTTTTTTTACGTACCGTAAATTCTTTTTTCTTGAATCATCAATGGGAGACCCAGACAATGGGGTTTAGGGCACTGCCCTCCGGAGGCCACACTAGGTACTACAAGATTTGTAGACACCGCCCCCTCCGCATATAAACCCCTACCGCAGGGAAGACCCTCAGTTTGGTTCATAAGCTGCGAGGAGACAAAATAAACCACACCCGATACATCGGGAAAGAAACCGTACACATACGGTCCAACAACCCGGAGTAAACTGTCCCAACTGGGAACAGAACAAATGCAAACATGCAACGAAACAACTGGGTGGGTGCTGGGTCTCCCATTGATGATTCAAGAAAAAAGAATTTACGGTACGTAAACAAAATTCTCTTTTTTCTGATCATCATAATGGGAGACCCAGACAATGGGGATGTCCTAAAGCAATACCCCAGGGCGGGAAGAGTTCCTCAAAGACGTGTAAAGATACGGTCCCCCTCAAAGGTGGGCAACCGCCGCCTGGAGGACCCGCCTGCCCAAACTTGCATCCGCAGAGGTATGGGCATGCACCATATAGTGCTTAGAGAAAGTGTGCAGGCTGGACCAAGTGGCCGCCTGACACACCTGTAGAGCTGAAGCGCGATGTCGCAAAGCCCAGGAAGCACCGACAGCCCTGGTTGAGTGCGCCTTCAAGCCCACCGGGAGAGGCTGACCCGCAGAACGGTAAGCCTCCTGAATGGGTGCCTTGATCCATCTGGCCAAGGTCGATTTTGATGCCGCGGACCCCTTACAGCGACCCGCCGTAAGGATGAACAAAGAGTCAGAACTCCGGAAGGAGGCAGTCCTGGACACATAAATGCTTACAGCCCTCACTAGATCCAGAGTGTGGAGGTCGCGCTCAACCTGATGAACAGGAGCGGGACAAAATGATGGAAGAACAATCTCTTGGTTCAAGTGGAAAGTGGAAACCACTTTCGGCAAAAATTCCGCCCGCGGGCGCAACACCACCTTGTCTTGGTGGACCACCAGAAAGGGTGACTTGCACGAAAGTGCAGCCAATTCTGAAACCCGTCTCAGAGATGTAATTGCCACCAGAAAAAACACTTTCTGGGACAGATGTGAGAGGGAGACGTCCCTCAGAGGCTCGAATGGCGGTTTCTGCAGGGCTGTCAGGACCATGTTAAGGTCCCAAGGATCCAGAGGTCGCCTATATGGCGGAACCACCCGAGACACCCCTTGCAGAAACCGACGGACCTTAGGAAGGAGCGCCAAACGCCTGTCAAACAGCACTGAAAGAGCTGATACTTGACCCTTCAGGGAGCTGAGGGATAAGCCCAATTCCAAACCCGACTGTAGGAAGGCCAATAACGTCGGGATGGATAAGGGCCACGGTGCCCGTCCAGCAGAGGCACACCAGGTGAAAAAGATATTCCACGTTCTGTGGTATATCTTCCTGGATACGGGCTTCCTGGCCCGATTCATAGTGGCAACCACCGTAGGAGAGAATCCCCTGGATGTTAGCAGCCAGGCCTCAAGAGCCATGCAGTCAATCTGAGGGCCCTGGAATTGAGGTGGAAGAATGGGCCTTGCGCGAGAAGATCTGCGCGTTCTGGAAGAGCCCATCGTAGTCCGCCTGACAGTTGCCACAGATCCGGATACCAGGACCTCCTGGGCCAATCCGGAGCCACTAGAATGGCTATGTTGCACTCCGTCCTGATTTTCCACAAAACCTTGGGAATCAGAGCTAGAGGTGGGAACACATATGGTCGATGGAAGCTGGACCAACTCAGGATCAGGGCGTCTGCCCCCAGAGACTGAGGATCCCATGATCTCGCCATGTATTGTGGCACCTGATGATTCAGCCGCGAGGCCATCAGATCCACGTCCGGAGTGCCCCATCTGCTGCAGATGTCCCGGAAGACGTCTGGATGAAGGGACCACTCTCCGGCGTCCATCCCCTGTCGGCTCAGGTAGTCGGCCTCCCAGTTCTCGACCCCTGGGATGTGGACTGCGGAGATCAGGCAGCCGTTGTCCTCCACCCAGGATAGAATGCGGTGGACTTCGGCGAGGGCCTGAGCACTTCTGGTCCCCCCCTGATGATTTATATAGGCGACTGTCGTCGCATTGTCGGACTGCACCCGAATGGGCTGTCCCGACAGGAATTTCTGAAACGCCAGGAGCGCCAGATAGACCGCCTTGATCTCCAGCACGTTGATCTGCAACGCCGACTCCGACTGAGTCCAGAGGCCTTGAGCCCTGTGGTGTAAGAACACCGCACCCCAGCCCTTCAGACTGGCGTCGGTGGTCACCACTAACCATGACGGTTTGAGGAAGGACCGGCCCCGTGACAAGTGACGTGGCTGGAGCCACCACTGCAGGGAATCCCTGGTCGGTTGGGAAAGCGCCACCAGCCGATTCAGAGAGATCGTCCTCTTGTCCCATCGGCGGAGAATCTCCAGCTGAAGAGGACGGAGGCGAAACTGTGCGAAAGGCACCGCCTCTATCGCAGCTACCATGCGCCCCACCAGCTTTATCAATACCCGTAGGGATGATTGTGGTGACAGGAGGACATTCTGCACTCCTGAGTGGATCGCCAGCTGCTTGGCTCGTGGCAGAGACACCAGGGCCGAGTCCGTGTGGAAGTCCATGCCCAGATATGTCAATGACTGGGTCGGAACCAGGGTCGATTTCTGGATATTGAGAAGCCACCCAAACTGTTCCAGAGACTTCATGGTCACCTCCAGGCTTTGCCGACAAAGGTGTTCCGATGGCGCCCTGACCAGTAGGTCGTCCAGATAGGGAATGACGGCATGCCCCTGCACGTGTAGGAGAGCCATCATAGAGGCCATCACCTTTGTGAACACCCGCGGTGCCGAGGCCAGCCCGAACGGCAGCGCCACAAATTGGAAGTGTTCTTCCCCCACTGCAAATCTCAACCAGCGCTGATGAGCCGGTGCAATGGGCACGTGAAGGTAAGCGTCTCGGATATCTATCGACGCTAGGAAGTCCCCCTGTGACACAGCCGCGATCACGGAGCGCAGGGATTCCATGCGGAACTTCCGAACCAACACGTGACGGTTGAACAACTTCAGGTCCAGAACCGGGCGGAAGGAGCCGTCCTTCTTTGGGACAATGAAGAGGTTGGAGTAAAAACCCCGAAACCTCTCCCCGGAAGGAACTGGGACCACTACTCCGTCTCTGCGGAGTCCCCCCAACACCAGATGAAAAGCCTGAGCCTTTTCTGGAGATGGAACAGACCGATGGAATCGGTGTGTCGGCCGCAACGTCAGCTCTATCCTGTAACCACGTGAGACCACGTCTCGAACCCACTGATCTTGAACGTGGAGTAACCACCTGTCCTGAAAACGGGACAGGCGGCCCCCCACCTGTGGGGCGGCAGGACTGGAGAGCGAGTCATGCGGAAGCGGGTTTGGGGGTGGCAGCTGCCGCCCCCGTTGACTTCTTCTGATGACCCTTGGGGCGCCACTGAGTAGCGGGCTTGCCCCCTCTGTCCGTGCGAGCGGACGAGGCTGAGGACTGCGAGCTGGACCGAAAGGACCACTGTTTTGGGTTCCTTTTGACGGTATAACCGTGGCTTAGGCTTATTCTGTGGGATCTTAGACTCCACAGAATCCTTTATTAGCTTATCCAGCTCAGTGCCAAAAAGTCTGTCGCCAGAAAAGGGAAGATTCTGCAGAATCTTCTTAGACGTGGCATCTGAGTCCCATAGACGCAGCCACAACAACCTGCGGATCGCTATAGCATTGGCCGAAGCCACAGCAGAGCGAGTGGCAGTTTCTAGGGTCGCAGTCCTGGCGTAATCTGCATAGGCCCTTGCCCTATCAGTAAGCGCCAGGACCTCTGGATTGGACCCCGCCAGGTCAGTAATACCATCTAAACAGGACGTGATCGCCTGCAGAGTCCAGACCGTGGCAAAATTAGGGGCAAATGAAGACCCCACAGCCTCATAGGAAGACTTGGCGAGTTGCTCGACCTGTCTATCCGTCGCGTCCTTCAATGAGGAGCTATCAGAGGCAGAGAACAGGGAGCGTGCAGCAATCCTGGTCATGGAAGCGTCCACCTTCGGGGACTGCGACCATTCCTGAAGCACCTCCTGGGGAAAGGGGAAGCGAGTGTCCTTAGATTTACGGACATAACGCCGCCCAGGATGAATCCTGGGTGCTCTAACCACCCTTCCAAAATTAGTGTGGTCCATAAAGGAGCCACATGGGCGAGCCTCCGGCTGCAGCCACTGATACACCTCCTTAGGGTGCAGGGCCACCTCCTCAGGGGGTGCCACGAGATGTAGAGTCTCGTTTATAGAGGACACCAGATCCTCTACCCCGTCAGGTGGTTCTGACATAGATTCAAGCATTGAACCCCCATCATCCTCGTCACCATCAGAGTGGCGCTCCTCCTCAGAGAGGTTCTGGATCTCGGGTGATTCATCTCGGCGAGCCCGCTTAAGGGGTCTAGCAGCAGAAAGAGATGACACCCGGGGGTAACTTGAAGGAGCAGCTGGGCTTCCCAGTCTCTTAGTCAGTGCCTCCAGGGATTGCGACATGGAGGATAATTTGGATAACACAGATTCGTTAATCTTATTCTGTGTTTCCCATTGCCCTGAGGTCACCTGAACCTCAGGGTACAGCACCGGAGCTGCAGACTCTGCAGAATCAGTCCGGGCCTCTGGGCGTCCGCAATTATTGCAGGACCCCTCAACCAGCGTCCCGGTGCATGTAGCACAGGTAGTGGTGAAATTGTCTGCCTTCACAGCACTTTTCTTTGCTGTACTACAAGATTTGTAGACACCGCCCCCTCCGCATATAAACCCCTACCGCAGGGAAGACCCTCAGTTTGGTTCAAAAGCTGCGAGGAGCCCAAAATAAACCACACCCGATACATCGGGAAAGAAACCGTACACATACGGTCCAACAACCCGGGAGTAAACTGTCCCAACTGGGAACAGAACAAATGCAAACATGCAACGAAAAAACTGGGTGGGTGCTGGGTCTCCCATTGATGATTCAAGAAAAAGAATTTACGGTACGTAAACAAAATTCTCTTTTTTTGATCATCATAATGGGAGACCCAGAAAATGGGGATGTCCTAAAGCAATACCCCAGGGGGGGAAGATTTTCCTCAAAGACGTGTAAAGATACGGTCCCCTCAAAGGTGGGCACCGCCGCCTGGAGGACCCGCCCCGCCCAAAAATTGCATCCGCAGAGGTATGGGCATGCACCATATAGTGCTTAGAGAAAGTGTGCAGGCTGGACCAAGTGGCCGCCTGACACACCTGTAGAGCTGAAGCGCGATGTCGCAAAGCCCAGGAAGCACCGCAGCCCTGGTTGAAGTGCGCCCCTTCAAGCCCACCCGGGGGAGGCTGACCCGCAGAACGGTAAAGCCTCCTGAATGGGTGCCTTGATCCATCTGGCCAAAGGGCGATTTTGATGCCGCGGACCCCTTAACGCGACCCGCCGTAAGGAAAGAACAAAGGAGTCAGAACTCCGGAAGGAGGCAAGTCCTGGACACATAAATTGCTTACAGCCCTCACTAGATCCAAGTGTTGGAGGTCGCGCTCAACCTGATGAACAGGAGCGGGACAAAATGATGGAAGAAACAATCTCTTGGTTCAAGTGGAAAAATGGAAACCACTTTCGGCAAAAATTCCGCCCGCGGCGCAACACCACCTTGTCTTGGTGGACCACCAGAAAGGGTGACTTGCACGAAAGTGCAGCCAATTCTGAAACCCGTCTCAGAGATGTAATTGCCACCAGAAAAAAACACTTTTCTGGGACAGATGTGAGAGGGAGACGTCCTCAGAGGCTCGAATGGCGGTTTCTGCAGGGCTGTCAGGACCATGTTAAGGTCCCAAGGATCCAGAGGTCGCCTATATGGCGGAACCACCCGAGACACCCCTTGCAGAAACCGACGGACCTTAGGAAGGAGCGCCAACGCCTGTCAAACAGCACTGAAAGAGCTGATACTTGAACCCCTTTAGGGAGCTGAGGGATAAGCCCAATTCCAAACCCGACTGTAGGAAGGCCAATAACGTCGGGATGGATAAGGGCCACGGTGCCCGTCCAGCAGAGGCCACCCAGGTGAAAAAGATATTCACGTTCTGTGGTATATCTTCCTGGATACGGGCTTCCTGGCCGATTCTAGTGGCAAACACCGTAGGAGAGAATCCCTGGATGTTAGCAGCCAGGCCTCAAGAGCCATGCAGTCAATCTGAGGGCCCTGGAATTGAGGTGGAAGAATGGGCCTTGCGCGAGAAGATCTGCGCGTTCTGGAAGAGCCCATCGTAGTCCGCCTGACAGTTGCCACAGATCCGGATACCAGGACCTCCTGGGCCAATCCGGAGCCACTAGAATGGCTATGTTGCACTCCGTCCTGATTTTCCACAAAACCTTGGGAATCAGAGCTAGAGGTGGGAACACATATGGTCGATGGAAGCTGGACCAACTCAGGATCAGGGCGTCTGCCCCAGAGACTGAGGATCCCATGATCTCGCCATGTATTGTGGCACCTGATGATTCAGCGCGAGGCCATCAGATCCACGTCCGGAGTGCCCCATCTGCTGCAGATGTCCCGGAAGACGTCTGGATGAAGGGACCACTCTCCGGCGTCATCCCCTGTCGGCTCAGGTAGTCGGCCTCCCAGTTCTCGACCCCTGGGATGTGGACTGCGGAGATCAGGCAGCCGTTGTCCTCCACCCAGGATAGAATGCGGTGGACTTCGGCGAGGGCCTGAGCACTTCTGGTCCCCCCTGATGATTTATATAGGCGACTGTCGTCGCATTGTCGGACTGCACCCGAATGGGCTGTCCCGACAGGAATTTCTGAAACGCCAGGAGCGCCAGATAGACCGCCTTGATCTCCAGCACGTTGATCTGCAACGCCGACTCCGACTGAGTCCAGAGGCCTTGAGCCCTGTGGTGTAAGAACACCGCACCCAGCCCTTCAGACTGGCGTCGGTGGTCACCACTAACCATGACGGTTTGAGGAAGGACCGGCCCCGTGACAAGTGACGTGGCTGGAGCCACCACTGCAGGGAATCCCTGGTCGGTTGGGAAAGCGCCACCAGCCGATTCAGAGAGATCGTCCTCTTGTCCCATCGGCGGAGAATCTCCAGCTGAAGAGGACGGAGGCGAAACTGTGCGAAAGGCACCGCCTCTATCGCAGCTACCATGCGCCCCACCAGCTTTATCAATACCCGTAGGGATGATTGTGGTGACAGGAGGACATTCTGCACTCCTGAGTGGATCGCCAGCTGCTTGGCTCGTGGCAGAGACACCAGGGCCGAGTCCGTGTGGAAGTCCATGCCCAGATATGTCAATGACTGGGTCGGAACCAGGGTCGATTTCTGGATATTGAGAAGCCACCCAAACTGTTCCAGAGACTTCATGGTCACCTCCAGGCTTTGCCGACAAAGGTGTTCCGATGGCGCCCTGACCAGTAGGTCGTCCAGATAGGGAATGACGGCATGCCCCTGCACGTGTAGGAGAGCCATCATAGAGGCCATCACCTTTGTGAACACCCGCGGTGCCGAGGCCAGCCCGAACGGCAGCGCCACAAATTGGAAGTGTTCTTCCCCCACTGCAAATCTCAACCAGCGCTGATGAGCCGGTGCAATGGGCACGTGAAGGTAAGCGTCTCGGATATCTATCGACGCTAGGAAGTCCCCCTGTGACACAGCCGCGATCACGGAGCGCAGGGATTCCATGCGGAACTTCCGAACCAACACGTGACGGTTGAACAACTTCAGGTCCAGAACCGGGCGGAAGGAGCCGTCCTTCTTTGGGACAATGAAGAGGTTGGAGTAAAAACCCCGAAACTCTCCCCGGAAGGAACTGGGACCACTACTCCGTCTCTGCGGAGTCCCCCCAACACCAGATGAAAAGCCTGAGCCTTTTCTGGAGATGGAACAGACCGATGGAATCGGTGTGTCTGTCGGCCGCAACGTCAGCTCTATCCTGTAACCACGTGAGACCACGTTCTCGAACCCACTGATCTTGAACGTGGAGTAACCACCTGTCCTGAAAACGGGACAGGCGGCCCCCCACCTGTGGGGCGGCAGGACTGGAGAGCGAGTCATGCGGAAGCGGGTTTGGGGGTGGCAGCTGCCGCCCCCGTTGACTTCTTCTGATGACCCTTGGGGCGCCACTGAGTAGCGGGCTTGCCCCCTCTGTCCGTGCGAGCGGACGAGGCTGAGGACTGCGAGCTGGACCGAAAGGACCACTGTTTTGGGTTCCTTTTGACGGTATACCGTGGCTTAGGCTTATTCTGTGGGATCTTAGACTCCACAGAATCCTTTATTAGCTTATCCAGCTCAGTGCCAAAAAGTCTGTCGCCAGAAAAGGGAAGATTCTGCAGAATCTTCTTAGACGTGGCATCTGAGTCCCATAGACGCAGCCACAACAACCTGCGGATCGCTATAGCATTGGCCGAAGCCACAGCAGAGCGAGTGGCAGTTTCTAGGGTCGCAGTCCTGGCGTAATCTGCATAGGCCCTTGCCCTATCAGTAAGCGCCAGGACCTCTGGATTGGACCCCGCCAGGTCAGTAATACCATCTAAACAGGACGTGATCGCCTGCAGAGTCCAGACCGTGGCAAAATTAGGGGCAAATGAAGACCCCACAGCCTCATAGGAAGACTTGGCGAGTTGCTCGACCTGTCTATCCGTCGCGTCCTTCAATGAGGAGCTATCAGAGGCAGAGAACAGGGAGCGTGCAGCAATCCTGGTCATGGAAGCGTCCACCTTCGGGGACTGCGACCATTCCTGAAGCACCTCCTGGGGAAAGGGGAAGCGAGTGTCCTTAGATTTACGGACATAACGCCGCCCAGGATGAATCCTGGGTGCTCTAACCACCCTTCCAAAATTAGTGTGGTCCATAAAGGAGCCACATGGGCGAGCCTCCGGCTGCAGCCACTGATACACCTCCTTAGGGTGCAGGGCCACCTCCTCAGGGGGTGCCACGAGATGTAGAGTCTCGTTTATAGAGGACACCAGATCCTCTACCCCGTCAGGTGGTTCTGACATAGATTCAAGCATTGAACCCCCATCATCCTCGTCACCATCAGAGTGGCGCTCCTCCTCAGAGAGGTTCTGGATCTCGGGTGATTCATCTCGGCGAGCCCGCTTAAGGGGTCTAGCAGCAGAAAGAGATGACACCCGGGGGTAACTTGAAGGAGCAGCTGGGCTTCCCAGTCTCTTAGTCAGTGCCTCCAGGGATTGCGACATGGAGGATAATTTGGATAACACAGATTCGTTAATCTTATTCTGTGTTTCCCATTGCCCTGAGGTCACCTGAACCTCAGGGTACAGCACCGGAGCTGCAGACTCTGCAGAATCAGTCCGGGCCTCTGGGCGTCCGCAATTATTGCAGGACCCCTCAACCAGCGTCCCGGTGCATGTAGCACAGGTAGTGGTGAAATTGTCTGCCTTCACAGCACTTTTCTTTGCTGGAGCCATGCCGACAGCAGAGGAAAAGAATAAGCCAAGTATGAAACCGGAACACCGGCGGCTTACCGACCGCTTCAATGCGGTGGAGGGGAGCGGTGTGTGTGTGGCCTCCGCGAGGGTAATGACCGGTCTCCTCCGGGAGTGCAGCAGTGCACTCATCCAGTCCCAGCAGGGAAGTGAGGAGAAAATGGCCTCCGCCAGTAAAAACGTGGGCGGAGCTGAAAACACGCGGGAAGCACACACACACACGCCCAGCGATGACATCATCCTATGGGCTGCTCCCCATCTCTCCAAGCAGCCATCTTAAGAAATCTGGTGCCGGAGCCCGCAGCGCGGGAGATATAGTATGAACACTATACCCAGGGCTTCATGTAAAGTCTGTAGCCCGCAGCCGCAGCCCCTGTGACCCACAGGGCGGTCAGCTATGGTGACCCCAGCACAGGGTACACCGCCAGAACCGCGGACCCGTGGGTGCGCGCGGTCTGAGTGTCATGAAACACAAAGTGCCAGACACTACCCCCAGGCACACCGGAGACACAAAGTGCCTCAGTGCCGGTCCGGTCTGTAAGCACCATTTAGGGAGGCCTCGGACGGGGGTTCAGCACCAGTCCGGTCTGTAAGCACCATTTAGGGAGGCCTCGGTCTGGGCTGGCTCCAGTCCGGTCTGTAAGCACCATTTAGGGAGGCCTCGGACGGAGCGGAGCTGTGCAAGGCTCCTGTCTCCCACTTCTCAGAGCCCCCCAAAGAGGGATGGGAAGGAGCGCGGCAGCGTACCGGGAGAACACCATGTGCCCAGGCTCTAGGCCCTCCGGTACCTCAACCTGTGTGTTCCCCCATGGGTGAACAGGGAGACTGCCGGAGGTCCCCGACCGGGACCTACCTTATCTTCATACGCCATCACGTAAGCTGTGAGAATGCTGTGATGTGCAAGCAAAGCGTGTGATACCTCCGAGCACACTAAGTTTAAAACTGAGGGTCTTCCCTGCGGTAGGGGTTTATATGCGGAGGGGGCGGTGTCTACAAATCTTGTAGTACCTAGTGTGGCCTCCGGAGAGCAGTGCCCTAAACCCCATTGTCTGGGTCTCCCATTATGATGATCAGAAAAGAACAGTTGCCAAGAACGGTGAGGTGTGTGGTGTTTTTTTTTGTTTGTTTTTGTTAACTGTTTGTCGGCCCTCTATGGTTCAAGAAAAATGGTGACCAATTTGCTTAATTTGCACAGATTATGTTGCAATAAACCAGTATTCTGGAGAAAGCAATTTGTTTTGTAAAAAAAATTAATTCCACTCAAATAAATGTTCTCATCTTGAATTACAATATGAAGAATATCTCTCCCATAAAATTCCATTGGTCATGAACATGTTTTCTTTTGTGTTTTTTTTACTCAATTTTAGCCTGTACAGCAAATCCAACCTGCTCCTACTATAACACAGCCATCAGTGGTTGTCACAAATCCATCTCCAGCCAACACGTCTACTACAACCCAAGTCCATGTCAGCTGTCCAGAGACCCCAACTGTGAGCCAGCTTGTGTCAAGTAAGTAGACCACGTTCTCTACCGATGTGCATGCTACATATTTAACATTAGTCAGCCTTCTGTATTTAGCGCTTTCCTGTCCTCTGTTGTAAATGTGAGGTGCTGACAGCTGTGCCTTACTGCAGTTATGTTGTTTTGATCACATGGGCAAAGCGGTTAAGATAATACAATCAACTTCCTATGTAGAGACGTTGATTGACAGCTGTTGCCTGATTGCCATGACAGAAAACTCAGTTTGAAGTAGTTCACACTCATGGTTGCCTTTTTGCCATTATGCATTGGAGCCCTATATTTTGTAAATGTGCATAAAATGTCACCTTTGTGTCACGTTTTTCAGTACCCTCTATATGCTGAAGATATTTAATAATACATAACATCTCCTAATACCACCCCTGCACTGCTACAAAAAGCTAGTGATTGTCCACTATCTCTAATATCATGCCCCCCTGTCTAAAAGTGAATGTCAAAAATTGAACTCCATGTGTTTAACCCCTCTAGTAACCTTCCTAAACCCAATGTTGCCATTTTCATATATAGTTCTACCATAACTCTCAAGCAGCTCGCTAGCTGTATTGAGGTTATATTTGACTCAGATCTTTTGTTCACTCCCTACATCTGATCACTCACTTGCTCATATCACCTGCAACCTCAAAAACATCTTTACAATTTGATCTTTTATTACCTTTGAGTCTGCAAAACCTTTTACCGTTGCTGTTATTCATTCTCGTCCAGACTATTGCAACTTTCTACTAATCAGTCTCCCTCTTACTAAATCCTCCCCTCTCCAGTTCAGTCCTGAATGCAGCAGTCAGGATAATATTCCTGTACAACCACTACAATAATGCTTCTACCCTGTACAAGTCATTGCACTAAAGCTTTCTACAATTCGGTACCACCCTACACCTCCTCCGTTATCTCTGTCTATCACCCTGCCTGGGCCCTCCATGCCACTAATGACCTACAACTTACATCCTCAATAATCTGAAACTCCCCCTCCCGTATCCAAGACTTCTTGCGAGCTACCCCAGTTGTTTGGAATGCACTATCAGGAAAATTTGATTAATTCCCAATAGTAACACCACTTTTAAGCATGCTGTTATAAATATAAACACTCTCGCACTTGAATAATGGAAAAGGGAAAACCAACTACAGAGAAAAAAACGTGCCGCACCTAACTGGTCCCTGTACAGACTATAAGGAGCATAGCTGCACACTAACACCACCACCTTTGACCTGACTCTCTAAAAGACCATGAAGGGTTTTCTCATACCTTCTGAAGGACTAGAGAGAAGGCCACAACACAGTGCCAACAAGGGGAGAGGATGGTGTGCAGAAAGGCACAAAAAACGCAGAATGAGAGAAAGAAATAACGGTCATATAAGGAATAGGTGTTGGTAAGGAAAACAAACCAACTCTAAGCAGACCTCAACTGGTGTTTACCCAAATATAAACACCTGAACTGAAGGGTTAGAACTCCTAGACACCTAGAGGTATAGCCAGCAAGAAAGTGCAGTGAACGGTGAACATATATAATCCAACCCAGAATGTGATGGAGCAGACTAAAATGAGAAAATGAGAAACACCTGGAGAAGAGTGAACATGTAGGGAGAACAACAACAATGGAAACCATCACCATGTGAAGAAAAGACAATGCCCAGCAGACAAGAGGAATATACCATGAAACAGGTCAACAGCTCAAATCCCCAAACCATAACAGTACCTCCCCATTAGGAGGGGGCCACTGACTCTCAGAAGCCCCTACTGTCTGACATTGATGACAGAACTCCTTCACCAGGCGATCCGCATGAAGATCCTCTGAATCAACCAAGGAGTTACCTTCATGACCATAACCTTTGCAATTAAAGAGATACTGTAGATTGCACCTGTCCCCCTGGAACCTGCTATATCTCATACTCCGAATCCACTTCCAAATCTACCTCAATTATTTCTTGAGAACCAGGTGTTCCCCTCAAATATTTTTTAAAAGGAAGAATGGAAAGCTTTATTAATTATCCAAGCAATGGGAAGTTGTAAGTTAACTGTAACATGCTTTAGGATTTTAATAATTTTGACCTAAAATTTAGGTGCAAACTTCCTAAACTCATACTTACCTAGGTGACAGGGTTCCCTTTAAAGAGTAAAACCCCCCAGGCTATCACTACCTGTCCCTGCACCTTCCTATTACTACTCTAACTATCCCTTACTGTGCTAAATGTGAGCTGTGACTGTTTAATAAAATGTATTTATAACTTACTGGGGCATATTTAATGAACCGGGGGCTACCGTTGCTATATCCCCCCCGGCGTCCTTCTTGCAGCCTCCTGCTGTCTTTTTTCACGCCCCAATGGGCGTGATATTGAAATCAAATTGCTCGCCCCCAGCCTGCCTCTCCGCTCTGCAGCCTTCCTGGTATGACGCTGAACGTGTCATTTCCGACGCTGCTGAACCCCATAGAAACACGATTTTTACCTGTAGCAGCTGTTCCACACAAAGCAGCAGGATGTGCGCTTATGGACAGTGCACAGGAAAACCGGTCTGCAGCGTTTTTTCTGTGACTGTGATAAAGCGTACATCCTGCAGCTTTTGTGGAGCCGCTGCTAAGTTAAACATCAGACTTCTATGCGGCCCCGCAGTTCCGTAAATTACGCTTTTGGCATCATACCAAGAAGGTTCCCCTTACAATCAATGTCTCAATTCCTCAAAGAAGAGATAAAGGAGACAAACGAGGCGCAATAGTGCCCTATCAATGTGACACAGATCTTTGCACATAGATCGCAAATGGTGCACTTCACCTTGTCTAGTTGTGTGCACCCACAACTAGTTTGAATAGCATGTAGTAATGAAGCTGCCGCAGGACCTCCACCTCCACGTAGCAGTGTAAGAATATCCAAATCCAGGGATGGTGTATATACAGTCCGCGCTGCTTGCAAATAATCACTCCAGAGTCTTGAGTCAAGGACCCCCCTTCTTTATTTTCCACCTACGCGTTTCGATGCTAATCCAAGAGCCTGTGATGACGAGGGGGGTTGATGCTTGAATTAAAGCATCGACAAAGGCTTTTTTAACTGCCAAACAGTATCAGTCAACACTTTATAATATATTGATTTAGCTTGCGTGTACTTCTGGGAGTTAAAAGCATCAGTGTGCAGATTCCCTTTGTGTTCTAGGAAAGAACAGCACCCGTACCAATAGAGGAAGCAACTAGTTCAACAAAGAAGAAAGGCAAATCAACCTCGGGTTGACTGAGAACAAGGACCTTAGAGAAAGCTGTCTTGAGAGACAAAAAAGCATCTACCACCTAAGATGAAAAATGCCAATCACAAAAATGTTTTCATTATAGAAGAAAATACATCACAATAACATTCAAACACCACATTATGTAATTATGATTTACATTTGACAAAATGTCTTTAGATATATGCATATGATCACTAAAGTCCACAGAACTAAATGTCGCATTATGGTTGGGTTTCAAGGTTGAAGATATTACACATGGAAACAAGATGACATTGAAATACTGACACAATCATTGCCCACTCTTACAAATATATGTAATGACATCAGCACTTCACTTAAAGAGAATCTGCAAGCAGGTTTTTGCTCTTTAAAAGAAACCTGTCCAGTCGCCTGGACACACTGAACCATGAGCGGTTCTGTGCCCATATCTAAAATCTCTGCCTAGCAGTCTCTCTATGTAGTAGCATACATAAACAGATCTTTAGAAAAAGCATTTCTAAAGACCGTTTGAGATGCTAATTAGGGCTTTGACTAGTCGGGGGGGGGGGGGCGTTAGTCAGCCCACTTAGCATGTTTGCGTTCGTGTGCATGGCTTTGTATATTTCAGCTTTGAGCACCCTGGCTTCAGAGAAGCTCACTATGCATGATCGGAAGTCGTCTGCACTTCCGGTCATGTGCACTACACATCTCTGAAGCTGGGATGCATACACAGAATAGTGTATCCTGCATCTGCATGACCAGATGTGCGGACAACTTCTGATCATGCGCAAGAGGAAGTATTACACCAAACATGTGTCGGGGACCTTCTGACCCTTAGGTTGCTCAGTTGGGCTCTCTGACCTTGCATGAATTTTCATCTTTCTGTAGGTTTGTCCTTCAATTTCATCCATCATCCCACAGCCTCCGCTCTGTAGTTGGCTGGAGTGTCAGACACAGGACACCATCTTAGACAATAGCTCCTTCCTCGGCAGTGCCTCTTTTTCTCCTATTTTCTTACTCCACTTGATATTCTGCACAAAGATGAGACCATCACTGTACAACGCAGAAGTATAAAGAGGAGTATGAGCGGTTTCAGGCAAAAACATAGCATATATATGCCTGACAGCTCAGCATAATATGCAGGAGCAATATGAAGTGCGTGTTTCTCACATGACGTCCAAGTCACTCCCCAGTTGAGGGGTTTCTTATACCTTTTGAAGAGACAAAGGGGAGGACACAACACACTGCCAACAAGGGGAGAGGAAGATGTGTAGGAAGACACAATAAAAGAGTGAGTGAAATAAAACATTCATATAAGGTGACATAAATAGGTGCTGGGAAGGAAAACAAACCAACTTTACAGCACAAACTCAACTGGTGCTTCTAATCATAGAATGTTCGGTTGGGAGAGACTTCCAAGTTCTTAGTATCCAACCCCCTGCTCAATGCAGGATTCACTAAATCATCTCAGACAGATGTCTGTCCAACCTCTGTTTGAAGATTTCCATTGAATGGAAACTCGCCACCTCTCGTGGCAGCCTGTTTCACTCATTGATCACCCTCATTGTCAAAAAGTTTTTTCTAATATCTAATTTGTATCTTATCCCATTTCAGTTTCATTCTATTGCTTCTCATTTTACCATGTGCAATAGAGAATAAGGATGATCCCTCTACACTGTGACATCCCTTCTGATATTTATAGACAGGTAAACTCCTAAGTTGAAAAGCTGGAAATCTTGACACAAGTCCACCTAGAGGTATAACCAGCAAGAAAGTGCAGTGAAAGGTGAACATTTATAACCCAACCCAGAATGTGATAGAGCAGAGGAAAATGGGAAAATGAGAAACACCTGGAGAGGAGAGAATATATAAATGCCCTTCCAAAGTTTACATGCACTTAATAGCACTCTATAGCTGGCTGGTGACTGGTTCATGCAGCGTTATTTGAATAATGCTAGACCATACATGACAAAAAGTTTACCATTTACCTTTTATGTTCCCCTGTGTCTTCATAGATCGTAAGCTTGTGAGCAGTGCCCTCACTCCTCTTGGTATATGTTGATTTATGAGTAACTATCTTATGACTATTGTCTGTACAACTACCCTCTGAATTGTAAAGTGCTGCAGAACATGTTAGTGCTATAGAAATAAAAATTATAATTACTTAAAATAATTCTTGGCATGTCAAATGCTTAAATCAATATTTTCTATGTTCAGAACCACACTCTGGAAACTACGATGAGGATGGAATAAACTTGGAAGAAATCCGTGAATTTGCTAAGGATTTTAAAATCCGACGTTTATCTCTTGGTCTGACACAGACACAGGTGGGTCAAGCTCTGACAGCCACTGAAGGACCAGCATACAGTCAATCAGCCATCTGTCGGTAAGATTCAAGATTCCTTGGCAAAGGTTTTGATAAATACTACTTTGTTTTTGTTTTGGTACTTTGTGACCTGATAGGATACTATGGCCTATGGCTGTGTTCACAATGGACATTTTTTTTTTTTTTATTCTTTATTTTAGAAATGTTTTAATGTAATACATAACATCTTAACAAATAATTCCATTCAAGATCAGAACACTTGTAGCCACATGTCTACACTTACATATTCTCAATAAATCCTCTGCAATTGGCATATACGTTCGTACCCGAACGGGTCTATAGCGCAATATGTATTATCCTGTTTAACTCAAGCAAGTTCAGGTATTCATTAGAATATGTGTTAGTGCTCTTGAATAACTGAATTAGCTTTCATAACAAGAGAGTTGAAATTGTAGAGAAAGAAATAAAAAAGAGACAGTGAGGAAGAGGGGGACCTAGGAAGGAAAACTAAAATTGTATTAAAATAAGAATGTGTCTCATGAGAAGTATGCCAAATGTCTCTCCATTTACATGACACCTCAACTAGTGATCTCTACAAATCTTATATAAGTCCGATTGTTGAAATATGATTCAACTATACCATGTATTTCTGAATTTCGCATATGTGTCGTGAATGGAGGAGGTCAAATCCTCAAGATACATGAGGTTGTTTACTTTTTCTATCCACATGGATATTGTAGGACATGTCTCTTTCTTCCATAATATCGGGATACATGATCTAGCTGCCATAACCAGGAATCTCATTAAATAAATTTTATATCTATGCATAGGAATCCCACAGTGGTGGAGCATGAAGAGGCCAGGACCGAGCTCTCTGCTATACTCTGTAACAGTTCTAATGATCTCCTTTACTCTAGTCCAGAACGGCTCGAGTATTCCACACTCCCAGAATATATGGATCAAGGTACCCTCCGCCCCGCCACACCTCCAACACCTCGAGTCCACAGTTGGGAATATTTTGTGCAACTGTGAAGGAACTCTGTACCATCTTGTCAATAACTTATAGTTCGCTTCCTGCAGTCTTGAGCTAATTGAGTTAGTACTGTATGTGTTTATGTGTATATGGTCATCCTTTGATCATGTGATAGCTCCAATCCCAAATCCACCTCCCATTGCAACATAAATTGAGGGGTCGGTAGATCTGTAGGAGAAATCAGCAACGCATAAATTCTAGACAAGGCATGTCCACAGTCACTTGTACTTTGACTTAAAGTTTCAAATACCGTCTTAGGTCTGGTGTAGGTTGTCTTGGGAGGAAGCTTCCGGAAATAATGTGCGAGTTGTAGGCATCTCCAAAATTCCAAAGCTTTTGGGATTGTGATCAGATTAAGTTGTTCAAGAGATGGCCATGTTTCTCCGTCTCCCCAACTCTCCACCCTATCTATACCCGCTAATATCCATTGTCGAAAGACTGGGTCTTCCATACTGGGCTTGAAATCAGGATGACTAAGGATCGGGAACAGGGTCGAGTTGGTAGGTATTATCGCGGATCTAACCATTTTGTGGTTACATATTGAGAGAGTAGTCCCAATCGTCGGATGATCACATATTGTGTCCCCCTTCCCCATAGTCACCCATGGCAGTGTTTGAAGTCTAAGGGGGGTAAAACCCTGTTCAAGCTGCACCCAAATTTTATTCTCCTTATGTCTACACCAGTCTATTATACGCATAAGGTGACTGGCTATGTGATAATTTAATATCTGGTAAGCTCACTCCACCGTCTCTCTTTCGTCTATATAGAACTGATTTTGCTAGCCGTGATTTTGTATTGCTCCAGATAAATCTCGTATGTATTTGTGAAATTGTCTTAAAAAACGATGCTGGTATTTTACTGGGTAGTGTCTGTAAATAATATAAAATCTTTGGAAGAATGGTCATTTTAAAAAGTTGACACCTACCTGTCCAAATCTTGGACATCTGGTATGATTTGCAACCCCAAATAACGAATAGCGTTAGGGCCCTTTCACATCAGCGTTTTTTTCAAATCGCGGCAGATGCGGTGAAAAAACCGCATACCGGCTGCACTTGCGGCACGGTTGCGGTAAACGCCATACAATGTATAGGCGGACTTGCGGCAGGTTCGGCAAGTGTGGTTTTAGCACTTGCGGCAGGTGCGGCCGCGAAAAAAAATGCTGTCAGCCGCGTTTTTTTTTCGCGGCCGCACCTGCCGCAAGTGCCAAAACCGCACTTGCCGCACCTGCCGCAAGTCCGCCTATACCTTGTATGGCGTTTACCGCAACCGCGCCGCAACCATGCCGCAAGTGCAGCCGGTATGCGGTAATCGCGGCAGATGCGTTTTTTTCACCGCATCTGCCGCGATTTGAAAAAAACGCTCATGTGAAAGGGCCCTTAGACGACCAGCGGAATGTGAATGCACTATTTAATCTGTCAACCAATCCAGAATGGAGAGAAACATTCAAAGACTCTGACTTAGATCTATTAATTTTAAAATTAGAGAGATTATAATAAATCTCAAGTTCTTTCAACAGGTTAGGGAGGGATATTTCAAGATTTGTTACGAAAACAAAAGGTAGTCGGCGTATGCAGCAATTTTATGCATACTCGATTTTACTTGTAAGCCAGAGATATCCCCATTCATCCTAATGTGCCGCAACAGTGGTTCCAAAGTCAAAATAAAAATTAGTGGAGACGGAGGACATCCTTGATGCGTACCATTTGCAATGTCAAAAGATTCAAATAAGACTCCATTCCCCCGTACCCTCGCCGATGGAACAGAGGACAGAGACAACACCCATCCAAGCATCTTTGCTCCTAACCCAATGTGATTCAAAGTCTCTTCTATAAAAGTCCAATAAACTCGATCAAACGCTTTTTCTGCGTTCGTAGATAGTAACATTAGCGGAGCTTTGAAAATGTTTGTGTTGTATATTAAATTTATAGCTTTAGTGGTTTTGTTTCTTGCCTCCCGCCCCACTATGAACTCCACTTGGTCTGGGTGTACTATTCCAGGTATGAATGGGGACAGCCTGTCTGCAATAATTTTAGCAAATCGTTTAATATCCACATTGAGTAGGGATATTGGGCGGTAACTGGAATATACTGAAGATCCTTCCCAGGTTTGTGGATCACCGCGATGGTTGCCTGTATAGTATCTTTTGGGGCGGTACTTCAACTGCCATAGCATTGAAAAAAGTTTTCAAATGGAGGAGTAACGTCGCCCGTAATTTTTTTTATAGTAGCATACCATGAATCCGTCAGGGCCTGGAGCTTTACCAGATTTGGAAGACGATATAGCATCTTCAATTTCCCGGTCTGAAAATGGAGATTCAAGGGACTGCATTGCCATGTCCGGTAGTGTTGGTAGACCTGAGGATTTGATATAGTCCTGTATACGAGCCTTAAGAGCAGCTGTTGCGGTAGCAGATTGCATGTCATCTAAATTATATAAAGCAGTGTAGTAATCTTTAAAAGCTTCTGCTATGTCTAGAGGGAATTTCGAGCACCTTGAGCTATTAGGATTAATTATTTCCGGTACGTATGTGGTAGCTCGTTGTAGTCTGGAGGCCTTAGCTAGGGATTTGCCCTCTTTGTTCCCGTATTCATAGAAGTGGCGACTGCATCGAGAAAGCTCTTTTTGCTTTTTTAAGCAAGGTAAACTGTAATGCTTCTCTAGTGTCAAGTAAATCTCTCTTTAGAGTGGGTGATTCCTGTCTTTTATGTCGTGTTTCTAAATCTCTCAATGTTAGCAAAAGGTATCGAATCTCTGTGTGTCTGATTTTTTTCATTCTAGCACCGTGTTGTATCAGAGCACCTCTCACTACACATTTGTGTGTTTGCCATATTGTCACTGGTGAAATATCAGGAGATTTGTTAAGATCAAAAAAGTCCTTAATCGTTTTGGTTACATTTGTGAGTACCGTTGAATCATCTAATAAAGAGGCATTCAATTTCCACTGCCACTGTTTCGGAATTGGGGAAGCAAGCGTAAGAGAAATAGAGACCAAAGCATGATCTGAGAAGGAGATGGGTTCTATCTCAACATCCTTTATATACGGCAGGTCAGTGTGTCGCAGAAGAAAATAGTCAATCCTAGAGTAAGTGTCGTGTATTAAGGAATAGAATGTGTAGTCTCTACATTCAGGGTATAGTATACGCGAAGCATCTAGTAATTGATGATCATGCAACGCACGTCTTAACCTTCTCTGCGCCATCTTGGATAGCCTAGCCCTACCTCTCAAGGTATCTAGATCAGGGTCCAGAGTTACATTAAAGTCTCCTCCTAATATCAGAGTTCCCTCAGGGAAGTCATCTACTTTTTCCAGAAATCTCAAAAGGGTGGATATCTGACCCGTGTTAGGGAGGTAGAGCGAGGCAAAAGTATACACCTGAGAGGCAATTATACCTTTGACCATGAGAAGCCTTCCATCTCCATCACTGCGGGAGTCCAAGAATTCCCAGGGTAGTGTCCTCGCTATTGCGATGCTGGTACCAGAGGAGTGGGTATCTGTTTGAATAACTGTGGTATACCGAGGGAAACCAGTAGTTGGTAAATTTGTACGGCTTGGTGGCGCATAGATGAGTTTTCTGGAGAAAGGCAACATGTATCTTGTTAGATTTCAGATAGTTAAATAGTATTGATCTTTTACCTACATCATGTAGACCTTGCACATTCAGCGTGACTATTTTTTTTGTCATAAATGATGTTTATTAACGTTTCAAACGAAAACATCGTAATATACAAAGAAAGGGGATAAACAGCCCCATGTATGACATATAAATCCATACATCAAAACATGTATACAGGACGGGTATGCAATGGGGGAGGGGAAGGAAATAAAATACGTAAGGATAAACAGAAACATCCGGGAAGATCCATATAGAAGGGGGGGGAAGAGCAAGCAAAAGTAAAGAGGGAGAAGAAAAGATCAGAAAAGAAATCAGAGAGTTGCCATTCAGCTATATATATCAGGTCAGCAATTGGGCTTCCATCCCAGGCGCCCCATCCCGAAACCCTCCTACCCCTCCAGGAAGGGGGGAGGCCAAGGGATGAGAGGCCCAGCATGCCCATGCGTCTCCCACATATCTCTTGTGCCCAATGTCCATTGCTAAGAAGTATTCGTATGTGAACATAAGATTCAGCCGGGACGTCAAATCATTCAGCGCAGGGGGGTTAGGGGATTGCCATTTTGCCGCAATGGCCTGTCTAGCTGCTATTAGTACAAAGGTGGCGACATATCGTGAGACTGGGGGCAAACCCTCCAATCCGATGTGCAGAAGTGCCATTTGCGGGGTGAGGGGGACCGAAACCTGCATAACAGATTTCATCAGACCCTCCACCAACGTCCAGAACTGCGAGACATGCGGGCACGCCCACCAGGTGTGTGCCAGCGTGCCTCTTTGACCGCAAAGCCTCCAACACAAGGGTGAGGATCCATCTCCAAAGGCTGCCACCCGTACAGGTGGAAGATACCACCGCAAATGCATTTTCTTAAGCTGCTCGACATGATTGATGCACCTCGTCGCCTGAGCGAGCCGCTCCAACCCATTCATCCTCCGTTGCTGTGAAAGCCAGGTCTCCTTCCCATTTCGACCTGTACCTAAAGCCCAGCCTCGACTCCTCCTCTAGTAGGCCTGCATAGATCGCAGCTAGTCCCTTAAAAGTAGTTTGCGAGGTTGTCAGTAGGGAGCGCAGCGGGGAGGGGCGGGGAGGAGTCCACGCGATCCTATAGCGGCAACCCGCCACGAGGTGGGAGACTTGACAGAGCTGAAAACATGTGTGCCGGAGGGACGGGAATTTGGATACAAAGTCGCCGCTGGAGAGGATGCCTCCAGCCCCCGCTAAATCAGAGAGGGTCCTCAGTCCATGCGCCTTCCAGTCCGTCAGCCTCAAAGAAGGGACAAGTAGCCCCAGGGCCTCAATGGTGATCTCCGAGGCCGGAAGCCTCAACCAATCCCCCGGCACACGTCTCCAGATCCGCACCAACGCTTCCACTGTTGCTGGACAGCCAGGAAATATCACTGGCCCCAGCGATTCAGCAGCCAGAAGGTTCCGAAGAGAACCTCCCGGGACCTGCGACTCCTCCACCCCCGTCCACCCCAGGGGCTCCTCGCTTCTCCACCATACACGGGCAACTTCCAGAATGGAAGCCCGATAGTAAGAAACCACGTCAGGCACCCCCATTCCCCCCTCCATCAATTTACTATACATTATCCGTCTGTGCACCCGGGGTCTCCCTGTAGCCCAGACGAACCGATTTACTCCTCTCTGTATCTGTGTCAGTAAGCGTGCCGAGAACACTAAGGGTATGCATCTGAACATATATAGCAATCTGGGTAGCCAAGCCATCCTGAACGCCTGAATCCTTGCCATCCAGGAGAGAGGTTTCAGCAGTCGGGGATCCGACGCCCCTCCCAACGCCTCCAAAAAGGAGGACGTATTCCGCTTCACCACCGTGGCGCAGGAGCATAGAGTGATCCCTAGGTAGGGAATACCCTCCGGTGACCATCGAAAGGGGAGAGACCCCGACAGCGCATCGGCTATATCCTGGGGGACATTGACAGAGAACACAAGAGATTTTGAGGCATTCAATTTGTAGTAAGATACGTCTGCGAATGCGTCTAGCAGGGACAAGGCCCTCGGCAGCGACACCCCCGGATCAGAGCAGGTGATAATCACATCGTCGGCATACAAACCAACAATATGATTCTCCCTACCGACCATGATTCCCCTCAAGACAGAGTCAGCTCAAAGGGACACTGCCAATGGTTCGATCACCAGAGCATAAATGAGGGGAGACAGGGGACATCCCTGCCGAGTCCCATTCGTGATCGTGAAGGGATCCGAGAGGTAGCCAAAGGCGAACACTCTGGCGGAGGGGTTTGAATATAGACTCATGATCGAGGAAAGGATCGGGCCCTTCAGCCCAAACCTCCTCAAGACCCCGGTCAGGTATCCCCAGTGTACCCTGTCAAACGCCTTTTCGGCGTCCAATGACAGGAATACACTGGGGGTACCCTTCCTCTCCACCAGTTCAATAAGGTCTAGTATCCGCCTCGTGCCATCCCTCGCCTGGCGATGAGCCATGAAGCCTACCTGATGCGGCCGTACCACCAAAGGGACCACCTCCACCAAACGCATCGCCAGAAGCTTCGCAAAAATCTTTACGTCTGTATTTAACAATGAGATCGGACGATAGCTTTCCGGCTTCTCGGGATATTTTCCTGGCTTGGGGATTGTAACAATGGTTGCTTCTAAAGCGAGCGCCGGGATATTGCCACCTTCCCTCCAAGTTGTAAACAAGCGGAGGAGATATGGTGATAAGATGGTGCTAAACATCTTATAATAGTCGTTAATAAACCCGTCAGGTCCCGGAGCTTTACCTGACTTCAGGGACGAGATCACTCGGGCAACCTCCTGCAGAGTAAAAGGGCGGTTAAGTGTCTCCAGAGTCCCAGAGGGGATCTCCGGTAGTTCCAACCCATCCAAGTACTTAGCAATTGACTCCGCAGAGGGTTGAGGAGTTGTGGGGTCCCCGACAGGTTATATAATTTGGCATAGTATGTGGCAAACGTTTCTACTATCTGTCTTGGGTCTCTAACAAGTCGGTTCGCGGAGTCTCTCATGGCAGCTATGGTAGACTTTGCTGTACGTTTCTGTAAGCGTTTCGCGAGGAGGCGGCCTGCTCTGTCGCCCATTGCGTAATAAGTCGTTTTTAGTTTACGCAGGCCCGTCTCATATTGTCGCAGTAAAAGAGAGCGCAATTGCGTGCGGAGGGTCGTTATTTGCGTCAACAGTCGGGACGGGCTGGACTTATTAGCTTTTTCTAGATGTTGTATTTGATCAACCCATGCTTTGCGTTGTGCATCCCTGGCTCTCTTTCGTCTCGCTGCTTTTTGAAGCAGGAGACCTCTCATAACCGCTTTATGGGAGTCCCATATCGTCGAGTCAGAGACCTCGCCATTATCATTAATCGCAAAGAAAGATGTAAGATCTTCCTCAATAGACGTCACCACTCCTTGATCCAGAAGCAGGTCCGGGCCCAGACGCCACCTCCTCGTTGTCGTCCCCCCACTGCCCAGGGCAACCTCCAACGACACCGGCGCGTGATCTGACCAAGTAATTACCCCCACCTCAGCAGTCCGGCACACATCCAGGGAACCATCTCCCACCAGGAAAAAATCAATCCTGGAGTAGGTTCTATGGGGGCCGGAATGGAACGTATAGTCCCTCTCTGCTGCATGGAGGTAGCGCCAGATATCGTGGAGGTGGAACTCCCGAGTCAGCGGGAGAAGGTCTCCACGTGTTCGAGCCACCGGAGCCGAGGAGTCCAAACGCGCCTCCATTACAGCGTTGAAATCACCGCATATTATGAGGTGTCCAAGCGCTGCTTCCCGGATCTTGGCAAAAGTGGTCCGAAGGAATCTCCCCTGGGCCTGGTTTGGGTCATATACTGTCGCTAAGGTATACGAGACGCCAGAGATGTCACACAGCAAGATTATATACCTGCCCGCTGGGTCCACTAAAACTTTCCTCTGTTCAAACTGTAGAGATGCGCTAACCATTAGGCATACCCCTGCCTTTTTTGCGTCCTGATTAGAAAAGTAAATATGGGGGTACCTCGGATTGGACAGTCGTCTATTATCCGCTTCCAGCAGGTGCGTTTCTTGTACGCATACTATGTCTGCTCGTGTCCGAGACACCTCCCTCCACAAGAACGACCTTTTTGCCGGAGAATTCAATCCTTTAGCGTTAATGGACACAATCTTGAAACTCATGGCGAGTCCGTGAGAGACGATGGTGTGGACAGCCCAGCTTCAGCCGTAGTTAACCAGCCGAATGACAGTTGAGAAAGAAACTATAAAACAAAAAGGGAAAAAAAAAAAGGAGAAGGCAGAGAAAGAGAAACTAGGTGAACCATGACATCTCTGGGAAGGTCTTTATTTATCTTAGGAGAACGCGGCAAACGATAGATCTTTTCCACCTTAAGTTCTGTTAAGGCTGCGTCTGGTGCAATAATACGGAAAAAGGGTAGTACTGTCGCCTCAGAGATCTCCTCATCCTCCGTCTCCGCAATTCCTCGGATCTTTAAGTTACCCTGGCGGAATTTATCTTCCATAGCCCACATGGATGTTTTTAAATCTCTCATATCAACTCCCATGTCATGGAAGTCATCGGCCATAGCGTTGTGCGCCTCTGCATATTCAGCCATCTTGTTTTCTAGATGGCTCGTGCGTTCACACATAGCGGCAACGTCCGCCCTCAGCTTATGAACTATGTCCCGGACATCCTCCTTCATGGCGCGGCGTAAGTTCTCCAGCAGACCCTGTATGGAGGCATGTGTGATCGGGGGGCTCTTTGTCAGCTTTGTCTCCTAGCTCCCGCTCAGCCTGCTCGCCGGGGGAGCGAGGGGCCTGTGCAGAGCGGGAAGCCGCCGCCAGCGCCATCTTGGAAGGTGAGGGGACGGGGCGCTCAGGGGTAAAGTAATCTGTTACCCTCTGCGAGGCCGTGCGGGACCGAGACCCGGTCCTGGGCATGTCGGGAGGTAGAGGAAGCCGCAGGCTCTAAGAAGTGGTCGGTTCGGGCGGTATATCGCCGCTAAGCACCGAAGGACAGCTTACCTTCACCGGAGCTCACTGCTCAAGCGTCCTTCATTGTCTGTACCAGGACACGCCCCCCAGCGTGCCTATTTTTAAGACAGTTAAGTCGTTTGTGTGGCATTTCAACTAGTATTTGAGGTAAGAGACACTAAAAATAAAAAGAAGTGTAAGGGGAGGAGAAGGGAATAAGAAGATAGTAGAAAGATATAGAGTGAAAATAGATTGAGAGAAATTAGAAAAGAGTACAAGTATTCTATTGACTCCCAACGTAACTGTTAGGAAATAAGAAAGAGACTTCTTGTGTCTATACCGGATAAGCCGGAAGTCAAGATCCTCTCTAGAAAAGAAAGGAAAGAGGATCTTAAGGGTTGTAGCTGACCGTGTGACAGCTTCTCACAAACCTGGGATATATCAACAATATGCTTAACATCTAAATATCCCACAACTAACAATATTATTTAGTTTCGTCCAAATACAAACATACCAATAGAAGTATGAGTCCATTCCAGTCCTCTTACCAACTCTCGTCCCTCCACCCCTCATTAGCCAAAAAACACGTTTTCTTTTGGCATTTAACCCCTACACACAAAACCGAGAGAAAATTCAAACCAAGCAATAGCAACTCCAAGGGCGTCTAACAGAACACCATCTCTGTCAGGCAAGAACCTGCTAGACATTACCAAGACTGATCAAAAACATCGGATGAGCACCCGACTTCTCAGGTTGGAAGGTCTGCATAAGCCCCCCCTCTCCCTCCTCTTGCGCTTGTAGCTGTTGATTGGGACGAGCGGGGGCTGTTTCTGCTTGGTTGCTTCCCCCTGCGTGTGTCATCGACCAGAAAACTGCGAGGTCGACCCATGGCAACAAATCTTCTGAATCCCTCCAAAGATAGCCAGTCCGGGACCAGGAAGGGAGGAATGTCCAGGAAGAAGAGGCCGTCAAGGTCATCTTTATGCCATAGGTAGTAAATCTTAGTACCCTTCCTCACAATTAGGTGGAAGGTGTGGCCCCAGCGATATGTGGCTCTCTGCTCTTTAATCTTCAAGAGTAAGGGGCGCAGCTGCCGTGGCATGAACAAGGTACGACTGGAAACATCAGGGAAGAGACGTATATTGACTTCTTCAAATATGTCTCCATAGGACCAGGCTGCTCATACTATAGTGTCCTTATCAGTGAAATTATGGAGCCTTCACAAGACATCTCTAGGGTTTGCAGGATCCACAGGGCCAGGGCGGGAAACCCTATGTATTCTGTCTATTTTATAAGTTGATCCTGATGATCTTTGTGTCACCATATTAAAGCTATCCAAGGTCTTGTCCAGGAGCATATTGGCTGTGACAGATTCAGGGATTCCATTTAGGTGTACATTATTTTGCCTCTCTATTTTCTTTTTCGTCTAACTGTAAGATCAGGGCAACCGTATATGAGTTGTAGCGAGCCATATCTCTTTCCAGAGCTGTAACTCTGTCCTCAATAGATGCCATGGCTTCTGAAGTTGTAGTTGTAGATTTGGGAGTTTCAGTGTCATCTCTAATTGTGCTCAGAGCCCTTGCCTGTGAGGCCTCCATGTGTGCTACTATTTTGGCAATGTCCTGTTTAGAGGGCAGAGCAGCTATCATATCTCTAATTGCCTGTAGTTCAGTATGTGGGCTGCAGGACTGTACTGGTGCAGGCGCTATTATGGGAGTTACATCAGAGGGATTATCTCCTAGGGACTCACCGTTTTCTTCAGTAGTGCCTTCTGTCCCCCTGGCATCCCCTCAGCTGAAGGCTCCCTCTGCTGTGTTGCCCCTTGCACCAGAGACCGCAGGGGGCCGATGCCGCCTTGCCAAGGTCTTGTCTGCGTGGGGACCTCTGTTGCAGTGGCGGAGGAGTCTGCGGTGTCTGTTCCTGAGCATGAGACCGCCCTGCGCCATTACAGATGAGCGCGCGGTCTTTCTTCCGCTGCGCTAAACAGCTTAGCGATACCGGCGTCTCTCCCACCTTCTCAGCCAGCGGCGCAATGTCTGCGGTGTCCTCCTGCTTCTTTCTTCTGGACATTTTGGAGGCTGAAGTGGCTCAGTTTTAAGGCCCCGGGTCTGCAGAGCTCATCTAGGAAGCATCTTCACACTTCCATGATCAGGCCACACCCCCCACAATGGACATTTCTAATGCGTTTTTGGTGCTGTTTTTTTTTTTTGTTTTGTTTTTTTTTTTTTTTGAAAACTGCACTAAAAATGGATCAGTCAAAACATCTGCAGCAAAGGTGAATGGGATTTTCAATTTGCTTTTCGGCCATGCGTTTTTCGCTGCTCCATTAGTGGTGCAGAAAGCACATCCAGAAAATAATGAACATGTCAATTTGTGTGGTGTTTTTCTAGTGCGCTTTCCACACCACTAATGTCCAATTACTTGCCCTCCCCGTGATCCCCAGTGATGTCTTCCTCCCTTCTAGCAGTTACCCTGTTAGAATGTATGGGTGATTCCAGATGACGACAACTGCCAATCAATCACAAGAGCTGTCGCAGAGAATGGGTGTCTGTGATTGGCGGTTGGAGTAACCTGGAATCAGTACAAAAATACTAGAAGATAAGCAGCATCAACAAACTTACCATCCATGCCAAAAACAGAAACCAAGTGCACTACAGACCAGTCAAGCCCAATGTGAAGCAAGCCCAGCTGCAGGCTGATATATCTCCTCTACCGCAATGTGGGAGACCTGCATGCATATACTGGGCTGATGGACACATAACTGATACATATATGCAGAGTGTCTGAAAGTACAACGCTCGCGCACTGGCATTGGGCCGACTAGTACGATGCTCTGCACCACTAGATGAATGGCGCCCTTATGCCCACTGACCTGGATGAAAAAAGTGCAATAGTTTTTTTATAATATAAATAAAAAACCTTTAAGAATGGATTCCTTCATGTATTGGCCCAAGCATTAAGCTGAGATCACGTCACGGAATCCCATGCTCATCAGTCTGTAAAAAACTGTACAAAAACTACTAGAAAAAAAGCAGCATCAAAAAACCTTACCATCCATGCCAAAAACAGAAACCAAGTGCACTTACAGGACGCAGTCAGAGCCCAAATGTGAAGCAAGTCCAGCTGCAGGCTGATAAATCACCTCAGCAAGATGTGGGAGGCGACCTGCCATGCATATATTGGAATCAGCCCATAACCTGGAATCAGCCCATACATTCTAGCAGGGTAGATGCTAGTAGGTATGGGCTATTTCAGGTTACTCCAGCAGCCAATCGCAGACCCCTTCTCTGTGACTCCGTCTGTTATTGCCTGTTGAGCTCCTCACCCAATGACTGACATCATAGTACTATAAAAATAAATAATAATTTTTAAAAAATGATGTTGCGCTTACCTGTGTTTTTCATTTTCGGCGCAGATAAAGTGAACATGCTACCACCCCCAGCTGCCTAGCTTTACCTTGACGGGCAATCAAAATACAGGGGGGCCAATTATTTTTTTTTAATAATTTAAATAAATAATTTTAAAAAAAATGCTTGGCCCCTCTTTTTGATCGCCAGCCAAGGTTAAACCAAGGCAGCTGTGGGCTGGGATTTTCAGTGTTGTAAAGCCCAAGCGTTCTGGACCCACCACGCTGACAATTGCAGCCACCCCTGAAAATGGCACATTCTTTCGTAGCACCATTTTCAGTCGTGTTACCCGGCTCTTCCAGTGGCCCTCAAAGCAGTGGCATGCTAGATAATAAAGTGGTTAATGCCAGCTTTGTATTGGCAGCTGGTACTAAGCACAAAATTCATTGTGTGAGGCCAATATTAGACCTGCTCACTATGAATTTCTAGTAAACATTAAAAAAACACAACACAGAGAAAAAATATTTTTAATTACAATAAAACACAAAAAACATCCCTGGTTCCCATATTTATAAACCCAAACCCTCTGGCAATAATCCAGAGACCGACACCTAGGAACATCCGGTCACCACGAACATCGCCAAGAAAATGACTCTGGATGTGCTTGCTGTGACTTGAGTCCATAGCTGATGCGTGAGCAGTGAAGTCAGATGACCCAGATGAACTGCATCATGGCACCTGGATCCCAGCCATAAAGTGAGCAAGAGATGCGTTCACTTATGGCGGGGATCCGGGTGCCGTGATGCAGTTCATTGGGCTTACCTGAGTTCACAGCTGACGCGGCTCAGCTGTGAACTTGGTTGACCTTTCTCATAGCAGTCGGGTGTCTGTGTGAACTGCTAGTCACTGTGAACAGACGTGTGTCTGCTCATAGTGATGTAGCAGAGCTGAACATGTTTGCCAAGGGACAGACTTGTGGATTATCGTTTGAGGGTTTTGGGTTAATAAAGATGGGAACCAGGGATTTTTTTTGTGCTTTTGAATCAAATATTTTTCTGTGTTGCATTTTCATTTAATGTTTACTAGAAATTCATAGTGGTACGGTCAAATATTGGCCTGACTCTATGAATGCTAATACAAAGCTGACATAACCCAGCATATTACCCAGCGTGCCACCCCCACCAGGGCTGCTAGAATAGTGAGGTAAAGTACCTGAAAATGGCTCTTGAGAAAGAATGCTTGGGCCTTACCTCGCTGTGAATCCCAGCTGCCAGCTGCCTGGATTTTATCCTGGGTGACAATTAAAAATAGGGTGAAGGCCAGACATTTTTTTTCACTTATTGAAATCATTAAAAAAAGGGTTTCCCTCTATTTTAATTGCCAGCCAAGGTAAAGCCAGGCAGTTGGAGTGACATCCTTTAGCTGTCCACTTTATCTGTGCTGAGAATCAAAAATACAGTGAAGCACTACATCATTATTTTAAAAGATTATTTATCTTTACAGTACTATGTCAGTCAATGGGTGAGGCACCCAACAGCCAATCACAGACGCTGTCACAGAGAATGGGTGTCTGTGATTGGCTGCTGGAGTAACCTGCATCTATCCTGCTAGAATTTATGGGCTGATTCCAGATTACGCCAACAGCCAATTTCAGACGCCCATTCTCTGTGACAATGTCTGTGATTGGCTGTTGAGCCTCTCTACAGTGAATATCCAGGAAGTTAATGCGTGGCCCGGAAGTACAAGTGGCAGGACGCCGGTAAGTATAATGCTTATGTGTAATCACTATTTGCTTTCTTTTACAGCTCCCCTGCCCCATGTAAAAACTTTAAAGTCCAAGCTCGGGGTTTGGACTCAAGTTACATTCGGCCTCGAACTCTGACTTTAAAAAAGTCTGGTCAGTTCTGCCGAAACTGAACATCGGCGGGTTCACCCATCACTAGTCCCTAACTACCATCAACCCTTCTGGATTTTTGCTATGACTTAGTCCTATTTGCACCCCATCTAAATGATTTGGTGGGGGCAGGATAGCAGATTTCAATGTAAATCGTTCATCAGTTTGTAGAGAAAGAATAAAACACTGTCAGACAATGGCTGTAATCCTAAAATAGGAGTTTCCGCCAACTGTACCTTTCATTGGGATGGAAGCAGGGCTGTGGAGTTGGTAAGACAAACCTCTGACTCCTCAATTTCCCTGACTCCGAATACGACTCCATCACTCCGACTCCCTCATACATGGCTCATGTTTAAGTGATCAATTTACTGTGGGAAAATGGTAATAATCAAGCTATTTAGATAGAACATACAATATACAGGGTGGGCTATTTATATGGATAAACCTAAATAAAATGGGAACGGTTGGTGATATCAACTTCCTGTTTGTGGCACATTAGTATATAGGAGGGGAAAAGTTTGTGTTACAAACAGGAAGTTGATATTACCAACCGTTCCCATTTTATTTAGGTTTATCCATATAAATGGCTCACCCTGTATTTATTGGAATACAACTTTAGAACACAAAACATTTTAATTAATTGTAAATATGCAATAACACTATGCAGTAAGTGGAAAAAAAGTTTTCAACAAAAAACATACTGAACAACATTTGTGCAATCTATGAATTTGTTCTGCGATATAGTTTCGCCTCCATCAAATCCTTCTTTATTGATGTCCTTAAATCTGCTCTAATTATTTTAAGGCTAGAGAACAACCTCTCTACACTAACTAACTTGGGTTGGTGGTTAAAACAGTAACCACACTGGAAACCTCTATAACAATTTCAGGGTAAAATGGAATTGCCTCATGCACAGTCAGTTTTGATGAACGATTGAACTCTTCTACTTTTTTGAGAGCAAGTGATGCATTTTTCTGAAATATGGTCAATCTGCTTGCTATGGGAGTGGAATCTTTTTCCCTGCTTAAATGCTTTGCCTGTTCCATGTAATCCTTATCTGATGAGGCTGAAGATATGGCAGCAGTAGTACTGGCAGGACCCACATCTTCTTGCTCTTGCCAGTTATGTAGCCACTCATCCTAACTGCTACCTCAGTCAGAACCTCTTTTCCTTTAGTGAGCTGTTGATCATCCAGCAATATACGGTAACTTAGGTCCACATAAACAGCTGCCAGAGAAATTTTATTTTCTAATAGCAGTCTCTTTCAGCTTCATTGTAGCAGCAATGCTATCTGCGATTAAACCTCCTTTTCGGGACAGGCTAAAGAGCCAAGTTCTTCCACTCCTTTATGAAAATACCAGGAGTTAAATCCTCAGCTTGTAATTTTTTAGTTACTCTAAATAGATGATGATGCAATTCCTTCAATTCAGCCACCTGTGTCTACGGTATTGGCTTTCTTTTAGTATTACCTGAGGGTTGGCCAGGTCTACAAGAAAGGATTTCATCTCAAGCAATCGCATCATTAAATAAGTGATGCCCCACCTAGTGACTTGATCGACAATTGCTCCTTTTCAAGCATGTCTCCAAGATTTAATCAATTTTAGGGTTTATGGCAGCAATAACCAATTTCCTCACTTTGTCAATCAAAGTTCCAGCATGTCCCCCTCTTGTAGACTATCTCTTATTGCCAGCTGCAGCGAGTGCACAACACAGCGCATGTGATGAACAAGAAAGTGATGATAATTGGATGATCTTGTTGAAGCTGCTTCAAACGAATCATTTTGCTCTTCTTCTGTAGTAATACCTGTTTGTTCCTCAGTTACAGGAACAGGACTGTGGCCTGCCATCTCAAACATACTGAATCTAACATTTTCTTCTAGCTGCTTTTCACCTTCATTATTCTCATTCATCAGTTTAATTGTACTTATGCTTGAAGCATTGTCAGTTATACTAGCAAAAACTTGTTCTATTTCTAGCTCATAATCTTGCAGAACTTTTTTCACTAAGGCCTGGACTAACTGGCTGGTGTGATTAGCTATAGTTTCTTTTACTGCCAGTGTCTTGGTAACAAGTTTTTGTTGTCACAAATAATTGAACGTTGATGGCAAAATAGTTCACTGACGTGTGCAGGCAACCATTTTAAGAAGCATGAAGCGCCTTTCAGAGGTTTTTTAGGATCATCTATTGGTTAAAGGGAACCTGACCCCCTAAAAATCACCCCCCAGCCTATTAATACCTGTCCCTGCACCATCAGTATGCTATTCTAGCTATCCCTTTGTGTAAAAATTGTGTATTTACAAAGTTTATAAAGGTGCTTTTATTACCTCCTGAACTGCGGCTTCTGAGCTCTTGAGAAGTCACACAGGGCGTTCCCTGTGGCTTATCTCCGCCGCCTTTACTGCAATTATTCACGTCCCGATGGGCATAAGTGATCTTCCTCGCCCTCCTCCATGGGCGGTTTAGCCAGTATGACGCTAATCGCGTCATATCCGGCTATCTTGACGTCGGTACACCCATTTGGGCGTATCAAAGACCTCGTGATAAGCACTGCAGTGTCAGAAGTCGTAATGAAGAAGATGAAAAGACTCTTATGGCACTTGTCCGAGGAACTGATTGCTCTATCCTGGTCTGATGATGCTGCGTTAAATGACACAAAATGTCTGATGATGACACCCTTTACAAACACAAGCTGCAGAACAACCTCCCAAGAAGATAACTGTCCATTCAGCATCAGTTGTGACGAAAAACCTGGAAGACTTTGTCACTCAAAAAACCTACAGGCTCTTCAGCATCACTAGCATGTGATTGTTGTCTGGCTGGCCTGGCAGCCTGTATGCCAGTCAGTGATATGACCGTGACTAATGTTACTGCAGAATGACGTCTATATCAAGTTGCACACAAGAAATGATGAACAGAAACAATTTCTGCTGGTAGTCAAGGAGTATTGACAACGATATGGAGAACGAAAAAGACACATATGGACTGCAAATAATGTGACACTATCAGACAAGCTTTTTATAGTTGTGCAACAAAAGTGACTGTTTTGGTTGAGAAATAAACATGACTTGTAATTGCCGATCGTAATCGTTAATGTTTATCAAGATCTGCTCATATAACTACTATCTTGATTGGTAAGGACGTATTAAATTGAAAAGACTTTTAAAATGTTTGAAGTTTTTAATTTTTTTTATCCAAATGAATCATTTCAGTGGGTGTCCCATCAAAAAAAGTTGAAAATATAAATTTTTGCATGCATTAAAGAGGATATCTGGGATTAAAAAAAATTGTGTCTAAGCACCAACAGGCAGGTAGCTGCCATCTACTTGCCTGCTGTGCCCGGCACCGCTCACCACCGACACGGAGCAGTCACGGACCGCTCATGTCAGCAACTTTGCTGGCTCCAGTATTGTCACAACTACATAGGGGCAGCTTCTCCCCTCTGTAGACAGGCACATAGACGACGTCACGCTTATTGACAGATTGTTCCCCAAATCAGGTAGCGAGGAGCCGTCTGTCAATCAGCGTGACATCGGTTATGCACCCACTTCTGCAGAGCGGAAAGGAAGCCGCCACTCTTCCGCTCTGCTCTGTTTACCCCACCATGCTGTCCCCAGTAGGAGTGGTCTGTGACCGCTCTGTGCTGTGGGTGAACAGAGGTGACTGGTGCCGGGCACAGCAGGCAGGTAGGTGGCAGCTACCTGCCTGTTAATGCTTGAGCACATTTTGTTTTCTAAAAATCTCAGATAACCCATGGGAGACCACCCTAGTGATCTCTCTGAGAATCCTGACTGCATGGGATGTGAGTGCTGTAAGGATTCAGAAGTCTGTAGACACATATAGTGACTGCAGACTTTTAGTATAAAACTGGACAATCCCTTTAACTATATGTATAGGGTTGAGAATGTGCAATAGGGTCTTATCTCTTTAGACCGAAATTGAAGGTGCAAAATTGGAATTGCTCACCTGATAAGGTTGTCACACACAACCAGCTTGATCGCTCAGAAAATGCAGCTGCTGCTGGGACTGTACTTCCACAGGTTACTGCGCTTATCAATCAATCTTCTGGACAAAGTACCTCCAAGTCCGTGCAGCTGCCAGATGGATACAGAAACACCAGAGACAACGGAATGTCTCGATCAAAGTGATGACTTGGTTTATTTTCTGACACGTTTCATACCGAGCTCCTTCCTCAGGTTTTTTCGTGATTTATTTAAAAACAAACAGGTGTAGTAGGTGACTGGCAGGACAACATTTCGGCCTCCAATTAGGCCTCGTTCACAGAGTCACTGCTATATTCACAGTCAGGGAATCACTAGTGTTAGGCTGGTGTATATATAGTTTTAGGTGTCTGCGGGATTTTGACAAACTTATAACCTGTATATAGCTTTCCAGGTGTCTCACATGTATTTTCAGTGGTTATGCTGGATATTTTTAAACTCCAGTATGTTTTGTAGTTGGTGTCTAGAAGCCCGGTTGTGATAAACAGGTTATGGTTAATATCCCTCATAGAGTACCTTAAAATTAGTGAATTGGTCCTAATCAGTGAACTCCCTGGTATGTGTTCAGTTCTGTCCTCTTATGCAGGGTCAGATAAACCCTTGGATTGGTGTCAGTGTGGGCCAGCACACCAGAGGGTTCACTGATTTGGACCAATTCACTAATTTTAAGGTACTCTATGAGGGATATTAACCATAACCTTTTCATCACAGCCGGTCTTCTAGACACCAACTACAAAACATACTGGAGTTTAAAAATATCCAGCATAACCACTGAAAATACATGTGAGACACCTGGAAAGCTATATACAGGTTATAAGTTTGTCAAAATCCCGCAGATACCTAAAACTATATATACACCAGCCTAACACTAGTGATTCCCGGACTGTGAATATAGCAGTGACTCTGTGAACAAGGCCTAATTGGAGGCCGAAACGTTGTCCTGCCAGTCACCTACTACACCTGTGTTTGTTTTGAAAATAAATCACCTTTAAGCCAAACGAAAAAAACCTGAATGAGTGCTTGGATTTAATTCTCATGATATTGTGGATCTTTGATCCTTTCCGTGAGCACCATCAACTTCATCTTAACTGGTATGCTGGTCTTTAACGACTATTGTGTAATTTTAGAGTTAAACGTGCTTTTGTCTCAATTGTAATTGTTCACACCTGTGTAGTGGTTTGTATTGTATATATGTTAATGTTGTATGTCATTTCACTGAGCTGACGACTAAGGGGAGCACCCCCGAAACGCGTATAGCGTAACCCTATGGGGCTGTGATATTGTTACTCTTATGTGAATAAAGCACGAGAAGGCAAAGTAAGACACCTGATTTCTTAATTTCTTTAAAACAAAGACTGTTTGGTCAGTATTGGCAATATAGATATTCTTTAAAACCGTTTTGATAAGTGAAATTCACTGATCCTTGTATGTAACGTTACCTCTTTATTATGCGCCCAAGTACTAACATGCACAGCAGCCAATACTTTGAAATGTCACATGTATTGAAAAATGTAAAGTGAGCTCTAATGTCAACAGTTACTATGGTTTCACTATAATAATTTGTTGACTCATTTGCCTGCTCTTTCTTAGATGTGATTATGTATAATTACTTCCACATAGATGAGTTTGTGTCTACACTTCCCGCCACACAAATCCGCTCAATATTATTATGTTACTTGTCCTTAGGGCTGATAACCATGCCCCTCTCAGCTTATACTCCTATATTGTACCAGTAAAGTGAATGACAGTTTAACAAATCTTATTCATATAAAATTTCCAAATTGAAATTGACATGTTGTATAGATTTAAATCCATTTTGCTACATAATCTGGGAGCAGCATAGCATGGAGTACGGAAGCCTGATTCCAGGGATGTATCACTGACTGGGCTACTTGGTGCAGTTTTCAAAGAACACCTGTTTTGTCTGATGTAGATGTATCAGTGCTTAGTATGCTGAGCTGTGTATAACCTCGCCAACAGCCCTGACTGGCATCTGACAATTCACAGTGTACTCAGAATGCTGCAAAAACCTGATGATAGATTCCCTTTAAGGCTGGCTTCACACCACGGTTTTCTCCTTCGCCTCATTGGGGGACACAGGACCGTGGGTGTTATGCTGCTGTCCACTAGGAGGCGACACTAAGTATACTCTGAAGAAAAGAACGGTATGGCTCCTCCCCTGCAGTATATACACCCTGACTGGCCACAAGTTCACGAGTTTTTGCTTAGTGTCATTAGGAGGTAGATGCGTTCCATAGACCACATTACTAGTTAGATTTTTTTTCTTTTTCCTCTGAAGATGTGATAGGGCGACGGTACCTTAGCGTACCGATTTCCCAAAATCAACAACAGAGGGGAAAGTGGGGGGTTACCTCCACGTACCCCTTCTGCCACGAGGGATAGGATGCAGGGCGGCGGTTCCATCTCATTCCGATCTCCTTTGTACCTCACATGGCATTTTCCAGATGTGCACATCAGGCTCTCCCCTGCTTCCATGCCGGGACCCAGGGTCGCAGGACAAAGATCTTTTCCCTTTTTTTATCTCACTGGACGCCTTGATTAATATGGAGCAAGCACCCTCCCCATACCCCTCACCAGGTCCTGGGTTGAGGAGCCCATCAGGAGCAGGCGCCCTCCCCATACCCCTCAACGGGTCCTGGGTTCAGGAGCCCACCTCAGGTAATCCAGGGATCCCTCCTCCATGGGATCTCTGTTGTTTTCCCCTCTCCTCCACTTCTTCATGCAGCGGTGGAGCTCCCTAACTCAATGGCACATTCCCATCAGAGGCATGGGCTCTCTAGGGGCTCTACTACCAGCATTTGGGGCCGCAGACACACTTATGCCGGACCTCCGCTCTGGCCAGCACTCATTTGCGGCCGCCCGGCCTAATTTAGCCCCCGGTCTCAGCCTGCACACACTGGTTCCGCCTCTCGCCCGCCTCCGAAACGCCCCCAGATGACGTTACACGGCCAGGAATCTCGGTCCCGGCCGCATCATAAGTGGGCGGTCTTTTCATTCCTGGTGCCTTTTTTCTCTTGTCCCTGGGCCAGATCAGCCTGTCCTGCCCCTCCCCCTGCTCTCTCTCAGCCCAAGCACATTCTGCGGCTCTAGCAGCACATACAAAAGGCAATACTATATTAACCCTATGCACTCTGCAGCATCAGTATTACAGAAAAGGCGTGCTATTAACCCTATGCACTCTGCATCATCAGAAAAGGCGTGCTATTAACCCTATGCACTCTGCAGCATCAGCATACAGAAAAGGCGTGCTATTAACCCTATGCACTCTGCAGCATCTGCATACCGAAAAGGCAGTGCTGTTAACCCTATGCACTCTGCGGCATCAGCATAGCAAATAGGCAGTGCTATTAACCCTATGCACTCTGCAGCATCAGCATACCAAAAAGGCAGTGCTATTAACCCTATGCACTCTGCAGCATCCACATACAGAAAAGGCAGTGCTATTAACCCTATACACGCTGCAGCTTCAGCATACAGAAAAGGCAGTTCTATTAACCCTATGCACGCTGCAGCTCCAGCAGCAGCATACCAGAACTGCAGTAAGCCAGGGTTCTGCTAATAGATGTTAATGTGCACCTAACAGAGGAGCAATCAAGATAGCTTACGTTCTATTCACTACTCGTGAGCCAGAACCTACATAGGCTGCCTGTTTAAAACGATATTCATCCCATCCAACATATAGGCACTTCGGACGACAGAGATCACGGAATCTGTTCACTATACAGTACAGAATCTCCAACCACCATGTATGATGTCGCTGCCGCACACAATAGCCACTGTTCACTACCTAGTACATAGCATCTCCAGACATCACGTAATTATGTCGTTGCCTGCAGCTCTGGCAACGGGACCTGTTCATTGCATAGTGCACAGTATCTCCAGACATCACGTATTATATCTTTGCCTGCAACTGTGACCACTGGCCCTGTCTACTACCTGGTGCACAGTATCTCAAGACATCATGGATTATGTTTTGTCTGCATTCTATGGCCATGAATCCTGTCTGTCCAGACTCTAGGTCCAGAGGCAGTTTTTATTCAAAGAACTGCCTACAGTGGATATCCTGCTACCCAGAGCACATAACTGCATCACACAATTGCCGTCAAGTTTAGTTTATGGCATCAGCCACTTTATCTGTGAGCAGGATCTCCAGCTGACATGCATCCTATACCTGTCTGCTTCAGTGCGTTATGGGATCTAAACCACTATCTAGTGTTCATACATGCCTGCTTCAGGAACAGCCTGCAGGCTTAGTTTACAGGATTCGCCAATTTACAAATACGCAGGAAGTCCGACTTCCAGGTATCCTTTACCTGTCTCAAAGGGTTACAGCATCTGCACACATATCATCCAGCACACATATCAGTCTGCAGGATCTGTCGGCCTGCAATGGGTCTTATCTCAATGTCGTTGAACAAGGAACCCAGCCTACCATGTCTCCTATAGTTGTCTATTTCAGCGGTTTCTAGGATCTGGCCGCCTCTCAGTGGGCTGGGGATTCACATGACACATCCTGTTCAGTGGTACCGGGGATCGTTCCTGTATCTGGCATTTTTCCGTAGCCAGATCCGTGGGTTCTGACACATTTTACTGACAAATCCGGCGGTTGGAGGCTCCGTCCTCTGCCCCTGGGCCAGACCCTCCTTAGTATCAATATTTTCACTGCGGTATGCGGGATCTACCCACTGTCCAGCTAGTTAGAACTCTATCTAACTCTATCTACCATAACATAAAAAATATGTAAAGTGGCGCAGACTTCTTACTCGATTGGCAGGTCAGACGTCTTGCTCATACACAGTATATTAGAGTGCTTCAGATCGCTGTCTCTCTCTATGTATATAATAAGCAGATAGCTCCTTTGTATGTTGGACTCGGCTACATCAGTATCACAGGATAGTCAGCAAGGTCTCTGCTTCAGTTTCCATGTCTGTCTGTCGCCCTCTTAATTCTCTCTTTTATAGAGCATGGTCAAGTACTTCAACCTGCTCATCCGGAGATCAGTCCACCTACAGCCAGACGTGAAGCCTCTTCACGCATGCTCTCTCTTGAGCTGGAACAACGATCCATCATCTCCTCCATGGACGAAGGAGAGTTTCTCGCATCAATAGACATCAAAGATGCGTATCTGCACATTCCGGTCTCCAAGGCTCACCAACACTTCCTGCGTTTCGTCATTTGCGAAGACCACCATCAATCGTCACCCTGCCATTTGGGCTCGCGACTGCCCCCAGGGTATTCACCAAGATCATGGCCACTGTCATGACAGTACTCCATTCAAGGGGCGTAGTGGTCCTACCCTACTTGGACGTTCTCCTCATCAAGGCACTTTCATTCAGAGACTGCGAGGAAAGCGTGCAAATTACTGTAGACACGCTCGACTGCATGGGATGGCTAGTAAACCTACCCAAGTCCTCCCCAGTCCCGAGTCAGACCCCCACTTTCCTGGGGATGGTCCTCAACACCTCTTGATGACTGGTACTCCTCCCATGAGGAAAGGCCCTTACTTTGCGTCAGGGAGTACAGATCCTCCTCTGTCCCCGGCCGCATTCCCTTCGCCTCAGGATGAGCGTACTGAGAAAAATGGCGGCAGCGATGGAAGCGGTCCCATTTGCTCAGCTCACTCTCCTCTCATGCTGGGACAGGAATCCCGCAACTCTAGGCAGAGCCTTCCACCTATCACCATCTGTGAAACATTCTCTCCTTTGGTGGCTCCTCCCTGCCTCTCTGCAAAAAGGGAGGTCCTTTCTGCCAGTGAACTGGGACGTTCTCGCCACCGACGCCAGTCTTCTAGGCTGGGGAGCGGTTTATCGCCATCACACGGCTCAGGGCAGATGGTCCCCTCAGGAGGCCACTCTTCCCATCAATTTGTTGGAGATCCGTGCCATTTTCCTGGCCCTGCAGGACTTTCATCATCTGCTGGAGGGTCTCCACATCCGAGTCCAGTCAGACAATGCCACGGCGGTGGCATATGTCAACCACCAGGGCGGGACACGCAGCTAGACGGCGATGCACGATGTTCATCCAATACTCCAATGGGTGTAGTCCACACGATCAGTGATTTCAGCAGTCCACATACCCGTGTTGGCAATTGGGCTGCGGATTGCCTCAGCCATGTGGGCTCTGGAGAGTGAGCTCTGCACCCAGAAGTCTTCCACCAGATATGCCTGCGCTGGGGAACGCTAGATGTGGACCTGATGGCCTCACGGCTGAACAGCAAGGTGCCCAGGTTCATGGCGAGATGCCACGATCCACAATCAGGGGGAGCGGACGCACTGGTTCAGCCCTGGACTCAGTCCGTCTCTGCTACATCTTCCCCCTCTGCCTCTAATACCCAGAGTGGTGAGAAAAATCAAGTCGGAGGGCGTTCCTATCATTCTCATCGCACCGGACTGGCCAAGACGCGCCTGGCATGCCGACTTGGTTCATCTACCCTCCGACTCCCGCTGGCATCTCCCAGATCACCTGGACCTTTGCTCCCAGGACCCACTCCACCACCAGAACTCTTCGGCACTGAATTTAATAGCGTGGCCATTAAAACCTGGGTTTTAATCCAGGCTGGGTTCTCACCAGGCGCCATTCACACCATGATTCGGGCGAGGAAGCCGTCTTCAGCCCACATTTACCATCCACACCAGTTTTCTCTTCCGACTATTGTAGGGTTCCTTCAGTCCGGTCTGGTCTCCGGCCTTTCCTGGGATCCCTAAAGAGCCAGGTCTCAGCCTTGTCTATTCTCTTTCAGCCCAGGCTGGCGAATAAATCACAAGTCAGGACCTTCATACAGTGTATCACCTGCCTAGTTCCTCCCTACAAAAGGCCTTTTAGAGGCATGGGATCTAAACCTGGTTCTGGACGCCCTGCAAAAAGCCTCATTTTGACCCTCTCAGGGACATTCCCTTCATCTTTTGTCCCAAAAGGTGTTTTTTTTGTTGTTGCGGTTACGTCTATCCGCAGCGTGTTGGAGCTCGCTGCTCCCTCATGCAAGGTCCTTTTTCTCACTTTCCAACAGGACAAGGTGGTCCTACGTCCGGCCCCGTCCTTCCTTCCCAAGGTGGTTTCTTCCTTCCACTTGAATGAGGACATGTCTCTTCCATCTTTTTGTCAGGCACCAGTAGATCGTGTGGAAAAGGCGCTGCATATACTAGACCTGGTTAGAGCTCTCCGCCTTTACATTTCCGGTACAGTGTCCATTCGGAAATCCGACTTTGTTCGTCATTCCGGAGGGTCACTGTAAAGGGCTAGCTGCATCCAAGGCTACTCTTGCCAGATGGATCGGGACAACCATCTCTGAAGCCCACCAGCTCAGGAATCGGCCCACCCCGAGTGGGCTACGCATACACTCTACTCGTGCGGTAAGGGCATCCTGGGTCATCAGACACCAGGTTTCTGCAGAGCAGGTGTGTAAGACTGTCACCTGGTCCAGCCCACGTTCACTAAATATTACAATGTGCATGCCCAGTCCTCGGCAGATACGAGTCTGGGCAGACGTGTTCTACAAGCGGTGGTGGCCCACCTGTAGGACGCAAGTATATTGGGATTGTATACCCACCCAGGGACTGCTTTTGGACGTCCCACGGTCCTGTGTCCCCCAATGAGGCGGAGGAGAAAAGGAGATTTTTGTGTACTCACCATAAAATCCTTTTCTCTTAGCCTGTAATTGGGGGACACAGCACCCTCCCTGTTGCCTCTTCAGGCTGTTTACTCTTGTTACCTGTTTGGAGTTTTTTCTTGCATAGTTGTGTTTTATACCATGTATATGCATGTTTTACTTGGGTTCTCCTACTGCTTTGATAACAAAACTGGTGAACTTGTGGCCAGTCAGGGTGTATATACTGCAGGGGAGGAGCCACACTGTTCTTTTTTTCAGAGTACACTTGGTGTCGCCTCCTAGTGAACAGCAGCATAACACCCACGGTCCTGTGTCCCCCAATTAGAGGCTAAAAGAAAAGGATTTTACGGTGAGTTCACAAAAATCTCCTTTTTTTGGATCCGGGGCTGTCCATTGTGAACCAGATGCCCCCGGATCCGATTCTGGCCCCATAGTAACCCTATGGGGTCGGAATACGCCGGTTGAATGTCGTTTGGCATCCGGTTTTTGGATGTCCGGGAGAATCCGGAAGGAATCTGATTTTTCTCCCAGACACAAAATCGGAGCATGCACCAGTTTTGTGTCCGGAGAGAGAAATCTCCCCAAATCGGATCCTCCCGGATCCAGTGGAATCCGGCGCTCCCTAACATGGGAGCCTATGGGGCCGGATTGCCCCGGTCTGGGAGAATCCGGAAACCGGACACCTGCGGCTGCACGCCGCTGTTATTTCAGGACCACGGCTAGCTCCCTGCGAGCCACGGTCCTGAATCAGCAGCAGCGGCAGCTGCGTCCGGCTGCACACCGGCCCGGAGGGCATATTTGCCCTCCGGTTCTGTGTGCTGATCCGGTCCAGGGCTGTCAGGTTCATCCCTGACAGCCCCGGATCGGATCTTGCCGTGGTGTGAAGCCGCCCTAACACTTCAACTTTTTTTTTAATTCTTACTCTTTTTCAACACCTGCCTAAATCTTTTGCACTGTGGTATGTGTATTCATTCATTGTATCCTTTCCACAGGTTTGAGAAGCTAGACATAACACCGAAGAGTGCACAGAAGCTGAAGCCAGTCTTGGAGAAATGGTTAAATGAGGCAGAAATGAGGAACCTAGAGGGACAACAAAATTTGATGGAGTTTGTAGGTGGAGAACCATCAAAGAAGCGAAAAAGACGCACATCTTTTACTCCCCAAGCTGTGGAGGCCCTTAACATTTACTTTGAGAAGAATGCGCTGCCCACTGGCCAGGAGATCACAGATATTGCTAAGGAATTAAACTATGACCGAGAGGTGGTGAGGGTGTGGTTTTGTAACAGGCGCCAGACTCTGAAAAACACCAGTAAGCTTAATGTCTTTCAGATCCCCTAAAGGGTGAAAGTCAAGCCTCCAACCACCACCTCGTTGCCAGCACTTCATCCTCACCACATATAGTGGTGGGAGAATCCTGTCATTCATCTGTAAAGCACTTTTGTGGCTGTATATATGCTTTATACATACTATGGCTGGCTGTTTTCTCCATTTTATCCATTGCCTCATGTTTTTATATGACAGAAGCCTAGTGTGGTAAAGGCCTTCACAGCCCAATCTTTCTGGTGATAATATTACGCACACTCTATGGACTTTATGTAAACTTTCAGCCAGATCGATTCCCTCTATGGTGGGACTAAACTTGTGGACTTCTTCGACAATATTAACCTATTAATATTGCTGAAGTTAATTTGCAATTATGTGGAGTTCCACTTTAAACTTGGTGTATGTGTACTCCTGATCCAGGTCCTCGGACACTAAGATACATTTTTATACCAGAAAGCTCCCAATTCAATGTGTTTCTCATTCAAATATTCATGCTTTAGATTTTATGATATATTTCAGTAATTTGGTTTTATGTCTTCTTCTGTGTATTTATTTTACTTTCTACTTATTAGGAAAAGCAACTACCGGTCACTCAACTTAGAGGTTGTACACGGCTTAAAACTACATACTATTTCCACATTGGTTTTAGTAACACACTTTTCATATATGTTGCATACATCTTTTAATTCGCTGGAGCCAGTGTTCATCGTTAGGACAAGTCACTATTTAAAACAGTATCCTTTAGCCTCTAAGTCTATACTATAATATTAGAAAAACCTAGGCATCCACATAATGATATCATTCTAGATTACATGATTTGCCACATCTAAAGACCAAGGAAAGTATTCTGTGTAAGTAAGACTGCTTTCACATCACGTTTTTGGCCCATCCGTGGCTGTCCATTGTAAAACGGACAGCCACGGATCAGATTTGGCCCCCATGTTTCCCTATAGGTGACGGATGTAATTGGATTTGGCCTTATTGCCATCCGATTTGTGTCAGATCCGATTCTGTCCGATTCTGTCCGATTTTTTGCTGTACCAAAATCAGAGACTGCTCTGATTTTGGGCACAGCGGACCAAATCGGAGACAATCGGATCCGACATGATCCGTGCCAATTAACATGGGGCCTATGGAGCACAGGATTGTTTCTCGGACCTGATTTCAGTGTGCTGAGCATGCTCAGTTCACTAAAACTGCTGTATGCCATCTAATTTCACTTCCGCAATGTATATACATACATTGCAGAAGTGAAATTAAGTAAAAGCAAGGGTTAAAAATAAATAATTATATTCTCACCTTTCCAGCGATCCCCCGATGTGCAGCATCTATCTCCCAGGATAGGACCTGGTGTTGCGTGGCAACCCGATCAGCTCACATGACCTGTTACTGCGGTCATGTGATCGATGACGCTGATCGGGTAGCCCCGCCTTCCTAGGTCCTACAACACTCGGAGGTAGATGCCGATATCGGAGGATCGCTGGAAAGGTGAGAATATAATTTTTTTATTTTTAACCCTTGCTTTTACTTAATTTCACTTCAGCAATTTATGTATATACATTGCGGAAGTGAAAGTGCCCCGCACAGCTCTATCTGTGTCCGGACCCGTGAAAATCACAGCCCCGGACACAGAAATAGCCTTGCAGTTCACATCCGATTCTGATCCTTTCTTGTCCGTGGGATCCTGCAAAAAGTAGTATCCCACGGACAGCAAAAAAAATCGCAATGTGAAACCATCCTAAGTTTTTTGTTTTTGTTATTTTTCTGCAGTTTAAGCCCCCGTCACACTAAGCCAGATCTCTAGCAAGATCGCTACTAAGTCACAAGTTTGGTGACGCAACAGCGACCTCGCCAGCTATCTCGCTATGTTTGACACTTAGCAGCGACCAGGCCCGTCCTGTGAGATCGCTGGTCATGTCAAAGTAACCTGGACCATTTTTTGATCGTTGGGTCCCGCTGGGCAGCATGCATCGGTGTGTTTGACAGGGACAACGTCCAAGGACCTCAATACTACAGGTCTGAGAAACAGGGTCCCATCGACTGCCGTGTCATTCCGGATCGTTGCTGCGTCACTGGTGAGATCTGGCTGTTTGAGATCTCACCAATGATCCCGACCGTGACACACCAGCGATCACTACAGGTCGTATCGCTGTCGGGATCGCTGGTGCTTCGCCAAGTGTGACGGTACCTTAGTCTTTTCTATAGTTATCTTAATCATTGGTTGTGAAGCACTCAGTTCTCATCTTCTCTACACACCTCCATTGATGGACATTGTGTAAATCCACCAAATATTCACAACCATTATTCCAAATGCTCATGAATTTTGTAATAACGTAATGCTCATCAATGTAAAATAACTGCATGGTATGACAATCAATAAGCCTGACCTATGGCTTTGCCTACCCAGATTTCTTCAGGAGCATGAGCCTGGGTCAGGCTTTACTGATCAGTGTGCATGCAGTTTCATTTGGAATAAAGATTATGCTTTTACCCTGAAAAGTTGGTGAATTTGCACTTATAAGTTATAAGTCTTTTATATTCTTAAGGGTATCATCTGTCAGAGGTGAATGGTGGAAATGGTAATGGACTGCTTTACAACCACTGAATAAGATACCTATACAAAGGACTGAAGTGCAGGATGCTAATTATTTTACATAGAATGTTTAACCAAGGATATTGTTATCTGAATGTATGAGTAACCTCTGTGGGACATTTATAATAGTGCTTCTGAAACTTTTTACCTGTGACATCATGAAAGAGGCTCATGTTTGAGCCTCACCATCTTTAGTGGGCTTTTATACTAAAAAATACGGTTTTAGTCTCCTTTTTTGTGCATGAATCACAATAAGTACAAAATTAGTCAATTACATTGCTGCAGCCACTAGCGGACACAAACAGAAAAGAGCCCCTGTACAAGAAAAATATATGGGCCTTTTTCAATCCATTAACTCATCAAAATGTACAATTCCACCTACTATGGAGGAAGAGTAGGGCCTCTTACCTCTTGGACCTCTGTGTGGCTGCACACGTGGCACCAATGATATGTCCTCGCTGCAGCCAAAGAAAGAACTTGGCTTTTACAGCTATTCCTCAGTCAACATCTTGCTGATAAAGACAGTCACATAGTTTGAGAAGCATTAATTTCTACTAAAGATTGATCTTAGATTGATTATTTTACATACCGTTTCCAATGTGGCCTACAGTATTTTAAAGTTGGAAAATCGTCCCAGATGAAAATTTCATGTAATGCACTTACCTAAATCCCTTAACTCAATAAACTCCTCACTGTTTTCATATGCATACATTGGCTTAAAGGGAAACAACCTGCAGGATTTAGGGCTATAAAGTGAAGCAAGTGCCTTACAGGTTCTGGGATACTGAGTGCAATTATACCGCCAATGATTCAAGGTTTGATTGCAGAGAAAACGGTTACCAAACACAATGAAATTTGTGCAGCATATTGGCAAAAGTGCAGCACAACATCACTATGAGGGGCTGGGTATCTTTGTATTACTCCCCTGTGGGCTCTAAGCCAAACCCTTTCCCCGCCCCTCTCCCTCCCTCCTGTCACTGTATACCTGCCCAGGACACCTGACATCGTGCATAGTGATAGTACAATTTCAGGCTGCTGTGTGGCTGAGTGCAGCACTCCCTCCCTGCCATCTTCCCCCGGTTTCTTACTGCTTCCCCTGTCATCAGAGTGCGGGACAAGGCCCCGCCACCTCCAGTCTGCGCTTCCCCGATCTCCTCTCCTGGATGTTCCTGCTGTCTGTGACAGGAGAAGCAGTGAGACCCAGGGAAGCCGGCAGGCATGCAGACGAGGGAGGAAGTGCTGAGCTCCACACATAGGAGCCTGGCATTGTGCTGTCACCATGCATGTTGTCAGGTATCCTGGGGCAGGTATATACTGACAGGGAGGGGGGGTTGGCTTTGAGCAAACAGGGGTGTAATAGAAAGAAACCCAGCCCCCCTGTGCTTCATATATGCTAATTTGCTGCACTTGTTTCCCAGTGTTTGATAACAGTGCAATCATACATGTAATCATTGAAGTAATGGTATGATTGCACTCAGTATCCCAGAGCCTGTAAGATCGTTCCTTCACTTTATAGACCTGAATCCTGCTGGATGGTTCCCTTTAAGCAGCTGGGAATTACTAGGCTTGAGTCATGAGTTACATATGTTGAGTTTTGTTACCCCTGGTTCACTATAATATAGTGCAAGGGCAATAACCCATCCACACTAGCCCCTGTAAGCTCTGACTGCAGGGAAACCGTAGTATGTGTGGGTTTAATAAAGTTGTCAGATGAAACACAAGTTTTCACCTGTCCACAGGACGGCGTGATAACTTATTGATTAATGAGGGTCCAACCAGTGGATCTTGAACAAATCCACATGACAGTACACTTTTATCCCCTTCTGAATGGAGTGGCAGTCCTATAGAAAATGAAAGGTGGGGCCATCTGCTGATCTGTGTGGCTCCGAGTCAGACCCCCACTAATTAAAAAATTACCTTTATAAAGGATAGGTGATAACTTGTTTTTACTGGACAACCATTCTAAATTGATATGTATGGCTGCTTTATTTTGTTTGACGTATTTACTTATCACTGGCCAACCCATTTAAGAGGTGCCACTAGATATACCGTTATTCACATATATGGCAGTTTTTTGAGATTTGATTATTTTTATGGATTATATATACACCTTTAATTTTAATGAGCACTTGTCAAAAGGATTTAGCACTTTAAAGTAAAGCCATGGCAATAATGGCGCTGTGATGCTGATTAAATGGATACCTTGCAGTGAAGGAATCCAATCTGTGGTTGTTGAATAATCTTCCTCTGAAGTTTTCATCTGATGACATCTTCTGTACATTTGTGTGCATCGGGGCGGGACTTGGGGGTAGAGTCTTCTTCTTTTCCATCTCTCCGCCTGCCTCCTCTGTGTCTTCTAGAGGTCACTGATTATTCACTGACCTGCCTCCTTTTTGAAATTCTGCGTTGCCGCCATCATTGAAGTGGGCGGTGTGTGCACAGTGTGATAATGCAGCTGGTCTGAAGGTCTTATGTCAAGTAGTATCAGAGGCGGTGCATGCGCAGATCGAGATTTCAGCTCCGTGATCTCTTCATTAAGCCAAAATCTCAAAACATTCATGTGCCACACCAGCAACATGTTATTCAAGTCAGTCGTGCAGAAACACACTGCGTATGGTCTTCAATATAATGGCACTTGGGGTGGCTCATGGGTAGATTGAGATTTTAACCTAATGAATAGCTCATTGGGATGAAATCTCAATCTGTGCATGCTGTGCTCCAGTGCCATTTTATTGAAAACCTACAGAACGACCTGCAGTATCACACAGTACACGCACTGCAGCTAGTCACGGAATTTTAAAAAGGAGGCAAACTGTAGAAGAAACAAGGGAAAGCGGAGGGTCATAGAAGAAACCCTTCCCACCCACCTCCAAGGTCCACCCTGATAAACACTGATGCACAGAGACCTCATCAGATGAAAACTTTAGAACAAGATTAGTCAACCACAGATAGGGGATTCCTTTACTGCAGGTATCAGTTTAATCAAAATCACAGCCCCATTATGGCCATGAATTTACCTAACATTCTAAATCCTGCTGAAAAGTACTCTTTAAAGTCCTCACTTTTATACACCATAACATTTGTTGTGCTAAATCTTGTATTTATTCAAAAAATCCTGAGACCATTTCCAATGCAGCATTGGTGCTTCGAATTCTATTAAGGCCCCGTTACACCTTACGAGATCGTAAACGATATCGCTGAAACATCACGGGTTTGGAGTCGTTCAAAAGAACATAGTTAGTACGTCGTTGCATGTGACACCGAGATACGACTACGAGAAATCGTTTGATCGCTGATTGCAGATTTGAGATCATGTTTCAAATCAGACGATCGTCATTCAGCCAACCTGCTGCATCTTTGGTTGTGATGTCGTGACACAAAAGTTGTTCGCTGGGTTATGTGAACGATACCTGCTTGTTACATCGTTGGTGCATCGTTAACGATATCTACACGTGTGACATCTCACAAACGATGTCCTAACCACCGCGCTCCCGTGAGATCGTTGGTGAAATCTTAACGACATTGAAGCGTGTAATGGTACCTTTAGTATAATTCATCCATCAATTCAATACTTCATCAGTGTATTCACTAACATATACCAACCGTGAAAGAATTGAAAAAAAAAAATAGGATATATTTGATTGAAAAATATTAGATATCAATCCTTTATAGATAGATAAATTCATAGATATCTCCTATTTTTCAAATATATAGCGTATCAGCCATCAATGCACATTTACAGCTTTAACAAATATTTTATTATGGAGCATGTGACTAAACTGTTTACATTACCTGCAAGCTATGGTTGCATAGTTTTTTTTATTATTCAAAATTATTACATGACATTATAATGTTCGCCATTTATTGGACAGTTTTATTTATGGGCACTAGACTTGAAGAGAGCTCACAAGAGACTTTGAAATTTATCTCGTGGCTATTTTGCAATGTTACAAAAAATCTTGTGTTTACGAACATGTTATTAATATTCTGTTTTATATATATAAAAAAAAATTGGTGCAACTTTAGAGATGTTTTTTATTTGTACTTTTACTTGAACTTAACCGTTTCATTTCATAGAATATTTGCTATGTAATCTGAGAGAAGCATGATGTAGAGCCTGAACACCTGATTCCAGCGACATATTACTTGCTGGTCTGCTTGCAGCCATTTTGATACAATCACTGATTTCTCTGCTACAACCCTTGGAGTTTTCATAATGCTGAACTGTGTGTAATCCCACCCACACCACTGATTGGCAGCTTTGTGTGTACATTGTACATTAATAGAAAACAGCTGATTATGGAGAGCGAAGTTACACAGAACAGATGACTAGGAGGCACAAGACACTAAGGCTGGCTTCACACCAAGGTTTTTGCCATCCTGTTCTGTTCGTTTTGAAAAGAATTAGACCAAACCAGACAGAAACTAATCCGGGGTGATCCGGCGCCTATAACATGGGAGTCTATGGGCGCCGAATCCAGTAAAAAATCGGATGGTTTTCCGGATCCGATTTTTAAACAGCGCATGCTCTGAAATCCTGCCGTCCAAAGTTCAGCACCATGGACAACAGTGTTTCATGCACAGTCTGTGAATTCAGCAAACTTCAGGACCTTAGACAGTGGCAGAAAACGAATCCGACAAAAAACAGAATCGGAGACCTATTTGGCCACACTTTTCTGCACATCCAGTCCTATCCGTTTCTGTCCGGGTGCTCCTGCAAAAAACAGGATCCACCCAGACAAACTGAAACCGTGGTGTGAAGCCAGCCTTAAGGCCCCATTACACTTAGCGCTGCACCAGCGATCCCGAAAACGATCCAACCTGGTGCGTTGCTACGTGGTCGCTGGTGAGATGCCATACAGGCAGACTTACCAGTGATGTGCTGACAACCCGATGCTTGTTGGGATCTGTTTGGTTCTCGGGCGCAGACTGGGGATTGTTGGTCGTTGCCCCTGTCACACACAGCGATCCAGCATACCCAGCAGGAAATTGCTGATCAAAATATGGCCAAGGCCATTCATTAATGATCAGCGATCTCCCAGCGGGGTGCTGATTGCTGCTAAGTGTCACATACAGCAATATCGCTGGCGAGGTCGCTGCTACACCACAAAACTTGTGACGTTGCGGCGATATCATTAGCGATATCACTATGTGTAGCGGGGCCTTTAGTCCTGTAGTAATCTCCTGCTGATAAAACACTGATTTTATTGAAACAGCAATACACATGTGATTAGTGCCAAATCGCTGGAATCATTCTCAGCTTCTATATCATGCTGTTTTCAGATTACATACAGATTACAGCTGCTGACAGATTTCCTTTTAAATGAATGTGAACACATTTAATAAATACATGTATATTCACCCACTTGCAAAAAGTTACTGCTCTAGTGCTAATAAAAGAAAATGAAGCAGTTAGTCTGGATATTCGTATTCTACTGTTTTGTGTATACAGTACATCTTATATACTGACATTTGTGTCTAAATTGAGATAAACTACAAATATTCACGGAGGGAGATATATCAAGCTAAATGCCCCTTAATCTATTATATAATTGCCGTAGGCCACTTCCGTCGTGTCCGGCGCTACTTCCGTGGCTTTGTTCGCGTGGCTCGGCACTTTCTCTGGGGCTCTGCTATATTCTCTATGGGAAGTGAGGCGCTATTCTGATTGGTCGCTGTGTGCTGGCGGCGACCAATCAGAATAGCGCCTCACTTCCCATAGAGAATAATAGCGGTGTTTCAAGCGAAGAATAGCCGGGCCCTTGGTTTTATTTTCGGCCACGGGTCTCGGCTTTCGTCGACGATCTATCTATGTATCTATTTCTTTCTATCTATCCATCTATCTATTTCTATATATCTATGTACCTATATCTATCTATCTATATCTGTCTATCTATCTATATCTAGCCACTTCCGTCGTGTCCGGCGCTACTTCCGTGGCTTTGTTCGTGTGGCTCGAGCGCCGTGGCCGAAAATAGAACCAGGGGCCCGGCCATAAATTCGACGAAACACCGCTATGTATCTCTATGGGAGTTTCAAATTTACCGCTGAAAGTGAGGCGCTATTCTGATTGGTCGCCGCCAGCACACAGCGACCAATCAGAATAGCGCCTCACTTCCCATAGAGAATAATAGCGGTTGTTTCAAGCGAAGTATAGCCGGGCCCTTGGTTCTATTTTCGGCCGCGGGTCTCGGCTTTCGTCGGCTATCTATCTATGTATCTATTTCTTTCTATCTATGTATCTATTTCTTTCTATCTATGTATCTATGTATCTATATCTATCTATCTATAGCCACTTCCGTCGTGTCCGGCGCTACTTCCATGGCTTTGTTCGCGTGGCTCGGCACTGTCTCTGGGGCTCTGTTCGTGGCCGCTATGCGGCCACGCCCCCCGCGAAGCATTGCCCGCTTCGCGGGCATTGCGAGCCCTTTCCCCGTGAACAAAGCCACCAACAGAGCCCACCAACATGCCCCCACCTCTACCCCACCATCCCGAGCATGGGGCTGTAGTGTACACCGCTATGGTATACTACAGCCCCATGCCCAGCCGCCTGTCCGCCCCACTACACCGCCAAGCATTGGGCTGTAGTGTACTGCAGCCCCATGCCCAGCCCCCTGTCCGCCTCGCCGCCGGCATGGGGCTGTATAAATAAGAATAAAAATAATAAATAATTATAAAAAATAAATAAATAAATAAATACAATTAAAATATTAATAACATTTACAAATTAAAATACAATCAAATTAATCCAATACAAAAAAAAAAAAAAATTCGATGCCCGATGCCACCCACCACTATGGCCGAAAATAGAACCAGGCCCTCGGCAGGGAAAGCGCGGCTTTCCCCACTGACCGCCGAGCAATCGGAATCACAGCGCTACTCTGTGAAGTTGCCGATGTCCAATCACAACACAGCGGGGCGGAGCTACAGACTTCCACCCTCCCGAACGGCGTGGCCGAAAATCGAACCAGGCGCTCGGCAGGGAAAGCGCCGCTTTCCCCGCTGAGCACCGACCAATCGGAATCAAACCGCTATCTACAGCGACCAATCACAATCGCGCCTCATTCCTCCATGTATCCCTATGGGAAGGCGCCCTCCAATCACAATCACGGCGCCATTTTTGAAAATACACCGTGACCAATCACATTAGTGCCTCATTCCTCCATGTATCCCTATGGGAAATGCGCCCTCCAATCACAATCACGGCGCCATTTTTGAAAATACACAGCGACCAATCACATTAGCGCCTCATTCCTCCATCTATCCCTATGGAAAGGCACCCTCCAATCACAATCACGCCGCCATTTTTGAAAATACACAGCGACCAATCACATTAGCGCCTCATTCCTCCATGTATCCCTATGGGAAGGCGCCCTCCAATCACAATCACGGCGCCAACTTCTAAAATACACCGCGACCAATCACATTCATGGCGCCATCTTTCTGAGGTTGCCGCCCACCAATGAGATAAGGCCGCTATTTCTAGCGCGAACTTTGAATCTTTTCCAACACATCATTCCACCTCTGCGTATCCTGTTTGAGGGAGGACGAGAAGCTACCACCGGACCATCTGTTGGACTATATTTCAGCCAAGATATCCATCCTTCGTGAGGGCCGTCTGGAAGCAAGCGCCGGATCGGGTTCTGCGATTTATCAGCTAAGATATCCTTTTTGAAAAATACCTTTTCACATCAGAGTCTATATTCCTGATGCTAAGTTTTATTTTCACCTCTTTTGCAATCTTTTAATCGGCGCTGCATGGAGCCTGCGCCACAGTTCGGACACTTCGCCGCTGCAAGCGCCGACTTCAGCGCTACAAGCGCAAACTTCGGCGCTTCTAGCGGCCTCCGCGGTGCATCAGACCGCTGTGGCCGAACACTCATTCAGGCGCCGCCCATACAACTTGCCGGTCTTCCCGCTGACCGCCGACCAATCGCATTCTTAGCGCCCCTTCCCATAGAGATGCATTGAGAAATGAGGCGCAATTGTGATTGGCCCCTGTGTATTTTCAAAAATGGCGCCGCGATTCTTATTTGTCACGGTAGATGGCGCTCTGATTCCGATTGGTCGGCGCTCAGCGGGGATAGCGGCGCTTTCTCTGCCGAGCGCCTGGTTCGATTTTCGGCCAGGGCTTTGGGGAACGTGGAAGTCTGTAGCTCCGCCCTGCTGTGTTGTGATTGGACATCGGCAACTTTACAGAGTAGCGCTGTGATTCCGATTGGACGGCGGTCAGCGGGGAAAGCCGCGCTTTCCCTGCCGAGGGCCTGGTTCGATTTTCGGCCATAGTGGTCGGCGGCATCGGGGTCGCCGCTTTTAGCGCGGAACGCCGCGCTTGGAGCGGCGAACTCGCGCCAAACTGTGGGAGTGTGTGGGAGTCTATGGCGGCGCTCAGCGGGGAATGCGGCGCTTTCCCTGCCGAGCGCCTGGCTCGATTTTCGGCCAGGGCTTTGGGAACGTGGAAGTCTGTAGCTCCGCCCTGCTGTGTTGTGATTGGACATCGGCAACTTTACAGAGTAGCGCTGTGATTCCGATTGGACGGCGGTCAGCGGGGAAAGCCGCGCTTTCCCTGCCGAGGGCCTGGTTCGATTTTCGGCCATAGCGGTCGGCGGCATCGGGGTCGCAGCTTTTACCGCGAAGCGCCGCGCTTGGAGCGCCGAACTCGGCGCCGAATTGTGGGAGTGTGTGGGAGTGTGTGGCGGGGAAAGCGCCGAGCGCCGCCACACACTCCCACACACTTCCACAATTCGGCGCTCCAAGCGCGGCGTTCCGCGCTAAAATCGGCGACCCCGATGCCGCCGACCACTATGGCCGAAAATCGAACCAGGCGCTCGGCAGGGAAAGCGCGGCTTTCCCCGCTGAGCGCCGACCAATCGGATGCTCAGCGCCATCTTCTGAAGTTGCCGCCAGACCAATCATAGCACAGCGGGGCGGAGCTACATACTTCCACGCTACGACTGACCTGAGCCTTGCGCTCTGGCCGAAAACAGAACCAGGCGCTGGGCATCCAAGTCGCCGGTCTCCCCGCATAGCGCCGACCAATCGGATTCACGGCGCCATGTTTATGAAGTTTCCGCTGCCCAATCCCACAGCGGCTGGCGTCTGCCGCGATTTTATGAATGAACATTTCGCGTCCGCCATCTTAGAGCGCGAAATTTGAATTTTTGCACTATTTAAAACCTAAAAAGCTGTTTTCACAGTACTATCTCACATCAGAGTATATATTCCTAATGCCTATGCTTATATTAACCCCTTCTTTATACAAATTTCATATGAGCTACATTTCACCATATTGATGTGTTTTTTTAAATACCTTTTTAACCCCTTCTATTCTATTTGTGCTCCACTTGCTATCTCACTATATGCTGTACTAAGGCCATTTCTACATTAACCTCTTCTATGCCATTTGCATTTTAATTTTCTGTCACACTGTTTTATAGGGTTCAAATTACTACATTAACCCCTTCCATTCTGTTTGCTATTCACTAACTGTGTCACTATGTGCTGTACTCATGACATTTGAAAATTAACCTCTTCTATACCACTTGGTATTTATTTTCTTCATCCACACGTTTAGAGTGCAAGTAGTACATAACCCCTTCTATTGTTTGGGCTATTCACTGCCTATGTCACTATAGGGTCTACTACTGCATTTGAATACAACTTCTTTAATACGATTTAAATTTATTGATCGTGCAGTATTGTACGGTGCAGGGTACATTAACCATACAGACTGTTTTATTTATTTTACTTGGAGTGTGTCTTTACTGTTAGGAGTAATTAACCCATTATATGCCATTTGATTATACTTCATACTAAGAGTCTGTAGACTCTACCTGTCTTATATTTAACAGTTGTATTAATGCTACCTACACTGCCTTATTGTCGTGCCAGTGGGACATTAACTACTTTTACATACCAAATATATGGTTGCATGGCATTTGCACTATTGACCGACTGGGGCCCTTTCACACCCGTGTACATGCAGATTTACATAATTCCTAACATGTGGTAATATTCCATATTAACCAAGTTCCCCATACCCACCAGGGGTGCAGTTGTGTAAGGTCCCGCTACATGCGGATTAGTTCATTTTTATTTACATTGCTCCTGTTTCACCAGTACGCGAAGTGCCTTATTTCTTTTCACCCTGCTTGGTCACATTGCGCCATTTAACGCTCGCCACTAATGCCGCTATTTCCCCGAACTGCAGAGAGAAAAATAAAACCACTACTTCCGCAAATCACAAACCCTAATTCAAGGTAAAAATGAACGCTACCTCTGCCATTTGCCCCAACTTCTGCAACTCACCCTGTGGCGTTATGGGACTTGCGTCATATCGTAGTTTAACGCTTTTTTACAATGTTGGAACTCTGCATACAACGCGCATCGAAAGGGCCCTTACATCCATTGGGCTGCCTTCAATCTCTTTAGGACTTTAACACACTGATTTCCATCACAACTCCATACAGTAAACATCATTAAAATTGTTTCGCACTCTAAAGGAGTGCCATGATTTGTTTTCACAGGTTATGAAATACACACTTCTTTATTGTTTGCCTATTTAGACATAGTTATATTGATTTTTCCTTAACTAACACACTCTAGCTCATTTGGATTGGATCACTGCCATCTTACAAGATGGCTCTCAACAAAAATATCGCTCTTGCCAGGAGGCTGCATCTACGCCTAGAAGAAGCGTGCAGAGGAGACTTCGGAGAGAGAGTCTTCGGTTAGATTTTCGTAGGCGCTAAGGCGAAACGCACTGCTGAGGAGATCTTCGAAGAGAACTCTTCCGGTTAGATCGTGGTAAGGTGCTAAGGCGAAACGCACTGCTGAGGAGACTTCGGAAGAGAACGTCTTCGGTTAGATCGTCTAAGGCAGCTAAAGCGAAACCCCATTGCCAAACTCTCTTCTCCACTGAGACGTTTCGGTTGGATGCTGCGAAGGCTGCTTCGAAAAACGTATTTTGAACTGTCTTCCGAATGAAGAAGCCAACGAATGGCAAAAAGAGCCTCAGCTGAGCGTCGCAGACGCAAAAACACAACTTAGAGCCTGAAGAACCGCTGACAAGATACTACTCCTGCCATCTTCGTCTACTGACATCTACAAAGTGAAAAGCCTTTACATCCATGACCTCTGGAAAAAAAAAAGCAAGGTTGACAGGAGCTGTGCGTATGCTCAAGAAGCGTGCGAGGAGAGTTCTGAAGAAAGACTACTCATTGGACAAGGAAAAGGCTGCTATGAAGACACGGTTTCAAAGATCTTTGGAAGGAAGGAAGGAAGATTACCAAAAAATCAATGGCTGCCGTCAAAGACGCAAACAACAATAAGTTAATGCCTCAGGAGATCCGTCTGACTCCTCATTTGCTGCCACCTCTTCGTCTACCCTCATACTGCGCACTTTCGTTGACCCCTACAGGCCGACCTCTTCGCTGAGCTCATACTGCTCCACCTCTTCGTCTGATCCTCTAGATGCGCACCTTTCTCTGACTCATACTGCTGCTACTCTTCGTCTGATCTCATACTGCGTCCACATCTTCTTCACTTGTTAACTACAACTGAACAGCTTTACACTCGCAAGCCCACAGTAAACGAAAACACCTGCTAGGAGAAGCCATACAGCAAACATATAAAATGATAGCTTAAAGGGCAAGACAATACGTCAGATACGAGTCTCTACGTCTAAACAAGTCCGCTGACCCTTGGCTGCATCACGTCGTGACTACCAAAAGTTCTTCTTCCATTGCAACATTGCAAGAGGCAGAACGAAGTATATACTTCAACTTCTTCATTTATGGAATGTGTTGAATCTACGTCCTCCACGTCTCATCTATGTAGGATTGCACAAGAAAAATCTACGTTTGTTATCTACACCTCTCCTACATCCAATGGCATTTACTGATCAGGATCATGCTATTCTAGAACATACCTGTGGTCACATGAAGTTAATATGTGAACATTGTGAGGCTCTGCATTTTACTGCTGAACGCCCATCAGATCAACAGTTTAGTCTTTGTTGCCACAAGGGAAAATAAAGGTACCATTACCTCAATACCCAGAGGTCTTCCAACGCCTGCTGAAAGGAGAGAGTGAGTACAGTCGAAATTTGATGGAGAATATCAGGAGCATTAATAGTTCTTTTGCTTTTGCCTCCATGGGTGCCCATGTTTCTCTACCACCTGGACACGGCCCTTACTGTTTCCGTATTCATGGGCAAATTTATCATCGCACTGGAACACTCCATCCTGCTCAAGATCAACCTCCAGCATATGCACAACTGTACATTTTAGATACTGCAAGCGCTATAGAACAACGGCTACAGTCTCCAGAAAATGTTAAATGTCATCCTACTTTAATGAGTATCATTGCTCTTCAATTGGATAATATTAATCCCTTTGTTTCGGCCTACAAAATGCTACGTGACGTTGAATTAGAAAAACAGAAGGCAGTAGAACATGGCACCGTCATGCCAAATATTATCATGGCCATTAAACAAGACAGACAGCAAGACCCTAGACGCTATAACAATCCTACTGTCAATGAAGTTGCTGTGGTCTTTGAAAATGCTGATGGAGAGCCACCATTCAATAGAGACATTTTAATTCATTTGAAACCTGATCCAAATAACCCCTTGGCCCCAAAAACACAGCAAGTCAGTATTCTACACAGCAATTTAGATGCATTACTCTATCCCTTATTTTTCCCTCATGGAGAACAAGGCTGGCATGAGGGACTCAAGCATCAAGGCCAAAGTACACGCAGGGTTACACAGCTCCAGTATTACTGCTATTTGCTGTCTGTACGGAATCGGTTCAATCCTGTTCTGAATGGTGGCAAACTAACACAGCAGTACTTAGTGGATGCGTATGTGAAAATCGAGGCTAATCGCTTAAATTTTATCCGTCAACACCAAAAGGATTTAAAAGTAGAGGATTATTGCGTACTCCAGGAACATCTCCAGAAAAAATCTATTGAGAAAGGTATTCCCATTGGCAAGACGGTCATTTTACCATCTTTCTTTGAAGGCAGTCCAAGAAACATGCAGCAACGCTATCAGGATGCCATGACTATTGTGACTAAATTTGGACGACCGGATCTTTTTGTAACCATGACCTGTAATCCTAAATGGAGGGACATTACAAACAATTTAGAGCCATGGCAGCGTGTGCAACATAGACCTGATTTAGTCACCCGTGTCTTCAGAATTAAACTGGAAGCCCTATTAAAAGACATTAACACTGGATTATTTAGCAAAGTTTGTGCAATGGTTCATGTTATTGAATTCCAAAAGCGTGGCCTACCACACGCTCACATTTTGATCATTCTGGATAGCAAATCCAAACTAAGAACAGAGGTTGAAGTGGATAATATAGTTTGGGCTGAAATCCCTGATCCAGCAGAATACCCTGTGCTCCATCAAATTGTGATGCAACACATGATTCATGGACCCTGTGGACAACACAACCCCAATTCTCCATGTATGGATCTTGGAAAGTGTAAGAAAGGTTTTCCTAAAGATTTCCAAACAAAAACAGTCTTAGCTGAGGATGCATACCCTACCTATCAAAGAAAGGAAGGATCATCCTTTGAACACCATTCAAAGATGATTGATAATTCTTGGGTTGTTCCCTATAACCCTTTCCTACTATTAAAATACAAGTGTCATATTAATGTTGAGGTATGTGCTTCCATTCAAAGTGTTAAATACCTATTTAAATATGTCTACAAAGGACATGATAAAGCCAATCTTGAAATTTGCCAAACCAATGTCCACCATGATGAAACACATCAATTCATGGATTCAAGATACGTGAGTGCACCGGAGGCAGCTTGGCGAATATTTGCTTACCCGATGCATAGACAATCGCACTCCATTATTCGCCTTGCCGTACATCTCCCACATTCTCAACCACTTTATTTTCATGAGGATGACTCTGTTGACAACATCAGTTACACAATGTACAGAAAATCTACTCTTATGGGCTACTTTGAGCTGAATGAGAATGACCCGCATGCTCATGATTACTTATACCGCCAAATTCCAGAGCACTATGTTTGGAAAGAAGGTGCATGGGAAATTAGAAAGCGAGGAGGTTCTTCAGTGATTGGAAGAATGTATACTGTCAGTATGAAAGAACAAGAACGGTACTATTTAAGGTTGTTGTTACTGCATGTCAAAGGAGCAACAAGTTTTGACAACATTAAGGGTATGTGCACACTGGGAGTTTTGTTAGCTGTTTTTTAGTGTTTTCTGCCAGCGTTTTCCGCTGAGTTTTATGTTAATTTTATGTTAATCCTAACCACCAGTTGGATTAACATGCTAGTCAATGGATTTCAGAAAACGCTGTGCACATTAGAACTTTTTTTTTTTTCTCCTTTCCACTTTTTTCACCGGTTTTCCACCGGTTGTCAAGAATAGAGCATGTGACTTCTTTTTAGCGGTTTTTCCAGCGTGTCTAGCACAAAAACCAGTCGCCAAGAAAATCGCTGAGAAAACGCTGTATAAACGCTGAAAATCGCTAGGAAATCGCTACAAAATCGCTAGAAAATCGCTAACAAAACGAGGGACACTGCTCAGGTTTTCTGACGGTCTGCAATGATGCAGAACCGTCCAATGTGCACATACCCTTAGACTGTTAATGAAGTCACATACCCAACTTTTAAAGAGGCGGCATTAGCCCTTGGATTGCTCTTCGATGACAGTGTTTGGAGAAATACTTTATTGGATGCCTGTGTTCTCAACATGCCTGCACAGCTTCGTGATATGTTTGCATATATATGTATTTTTGGTCCTCCAGCTCATCCATTGGAGTTGTGGCAAGAATTTAAACAAGACTTTATCCAAGACTACTGCCATGCATATCACTCCAACACTGAGGAGTGTGAGAATTGTGAAGGATATGCTATGACTGATGTCCAAAATGTTCTAAAATTTCATGCCAAAACTTTTACTGATTTTAATCTACCACGACCAAAAAGAAAGCCACACATGGCCCCACAATACAACAAGGATGATGAGTTAAGAAGAGCTCAGCAAATGAAAGCTACTTTATATGACCAACAACTTTTGGCCTATAATGCTATCAATCAAGCTTTACACGATAGAAGTCTACAACCTAAGTGCTTTTTCATCGATGGCCCAGGTGGCAGTGGGAAAACATACCTGTATGATTTATTAATTCATGAACTAAGAGGAGAAGGCGAAATTGTCTCACCTGCAGCCAGTACAGGGATTGCAGCTAACTTACTGCAAGGAGGAAGAACCATCCATTCGCTTTACGGCATACCAATTCCAATAAATGAAACATCCGTTTCCAGAATTAAAAATGATACAGATGCTGCACAACATTTGAAAAGTACCAAACTTTTCATTATTGACGAGTCCACTCTGTTATCTAAATATGCATTGCATGTGATAGATCAACATTTACGGGATGTCATGACAACAGATATCTCCAAGAAAAATACAACACCTTTTGGAGGGAAAGTCATTGTTCTGGGAGGAGACTTTCGACAGTGTCTCCCTATCATCCCTCATGGTACAAGAACAGACATTGTAGAGAGTTGTATTAAATACTCACGACAATGGCAGCTTTTCACTCAATTGCCACTCTTCAACAACATGCGCTCCATTGATCCTGATTATAGCAGTTGGTTACTTCAACTGGGAAATGGTGAATTGTCCAATGATTTCAACCTTGGAGATGATATCATTGAAATCCCACAAGACATGATCTGCACTGGCTCACTCATACTTGCTATATTTGGTGAAAACATTCTCATGGATGTACATAACAATGAAAGCATTCAGATTGCTGCATCACATGCCATTCTTTGCCCTAAAAATGACCATGTGGATATGGTGAACTCTAAGGTTATGGATTGCATTGAATGGTGAATACACTGAATACATTAGTGATGATTCCATTGATCCTGATGAGACTGAAGATCCAGATCAATATCCAGTGGAATTTTTAAATTCACTCACACCAACGGGAATGCCTTCTCATCGCCTCAAATAAAAAATCGGTACCATTGTCATGCTTTTGCGCAACTTTAACAGCAGAAAAGGTCTTTGCAATGGGACTCGCTTGATTGTCATTGCTTTGTTTGACAATATGATTCAAGCAAAAGTCATTACTGGGTCTGCAGAAGGAAATATGGTGTTTATTCCAAGGATTGATTTATTTTCCATCAGAGACTGGCTTACCTTTCAAGTTAAGACATCGACAATTTCCCGTAAAGCCTGCTTTTGCCATGACCATCAACAAATCCCAAGGCCAAACACTGGAGAAAGTAGGGATTTTTTTGCCAGAACCCGTTTTTGGACATGTACAGTTATATGTGGCTTTTTTCACGAGTGAAAAGACGATGCAATGTTAAGGTGAAAGTGCTGGATACACCCATTCAAGGCAAATTGCTGCCCAATAGTGAAAAACTCTTTACTAAAAATATTGTCTATAAGAATATTTTGGCTTGAACTTTTGCCTTTTACTAAACTGCTTTTCATTTATTGGGAACAAAAAAGACTAAAAATATCAAAACAAAAAAAAATTAGCTTAGTCTTTCAAAATATTTTGCTTTTACTTACATTCTTCATATCATATATTAGTATGAACACAATTTTATGACAACATGAGAGATGTGTATCATCCAAATGTCTGCAATGGATGATAGAAACCACTGTTTTAAATTCCAGCACTATAGGTGCTGAGAATTTTTTTTTCTCTTTTTGCATAGGGAGAGGTTTTTGTGAACAGCTGAGAGACGGGTGGGACGGCTGTTCACACACATCTCATTTGCAAGGTGTGTTCTCCACATTTAGATAGATAGGGACAAACCTAAATTCTCATTTGGATTTTACCACGGTATTTTTTTCAGATTTTTGTACATTTTTGAGTAATATACTACACTAGCTGTAGTACCCGGCTACGCCCGGGTTAATAAATAACTGCTGTTAGCTATAACAAAATAGAATTTGAATATGTCATATTAATGACCTGTAGGAAAATAGAAGCTGAGCTGTGATTGGTTGCTATAGGCAGCCTAATAAATCTCCAGCCAACAGTAAACCCACCCCCTGGCCAGGCAGTATGTTACCTCACACATACACATAATAGACAGCTCATGTGACTGACATCTGCCTTAATTCCCTATATGGCACATGTGTTGCACATTGGCTGTTTTTAATCAGATGTTTATGTTTGGAAAACAAAGATAGCACACGTATGAGGCGAGTTGTGTGAGGTGATTTGTGCACATCTGTGTCTGTCTGTGTGGTGTGTGTGTCCCTGGGGTGTGTATGTGTGTGTCCCTGTGGGGGGGGGTATGTGGGTGTGTGTCTCTGTTGTGTGTGTCTCTTTGTGGTGTGGGGTGTGTCCCTGTGGGGTGAGTGCATGTGTCCCTATAGGGTGTGTATGTGTGTGTGTCCCTGTGGGGGGGTCTGTGTGGTGTGTGTGTTATCTGTGTTGTGTGTGTCTCTTTGTGGCGTGTGTCCCTGTGGGGTGAGTGCATGTGTCCCTAATAGGGTGTGCATGTGTGTGTGTCCCTGTGGGGGGGGGGTGTCTGTGTGGGGTGTGTGTGTCTCTGTTGTGTGTGTCTCTTTGTGGTGTGTGTGTGTCCGGGTGAGTGCATGTGTCCCTATAGGGTGTGCATGTGTGTGTGTCCCTGTGGGGGGGGTCTGTGTGGGGTGTGTGTGTCTCTGTTGTGTGTGTCCTCTTTGTGGTGAGTGTGTGTCCCTGATGGGTGAGTGCATGTGTGCCTATAGGGTGTGTATGTGTGTGTGTCCCTGTGGGGGGGTCTGTGTGGTGTGTGTGTATCTGTGTTGTGTGTGTTTTCTTTGTGGTGTGTGTCCCTGTGGGGTGAGTTGCATGTGTCCCTATAGATGTGTAGTGTGTGTGTGTCCCTGTGGGGGGTTGTGTGTGTGTGTGATGTGTGTGTGTCTCTTTGTGGTGTGTGTGTCTGTTGGGCGTGAGTGCAGTGTCCCATAGGGTGGCGCTATCATGTGTGTTCCCTGTGGGGGGGGTCTGTGTGGTGTGTGTGTCTGTGTCATGTGTGTCTCATATGTGGTTTGTGTGTGTCTTCCTGTCGGGTGAGTTCATGTGTTGCTATAGAGTGTGTGTGTGTCCCCTTGGGGGTGTGTGTGTGTCTCTATATTGTGTGTGTCTCTTTGTGGTGTGTGTGCGTTTGTTCGGGTGCGTGGTGAGTATCCAATGTTGGGGCTGCACCTTAGCGACTATACACTTGCTGTTACTCTTTGTGTGCGTGTGTTGTGTATACATGTCCCCGTGCGTGGTGAATATCTCATGTTGGGGCCCCACCTTAGTGACTATATGCTGGTATGTGCTGTTAGTCTTTGGCGCTATCATTAAGCCCCTCTCATTCACAACTGTCAACTGGTAACTGTCACTTTTTCCCCATTATGTAGATAGGGCCAAAATGGTTTGGTGAACTGGAACGCGCAGGGTTAAAATTTCGCCTCACAACATAGCCTATGACGCTCCCGGGGTCGAGACGTGTGACTGTGCAAAATTTTGTGGCTATAGTTGTGACGGTGTAGATGCCAATCCCGGATATACACACATACACACATTCAGCTTTATATATTAGATTTTAAGTGTTCATCACAAAGTACTAACCAACTACAAACTTAATGTAATTTCCATGATTGCATGTATGCAATGTGTAGTTTACTTGCGGTGTGTGCAGACAACGTAGTTGCGACAGTGTCAGTCACATCAACTGCAGTCACCTGTGGTTTGTTAGTGGCTGCATTTGCTGCACCTGCCGAAGCCACGTTCGCTCCATTTACCGCACGTTAACTACAGTTTTTTTAGGCATTGCACGGAAATTGCTGCAAGTCTGTCGCCGGTAACTACTTCTGTATCAAATTTTAAAAGTTTTTTATTTTAATCAAAATCCTTACAAAAATCTAAGAAAAATGCTGACTTAAAATTTTATCAATTCGGATTTAGTTAGAGTAGGTCCCATCAGATGTAAGGGCATCTTGACGCGATTGGTGGGCTGACACAAATGGCCAATAGACAGAATACTAATATTAATTTCTGAAAGAAACTTTGAGAAATTAACACGTATTGCTACTTTGTGTTCTAAGACCCTTACAACATAATACTTCAATTGTCCACAAATGATATCTACTATGCAAACATATGTAGTTGATGGAAAGATATCATGGAATAATTGGATTATTAGTTAAAACTCTAATTTAATAAACTATACACCGATTCTAGAATCCCGATGCAATCGCATCGGGCTCACAGCTAGTTTTAACATAATTTGCACCAAAAAAACCTGGTTTTCATGACCTGCGCTTTTTCATTATGTGTTTTTAAACACTTTCGATACTTTGGCTGATGAGAAGTATGGATTATTGGGGAAGGGTCACAGGCTAGCATTCAAAACAATGTGCTAGAAATGTAGCGCACTTATACTTATATAAAATACACACACAAAATACTCCATTGAAAAAAAAAAAAAAGTGTTGTAAACTTTGATAAATCTAGTGTTAAGATTATCTTGTCTAAGGGTGCCTCCCTGGTGCGGGCGAGAGTGTGTGATTTGTGCGCAGGCATCCGCCTGCGCACAGATGACATATGGGAGTGAATGGGTGCGCACGGTCATGCGCTGACAAGCGCAGCACCGTGCGCTCCCATTCTAAACATAGGGGCTTGCGGTGCTGCGTTCACATTGCAGATCCCCTCAGCAGAACACTGCGGAGGGGAACGCTAATGTGAAGGCACCCTAAGGCTGGCTTTACTCTACTTCTGCCTACACGTCTTCATAACAACAGGGGAATATGGAAGGGAAAACACATCACTGTACGTTTAGAGTTTGTGCACTTAGACTTTAAATGTAAAAATATTAGAAGTTTAATAAACAACATAATTGTTAATAATAAAGCTGGGAAGATTAATTTGTGGGACTCCGGTCCATCAGCCAGGTTAGAACCCTCTGGCCACTGCACAGGAGGCTCAAAAATCTTTTACCTTCTGGCGATCGGCTGCGGCCTATGACTAGCCGAGCTGGCACAAAGTCATCATTGCAGCATGACATACAAATGATGTTGCACCAGTCTGATCAGTCAAAAGTCACATTGTGCATTCCTGAAGGTAGGAGATTCATAAGTGTCTAATCCAGCGGCCAAAACTACTGATCTGGTAATGGACTAGTCTCACAAACCAATCTAGTTAATGATTAAAATGTTTGTACAGCATATAACATAGCCATGTGTATGTACTGTAGATTAAATAGCATGAATATATAGAGGGTTAAATCCTTCACTGCGATAACCAATTGAATCAAAGTTGAAATGGATTTTCCAGATTCATACAAAATTTGGTCAATGGCTAATGATAAAAGTGCCCATCGGGTGTAGCCTGCTATATATCTATGATGTTCTAGTTGGTCTTTGTTTACTTGTCTACAGCAATGACTTGCCTGTCTATACATGTGAACACTGCAATCACAGGCAACTAGTGGTCTCGTACTCTACAAAACAAACCTGTGACTGGCTGCAGTGGTCACATCAACACTGCAGTCAAAAAATTAGCAAGGAGCAACAGGGTGGCATTTCAGGATATGTTTGGTAAGTATAAGTACCGGTACACAGAACATTCATCCAGAGAATGGCAGCAACTCACCGGGCAGGTTTCAGCAGTGTTTCTTTATTATCTTTTATTCCATGAAAACAGGTGGTTTTTCAGGGGTGGTGGAGGGAGGATGGGGGTCACAACAACGGGCCGTTTCGTATGGTCTCGTGCTTCGACGAAACACAGGTGCCCCTGAAAGAAGGGAAAGGAGAGCTCTGAGTTGACTTGCTGGTGCCCAGCTGCCCTGAAGTAAGTATAAGTATCGGTACATTTGTCATTGTATCACATTACCTGCATTTGGGGACATTTTTTCTAATTTTGAAAAATCCCTATACTCATTTCAAGTGACTTTTATGTATAGAGTGAATTAGCATAATTTTCTACATTGATTTTCTTTTATCTTTCATGAAATCTTGTCAAGATAATATACTTGCTTTTATAATAGAGTGTAATGAAAAGCGTTGAAATGAAAAACACAGGTACTCAATGACTTTATACAACAGAATATGTTAATTGTTGCCACCATGGGCGTAACAATAAGGGCCGCGACTGAGATGGTGTCCGGAGGTACAGGGACCCGCACCTGCGTCACTTGAATGTGCGTTCCCGAGGATGCACATCCATGTCACAGCGTTGACAGCGTACTTATGCTTGCCAAACATATCCTGAAATGCCACCTTGTTGCTCCTCGCTAATTTTTTGACTGCAGTGTTGATGTGACCGCTGCAGCCAGCCGCTATAGGACCAGTGTGTCAGGGAGCCTCCTGCATCCTTGGGGCAGGCCTATTCTTATAATGCCTCCGCCGCCACCCATCGCTTCCTCTTACCTTTATTTCCATGTGTGTTACACAGTGGAACACATAGTAGGCTGGTGCCACCTCCTCCACACTAGGAGCAGGCTGAACTTCCTGCTTTATGCGTTCCACAGTGGAATGCACGCTGGCACGGCCTCCTCCTGTGTTTTCAGTTTTTGTGAGGAGACCAGAGCTGCGTGTAACCGGGAGGGGTAAGTACAGATTTATTTTTTTAATAAGTGGGTACACTGTGGCCAGTAGGAGGGGGATGCATTATACTACATGAAGTGTTATGAGGCTGCATTATAGCATAATGGAGGACTATGAGGCTGCATTACACTATAATGGAGGTCTATCAGGCTTCATTATACTATATGTAGGACTATGGAGGCTGCATTACAATGTAATAGAGGATGAAGGACTATGAGGATACATTATACTACAATGGAGGACTATGAGGCTGCATTGAACTATAATAAAATACTATGAGGCAGCATTGTACTAAATGGAGGGCTATGTGGCTACATTATACTGTATGGAGAAGGCTATGAGGCTGCATTATACAGGACGGGATGAAGTGCTATGAGCAGTGGTGTAACTACCATGCCGCGGGCCCCGGTGCAAGATTTGCTCCAGGGCCCCTCATGTGAGGAGCGGGGGGGTGCTAGAGAATTTTCAGTGCTGTGTATGTACCCCCGTGTATGGAGGGAGCGGGGGGGTGCTAGTGGGATATTTGCAGCTGTGTTTGTCCCTAGTGCGAGCGCCGTGAGGCTCCAGTTGTCCCGCCGTCTGCAGTGAGAGGAGAGGGGCGGGCACAGCTGCAGGAAGTGGGGCTTCTCTCACACTTCCCGTCCTCCCTCCTCTCCTCGTCTCGGGCCAACGCTTATCGCGGTCGTGGCGGCCGGCTGTGAGCATGGGGCACGGAAGCCCCCCCAGAGGACCGCGGTAGTTACGCCACTGGCTATGAGGCTGCATTATATTATATGAAGGATAATGGGGGTGCATTATATTAATTGGTCGATAGGGGCGGAAGGAGGAGGACCTAATATACCAGGATGGGTACATATATACCAGTATAAAGGCCATATTCCAGTTTGAGGACAATATATGGCAGGATGAGGGACATTAATGCATAATGAAGGGGGAGAGGGGTCAATTTGTGTGTCTTTATAGGATGTAGAACGTTGCATGGGGGTTCTAAATTTTGCACTGGGGTCCATCAGATTTTAATTACGCCACTGGTTGCCACCATAAAATTTTACAGTATTATATATTTTCCTGTGTGCTGCAAACAAATGTCTGTTCTTTTTAGCTAGTCTCGTAGGACACGTCACATGAAAAATTTAACTGGTGTAGAGGCGATACATTTTCCATTTATTTAACATTGATAACGGTAAGTTGGATGCTTTACACTGGCAAGTATTAATACAAGAGATTAGCGGATTGATCTGTGGAGGATCAAATTTGAAGAAAAATTTCCTGAAATTTGTGGTTCTATGTAAAATTGAACACTATGCTTATGGCAAAAAATAAACTACAAATAGGGACATCGGTTTACACCAATGGAAGAAGCTCAGAACACAGCACAGGCATAGAAAAAGGCCTAACAATTGTGGTGTAGTACTTCAGTGAAAATGATATGCACAAACCAAATGTCTTTTTTTTCAAAAAAGAGAATTCTTCATAATCCTGAAACATAAGCACTACTGTTAACCTACCAAAATGGGTGCACTGGTTAAAATAATTTTTTATCCGCTTCATTGCATTAATTGTCTAGACACACACACTCCCCCCGCTTGAAGACAGGGGCAGGTTGCTTGCTTTTGGAATGTGATTTTACACAGACACGCACATGGTAACATTGTTTTGAATTTTTGACTTTCAGTCTCCATATCTCGCCATCCACTGCAGCTTTGAGCATTAGACTACCTTCCTTTTATAGATAATCATCTTGGCTCTCCCATACATAAATTTTATTTGCAACTGTTTAGCATATGATTAGTTATGAAGATTATTGTCATGTCACTGCATTGTTACTGTTTTGTTACTGGTGTTTAAGAAACCTGTATACCATAAACTGCAATCTGTTCACACATTCCCCAATAGTTCAGTGTGTTATTAGATAGATTCCCAAACAAAAAGTCACTGGTTCAAATCGAGGAGCAACCATGAAGATTTCCAAAGAAGAAAAAAAAGCATCATCCAGTTCATAGCGGTCTCTTGACCAAGAAAATGGCCAAACTGCTTATATGTGAGCGCCATGTCAGTTGGAAAATACAAAATGAAGTTCATCCATTCAAAGGTCAAGAGGTGGTTGTCCAGCTAAAATACCGGAGTCAACAAGTCAATTCATCACAAGGTCTATCAGTTTTTGGCACGATAAACACGGCAGTGGAGATGGCTCATATGCTATGTAATAGTGAGATCACAAATGTCCATGCAAGCATTGTACAATGCACGTAACAGAAGTCTGGAATGGTGGCCTGGAGAAATGGTGAAGAAACCTCAACTTCAATATCGTCAGCTTGCGTTTGCAAAAAGTATGAAAAGTAGACAGTAGAACATTGGGCATAATTGATATTTGGTGATGTGACGAAAGTCAGTACTGTAGGCTTGTCTCTGATGGATGCAAATAGGTCTGGAAGAAACAAGGGAAAAAGAGGCTAACTAATTGAGACATGAACTGTCAAGTTTGGTAGAGGAATTCTGATGATATGGGTTGTTTCACAGCCAAAGGTATTGGATACTTGACCAGCATCGATGGTGGTCTCAATGCTGAGCTTAGTTACTGCGTACACTCGAGTGCTATGGGTATGAAAGGGACAACATAGTGCTCCAGCAATACATTCACCCAAAACATACATCAAGATTTCCAAAGAAATGCTTCGATGGCAATGAAGTATAGCTGATTGATTGGCCCCCAGACCTCAATCCAATCGAACACTTGTGGGTAGAGTTGAAGGAAAAGCTGTATACATACCCAAGCGCGTTGACCAGTAGGCACCGACATTGGGAACATCTAGAACAGACATGGGATAAAATTTTGGTCGAGTCTGATTGAATCTGATTGAGAGCATGCCCAGAAGGATTCAGGCAGTGATGAAAATCAAATATGGATTTGCAAAATAAAATGAAACAAATTTAAATTTAGATTATAGGAGAAAAACAGTAAGAATGCAGTGATGTGACAAGGATCTGCATAACTAATCACATGCTAAATAGATTCAAGTCAAATTTATGTATGAGATAGCCAAGAGAATAAATGAAGGTGGTCTCGCGCTCCAAGCTGTTGGTGAGATAGGGAGCCTGAAAGTCAAAAGTTAAAACATTGTTACCATCTTGCTCATCAGTGTACATGGGTCTGTTCTCACTCCTATGATGACAATATGAAAGAAGCTCTTCAGGTTAAGGTATCTTTATGGTGCTCGGTTGCAGTAAGAAATATTTGGCTGGTTAGGTGATAAAACAGTAGATTTCACATTGCTACTTGGGGCTCTACCTGCAGTTCCATCACCTTTTGACAGCAAGAATAGTGCAGCATGTAGAAAACCACAACGGACCCTATTAAAAACAATGCGAACTATCAGGCTCTCCAGTGATCTGTAGTGTGACAGATCTGGTACAGTGGTTCTTCATTATAAATAGATTTTTATAGAACAGGTAGTTCAAGGGAATAACATCAAACCTTAATGTATCATGGATGATATTATACCTGCCCTTGTTTTTACTTTGTACATTCTTGGATAATCTTTCTAGGTTAATCACAGCCACTATTCTTTACTTGGTTCTGTCCACAAATGCTTATTGTTAACCCCTTCACCCCTAGCGATTTTCGTTTTCCCTCCCCTTCTTCCAAGAGCCATAAAGTATTTATTATTCCGCCAATTTAGAGATATGGGGTTGCTTTTTGCGGGACGAGTTGTACTTTCAGATTAAATAATATATTTTACCATATAGTGTACAGGAAAATGGGAGAAACAATTACACCTTTTTGGGGGGGGGGGTTATTCACTACGTTCACTATATGGTTAAAATAACGTGTTAGTATGATGTCTTGGATCAGTACAAGTTCATAGATTCCAAACATGTATACCTTTACTGTTACATAAGTGGTGAAAAAAAAATGTAAGAAATTTCTAAAACAGAATTGCGCTTTTGAAGACTTTTTCCGTGACCCATAGATTCCTCATTTTACGGGATATGGGGCTGTGTGATGGTTTATTGCTTGCATCTTGAGCTGACGTTTGTAATGATACAATTTTTGTGTATATATGATGTTTTGACCGCCTGTTATTGCATTTTATTGCAATGTTGCGGTGACAAAAAAAAAATCATAATTTTAGCGTTTGGACTTTGTTTTTGTGTTTTTTTTTTTTTTTTTTTATTATGAATAGGGTAAAAGGGGGGTGATGTGAACTTTTTTTTTTCATATTTCTAAAAAGTTTTTTTATTTTCTCTTTATTTTACACTGGCCACTAGAGGGCCACAGTGCTGCACAGTCCGATTTTTTGTCCTATGTACTGAAAAGCTACAGCTCTTCAGTACATAGCACAAATGATCACTATCGGTGGATGCTGGCACTTGCCAGCCATCCAGAGAAAGTGATCATACAGCTTCCTGGGTCACTACAGGACCCCCAGGTTCTGTAGCTAAAAGATCGAGATCCCGTGATCGCTTCACAAAATAAGATTTTGACAATGCATATTTTTACCAAGCCAAAAATGCAGCATCTTATAGTCCCAGCATAGTGGATCTCCTGCTCACTGTGCTTTTTCTTTTATTACGCTGCGTAAACAGACCTGTGGGGGTGTGTTTGAAATCTGCAACATGCTGTTTTATAATACAGGTACATTGTTCTATATGCAGATTTTCTGATTAGAATTGCATTAGACAGAGGAAACACGCAGGTAAAAAAAAGCATATATGTTTTTGGTGCAATTCTTCTGTGGAGGTGCACTTAAAATGCATGCAATCCGTACATGACTCTATCAAAGTTTGTCAAAGCCAAATGACAGGAAGTATCAAAAGCAAAGCAGCTTTGTTTGAAACATGACATAACAAGAAGAGACGAAAACTGCAGCATCAAAACAAGTAAAAAAAAATGCAATAAAAAAATGCAAGTAACCAAATTTACCTAATGAAGAAGAAATGCTGCATAAAATCTGAATCATTAAAAACTCACCAAGTGGCAGTGTAGCCTACACATAGAAAAATAAAACATTGTCAGTGTCCGCAGCATAAATTGAAATATGCTACATATTAAATTTTCTGCCCCCCCCCCCCCTTGTTTTCGCTCAGTCGAGTGCTACAATCGGTCATTCTATGGATCATCACTTGTCATTGAGTTCTATCTCGCATTGCTTCTTCCAATTCATATGCAAAAAGGGATAATGAGGGCATCACTCATTAATTTGGGATCTCCCTAGAGCAGAGTTGGACAAAGTTTGGCCTACAGGCGACATCCAGCCCATTGGACCGAGACAGCCAAAGGTCTGAAACCAGTGGCTGCTGGGCCACACAATGCCCACCGCATATGTCCCAATATCAATGCTATCTGTATCCTCATGATGTATATAGTGGTCAATTCATTGATGAAGGACAGAGCCAAAAGCTCTTGTTCCACTAATCACCGTGTGCAACTGAGACAGAAGACAAGTTGAAATCAGGTAATTGCGTCTGCTGTGTCAGTGAACTGGAGACAAATAGTTGTGGATAAATAGCGCAATAGGGTCTTACCCAAATAAAAAATAAGCAAACGAATGGAGCTTGTTTGCTCACCTTGTAGGGTTGTGTGACACACAACCAGTAGAAAAGACATAATACAGCTGTTGCAGAATGCACAGGAACCAGAATTAAATTGTAGACTTAATCTGCACTGCTGTATGAAGATGAAGGTCCAGAACCACTGAATAAAGTATGGTGTTTTTTTTCAAGCCATGGAGACCCAAGTTCGTCATGATGACTTCTGGGTCACCTGACTACGGGACGCCTCGCATCATGCCTGCAAAATGATCTCTGAGGCTTCTGACAGTGCAGCTCTGACTGCTGCACTATATTGCAAGTATCGAGCATTGCAAAACAGTACGGCTGCGATTAGAGCAGCAGAAGGTAATGTGCATATAGAAACCAAGTAACAAAAAAAAGTTTTAAAAAACATTTAAAAAATAACGAAAAATAAAAAATTTCCAATAGTTATATGTATGTAAATAATTAAAAAAACGACACATATTTGGTATCGCCATGTCTGTTACAGCCCACACTATAAAACTTTCACACTAGTTAGCCCCTCAGGGAACACCGTAAAAAAAAAAAAACTTCCGGATCCAGCGTGGCTGTAACGGGGTGAGGAAGCTCCGTGCACCACCCGACTACAATAGATCATTGGTCCACACCGACCCCTGCATGGAGCCCACTGGCACTGCCACTCAGCAGAGCACCGCGGACCGCTGGCTCTGGAGCACAAGCGGCGGGGAGAAAGCAGCCGCAACGGACCATAGCCGCGCCACAGGGATCACCAAAATGGCGGCGGCACAGAGTGCAAAAAAGAAAGATGGGACTGCCGGCACAAAACCACAAAGGTTAGACCAAGGGGAAGCAGGGGGATTGCACACAAACCTCACAGGAGACCCCCGCTCTGATATAGCTATGACAGGAAGAGCTGTTTTAGAGACTATATTCTCTGAAGACTGCAGGCAGTTGGCAAAGGAGGTAGCTGAGTACCTCACTTGGGATATTAAAGATGCAGTGAGGGAGCAGTCAAGAGGTGCACTAGAGGAAGTACATGAGATATCAGCCCAGCATGCCAACAGGCTGGAATACCTGAAGCAAAGGGTATCAGACATGGAGGATAGAGTGATTAAACTGGAACAGGAGCTGGAGTCATCCCAAAAACAAAATGGCTGGATGAGGGATAAATTGGAAGACCTGGAGAATGGGTCACAGGGAAACAAACCTCCGGATTGTGGGGCTGCCTGAATCTGTCACATACCAGTAGCTGAATGATCTCTTTGAACATAAACTACCCAAAGCACTAGGCATACAGGACAATTGCAGAGTGGAGAGGGCGCAGAGTGTGGGACCTCCCAGTGGGGAAGCCCCTAGAGGCCCAACCTCAAACATCAGCAGAAGGGACGGCCAACAACCCCAAAAAACCAGGCAGGCTATAGCCAAATACCTGGATTTTAAAGACAAAGATAAGATACTGCGCCAATTCAGAGCCAGAAGACAGCCACTTATGCTTTAAGACCAGAAAGTGGTACTTTATGAAGATTTCTCCGTAGAAGTAACTAAAAAAAGTAAGGCCTTCAGCGAGATTTGTAGCCTCCTCTATAAACGGTAAAAAAGGAGAGAAAGTGAGCGTTTTTCAACAAAGTTTTTTTTTACTTTTTTCGCAGTGCCATAAAGAACAAAAAGCTGGTTCACTAGGGGCAAAACAATGACCACCGCACATTGTAGATGGCATACAAATTGTACAGGGAACAAAGTATATATTACATGCGACATGCAAGGCTAGTAGGGAAGAAGTCTCCCAAACATCTGTAGTCAAAAAGTGGTACAATTCAGTAATAAAGTGCAAGTGCATTGATATCAAATTAATGGCCACTTTACACACACCAACTTATCTGTCCAACTTCTGAACAACTTACTGGTTGCAGTGAAATCATGGACACATTGTTCCATTTGTACACAGCCACAAAATGGAGCAATGTGTCCATGATTTCACTGCAACCAGTAAGTTGTTCAGAAGTTGGATAGATAAGTTGGTGTGTGTAAAGTGGCCTTAACAACTGATGCACACATCAGTATCCCTCCAGCAATGCAAAGTTACAAATCAGCAGAAACTATTGTTCCATATACACTATTATATCAAATTAACAACAGATGCTAATATCAAGATCCCTCCAGCAATGCAAAGTACAAATCAGCAGAAATTATTGCTCCATATTGCAATGTCACTTTATGGTAGCTCCAAGTAGTTGTTTACCATCCTGATTTCTTTTCATGTGTGTGAGCGCTGCATTGCTTCTGCTCTCTCCCTCCGGGGGGCGTGGCGTCTACGTTGTGGCTGGCATGTCTGGGAGTCATGGTGACGCGTCCTGCTCGCGGACATGCGCATTACATCTGCCGCACTGACGCCGCGTCACTTCCGGTTGCGATGGGGAGACCGGAAGTGTATGTAGCGCTATGTACACAAGCGCACATGATACGTGTTTTAATCCTTGTTTTTTTATATAACATATATTGTTTTACTGTGTTTAAGATAACTACCCCCATGACATATTTAAAAGAACCGATATTGAACAGTAACATGGCAATTATGTGCCGAAAAAAGTACTGATTGTTACTACTAGATTTAATATGATCAAATCCCTGTTTCCCACCCTTTTCCTTACCCTTGTTTTTAAACCCTTAGTTACTGAGAAAGCCTATTTGTAACTAGATATTCATGGAGTTTACAGCTATGTGAATTGTATAATAATTGACTTATTTTGTATTGTACTTTTATAAGGTGTTATAACACTTTCCTCTTGCACATTTTATATTTGCCGTACTTCTGATATTTTTCCCATTCTGTCAATTTGTTTACCCAATGTACCCTTCAATTCTACAATGTTGAAGAAGATTGTTGAGAATGAAGACCATTTTCTTCTTTATGTGCCTCTGGGGCAGCGGGGTATAGAATTATCCTCCATCCTTTAAGAATCGGGATGAAATCTTATATTAATCTCTATACGGGCTTCCAATTTCCAGCTCTCAGCAGGCTTTCCAAACAGTCACTATCGTTGTACCTCAAGGTGGAAATGATATGAAAATCTCCCAGGAGATTAACGTCTTCGGTCGTCAATTGCCCCATGGAAACGTACCAACCGCGTCTACACCCCACTGACAGCCTTGTATCAGGAAGAGATCCATTTACCAAGTCAGTTAGACGGATTTGATCTTATTAAGCTCAACCATGATTTCTGTGCTCCAGAGTTCCATGGTATTTTGCAAGTACCATAGTCCGGATCATGCGCTGGTTTTGCGTTCCGCACTTGGAACGACAGGCGTCTTATGTGGTTATCCTATTGTGACCGAAGATTGAAGCCCAACTTAGCCCTACCCTAAATGCGCAAATGAAATGTCCTCCCCCTTCTTTCACATATTTCTCTAACTGTTATTCCATCTGACAAATTTAGATTGTATGTCTGGGTCAAAAGTGTTCGTACATCTGTGGATAGGCCTATCTCCAACTTCAGGGAGCAGTCTGTTCTTATAACTGCATATAGGAAGAATTAGTTTGATGTTGTAAGTAAAATTCCACTCATTGTTGATGTATGTCTGCTCCATGACAAGGTAAATCAATGTGTACGGATTGTGAAGTGTTAAAATGGTGTCTGTAACCAAAATTTGTACTGTATTTCCATGTCTGGGCCACAGCTTGGGTTCGTAGAGGGAAGAGGAGTATTACTTTCACTTGCACTTTGCCTTCCACAATTTTGTACATTTTTACTCCACTCTGACACTGAGGCAGCACTGCCTGAACCCACAGTTCTAACGTTTGGGGTTTTCCATGGTAAGCCAAAGTTTTTTTCGCGCCTGCTTGCAATGAGGCCACGGTGTCCCTGAAAACTAAAGCCGTCTTCATAAGGGGCGGTAGTGAGGGGCCTGGGACATGGAGTGATGACACCAAACTCCAGGGGCTGCATAATTCACTTTCCAAAGGAAAGTCTGAGTAACTACTGGTCCCCCTCATCCAATCCAGAACATGTCTGGACAAACACGCCAGATTATAGCCCCGAATATTGGGAAAGTTGAGACCCCCCTCCCCTATCGGTAGCATAAGTGTGCTCAGTCTAATCCTCGGTTTCCTTCCCCTCCAAATGAATCTGGTGAATAGAGTGTTGAGTCTGCGGATATCAAGGTGTTTCAGTAATAGAGGAAGGGTTTGGAGAGGGTACAGCAGTCTAGCAAAAGGGATCATTTTGACCAGGTGGCACCTTCCAATTAGAGACAATGGGAGTCCTTCCCATCTTTTTAGTTCGTTTTCAATTTTGGTTATTAAAGGGTTGTAGTTTAGATGATAAGTGGAACCTCCCGATCTAGCTATGTTAATCCCCAGATACTTTATAAATGTTTTAGCTATTGGGATGCCATGAAGCGTCCGAGGGGAAGCCGATCCTCCATTGTTGTGGACACCATCTCCTTCCCGTAGAAATAGGATTTCGGATTTAGATTTGTTTAAACTAAATCCTGAAAAACTGCCGAATTCCTCCAGACACCTCAGGACGTCTGGTAAGTCTCTCTGTACATTACCGAAATATAGCGCTATGTCGTCTGCAAATAAGCTTGTTCGCAACATCTTGCGCCCCATCTTAATGCCCTCAAAAAGCGTGTCTGAGATTAGCCTCCCTGCCAACGGTTCTATTGCCAGGTTGAAGAGCAAAGGGGATAACGGACATCCCTGGCGAGTGCCCTTGCCCAGTGGAAAGACGATCCGGTGCTTTTAATCACCGGACGCTATATAAGGACATGATGGGTGTCTGGGTGCTACTAAACACTCCCCCCTGATGAAGCATACTACATAGAGGAAACGTACGTTTGGGACAGTGAGCGGGGGATCCTCCACTGTGGGGTAAAGACTCTGACATTACTTGCACTATGTTTATTGCAGCACGGTAATGGGACAGGTTTGTACATGGTACTCCTTGTTTCCTTTAACATGTATATGGAGCAATGGTTTCTGCTGATTTGTAACTTTGCATTGCTGGAGGGATACTGATATTAGCATCTGTTGTTAATTTGATATAAATGCACTTGCACTTTATTACTGAATTGTACCACTTTTTGACTATAGATGTTTGGGAGACTTTTTCCCTACTAGCATTGCATGTCGCATGTAATATATACTTTGTTCCCTGTACAATTTGTATAACATCTACAATGTGCGGTGGTCATTGTGTTTGCCCCTAGTGAACCACCACTGCGAAAAAAGTAAAAAAAAAACTTTGTTGAAAAACACACACTTTCTCTCCTTTTTTCTTCTTTTTTGCTATGTATTTTGGAGTCTGTGGGATGGAGTGATTATACATCACTACCGTCCTATTACAGATCGTATGGAATTATTATATTTAATCCTCTATAAACGGGGTGTCCAATTCCAGCTCCCCTACCTGGCCACCCTTAAAACAAGAAACACGGATGGTTCCTTCAAAGTGTGGAAAGACTCAGAAGAAGCGCTGCGGGCATTCACGACTCCCTCTGCAAGATCCCCTAATGGACACCGTGACAAGTCTGAGGCTAGCCCCACTCGAACGAGCCAGAGGAAGAATCGAGAGTCCACCAGGAAGGATCCCAGTTAGCAATAATATACATCAGAATTAAAGACTGAACCATGACAGTCTCACCTGCACTTCAATTCCAGAAGTATTTTTACACCCAGGAGCGGAGACTCCAACGTGCGACAGACTCAGGACACTTTTGCACACTTATTGGAACTGGACAGGCGTCTTCATGATGGCATATCCTAATTAACCTGGTTCCGCCCCCTCAACTTTCCGCCCACTACCCCCTTCCAATCCCTCTGTCATATCCTCCCCCCTTTTTTATCCTCTTCTTTCCTTTAACAGGTTGCATTCTGGCTAACCTCCTGTGATACTGAGTTGGAGAATGGCGTCTGAGGGCGAGTGAGATGACTGCGATGGTTTGACACCACAAACCTCTACATATATGTAGGTATATATTTGTTATTCAATTTTTCTTTTTGCTACAAAGGTCTACCGTGTTACAGTAGCCGATAAAACAATTGTGACATTGATGTCGGGCTGGTGAAAGGGAAGTGGTCAGTCACACCGGAAAAAATGGAAGTGAATTTCAAATGTGTGACTCGGGGCAGAAGGGGGAGAGGGAGAGTGGGGAACAGAGGGGAAGGGGATGTTCAGGTAGTTTACCATGTTGGAACATTTGGCTTCAGATTAAGTTTTTATTTGTCTATTGTTAAACGATGCAATCTAGCTGTTACACTCAGGTCACGCCACATGTCTTGCAACGCCACCCATCTGTAACCCCTCGGGGTCTGCCGCAGGGTTCCAGCGCCCTCTGCTGGAATAGCGCCGCTCAGCTCCTCACTTCCGAGGCTACTGCTTGAGCGCATGAAACTCCATCTCCAAATCAGTGTATGCTGGAGAGGCTGCAGGGATCGTGCTCCTCCCCTCAGCCAATCACCAAGCCTCTGTGTCCTGCCAATCAGGACTGCCCTGCTGATATATAAGCTTCCTGTTTCCTGTCAGTCTTTGCCAGGGCAATTTCTATGTAGTGGACTTGCTAATCTTGGTCTGGTCAGGTTGTTCCTTAATTGGCTTGATATCTGATTACTCTGTGTTCCTTCCCGCAGATTCCTCCCGTGCCGGCTCCTCGCTGACTCCAGTGGTCTCTGTCTGCTTCCCGGACCTCTTCCCTGCTGAAGCGCTGTCTCCAGTCCTGCTCCGGATTCTCAGTGTTCCCGGTTCCCCGTGTCCTATTTCATACCCGGTTGCTGTTTTGTTACCACGTCGCCTGGGGTCGGTTTAACACTCGTGTCCGCTTCATTGGTCCCCCCGAGGTTTGTACCGGCGGTATCCCTGTATAGGGGTCAAGCGCTCCGGGGCCTCCTTCGGTGGTATTCCGGTGCTGCGACCTTGTGGCTCTCCCCTGGGGCGTGGGTTCTTGTTTTATTGTTGTTCAAATAAACCTGTTGACTCTACTGTACTGGTCCGCCTCTCTATCACCCGGTATCAGCATCCGCTCTACGCGGTCCAGTGGGTCCACGTGTGGGGTCCGTCAGTAGGACGTGACACCATCGAGGCCATTGGCCATCCCACTCACAACCACTTTCTTAGACTGTGCATCATAAGACATTCCACCACCATCCATGGTTAAGATTATATCATGGAAAATAAAAGGCCTAAAAACCCCTGAGAAACGGTCTCTAGTGCTTAAACACCTCAAAAGACTGCGGGGCGACATAGTACTGCTCCAGGAGACACACTTACCCCAACAAGACATGTTTCGCATGCACAGACTTTGGGTTGGGGGAGTATATGGATCGGAAGCAAAGGGGAGACAGGCGGGAATGATCACTTTGATCAACAAAACACTCCCACACAAGTTGGTTGCCTATCATCATGATGACCAAGGCCGCCATGTACACATAGCCTAGGAGACCCCCAGTGGAATTCTCAACATATACGCTCCCAACTCCACACAGGATTTGTTTTTCCAAACACTAAGTACAACAATATTGTCAAGCAGCCTCAAGGGCTGCTGTAAGTTATAAGTTATTTTTCTGCTGTTTTATAGGGCCCATTTAGCTCAGAGAGGGATAGGGGGCAGCTAGGAAGGTGCAGGGACAGGTAGTGATAGTGTAGGGGCTTAGATCCAGATGACAGGTTCCCTTTAAACGAAAAGACACTACTGTAACGACCAACCCATGAAAAATAAACAAAATCCTGGGCAGGTTCTATGCTTCCCTTTATAGACCCAAACAAACTGACCCAGCTTTGGGACGAAGGTGGCTGGATGGGATAAAACTCCCAGTGATTGCAGAGGATGATCTAGAAAACTTAAACAGGGAAATAACAGAGGACGAGATATCTGCAGTAATTAGGATATTGAATGTCCAAAAGGCCCCAGGCCCAGACGGCTTGGGCGCCAGCCTATACTAAATTCTAAATGACCAGATTGTCCCACATCTAAAAAATTTATACAATGGCTTCCCGAATGGTCGAACCATCCCTGACCACATGAATGTGACATATATAAAGCTTTTCCCCAAGTGCAACAAACTAAGGGACGACCCTGCCAACTTCCGACCCATCTCCCTGATCAATCAGGATCTAAAGATCTTGGCGAAAATCATGGTGGAGAGATTAGCGAATGCGATTCCCAAACTGTTAGGCCCGGAACAATCAGGATTTGTTAGAGGAAAATCAGAAGTGGGGAACATACAGAGATCTATGATGGTCTTGGAGGTGGTGAGGCTAGGGGAGATACATCAGGGACGGGCTCCTGCCATGGTCATGCTCGACGCAGAAAAAGCTTTTGATAGTGTCGGATGGCCATGGCTGGAACAGGTACTGGACAAATTTGGCATACAAGGAGAGATTAGAAAATTCCTAACATCAATATATACTAACCCCAAGGCAAGAATCCATACGCCAGGCTTCCTGTCGGACATGATATACTTGGGGAGGGGAACACAGCAGAGTTGCCTCCTTTCACCACTTTTGTTCAACCTCGCCATAGAACCACTTTCCAGGTTCATTAACGAGGGACATGGCTTCCAGGGCATAAAGATAGGCGACAGAGAAATAAGGTCCAGCGGATAATATTGTTTTATACATGGGAGACCCAGAAAGAGATTTACCGGGGTTACTAAGAAAATTGGACACTTTTGGGGAGATATCAGGGTTCAAATTAAGTAAATCCAAATGTGAGGCCATGTTCCTCACTCAAGAGACTGCATGTCACAGAGGACTAGAAAGGACGCAAGACAACTTACACAGAATATCACTAGTGAGTAAAGCAATAAAGTACTTGGGGATTTACCTGGAAAGGGATATTTACCAACTGAACTATACCCCCTTAATAAATAAGGACAGGAAATAAAATGGTGGAAAGATCTGCCGTTGTCGCTCTTGGGGAGAACCTATCTAGTCCAGATGATTAGCTTCTCCCGCTTATTATATCCTCTACAGACCCTGCCACTTCTCCTAAGACATGTCGATGTGAACAAACTCAACAGGGCCTTCTCTGATTTTCTCTGGAGGGGCGGAAAATGCAGAATTAGTAGACGCACCCTTATGCACCATGGAAAGGAAAGAGGACTGGCATTACCCAACATTAGAGGATACAATCTGGCATGTATTACAAGGGATATCATCGACTGGATTAGACATACAAGTAAACACTCAGATTATAAATAAAAATTATAATAATTATTATTATATAGTGCCAACATATTCCGCAGCGCTTCACATTCACAATACAAAGCTCACATTTAAACAATCATAAGAGCTTACAATCTAACAATGAGGTGGGGGTGACAAGGTATAGGTGCTCATTTGCAATGATAGTATAGTCAACTTGAGGAGATGGGGAACAGATAGGAGCAGAATAAGTGGCCACAACCCGTTGTATGTGATCCACTTGAGGCGGAGCGGATAGGCTATGTCTAGATGACTGACTAGGGATCATGATAGGCCGCCCTAAAAAGATGTGTTTTTAGGGATCGACTAAAATATTAAAGTTGTGGATAAATCTAATTTTTTGGGGTCGAGTATTCCAGAGAATTGGTACAGCTCGGGAGAAGTCTTGGAGCTGGGAGTGGGAGGTTCGGATTAATGCAGAAGTGAGTCTAAAGTCACTTCCAGAGCGAAGAGAACGGCTGGGGTGATAGACAGAGATGAGGGAGGAGATGTATTGGGGTGCTGCACTGTGAAGAGCTTTGTGGGTGAGAACGAGCAGTTTGAAATGGATCCTATAGTATATAGGCAGCCAGTGTAATGATTGGTATAGAGCAGAAGCGTCTGAGTAACGATTAGCTAGATAGGTAATCCTGGCTGCTGCATTAAGGATGAAGTGGAGAGGGGACAGTCTAGTGCGGGGGAGGCCAACTAAGAGAGAATTACAATAGTCAAGGCGGGAGTGAATCAGGGCCACAGTGAGGGTTTTTGTGGTTTCCAAGGTGAGAAAGGGGCGAATTCTGGAGATGTTCTTCAGGTGCAAGCGGCAAGAGCGGGCGAGAGATTGTATATATGGGGTGAAGGAAAGATCAGAGTCAAACATAACACCCAGACAGCGAGCCTGCTGACTCGGCACTATTGTGCTGCCGCACACTTGGAGAGAGTTGTCATATTTAGGGAGGTTAGTGGAGGGCGGGACCAGGAGTAGTTCAGTTTTGGAAAGATTAAGTTTCAGGTAGAGAGCGGGCATGATATTGGAAACTGCGGTTAGACAGTCATTGGTGTTCTTTATTAGAGCGGGAGTAAGGTCAGGGGAAGAAGTGTATAGTTGTGTGTCAACAGCATAAAGATGGTACTGGAAACCAAATCTGCTGATGGTCTGTCCAATCGGGGCTGTGTAGAGTGAGAAGAGAAGAGGTCCAAGGACTGAACCCTGAGGGACTCCAATAGTGAGAGGAAGAGGGGAAGAAGTGGAGCCAGCAAATGATACACTGAAAGAGCGGTTCGAAAGATAGGAAGAGAACCAGGAGAGAGCAGTGTCCTTGATGCCGATGGAGTGCAGCATGGAGAGTAGGAGATGGTGGTCAACAGTGTCAAAGGCTGCAGAGAGATCAAGAAGGATAAGCAGAGAGTGGTGACCATTACGTTTTGCCGTCAGAAGGTCATTGGTCACCTTGGTGAGAGCAGTTTCTGTAGAATGTAGGGGGCGGAAACCAGACTGTAATGGGTCTAGAAGAGATTGAGTGGAGAGGTAATGAGTGAGGCGGGAGTAGACCAGGCGCTCCAGGAGTTTAGAGATGAAGGGGAGATTGGAAACTGGTCTGTAGTTATTTGTGCAGGAAGGGTCGAGAGAAGATTTCTTTAATAAAGGAGTGATGATAGAGTGTTTAAAGGAGGAGGGGAAGACGCCAGAAGAGAGGGAGAGATTGAAGATTTTGGTTAAGTGAGTGGTGACCACCGGAGAGAGAGACTGGAGTAGGTGTGAGGAGATGGGGTCAGCAGTGCAGGTCGTGCGACGAGAGGAAGAGAGGAGCCTGGAGACTTCATCTTCTGTGACCGGGTCAAAAGTAGTGAGTGAGCCACAGGAAATGTGGGGAGAGGTAGGGGTAACAGCAATTTGAGGTTGGGAGTAGGGATGGGCGAATCTACTCGCTAGGACTCGTTACTCGGCGAGTAGTAAGGGACTCGCAGGACTCGGTACTCTGCGAGTTTCCCAGTGATTACTCGCACGAGTCCAATGCAAATCAATATCAATCCTAGTTTTGTCAGAAACGCTGACAAAACTAGGATTGCCATTGTTTGCATTAGACTCGGCTACTGTGCCAGTGATAGCAGGGAAACCGCAAAGTAACTGCTGTTACATTGCGAGCCGAGTCCAGCTGTCTTCTCTGTGTGCAGGCTGCCAGCTCCAGGGTCCTAGAGCCCGCCTGCTCACAGAGATGATGTAGCAGTGCTGAGATTGTTCTCAGTCTGCTCATTCCCTGTGCATAGACATCTATCTATGCACAGGGGATGTAGCAGAGAGGACATCGCGTTTTGGACTACGTCGGACGGAAGAGGATTTTTTTAATTAAAGATGGAGTCCCTAATGGCTTTTTTTTTTATTTCAAATAAAAAATTTTCTCTGTGTTGTGTTTTCTTAACCCTTTATTGGAGATTCTTAGTGGCTGGGTCAAACGTGGCCTGACATTAAGAATCTCGGGCTTAATACCAGCTTGTATGACAAAGCTGGTATTAACCCCTTTATTACCCAGCGTGCTACCGCCACCAGGGCCACTGGAAGAGCGGGGTTCAGCGCCAGAGGATGGCGCTTCAATGAACGCGCCATCTTCTGGGGCGGCTGCGGGCTGCAATTTGTAGCGGGGGGTGCCCAGAAAGCTTGGGCCTCCCTGCGCTGTGGATTCCAGCCCCCAGCTGCTTAGCTGTACCTGGCTAGACATAGAAATTGCGCGGAGCCCCACGCATTTTTTTTTTATTGTTTCATGAATTTCAGAGTCAGAGTATCAGAGTCAGAGTCAGAATCTCAGAATTTCATGAAATAATTTTTAAAAAATGCGTGGGGCACCGCGCAATTTCTATGTCTAGCCAGGTACAGCTAAGCAGCTGGGGGCTGGAATCCGCAGCGCAGGGATGCCCAAGCTTTCTGGGCACCCCCCGCTGCAAATTGCAGCCCGCAGCCGCCCCAGAAGATGGCGCGTTCATTGAAGCGCCATCCTCTGGCGCTGAACCCCGCTCTTCCAGCAGCCCTGGTAGCGGTGGCACGCTGGGTAATAAAGAGGTTAGGGCCAGCTTTGTATTATCAGCTGGCCCTAAGCCCGAAATTTATGGCGGTCACGCCAATATTAGACATGACCGCCATGAATTTCTATTAAATTGTTTTAAAAAAAACACAACACAAAGAAAATTTTTTATTAGAAATAAAAAAAAAAGCCATTAGGGACTCCATCTTTAATTAAAAAAATCCTCTTCCGTCCGACGCAGTCCAAAACGCGATGTCCTCTCTGCTACATCCCCTGTGGATAGATATAGATGTCTATACACAGGGAATGAGCAGACTGAGAACAATCTCAGCTCTGCTACATCATCTCTGTGCACAGACATTCATGTCTATACACAGGGAATGAGCAGACTGAGAACAATCTCAGCTCTGCTACATCAGGCAGCAGGCAGGCTCTAGGACCCTGGAGCTGGCAGCCAGCACACTGAGCAGACAGGACTCTTATCTGTGCGAGTCTCCCAGCGATTACAGTTACAAAGTAAACGAGTCCAATGCAAATAAATGACAAAACTAGGATTGCTTCAGGCTGAAGCTTCCGAGACACATCTGCGATTTGTAAATCTCACACTACTCGCTATTACTCGCTTCCCCATTCATTAACATTGGACTCGCTAGACTCGCAACGAGTAGCGAGTCCTGGGCTCGGACTCGCTAGAGTCAAGCGATTCCGAGTAATTTAGGATTCGCCCATCACTAGTTGGGAGTTGATTTCCTGACAGATGTTTTCTATTTTCTCTGTGAAGTGGGAAGCCAGCTCATCAGCACAGAGGTCAGTGATGGGGGTCTGCACTTTAGGACTGAGGAGAGAGTGAAAGGTGTCAAAGAGATTATAATTTAGAGGCAGAATGGTACAAATCCTGGGACTTGGTAGCGATTCTACAATCAACGAGTGCAGAATTAGACTCGAAAGTGAAAAATTTGATTATCATCCGTGACATCAGAGGTGCATAGAAAGCCATTAGAAGCAAATTGGCCATGTCATGGACAATATCTAAGTACCTAACACCGTGGCGCCACCCTGATTTCTGCCAAGGTAACGATAATGCTCTATTTAAATTATGGAGAGAGAGGAGTTAAATCACTGGGCAACCTAATGCAGACTCAAGAATGTAGGTGGATGACTGAGGATGAAGTGTTCGACACATGGCACATAGACCCGTCTCATATTCTACAATATGCCCAACTATGCCAACACGTATTTAATCGATTACATGATATTCATAAGGAATGACACTCTACAGAGTTAGACAACCTACTAACTAGGCATATCTCAGACATCAATATCTCAACCATTTACTCGATAATGAGACGAACCCAGTTACCATTAGGCCCACAACTATTATTCAAGGGGTGTGTGACCCGATTACAAGACACGGAGATGGAAGATGTGATTTTGTCCAGGTGGAATGACCTACGCAAACGTGTACATAACGAGAAGTGGAGGGATACACACTTCCGAGTGATCCATAGAGCCATAATTGGCTTCAACATACCAGCTACACAGACTCACCAGGATAGACGGCAAACATGTCCAAAATGTGAAACACATAAAACTGACATGTTTCATGGATTGTGGGAGTGCGATTGTATCCATGCAGGGTAGGAGGAGGTGCGGGTTTGGGTGAATGATCTGATGGATACCCAAGTGCCATCAGATAAGAAATTGTGGATATTCCATAAAATGAATGATTTAGAACTATTAAAAGCGAAGGCCCAACTGCTATACATAATAATGATTATTTACAAACGACTTATCTTACGACAATGGTTAGACGAGAAGGTCCCCAGCCTCCGCCAGCTACTGTCAGAATTGAAGGGAACTATGATACTTGAGAAGACAGAAGCTGAGGATGACAAGGATAATAAAACACCAAACGTTTTCACAAAATGGAGGGACTTTATTGTACAACAACTTACCAGGGATGAAATCAATAGATTGGCTCTACCTTCCCGCAACACGCCCTGGTATAGTCTGGAAGACATACAAGGCACATTGGGTGAACTACGGGTGAGGGAAGGGTCTCAATAATGGTAAAATAGTTATGGGTTTGGCCAGAGCGGCACAACAGATACCAATCAGTGCCTAACCATTTGTAGCAAGATGTATGACAAGGGACCAAAAGAAAGTGACTTGAACAGCACTACAGAATGGATAGAGGGAAGGGAGGGAGAGGGAGAGCGTTATTTTGTTATGGTTCGTGACTGAAGTCACAGGTGGTATTGCTTCTATGTGTACTGCAAACAAATTTGTATCCTTCTGAAATACCATGCACCACTATTGTTTATACCGTATGTTTATATTATATCTTCCTGAAATGTCAATAAGGCTGCATTCACACATTGCGTATTTTGCCGCACTTTTTTACGCGCGCTTTTCAAAATACGCAATGTGCCTTTTGTCTGCCAGCAAAGTGAATGTGAAATTCACTTTGCAGTGCAGACATTGCGCAAAAATACGCAGTGCGTTTTCAGGGAGAAAGCGCAGCTGCGTAAAGAATTGATATGTCAATTGTTTACGCAGCTGCTCCTGTGTTTTCTCTCTCTGACGTCACAGAGGGGAGGAAGAATCCTGCTTCCTCCTCCCCTCTGTGACATGTATGACCGCCCATTAGATTTCACAGTGTATTAATATACACTGTGAAATCTAAATTAAACAAAAGCAAGTGAATGAAAAATAAAAAAGAATGAATACTTCACCTCTCCGACGCCTTGTCCCGCTGTCCGGTCTCCGGTTCCAAGTGAGATGTCTTCTGACAGGACCTGTGGTGACGTCAGAGGGGCGTTCCCAGGCACTCACGGTCATGTGATACATATCACATGACCACGAGCAGCCAATCAGTGCCGGGAACGCCCCTCTGACGTCACCACAGGTCCTGGCAGTCAGAAGACATCTCACTTGGAACCGGAGACCGGACAGCGGGACAAGGCGTCGGAGAGGTGAAGTATTCATTCTTTTTTATTTTTCATTCACTTGCTTTTGTTTAATTTAGATTTCACAGTGTATATTAATACACTGTGAAATCTAATGGGGCTGTCACAGAGGGGAGGAGGAAGCAGGATTCTTCCTCCCCTCTGTGACATCACTGCGCTTTCTGGAGTAAAGAAAGTGCCGTGTGTAAAAGCCCCTGCGTATTTTGTTGCGCTTTTTTGCGCGGTGGAAAAACGTGGCAAAAAGCGCAGCAAAATACGCAAATGTGTGAACGCAGCCTTAAAAGGATTTATAAAAAAAAAAATCACAGTAACAAAAACTATGTATTTTCATCATAAAGCTGACAAAAAAGTGATATAAAACATTATCAAAAAGACATATATTAATAAGAATGGTACCACTGAAAATGTCATCTTGTCCTCCAAAAAAACAAACTGCCATTGAGCTCCATCAGTCAAAAAATAAAAAAGTTACAACTCTCAGAGAACAGCAATGCAAAATTCTATTTTCTTTCTGTAAAATAGTTTTTATGGTATAAAAGCTGCAAAACATAAAAAAAAATTATATGTGGTATCGTACTGACTCGAGCAATAAAGGTGTCTTATTACTTATACAACAAGGTAAACAGCATAAAAAATATTTCTGAAATGCTGTTTCTTCTTGATTCTGCCTCACAAAAACAAAATCTGCACTCCAAAATCAAGATCTCTTATGAGCCACACAATGTGCCTAAAGCATAGTTAACTTCCATATGTTTGGCATTTCTGTAGTGAGGAGAGCTCACTTAATTTACAGGTCAGGATTCCAGAACCGCAAGCTGGCCAATATGTACGGGTGCTACAATGTACTGGACACGACAAGGACTTATATGGTATTTTTAATTCTGCAACATTCACTGTGTTTTCCACAGACTAAATCATCACTACAATTAAGGGGATTTCTTCTGTTCTGGCATATAGAGGCTCTGCAAATGGAGTCCACAAATTGTTCTAGGAAAATCTGTTCTCAAAAGTCAAATGACGATTCTTCCCTCTCAAGACTTCCATGCGGCCAAAATATACTATACAGTCAAAAAGTACATGTGGGGAATTGCCATGTTCAGGAGAAACTGTGTAACATATTACGGGGTCCTTTTTACCTATTCCTCTTGTGAAAATTGGAAATCTGGGGTTAAAACAACATTTTAGTGGTAAAAATTCATTATTGTCACCGCAATTCTGGGATGTGACGTGTGGGAAAACTCCACCCATAGCCCAGTAATTCAAGCGAGACTGGGTCCTGCCTCAATGATGCCGGGTCAATGTCCAGTTGCAAGAGTTGACGTGACATTACTGGACATCAAAGGCAGCTGCAGCCGGGGTCACGTTATTGGGGATGAGCGGACAGCGATAGCTCCACTCATAGGCACAATTGGCAACGTGAGGTATCTGGCCAAAGATGTAATTCACAGCTGTAAATCCTTGAAGCCACTATACATTATCGTTAACCATCTCTATAAGGTGAAAACAGGCTGGGTAGTAAGGGGGTCAAAAATACAATGTGATTTTTGTGGATTTTTTTTTAAATTCTGTCTCTCACAGTTGAAGTGTACCTACAATAAAAATTACAGACATCTCCATTCTGGAGGTGGGAAATCTTGCAAAAATCAGCAGTGTATCAAATACTAATTCTCCTCACTGTATTTTGTTATGAACCACGTCTAGAATTAAAGACTTTGCATATTGAAATAAGAGTGTGAAGTGATTTTCTCCATATTGCTACAAGGGTTATTCATAATCTGTTCACTCGCACCTGACATTATAATTGAGTGAACGCTAATCTTTTCTATCCAATACGCCATGTTGTGTGCATATTATAGATTGTTGATATTTCTACATCAACAATGTATCCTTCTTTCTTCTGCCATCCATTATTTTTATATTAATTTGGCCAATCGAGTGGGTTTCTTCTGTGGCACATACTGTTCAGCAGATTTATAAATAGCGTCCTTCATCCTCTTTCACATTTCGTCACACTCCAGGTTCTCATCTGTGGCTAACAAATCAAACTGATACCTGTCTTCAGTCCAATATTTTCAGTATCAAACTTCGAGGTGCTGCTCAACCTTCTGACATTGCAGAATTTGATCTTGGTCTTAGCCATAAATAGTTTGTGATCAGATCTGTAGTCTGCGCAAATAAAGGTCTTTACTTTTAGAACTGACCAGCACTACTGCACACAATTTAGTTAATCTGTCTACCATGTTGTCTACCTGGGGAGTTGTTGATACCACGTGTTGTCGAGTCATACATGGTGTTCTTGGCAAAACTGTACAAAATTAACCCCCACACCAACAGCTCCTATCAAATTCTGCTGCAGATGTTCTCCACTATGTGTTGGTGAGACTTTGTGAAATGCTCGTACTTTAATACACAGTAGATTTTTCAAATGCCAATCCACTGCTCAACTGAGCTATGTGAACATTCCCTTAGATGCAACCATGGGGCCTCATTATGAAATTATGTACTGGACTTCATTTTACTATGCGCACCACTAATTGGAAGTCAACATTGGAAAGCTTATGATTACCTTGGTCTCCACTAGCTACATTTGCAGTGGTCATGGGGCCGGGGTACTCGACTCTCCAGGGGTTGACAGTTCAGGGGATGTCATGGTGGCCATCCATGTCGTGGTCATGGCCACAACCGGTCATTGTAAATGGGGGTTATTTATGGGTAAAAAAAGTCTATTGTGACGACAACTGGAGTTCTGGCCTGCAGGTGGCCAGGGGCTGCTATGAGGGGCACCCCTATGGGATGATGGTATGGCAGCCAGGTAGTAAGCCCTCTCCAGTTAGTGATCCAATCCCTTAGTGGATATAGAAGAGTGGTTGGATGGTGCAGGGTAGTAAGTTGAGGAGGGTCAGGGTAGCTGAAGCTGTGGCACTACAGGCGGGTGTAAGATGGTGCAGGAAGGATCAGACAACACACAAGGTTCTTGTTGCTGAAGCAGATTGCAATCAAGCTGCAGTACATAGTCCAACAAGCTCACAGCTTGGCCAACCCATAGGTATTCAGGGTCCACTTTGCCGAGATACAAGGAATACTGGCCTTCCTTGCTGCTTTTCTTCTTCCTGATACTTGCTACCCCTGTTTCCTCCTAAGTGTCCTGTGGTTGCCAGTCCCAGCAGGCAAGTGTCAGAGTTCTGTAAGCGACAGTCTTGCTAATACTTTTAACCCCTTCACCACCCAGCAATTTTTTGTTTTCATTTTTCATTTTTGCTCCCCTGCTTCCAAGAGCCATAACTTTGTTATTTTTTCAGCAATATAGACATTGGATGTCTTGTATTTTGTGTGACGAGGTGTACTCTCAGATGCAATAATTTATTTTACCATATAGTGTTCAGAAAAATGGGAAAAAGTTCCAAGTGCGGTGAAATTGCAAAAAAAGTGCAATTACACGTTTGTTTTTTGTTTTTTTTATTCACCATGATCACTACATGGTAAAACAGACATGACGGTATGATGCCTCGGGTCAGTACGAGTTCATAGATACCAAACATGTATACTTTTACTGTTATCTAAGTGGTGAAAAGAAATTCAGAAGTTTGAAAAAATAAATCACACTTTTTGCGCCATGTTCTGCGACCCGTAGCATTCTCATTTTTCGGGATCTGGGGCTGTGTGATGACTTATTTTTTGCGGCTTGCGCTGAAATTTCTTATTGCACTTTATAGCAATGTTGCGGCGATTAAACACATGTTATTTTGGCGTTTGGACCTTTTTTTCCATTATGCACTTAATGGCTCTCATTAATTGATTTTACATATTGATAGATTGGGCGATTCTGAACGCGGCGATACCACATGTGAGTACTATTTTTTTTTTCAATGCCTTTATTTTGAATGGGGGAAAAGGGGGGTGATTTTAACTTTTGTGGGGTTTTCATTCATTCTTTATTTAACAGTGTCCCATAGGGCGCTACAGGCGCCACAGCGCCTGCCAACCACTGACAGGAAGAGGTCCATTATAGCTTCAGGGTTCACACCAGGACCCGGAGCTATCATGTGAGCACCAGAGATCCCGTGATCTTATCGTGGGATCTCCGATGTAGGCAGGGAACAGCGCGATCCCCACCATGGCAGTTTTGGATCCCGCTTTCAGTGAGTGACAGCGGGATCCAAGGGGTTACCGGAACTGATCGAATCCTGGAAGCCCGACATCTCAGCTGATGCGATCAGCTGAGATGTCAGGGAAATGATGTGAGCTCTGCGCCGGAGCTCACATCAAAGGCAGACACCTGACCCATGACGTTGTATTACGTCAAGGGCCGGGAAGGGGTTAACCCTATATAGTTCCTTGAGCCTAGGGAAGGTGTACTATGGAAGCCACTGTACTTGAAGCCCAGTGACTTCCAGTTTCATGGCTGGTCTTGAAGAATCCAAACTGAATTGGGGCTAGTACCCCTGCTGCAGCTAGCTCCTCTGCACAGCTTGAAAAACCTGCAGCTGAATCGTGTCCTCGGGCCCTGGGGTTAGCACTTAACTCCATGTGTAGTCCTAGCTTCCCAGCTTCCTGACCGAATCTCTCACTCTCACTAGAGCTGTCTCCTTCCTGTCTCCCACCCCTCACCTAACTCCTCCCTCCATCCAATAGGTGGGGACTGCCCTGAATGTGGGTTTCTTGCGTCCAGCATCTCCCTGGTCTGGAGTTTGGATTGTGTTGGGTGCTAACTGGGGGTATCGGCAAAGATTTCCCCTTGTACCTCAGGTCATGGTACCATATGTATTAAGAAGTATGGTGATGCACAGCATAAGTAAAATGGGGTGCAGAAAACCGCATGACAATTGCCATTACTCTCATTGTTAAAGCTCATTCAGGATTATTAATGCACACCCGAAGATAAATATATAAATGTTATTATAGTATCACAAAAGGCAAAAACAAACCACACAGATAAAAACATTTAAAACCAGGTAGGTCCCATAACCCAGGTTGTACATTTCAAATGAATAAAGCATGTTTAAATGGCATGCCATGACAAGGTATAGCGAAGAGCCAGTAATAATACAGCATAGAACACACTTTATAATCCAGTATCAATATAGTGCCAAAAGAATGCTCAGACCTTGCATACGACAATCATCTGTCTAGTGTTCCTGTATAAACACCTGCTCCTCAGCTAACCATGACTCTAATCATACAATAATGATCTTGCCCATACCAAATGAGGCTGCAATCTGGATGTCTGGGGTCCCACGCGTTTCACTGCATACAGCAGCTTCCTCAGGGCACTCTGAATGAGGCTGTGGATGTCAAGCCTTATATGTCCCAATAAACCTAATTGAGTTCAGATCAGGTGAGGGTGGGCGTACTCACCAGAAGTGGGGGCCTGGACCTGAACACGCTGGAGTAAATGCCAAGTGTGCACGTGTTCATTTGCAGGCTGATGCTATGGCGACCAGTAATGTGTGTAGAAACGTGCACCCGAAGTGACGCCGGTTACGCACGTGAGCGTCCGCGTCATTAGAAAGTGGCCGGTATCCTAGTAACGATAATATACATTCGGGCGCGCGCCGGAAGTGATGCGGTAGTTTGAGTTTAAGGAGCGACTGTTGTTGCTGGGGAAACAGGAGGTGGAACCTGATCCACCCCCTATGGGGAAAATAGTGCGGACAGACCATGAAATATTTTATAAGCAAAGTATTTAACATTAGAGTTGGTAATCTGGCATCGGAAACCTAAGACTCAAGGCCTATAATCAAATAGTGTGAATATACATCAAGGAAACAGGTCCGTCTGAAAAGCAATATATACAATTCCTTATACCCTTATTTTTAAAATGGAGGTAGAACCAGGAGGAAAGAGGCAGGAAAGACCAGTCACACATTGATTCAATGTAAAATAGCTGCGTATTCCATATGAAGAGCTATAACACCAACATGGTGGAAATGTGTAAATTTGAAAAAATTATTATTATATGGTTAATCATCAAGTGTAAACTGAGCTTCTTGGTCTGGAAGTTGCTGGTCCAACGTAGGGATCACATCAGAAATAAGGAAGTGTATAGGATGTAAAGTTAAACGGCCTGTGGAGGAAACCTGGGAGAAAGGTGATGTTAAACTAGACTCGAAACAAGGTATTAGTGGAAATAGATAATACTGGTCCGGACATCAAATCCATGCGCCAAGGTGTTCTCCTGATTATAATGTATAATTTGGAAAAATATATACGGTAGTTAGTGATTATGTATAAGTAAAGTTCCAGGGCTAGGTATTGTAAGTCCCCATCAAGATTATATGGGAAATGGAACAAAACAAACATTATGTGAAGGAAGACAACCTATAGCAGACACCTTAGAAGGAAAAAATTCCACGTATATAGGGGTCATCCGATTGGTGGAAAAGTTAGGCATAGACGTGATAGATCTACAAAAGTAGACTGGGTACCTTATAAAGGTATGAGGAGGTGCTCAGGGCCCCAATATCACATTTGGGCTAGGAGTGTTATCCCCCATAGTTGAGCCAGATAACCATATGGGTCTATCTTGTAGGCACCCTCAATTAGAAAGAACCTGTTCTGCCGAAGGCTAAAGGGTAGAGGATTATAAAAGGTAGAGGATTATTATGGTTAATGTCCCAACCAAAGAAGTGCATATAGGAAGCAATATGTACTGGGCTGTCGGGAATTGTCCTTTTTATGAGGGAAAATAGAAAAACCCCTTTGGTAACCTCAACAAGCAATTCACTGAAAGGATAAAGTACACATATACAGTGTTGTAATATGCAAGAATAATTTTATTTGTTAGATAATAACATCATTTCTCGTCACCAGCATTATTCGTAAAATCTTAGTTCCAGGTTAAAAATGGTCAGTTAATGCCATCCACTCTTCCAAATCCTCAGATTCTAAAGGATAGCTAGATAGGTACAGCACGAGGTATTAGTTGAGGGCCCCAGGCTGTAGCCAAAGAAGTCAAAGAGAAGTAAATATTCCATTGGGGCACCCGAGGATAAATTATTGAGCTGAGCCTGGATGGGTTTCAAATAGAAACCCGTCCACAATGGGGACCCCCAGGTGAAGCAGGTATGGGCTACCCAAGATTAATACAAAAATTCATGATGGAAATCAGACCTCATCTAACACTTAGTTTTCTATGGGTTCCAGAAGTCCAGAACTCAGAACCAACCAGATGGTAATCTGTGGAAGTCAAAAGGCCTAGTCATTTAGAAACCAAAAGGCCATATGAATTTTCTGGAACCAATCCAATCAGAAATCGATGGTTACAGATGATAAAAAAGATTTTATCATAAGTGTATAGTCCCAATTAAGCATCCAGGAGTCGTCCACATAAATTGTCCAAGGAATAAATCCAGTCCCAGAAGTTCCACCAGCCACTAAATGATTATGAACCATCTCCAACTCTCCATATATGCGGTCCAGAGGGGGCCATCTTCTACTTGATCCCACTCACCTGAAAATAACTAAACAACTTAAATGAAATTCATATACCATATACATTTCACTTAGTATAGTGTCCAACTGTCTTATCCCAAAAAGCCAGTAAAAGTCAACTCTTCATTTAATCCATAGGGAGCGACTGATCGCAATGTGTAAATCCATCTTGCCTCTGTCTGTAAAAGCCATTTATGTACTGAGCCCCTCGTCCATTACTAAAATACTTCTGAAGACCTAGTGCCCGGAGGCCGATGGTATTGCCTCTATGTGCGGCTAGAAAGTGGGCTGCCACCGATGTAATGGCCTTACCTTTAGCGACTGCACCCACTGCTAAATTAATAGTGGACGAATGGTGCTGAACTCTACATCGTAGCTCCTGGGAAGTTTGTCCCACATATACCTTGTTACAGGGGCATACTAATGCGTAGATAACATTCCTAGATCTACAGTTTATGTATGATGTGAGTTTATAATCTACACAATCCAGTGGACTGCAGAAAGTGTCTTGGACAGGTCTCATGAGGCTGCACACATTACAATTGCCACACGGAAATGATCCATGTAGGTGTATACCCCGACCCAGGGGGATTGTCGTTTCCGTAAAGTGGCTCCTGGTCACAATGTCCCCAATGTACTGCGCCTTTCTTGCTGTCATAAGGGGCCTCGTGCTCACCAAAAAATCTAGTTTGGGAGTCATCCAACAGGACATTCCAATGGTTATTCAAAATTCTGCTTACCCCATTCCATCGATTGTTGTAATCTGTAATAAATCTCAATATCGGAGTTTGATCCCATCGGCGTGGTAGCAGTAATGACTCCTGAGTTTCCTTATTCACTCTTTGGAAAGCAGAAAAGATGACGCGTCTTGGATACCCCCGTGCTCGAAGCTGTTCCGTTAGCCCCTTCATCATGGTGTCGAAATGTTTCATCAGTTGTACACGTTCATCGTATACGCAGGAATTGGCCCACTGGAAGTCCGCCTTTAGTGTGGCCTGGATGAAAGCTTTGAAATTGAAGAAGATTATTGGTGGCAGTTGGTTTGCGGAACAGCTCCGTGTGTAAGCAGCCTTCGTCCATAGAAATCTGCAGATCCGGGGGAGTGGCTTGGACATGGAGCTGTAAGGACGTGTGCCCTGTGAGCTCTGGTCCCTGAGGCCCCTACAGCACATAATTTGCCACCATCTGCTCTACTCACCCTCCGGATGATGAAAGGAAAGTCTGCCCTGCGCTCCCAGACATCCAGGGAGCTGGCTGCGGGCTCTGCTGGCTCAGGAATCACAAGGTTCATGACAGCCTCTGAAAATGCGGGAAAGAGAGCACAGCACCCTGTAATGGCAGCAGGCAAAGATGGCGCCTCCTCCACATCACAGCCTCAGGGTAAGAGATCATCACTGAGCACCCTGGGCCCTCAGAGAAGCAGCACTGCCTCAGTGACAGCAGCAGGAGGTCGGCAGACAGCCCCAGGAGCTGGAGGATCTTCCAAGAGGCAGACACGAGGAAGCAGTGCAGGAGGAACAGGAGAGGTTTGTGACAAAGCCCATCCCCCCACGCCTGGGAGCCCTTCACTGCGGGCAGACATGCTGAGTGGCCTTAACCCCTCACACCTGGAAGCATTTCATCACAGACTGGAACACTGGGGGGCCCTTCTCCTCCTACACTTCACCCCTATCAGACATATGACCCTGATCTGTGCACATCATCAGCAGCAGGGGCTTGTGAGGGGAGAGCTTCAGCTAACACTCAGTCCCAGGGCACTACACCCCCCATCAGTGTGGCTGCCGGACTTTGCTTACAGGCTCACACTGGTCACACTATTGACCCTATGCTCATGCCTATAACTGCCATTGATCTGAAAGCCCACCTAAGTGCCTTCCCTACCAAGGCTGACATGGAGTGTTACATACAAAGATTGGAGGCAGTGTGCAGGGGTGAGGTGGGGGCTCTCAAGGAAGAGGTGTCTCAGCTTAACACTACAGTCACTGCACTAGAGGCCAAGGTAGAGAAGCTCTCCTCACAATTAAACACCCAGCAGCAGCTTCTGGACCTACACTCAGAGACTTTCAATGTGGTCCTTGATCTGCTGGAGGACTCTGAGAACAGAAACAGGAGGAATAATATCAGGCTCCGTGGGATCCCTGAGTTCGTGGCCCCACGTGACCTCTCCTCTGCCCTCCATGGCATCTTCAACTCCCTTTTAGGGAAGTCACCCACCCAACACATCGAAATTGATAGAGCCCACCGATCGTTAGGACCAAGAAACCCTGATACGGATAAGCCGAGGGACGTCATCTGTAGAATTCACTATTTCCAAGTCAAAGATGACATCATGCGTAAGGCGAGAGACCATGATGCTATTGATTTTAATGGATCTGACATTCTTCTCCTGTCTGATCTCTCACGCTTCACCCTGGCTAAACGGAGGGCTCTACGCCCCCTCTTGGAAGTGCTGCGGCAAAATAAGATCCCCTACAATTGGGGCTATCCTTTCCAACTACAGGTCCGAACTGATAAAGGAATGACAGTTTTGAGATCCCCATCGGATTTACAGAACTTTACCACCGCACTGGGCTTGCCCCTGGTCACACTGGGTGATTGGCCTCGCCTTACTGCGTCTGATTTATGGGGTCTGCGTCGGAGTGGAGGACCCCCTGCTGGATCTTTGGGAAAGAGGAGAAGGGGCTCCCGACGTAGACATGGCTCTGTTAACTTAGCTGATGACACTTGAGGGTCGCGTGTAGCTTTTTTGACCACTTCTTTTTGTTTCTGTCATTTATAATACCCCTTCTGGTCACTGAGTTCCCATGTGTGGTCAGGTTGTGATTTTGCTTGAGTTTGACTATTACGAGTAAATTGGACCCATGTGTTCGGAGGTGATGATGCCTATTTTTGACGCCATTCAGGGCTCCTGTGTGGAGTCGCTTGGGGGGCCTGTTTTGCACTGTTTTTTTTTGACTGTTCATATATTTTCATATATTTTCATAAGCTTTTTGTACATTGTGCTATGCTACTAGATTAGTGATACTTTATAATAACTAACACTGCTCCTGCATCTAATTCTGACATATGTCAGTACCCTTTCTTGGGTTTTACATACTGTGCCCATTTACAGGTATATGCTTAGCCCATGAGCTGGTTGGTTGTGTTCCACAAATGTGTTAGCCTTGCCGGGGTTGAGGGCCTACTGAGTGGAGCAATATTGCCTGCTGTAGGGGCTTGGCTGGTTGCTCTTTGTTCAATCACCTTCCCCACTAGGGTGTGTCTTTGACACTACTTTTCAGTTTTCTCTGATATTTCACTGCACCTAGAGGCCTAGTGGCCTCTTGGGGTGTTTAGCCGGAACCCTGTCTTCCGGCTGAACTGACTCTTTTTCTTTTTCTCCTTTTCTTGGAGCTACATTCCTCTTTACCTCTCTGGTTTTTTTCTTTTCCCATTTTCTGTTTTTTTTTCCCTCCTTTCTCCCTTTTCCTCCCTTGTTTATACCTCCCCGCACTTCCCACTTTTCCCTGTCCCTTGGTGACCCGGTAGTACTCTACGCCAGATCCTAAGACTCTCATGGCAACCCTACAAACAGGGGCGCACTTGGTTCCTCTGGCAATCCTTTAAGGAGGGCCAGGGGTTCTTGACTTGGTTGCGTACCTACTCGTAATTTCCAACACCTGGGCGTCTAGACTGCTGGGTCTTTCCCATTCCCCCCCCCCTCTTACCCCTCCTACCCCTTTCTAATTTTTCTCTTTTTTTCTTCTCCCTTCTTATGTCTCAGTGTATACATTTCTCATTGGCTGTGTGTGTTTTCTAAGTTTTGATCCAGACGTGATTTTCAGGTAATGAAACATGCATTCTCTTGTTGGAGGTTTTACTGGTGTCCCTTTGTACCTGATTTCTTACAGCTGTAATATGCCACTGTACTAGGATCTGGATTCTGTATTGGTTATTTCTATTGTTATGCTTGTTTGAAACTTTAATAAATATATTTACAGAAAAAAAAAAAAGAAATCTGCAGATCCAAAAAAGTGGCATTGTTAGTCGAGGTGTCAAGTGTATATTCAGCCCGTTGTTGTTCAGGGTCTCCATAAACGAGGACAACCGTGCTCGTGAGCCAGACCATAAAAAACAAACATCATCTATATAACGAAACCAATTCGTCATGTGGTCTCTAAAATCCTGTAGGGAATATACCATGTTTGATTCCCACCATCCCAAAAATATGTTGGCGAAGGCTGGTGCGCACTGCGCCCCCATCGCCACACCGGAAACTTGTTTGTAAAATGTTCGGTTGAACAAAAAATGATTGTGTTGTAACACAAACTAATAAATCCAAGATGAATGAATCATGCATCTGGTCGAAACTTACTTTGAGGTCCAGAAAATATGCTACTGCTGATAGACCATCTTTATGGCTTTTGTTCGAATATAGAGATTCCACGTTACAGGTCACGATGAACGTATCTGGAGATAATTGGAGGTCCTTGGTACGTTGGATAAAGTGTGATGTGTCCTGTACATAGGATGGCTGGGATGTCGCCAAAGGCTGCAAAAAATAATCAAGATATGTACATGCCCTTTCACAGAGACTATTGATAGAGGAAACAATTGGACGTCATGGAGGTCTTGTTATACACTTGTGAACTTTTGGCGACATATAAAATGTTGCAATAGTTGGAGTAGTTGGCCACATGAATTTCCTCTCATTCAAAGTTATGATGCCATGTTCAAAAGCTGTCATCAACAGTCCCTGCAATTTTGGTACCACATGTAAAATGCATGTAATACCACTAGTGGCAGCCTGACCGCAGGGGCACCACACATTATTACATTTAATTGATGTATCGTCTACTCTTCCTATCAACTAGTCATCGCTTCTAAATTCACACCATTTCCATTTTGTCACTTGGCACATACACAATCTCCTAACATATACATTGATGTCCCCAAAGACTCTAATATCCAAAGAGCAGTGAGAGTCATCTTAGAATGTTTGGCTTGTATACATAGCAATACTATAGCCTCTACTGCAACAATAAAGTACCACACATCTATAAATGTGGTGAGCTCCTCGCCTTACTTCTTCCCACCTTAATGTGTAAGTTCCCACCAGCTGATATCAAGCATTGTGCCTGCTAAACTGGTTATTACACCCATGCTCTTCTGGATGTTTTACTATACTGAAAAAGAGCGAAACTCCCCAGCCTGTCCGCACTGTATAGCCTTACCAGTGTCCTCCAAACACTACATCAGTGTGTTTACATGGGTGAATTAGCATCTAGAGGTGGAATATCTAGTTTTTAAAGTAGGAAAATTAATTGTTCATTGCTTCATGTGATGTAAATTTACAAAGTTGCAGGTAGATTGATCAATGGGAATAACATTTATTTCTACACAGTTCAAATTTTTTGTGGATTGAAGCTATAGTTGCAATTTAAAGAATTTTTCCCAAAACAGATGATTTTCCTGAATAACCAGTTTTTCAAGATCTCGCAGCTTGGTAGAGACAAACTTGCTGTTAAAACGCACATATTTGTTGATGTAACTGGATCACGACTGTATATTCTGCAATGTAGAAGTCTCCAGATATGAGTTGTGACTACAAGTTGTGAAGTCTGACCCAGCCCAAGTCTCTGGAAGGTAAAAATTGCCTCTATTGCACATAAATTTGTTTTGGTTCTACCCACATCTTCACAAACATGATACAATATTTCCAACTATTATAATGCAAACTGCACTGTAGTTTAATCATTAAGATACTACACATAATGTCTAAATATTGTTTTATGACTATATAGGTCCTACCAGGGACGGAACTATAATAGGTGCAGGGTTTGCAATTGCATCCATGCCCTGAAGCCGAGGGGCCCCAAGAGTCCCTTTGGCCTACAGAAAAAGACTATTGCTATTAAAGATTTGCAATAATTGAGAGCCCCATTGAAGCTTTCGCATTGTGGCCCATGAGCTTCAAATTACACCACATGTGTAAATGAAAATCTAAAATTTCGAATTGTATATACATTGGGTTAAACATTGCAATCAATTCACAGCCACAGGGCGGAAGAGTAAGTAATGTCCATCACCCGGCGTTACTTTATGCTTAGCATGTGAGCCTGAGAGCATCTCCAAAATGGATAGCGCTACGAGTCCTGCAGTGCTCCGGCCAGTGGCGCTGCCTCAACTGATCAACTGGTGAGTGAGTTGGTTAGAACAGAGTGACATCACCTGCAACAAAAAGGAGTGTCTGATCCTACGTGTGTGAAAGAAATCTTTCTTCCTAAGGTATTGCATCCCCTATGGCCTGATGAGTATATATAGTTGGATGTTGCTGCAATTAGCTGTTAGCCTGTTGTCATGCCTCATGCCGCGGGGTCAGCCTCACTGCGCACTGAGGTCAGTGCCCAGCACATAGCTCGTACGGTCTGCCCAGCCCGCTGTGCTCTGTGTGTTACTCATCCGATTCGCGATCCAGCGATGCCTCCTGTCTCCCTGCCTGTGGCCTTCTATGCCCAAAGTCTGTGGTCACTGAGTAGTACTTCTAGGAGCTCCCTTAGGTGATGCCCAACACATCCTGCTGACATTTACTGGGCTGGTGCACCCTGACCTGGAAATGCCTCTCACCCTATTGATGAAAGGTTCTGTGTATAAAAAGGCACCCTCCACTTAAGGGAAGTGCCTAAGCAATGCTTCGTGTCCCTCGTAATTGTTCCTTGCCTCGTACTTTTTCCTTACATTCACTAATACCTTGTCTCATCCTAGTGCCTTCATCAATTGAGCCTGCTATGCCAGTTTGCTGCAACTATCTCCATTGAGCCTTCTAAGCCTGTTTGCTGCATCTGCCTCCAATGCCACGTCCACCTGTCGACATGTTTCCAGTGAGCCTGCTATTGCAAGCCAGCCTACCCCCATCATTGTGAACCAGTGCCACGCTCCAACCTGCGTTGGACCTGCTGTCGGCATCCAAAGCTGTCACGTCCACACAACAGTCTGTAAGCTACACTAAGAGACTTTGTTCTTCCCAGACCTTGGCTGCTCCTGTGGGTGTAATGAAATAATGACTGTGTGTTTATTCCAGTTACTCTCCTGCCTGTTCCTGTCCTCGGTTTCAGCTTCCACAGACCATCTGTCATCCAGTGGGTCTATCACCCTTACTTACGCTACTGCGTGGTATGTGTATCTCGGAAACCGCTTATCTGAACTCGGGATCGCCAAGTAACTTCATCCGCTTCATCCAGCAAGCCATCATCATGCAGCTCAAGAATCCCATAGTTCACTTTCAGTATCCGCACCCCATTACGTCAAAAGATGGACAGACTTTGTAGGATGCCATTTATGGGATTACAGAAGATGTTGAACTACAAAGCAGTGCTCTCCATAAGGAGAGGATTGCATTCTTTGTTCTACCTAACCTCTCACCTCCATTTCTACTTGGTCTTCCCTGGCTGCGTAAGCAAGAGTCTGTCAACAACTGGCGGGCCAGTGATATCCTGTGATGAGGTAATTTCTGTCATGAAAAGTCCCTCAAGACACCACGGCCAGGTAACACATCGAGGCCTCCATCCAATCTACTTGACTTACCATCCGTCTACCATTCATTCACAGATGACTTCGACAAGAAGGCAGAAACTCTTCCACCTGATAACCATAGGAATTCCCTATCAACTTAATTCCAGGTGCTTCACCTCCTAGAGGCCCCATTAATCCCCTCTCACTGGCCGTAACCCAGGCTATGACTGACTACATAAATGAGAATTTAGAGAGGCTTTATCCAAAATTCATCATCTCCAGCTGAAGCGGGCTTCTTCTTCATGAAAAGAAAGACGGATCTCTGCAACCCTGCATCGACTATTGAGGTCTCAATCTCATCATGATAAAGAACAAGTACCTGCTTCCTCTGATCTCAGAATCATTTCACTGACTTCGTGGGGCAAGATGTAGACTTGTGTAAATGGCGTGCACTCAAGCGTTGTTGTTTGATGTGCCAGTGAAGGAGTTGCAAGAACCCGTAGTCAATTCCAGAAGAGAAGCACTGCACACTCACTGAAGAGGTGGCTGAAACGTCTGCCAGGTCGCACGTTGTTCATGACAAAATAAAAACTTTCACTTTGGCATCAAAATACCCCTGAGTGTGCAGTGATTCTCTTCGTGGGGCAAGAGTCTTCTCTAACGTAGACCTCCGTGGAGGATATAATCTCATCCGTATAGGCTCAGAGGACGAGTGGAAGATGTCTTTCAATGATCGACATTATGAGTATTAGATCATGCCCTTTGGCCTGAGAAATGCTCCTGCGGTGTTTCAGAAATTCGTCAATGATCTCTTCTGAGACCTACTCTACTATGTGGTGGTTTACTTGGATGACATCCTAATCTTCTTTCCCGAAGTATCTATGCAACTGAGACATGTCCGCCTAGGTCAAGGCTTAGAACATAAAGTTAGAATCGGCACAGTAGTAAATGCAGGTAAGTGCAATAGTCCTGTACACAGTGCTCCACTGTGTGGTAATACTTATCAAAAAAGAAATCAGGCAGCACTCCACTCTGGACCTTTTATTAGGCCATGTGATGCGACGTTTCAGTCAAAAAAGACTTTTTCAAGCATACAGACTGATACAGACTGAGGGTTTTAAACCCTCCCAGATTAATTAATAATTAAGTGAATAAGTGTAAAATTCATACATATAATAGTTTCTTTTTTTAAACACATCATCACAGTGTTAATTCAAGCATAAAGTACAGACATAGTGCTTAATATACAAGTATACAGCATAACATGCCTCTGATATGATATAATTAATCTTGATTACAAATCTGTGACAACTGTGCAAAGATTACATATTTATATGGTGATATGCTGGAGCATCTGATTGTGACCGGTTTATGGTGAAATTATGTTCTTCAACTACTGCATTATGGTCCAAACAGTGCTCACTGGAACCTTCAGGTCGTTTAGAAATTCTTCTGTAACCAATGCCATCAGTATGTTTTGCAACAATAAAGTTTCAGTGAGATAGCTCACTGGTTTTACACATCATGAGATGTTTCTTGTGTGGCACCCTTGTACTGAGACACCTTTTTATAGGCCATCAATTGAACCATCTTATATCATTTTTCACCAAGTGTCAGGATTGCGTTTTAATTACTGTCAGATCAGATGCTCCCCGCAATACTTCAGACAGAAGAGTGGAAGTAATTATCATAAAATAATCTTGAAATTATCATAAAAGGCAACATACTGGTTGTGGGTGAGGAAGGAGATGCAGACTCAACATTAACCTTTTTTCCAGGTCAGTTCGAGTTATAAATACCAAACACATATAGTTTTTTTTCTTTATTTAATTGGTGAAAAAAATTAATATACCGTATTTGTATAAAAATTAAAAATAAAAAAAATGTCAAATTTGTTGCCATTTTCTGAGAATCCTAACGTTCTCATTTTTCAGAATCAGGGACTGTGTGATGGATTATTCTGAGCTGACTTTTTTAATGGTAATTTTTGGGTAGATGCGATGTTTTAATCGCCTTTTATTGCATTTTATTGCTTTGTTGCGGTTGTAAAATTAACCTAATTCTCACATTTTTTATTTTTTTTTTTTTGTTTACCGATCAGATAAATGTATTTTATATATTGATACATAGGACATTTCTGAACACAGAAATGCCAAATTTCTGTATTCTTTAATCTTTTATTTTCAATATCGCAAAAGGGGGTTATATCAACTTTTGTGTTTCTTTTGTTATTTTGTCATATTTTTAAATCTTTTTCACAGTTTACTATTTTTACTAGTCCCTTTAGGGGACCTGACGTTGTGATAATTTGATCACTTGTGCTGTACAGATCAGTGCATCAGCACCACCAGTTCAGCGCAAATGCTGATCTCCTATTCATAAGAAGTACGTCATAATAGACCCAGCGATCATCAGCTGACCCCTGAATGTCAAGACAACCCTTCAGCATCCCGCGATTATGTCACGAGGACGCCAATGGGAACGGAGAATGACGCACTTCCCATGATGCACTTCCCGCTTGCGCATGTTAGATCCTGATGTCAGAGATTGATCGTGGGATTTAACTAGTTAACACTGGCTGTAAAGGTACCGTCACACGCCGCCATATGGCTTCTATATCACCGGCGATTTGACTTGAGCGTGCACGTTTCGAGCACTTTTTTCACATCGCTGTGGTGTTGTCACACGTAGCTATCTAGCGTGCGATCTTTGGCGATCCTGTGTCACGAAAATCGCCTGCAGAAGACCGGAAGCAATCTTCCCTACACACATTGCCGCGTCACACTCTACAATCGTAGCAGCAATGTGGCCATACTGTTTTGATAGGGGTGTGCTAGAGAGTGTTTCACCGCGCCCCTATGGGTACCGTTACACCTGGCGATGCCAGCGGTGATTTTTCAGGCGATGCTGGGGCGTGGCCTATCGCCACCAAAATCGCCAATGCGTTGCCTAATGTAAATGGGCGAGGGCGACGCATTTGTGCGGTCGCCTGGTTTCAGAGCAGCACTCTGAAACCAGGCGACCACTCTGGGGCGATGTGTATACATTGCCCCATGTAAATGGGGGACGGCGATCTGCCAGGCAATGTGAGCCGCATGTCAGATCGCCGGTGTGTCGCCGCATGTAAACATGCAACGGCGACGCTGGCGGGGTGCCAAAAACGTGGTGTGACGGGCCCCTATCACTGTGATTGGTGGACGGAACTGCGTTCCCATTGGCGAGCCTTGCGTGAACGCACGGGTCATCAAATAAGGCGCCTCGGACACGGCCAGCCAATCGGAACGCAGTACCACCCACCAATCGCCACAGATGCGGTGCAAAAAACACCATCCAAGCACGCCTACGGGATTTATTTCAGGATCGCTGTGTACGTCGTAATCGCCCTGTCACACGCCACAATGCAGTGAAATCAGACGACGCTCCACCAGCGATTTCTCACCGTAGAATTGCCCAGTCACACGCCACTACGAACATGCGATGTGGTTTCCACATCGCCGAATTCGGGAATTGCCAGCCATCTCGCCGGCGATATGGAGGCATTTGACGGTACCTTTAGAGGTCGATGTCGGCAGATCAGATCAATTGAGATGTGCAGGGGAAGATGCGAGCTCAGCGTGTGAGCCCACATCAAAGGCAAGACATGACCTATGAAATAAATATACATTATAGGTTCATGAAGGGGTTAAAGTTGTGTTTTTTGTTGTAAGGGGGTGAGGAGGATGGAAGAAAAGGGGGGTGTTATTTTTGTTTGGTTATCTCTGAAAGTGCTTATATACTGTGAACTATTGTTGGATGAACCATTTAAAAGAATCTAATAATGGCAGGTCAGGTTTATCTGGACTTGTGGAATGTGCAATGATTGGGAGATGCTAACTAATGACATTTTTAAGTCCCTTAATAGTCATAATAATGCTATTATTTCCTTTAAGGAGACACATGTAACTCCCAAAAATATTCCCACTTTAAATAGACATTGGAGGAGCCAGCTTTTCATTCCGCACTCAGCGTCTATGCTTGAGATATAAGTAGTTTTATACATAGAAATCTCTCATTTACCAGTGAAAAAAACATGATAGATCCAGAGGGACAAATTATTTGCTTGGTTTGTCTTTTATGTGGATTAAGGATGTGTATAGTGGCTGTGTAAATTCCACCCCACCCCCTCCCTCCTCATTGAAAATAATACAACTGGTTATTATTTTTCTACTAGAATAACCATCTACGGGGCGTGGCCTAGCGGCATGTGAGGGAGGCAGCAGGACCGCAGAGCTCCCGCACTTAACCCGAATTAGACGCCGTCTAGTCCCCGCAGCACGGCTGAAAATCACCCGGGTGTTGTGCAGAAGGAAGCGGGAGTTGCCTGGAGCGCTTGGACACGCTCTCTGGACCGAGGCCATGGTGAAAGGCAGCCGCCGCCGAGTCACTGGAGAGGCCGGGAGACTTGCCCAAGATGGCGCCGGGGCCGAGGCGCGCTCCACAGCTGAGGCTGTAGAGGAGAGCGCAGCCAGAAACAGAGCAGTGGCAGCCCGGTTACAGCAATATGCCAGAGTGGAGGAGGTGGAGAGAGAAGCGGCACAGGAGACGGACGAGGAGGACAGAAGTGAAGGTACACATGGTGCTCAGGAGGCTGGAGAGGAGGGGGAGGAAGAGACTGTGACCACGAGGCAGCAGGTGGATGGGGCAAGCTGGGGAGAGCTGGTGGATCGTAATTGCAAGCAGATGCAACAGTTACAGATGCAAATGCCAGCAGACCCCACCATAAAAGACGTGTTACTGGCTGTTATGCAGTGTGGCTCAGCTATATCTAATGTGTTGACCCAGCTCGGTCACATGCAAGAATCTTTACAAATTGTGAAGCACGATCTGCACAGGGTTAAAGACCGCACTGGGGATTTGGAGAAGAGAGTTACTGCTGCTGAAAGTACCCTGTCCACTGCAGTGAGATTCCAGACAGATGCTAAAAGAGACAGCTCTGCCTTGTGGGCCAAAACTGACGATCTGGAAAACAGATCACGCCGAAATAACGTGCGCATTGTGGGAGTCCCTGAACGATATGAGGGGAGAAACCCCACCGAGTTCTTTGAGACATGGATCAAGGACAAGATAGGGGCAGACAATTTAACACACTTATATGCTGTGGAGCGCGCACATAGAGTCCCTGCTCGCCCCCCTCCCCCGGGGAACCAGCCACGCACGGTGTTAGTAAAGATGCTGCACTACAGAGACAGAGACAACATTCTCCGTTTTTCTAAGGATCATCCTGATATTTCTGCAGATGGGTCCAGAGTCTCGTTCTACCCAGACTACTCCTTGATAGTCCAGAGGCAGCGGGCTAAATTCAGTGAAGTCAAGAAGAGGCTGAGATCACTCGCACTTAAATACTCTATGATATTCCCAGCAAAGTTGAGGGTTGAGGCTGGTGGCAAGACACATTTTTTCCTGGACTCCATTGATGCGATGAACTGGATCGAAGGGAACGAGAAGCACCTGCGAAAAGAGCTAGAGGAGCAGGAACATGGATGAGGGAGATCCGTTCGTCATATTCGGTTTCTTAGAAACTTTCCAGGTTCTTGTGCGGATCGCAAGATACCTGGGTTACTGAGTCTTGGGTTGATAATTTTCTTCAGTTTAGTATTTCTCTATTGAATGTACTGGGGGGGGGGGGGGGGGGGGAAAGAGCGCAATGAATCGCTATATTTTCATGTGAGTAATGGATGGGATAGAGCTGAATGTTTATGCCGTGCTGCGGGGTGCTATCCTAAAAGGAAAAGGGAAGCATAAGGGCATTGAAGCGCTCATTTTACAACCTGTGAGAAAAAGGGCAATGATATTGTTTTTACAGTTAATGGTTCAAATTGTTTTTCGGGGAATGTTTTGGGGGGAGGGGGGGAGGATGGGATCCAGGTCTGGTGGAGGCGTTGGTGTTTCTAAGCTCAAAGATTGCAGATGTGATACAAAGGGTTGGTCTCGAGCTCTGATGACATTATACCATAGTAATGGGGTCTATTAAGGTAATCAGCTGGAACATCAGGGGCTTAAAATCTCCAGTAAAGAGACAGGCAATTTTTGCCTTCCTTATGGCTCAGAAACCGGCATTAATATGTCTGCAGGAGACTCACCTCACTGCCGATACTGTCCATTTGCTGGAGAAGAGATGGGTACAGGAAGGATACCATTCTACATACTCTGAATATGCTAGAGGAGTGAGTATTCTGGTATATTCAGGGAGTCAATTTGTGTGTCACAAAGCGGTCACAGATCCTGAGGGACGGTTTGTTTTCCTACACTGTAGTGTTCATAATGTACAATTTGTGATTGTATCCGTATACATCCCCCCGCCATATAGCAGTAGACCTATGCAACAGATACTCCACTTGTTAAAGGATTTTCCAAACACTCCATATTTACTGGTGGGAGATTTTAACAACATACAGGACTCTCACTGGGATAAGGGGAATCGTGAGCCACTCAAATTGGGAGGCAATGATACATCATTTGGTATACTACTCAAGGAAGTTGCGTTGGTGGATGTTTGGAGAAGCCGCAACCCGAACACCTACCAATACTCGTGTTTTTCATCCAGCTATATGTCTCTGTCGCGTATAGATATGGCCCTGGGGGATTGGTCTATGCAAGAGAAAATCTTGAATGCTGAATATTTGCCGCGTACGGTTTCAGACCACTCGCCCATTGCCGTTGAAATAAGGGGCAAAATTGCAGGGGGAGACGTAAGACCTCAGTGGAGGCTAAATCCATTCTGGTTGCAAATAATTGATAAAGAGGATCATTTTGCTCTAGAACTAAAAGAATACCTCAACTTCAACCAAGGCACTGCCTCTGGTCTGGTGGTGTGGGACGCATTAAAAGCTTATCTGAGAGGCATGTGCATTAGGGAAATTTCAAAGGCAAAGTCGAAAAATAGGGCACATACTGAGCGGGTCATGGGGGAGCTTGGGGAGGCGGAAAGGGCTGATGCACTGGACTTCACTCTTCCCGCCAGAAGGCGACTGAAAAGAGCCCAACAGTTAATGATGAAAATAACTATGCAGGAGGCAGCTCAGAAAAGATTATTTAAATCAGTACAGTCATACCAGGAGGCAGAGAGTGTGGGACATCTGCTTTCCGTTATTACGGCGGCTCAAAGGGGGTCCTCTTATATAGCTCAGCTCCAAAACTCTGAGGGAAGGTTGGTTGGGAATACACCTGACATTTTGAATGTCCTGAAAAACTTCTACACAGACCTGTATCTGTCACACACTACAGCCACGGCGGAGGATATAATTAGATTTCTAGAATCTGCTGACCTTCCTAAATTGACTAAATCCGCGGAACGTAGCCTTGACAGACCCATAGGTCTGGAGGAGTTAGATGACGCTCTTAGCTCCATGCCTAATGGTAAAGCACCGGGTGTTGATGGGATGCCGGTGGAAATATATAAGAAATACAAGAAGTTGTTGCTTCCAACATTGTTGGACATGTATAATGAGAGTCTGTCCTCCGGCGTCCTCCCACCATCCATGCGAGAGGCAAATATAGTACTAATATTGAAAAAAGATAAGGATCCAACACTACCAGCGTCATATAGACCTATTTCCCTTCTAACGGTGGATACTAAATTACTAGCCAAGGTTCTGGCTAACCGCCTATCAAAGGTGATCGAATCCCTGGTACATTCTGACCAAACAGGCTTCATGCCCAAGAAATCGACAGCCCTCAATTCAGGCGTTTGTATCTAAATATACAGGTACGGGCGGATAATGCGGGGCGAAGAGTGGTCCTGTCTCTAGATGCCGCTAAGGCCTTCGACAGTGTCGAATGGAATTATTTGTGGGCTGTCCTTGAGTGCATGGGCTTCGGTCCGGGCTTTATAGACTGGATCAGGCTTCTGTATTCGGGCCCACAAGCCAGAATACGAGCTAATGGCTCAATGTCTGACCCCTTCCAACTGTACAGAGGCACGAGGCAGGGCTGCCCTTTGTCCCCGCTCCTGTTTGCCTTGGCAATCGAGCCGCTGGCAGCGGCTATAAGACAGCATCCGGGTATTGTGGGCTTTCGATATGGGACATCTGAGGAGAAGGTAGCGTTGTACGCGGACGATTTGCTTTTGTTTTTGGCTGACCCTGATAGCTCTTTGGCAAACACTATGACTCTTCTGGATGGTTTTGGGAAGGTATCGGGGTTGGTCATTAACTGGGATAAGTCCGCTGTGCTCGCTCTGGATCCAGGAGTGGAAATACCTGTTCAAATTCCAGAAGTGACCAAATTTAAATACTTAGGACTGACAATATCCACCGATCTGGAGGATTTCGAGAATTTGAACCTGACTCCGCTGATGGCAAGGGTCAAACAGAAAATAAGAGCCTGGGCTAAATTGCGTTTGTCGGTGGTGGGAAGAGTAAATTTATTGAAAATGGTAATTATGCCGCAGCTCATGTATGTACTCCACAACTCCCCTATTTGGCTGCCTCTAGGCAGATTCCACAAAATTAATGCTATATTCAGGGAATTGATATGGTTGAAGGGTGGAGCCAGGATTAAGCTGGAGCACTTGCAGAGGCCTAAAGACGAAGGGGGACTCGCGCTCCCAAATCCATGGCTTTACTTTTTATCATCCCAATGTCAACACCTGGCAGGGGGGATGGAAAACATCGAGGGCGGACTGGAGGGAGGCGGGAGACCCATTCTTAGCTATTTACTGGGAAGGGGTTCATTGTTGACTAGCTTAGAGGCGGGTAAGCTTCGCCCTCTAGCTTCCAGATTCCCGACTGTGGCCCTTATGCTGAGGGTATGGGACAAGATCAAACAGATTCGGGATATTACGGCCTTTACAAAATACTCTCCTATCTGGGACAACAGCAATTTGCCGGCAATGAGGTCACTAAAAGGGTTTGCACAATGGAGAAGGATTGGTATATGGTGGTTGTCGCAACTATTGGGGAAAGAATCTTTCAAGTCCTTTGAAGAGCTGAGGCAGGAGTACCCATTGCAGCACTGCATGTTTTACCAATACCTACAGCTGCGACATGCTTTTAATATTCAAAATAGAAATTCCCCTATTGTTATCCAGCAGGACTGCGTGGTTAACATTCTGGGTGTCTCCTCAACTAGAGGTCTTATATCATATATATACAATGGTCTGTCCAGCTCGGTGTTGTCAAAACATCCAATGGGAGCGCAACAGAAGTGGGAGCGGCAACTGGGATCGATTTCAGGGGAGCAGTGGGAGCATATCCTTCAGATGGTTCCTAGATTGTCTCTTAGTGAACCCAGTAGATTATCCCAGATATACGTGCTGTATAGGGTGTACAGGACGCCTAAGTGGCTGTGGGACGTGGGACTGAGACAAGATTCGTGCTGCCCCAAGTGCTCAATGGAGGGGGCAGATGTCCTACATATGCTGTGGACGTGCCCCTGCCTGCAGGCATTTTGGATTATAGTACTCAATCTTATCCATATGACTACAGGGCAGGAAATTCCCCGGGACCCTGTGGTGTGTATTCTGGGATATGTAGATGATGTTCAGGGGGATGAGTGTCTTCAAATAACGGTTGCTAGAATGCTATTTGCTGCCAGAAAGCTGATTGCGTCCACTTGGATATCAGATAAAGCACCTACTAGACAAGAATTTATTAATAGATTAAATCATATTTTGTTTAGAGAAAAATATATATACATGAAAAGAGGCAGGCCCGGAATGTTTGAGAAGCTTTGGGGGGGATGGCTTACACTATTTGATGTACCAACGGAGGAGCAGAGTGATAGAACTTAACGTGTTTACGGCTAGAGACGGCTCGAAAAGACCTATTTACCTGTTTAATTGTTCTGCAACTGTAACCATTTGGACCTACCTACCAGACCTGTGGGGTTGGGGGGGGGGGAAGTTGGGAAAGGGAAGAGGGTTTATTTTTACATGTCTTGACATTATGTGTTATTCTTTTGTACATCCTTGCATTTATGTTTCATGTACTTTACTCAATTTTGTATGCTTTTTCAAAACCAATAAAAATAATCTGATTTAAAAAAAAAAGAATAACCATCTACTCCAACTGTAGTTATTGGAGATTTTAAAGCGCATCTTAACTGTAGTTAGATAAGTATAGTAGGGTTCAGGTTTATGCCTAAATTGGTATACCAACACACGGATAGGGTAACACAATTTCTCTGCTGCACCTTCTCCCTACTGGTTCCTGTGCAGACTAGCACTCCAACTGTGTGGTCCATAAAGGCTTCTACACGGACTTCAATATCCTAGCCACAGGACTACTAGATGGCAAATCAGACTTTGCTTCCTGATTTGGCCATTGAGTGTTGCACGCGCCTCCTTAGGATCCAGGGGAGAGGTTGCTAAGCACAACAATCACAACAGGGCAAGTATACAAAGAAAAACAAAACCCAAAAGTGAGGTAACACAAATTATGTGCACATGTAGAGCAAGGAGAAGCAATAAGTGCAAATAAGGAAGATATACAAACCTAACTAATAAACTGAAGAAAGAAAGGCTGGCTTCACACTGCGGCCAGGTCCGATCTGGGGCTGTCAGAGGTGAACCTGACAGCCCGGACCCGATTTTCACCCTATGCAGCCCTATGGGGCCGGATGGCAACTCTCTGCTATCCGGTTTCCATGTGTCCGGGAGAATCCGGGAGGAATCGGATTTTTCTCATGGACACAAAATCGGAGCATGAAGCATTTTTGTGTCTGGGGAGCAAAATCTCCCCAAATCGGATCCTCCTGGATCCGGGGCAATCCGGCGCTCCCTAACATGGGAGTCTATGAGGCCGGTTTGCCCCGATTCGGGAGGATCCAGGAACCGGACACCTGCGGTTGAAGTACAGCGTGAGCTACGCTGAACTTCAGCACCAGGGAGCAGTCCCCTGTGAAGCGGTTCAGCACCACTTCGCAGGGGACAGCTGAGCTCTGCAGCATCCGGCTGCACACCGGACCGGAGGGTATACTGTATTTGCCCTCCAGTTCTGTGTCCAGATCCGGTCCGGGGCTGTCAGGTTCACCCCTGACAGCATCGGATCGGACCTGACCGCAGTCTGAAGCCAGCCTAAGGCTGGTTTCACACTGCAGTTTTTTCCCTGATCAGGTTCGATCAGGTTTGTGTGTCAAAACCAGGAGTGTCTCCAAAACTCAGAACAGGTGTCAATCTTTCAATTATATTTTTTCCCTGCAGTTTCCTCTCCTGGTTTTGGCGCACAAACCGGATGGAACCAGATCGGGGAAAAAACTGCAGTGTGAAACCAGCCTAAGGCCCCTTTCACATCAGCGGTTTTCGCTGATCGCGGCAGTTGCGGTAAAAAAAACGCAACTGCTGCGATTAACGCATAACAGCTGCACTTGCGGTTCACTTGCGGCAAGCCCCATACAATGTCTATGGGGCGTGCGGCAGGTGCGGTTTTGCACTTGCGGCAGGTGCGGCAGCGAAAAAAAACGCGGCATACCGCGGTTTTTCCGCGGCCGAACCTGCCACAAGTGCCAAAACCGCACTTGCCGCACCTGCTGCACACTTACCGCAAGCCCCAAAAACATTGTATGGGGCTTGCTGCAAGTGAACCGCAAGTGCAGCCGTTATGCGGTAATCTTGGCAGTTGCGTTTTTTTTCACCGCAACTGCCACGATCAGCGAAAACCGCTGATGTGAAAGCAGCCTGAGACAAAAAAGATTGCTCAGTACAAATTCTGACTGGTCTCTATCCAACATGTAATACTTAGCAGCAGGAATAATACTTCTTAGGCCGGTTTCACATTGCGATTTTCACTCATCCGATTGTATCCGTTTCAAAACGGATACACTCGGATCCGAAAACGGATCCCATGTTCCCCTATGGCAATCGGATCAGATGTGCCACTATTGGCATCCGATTTTGGCACCATCTGATGCTGTCCAATTTAATCACGGGCACAAAATCGTAGCCTGCTGCGATTTTGTGTCCTTGAGTCAAATCGGACAGCCTCGGATCAGTGCTGATCCGAGTGCCCACAAAATGGGAGCCTATGGATGTCGGATCCAAGTTCACCTCAGATCCGATGTCGGCTCCGTGGTCCCTGCCTCTCCCTGCAGCTTCCTTCCCCCATCTCCTCTATTCTGCCCCCCCCCACTATTCTTTTCTGTCCCCCCCGCTCCTCTATCCTGATCTAATCCCTATCCTGTCCCCTGTTCTCTTCCCTGTGTGTTTGAAAAATGAAAAACTACTCCCAGAGGATACATCACCTTGTCACCGACTCCCAGGATGTGACACCATTGGGGCAGGAGGGCTTATGGTGATGTCACAGAGCCGGTCAGCTGACGTGTCACAGGTCCTTCTGCCCTGATGGTGTTACATCCTGGGAGCCGGTGACAGGCGATGTAACCTCCGGGAGGAGTTTTTCATTTTTTAAACACACAAGGAACAGAACAGGGGACAGGATAGGGATTAGATCAGGATAGAGGAGCGGAGGGAAGAAGATGGAGGAGGCAGGAGCAGGGAGAGACAGGGGACCACAGGATCCACATGGATCCTGCATAGAATCAGATCGGAAGGTTATTTGCCAGCAGGGATCCGTGTGGATCTGTGGCTGTCTGGGGGATCCCACTCGGGTTCTCACGGACAGCCACAAAATCGCAATGTGAAACCGGTCTTAGAAGAATCCACAAGGAATGTATATAACGAGCAATGAATGGCTTGAAAAGGAGAGTACAAGTGCAATAAATTAGAATATCATCAAAAAGTTAATTTATTTCAGTAATTCAATACATAAAGTGAAATGCATATATTATATAGTCATTACACACAGAGTGATCTATTTCAAGTGTTTATTTTTGTTAATGTTGATGATTATGGCTTACAGCCAATGAAAATACAAAATTAATTATCTCAGTAAATTAGAATATTATATAAGACCAACTGAAATAATGATTTTTAATTAATAAATGTTGGCCTAATAAAAAGTATGTACAGTAAATGCACTCAATACTTGGTCAGGGTTCCTTTTGCATGAATTACTGCATCAATGCGGCGTGGCATGGAGGCGATCAGCATGTGGCACTACTGAGGTGTTATGGAAGCCCAGGTTGCTTTGATAGCAGCCTTAAGCTCATCTGCATTGTTGGGTCTTGTGTCTCTCATCTTCTTCTTGACAATACCCCATAGATTCTCTATCGGGTTTAGGTCACGTGAGTTTTTGTTGGCCAATCAAGCACAGTGACACTGTGGTTAGTACTTTTGTCAGTGTGGACAGATGCCAAGTCCTGCTGGAAAATGAAATTTCCATCTCCAAAAAGCTTTTTGGCAGAGGGAAGCATGAATTGCTCTAAAATATCATGGCAGATGGAAGCGCTGACTTTGGTCTTGATAAAACACAATGGACCTACCCCAGCAGATGACATGGCTCCCCATCACTGATTGTGAAAACTTCACACTAGACCTCAAGCAACTTGAATTGTGTGCCTCTCCACTCTTCCTTCAGACTCTGGGACATTGATTTCCAAATGAAATGCAAAATTTTCTTTCATCTGAAAAAACACCTTGGACCACTGAGCAACAGTCCAGTTTTTTTTCTCCTTGGCCCAGGTATGATGCTTCTTGCGTTCCCCATGATTGTGCAGGCTACTGAAGCAGACTATTGCTACATTTATACTGTGCGTTTTTGGTCTGTTTTTGCTCGTCAGTTTTTGTAGCCCAAACCAGCAGCGGGTGATAAATCCAGAAGTGATGACATGTTTCTATTATACGTTTTCTCTGATTGCTCCACTCCTGGTTTGGGCTACAAAAACTGAGGTATAAAACAGACCAAAAACCCACGGTATGAATGTAGCCTTAGTAAGCTTTTGCAGGTGTCTTGTGTTAATTATTCTAATTTTCTGAAATAATGAATTTTGGCTTTTCATTGGCTGTAAGCCATAATCATCAATATTAACAGAAATAAACACATGAAATAATCACTGGTTAAGGCTGGAGGCACACTGTCGTGCATCAAACACGGAGCGTGTTTGATGCACGACAGTGATGAGAGTTTGATGCGTGTTTTGGGTGTGTGTGGTGCGAGTGGTGAGTGTGGCTGGCTGTATTTATGCGAGTGTGCTGCGATTGTCAGGTGTGAGTGCGTGTGTGGTGCGTGATTGTGATGCTGTCCACGGTTCTGAAGGACCGCGGGCAGCATTTACCGGCATATTCAAACTCCGCGGCTGTCAAAGCCACAGAGTAAGAATGTGCCGATTTCCCAGTACAGTAATTAATCATCTTGCACCGCTGTGTCAGCGGTGCAAGATGATTATGATAAACCCAGCTGCTGGGCACCTCCTTTAAATTTAGGGAGTTAAAATTCATATGCAGCATCTGTGCGGCATATGAGCACAGATGCTGCATATGCGGCAATGTACCCCGGTAATAAGGAGTTAATATGTGGCAAATAACTTGTTACCATGTCTCTAGGGAGTGACCACCCTCCCTAGAGACATGGTAACTGTAGTAGAGGGAAGGGGAATGGATGGTGCTCACCGAATGCTTGTAGGCCGTTGGTGCCAGGCAAGGATTTCTCGCCAATCCAAACTTCAGAGACACTTTGGAAAAAGCCGGCACCAGACAACTCCAATTTTCACATTTTATTGGTCAAGGTGTTTAGTCATTAAAATCAGCGACCTAAGGGAGCAAGTCCCGCTGGACACGTTTCGTACACGCAGGTACTTCATCAGCAGCATAAAATAAATAATTACAAAAATGCTTTATAAAACCAAAACAAGTAGCTCCTCCCCTAAACCCAATTAAGCACATGTCATCCTATAGGCTGGAGGGGCCTATCAATCAATTGTGTCTAATTTGTAAACCTGGTACATGCAAAATAAACATTTAAAAAAAAATGTTCCCCTTCATTGGCGAATCTGTATCTAACGGCATGGGAGAAACAGTTCATTCATTCCATGTCAAACCCTTTTGTCGATCATGTGATGTGGTGGGGGAGGTATTTGGATGATGTCATACTGATTTGGCAGTGTAACGAGGATGTGCCCCCCCTCACAGCTCAGTGTTCAAGGATTTCATCAGGTACATCAATGCTAATGATTACAATCTAAAATTTACCCATGAGATCCATGATGAATGTGCCCACTATTTAGACATCACCTTGCAGGGGAAACGATGTTACAGGAGAGATTGTTACATCGTTGTACCGCAAGGAGATTAGTGGGGACACTTTACTCCATGCGAACAGCTGCCACCCGCGGCATGTGGTGAGAAACCTACCGCGGGGGGAACTGATCAGAGCAAAAAGGGCCTGTAGTACTACACAGGTATATAATGAGGAAGCTGCTATTGTTAGGAAACGTCTCTACAACCGCGGCTACACACCGCAACAAGTGAATAGTGCCTTGATTCAGGTTGAACAAAGACCTCGCAATACACTATTAGACTGCGGTGACACATTGCAGCAAGAGAATGGAGGCATAAGTCAGACTGAGCAGAGGTCAAACAACACTGTGCAAGACCTTGATGGTGCTCCTCAACATGTGAATGGAGCTATATATCAGGCAGAACAGGGATCTCAGAATATGCAGTCAGATCGAGTAGAGACTCTATGTCCCCGGACTCCTTATAGAATAAACTCTAGAGAGGCAAGTAAATCTATACCGACATTTTCCACATCCTACAGTTTGGATTACAATGCCATTATAAAAGTAATTCATAAATATATCCCAATTTTACATGAAGATCCTATATTACATAAGATCTTACAACAAGGATATAGATTTGTTCCTAGGAAGTCAACGACGGTTGGTAATCTTTTATCTCCTTCATTGTTTTCATCGACTGCCCGCACCCCCACTTGGCTAAACACTAAGGGTAGTTATCCTTGTGGGGGTGCTAGATGCGGCCTATGTAAATAAATGACGAAGTCTATGTCAATTAAAAGTTTTTCAGCAGACAGAAGCCATAGGGTTAATGGTTACATTAATTGTAACACAACCCATTTGGTGTATCTAGCTTCTTGTCTGCTGTGTAAAATGAACTATGTGGGCTGAACAATTAGGCCCTTAAAAAAGTGGTTAGGAGAACACATCTCAGGTTCAGATCCAAACTCAAGGGCTCAAAATAGAAATATATGTCAGGTTTATCGCGCCATTTTAGAGATGTTCATGATGGAAACCTCTCTAGTTTAAAGGTTCAGGGAATTGAAAGAATTCCTCGAAATATAAGAGGGGGGGATTGGGGTCGCAGGGTACTTGAGAAGGAATTTTTCTGGATAATGACCCTTAATACCAGGTACCCAGAAGGGCTCAACTACCGTACAGACTGCACATACTTTTATTAAATGACACTAGGTATATGATGGGCAAAATTATGATGATAATATGTATTGAATGTATTCATGTACAAAGTGTTGTATGATAGTGAGGATTTATCCATGGGTTCAATTCAGTTTATTTTGCATGTACCAGGTTTACAAATTGGACACAATTGATTGATAGGCCCCTCCAGCCTATAGGATGACATGTGCTTAATTGGGTTTAGGGGAGGAGCTACTTGTTTTGGTTTTATAAAGCATTTTTGTAATTATTTATTTTATGCTGCTGATGAAGTACCTGCGTGTAGGAAACGCATCCAGCGGGACTTGCTCCCTTAGGTCGCTGATTTTAATGACTGAACACTCTGACCAATAAAATGTGAGAATTGGAGTTGTCTGGTGCCGGCTTTTTCCAAAGTGTCCCTAGAGACATGGTGCCTAAATTCAGTGGTGGTTCAGGGGTTAATGGCATAAATATCTGCTTTGCCGCCATTTGTCGGCTTTTTGTAATGAATTCAGAAAGCTGGCGGTTCCTGCTGTCAGCGCGCGTTATGCTACGCAATTTGCATATGCACAGTGCTGGGCAGCGTCCTCTATGAAGAGCTGCCCCAACTACTTAAGCAAATTGCGTAGTGAAGCCGCTGCTATCCACGGTGCTGAGGATGTCAGCATCACCTCCATTGTCTGCGCGCATTAAAACTCCGGAGTGCAGACAATGGAGGTGATGCTGACATCCTCAGCACCATGGATAGCGGCGGCTTCACTACGCAATTTGCTTAAGTAGCTGGGGCAGCTCCTCATAAAGGACGCTGCCCAGCACTGTGCATATGCAAATTGCATAGTATAGCGCGCTGACAGTAATTACTGCACTGGGAAACCGGTAACGAGAATTTAACAGCACACGGTGCGAGTATCGCACCGTGTACTGTGTGAGTTTGACTCGCACCCATATACTTTTACTGACCCCTCACAAAGCGAGTGTAATGTGTGAAAATCGCATTGATGTGACCTGTATCATTTAAAGATACAGGTCTGAGTGCAATGCAATTTTTTCATGCATTACTATTGCGCGAGGTTTGTGCCAGTGTGCCTTCAACCTAAAGGTTAAAACCGGGCAGCACAGTATCTCTTTGAGCCTTTCACTTTTGTCTGAATGCCGTGTAGCATGTGAGTGCACTGTGGTGTGCTCACTTTTACAAAGAAGCATTGATAATAGTCCATATGGTGTAAAAAAGGGCACTCACCCATTACTTTTTTCTACACCATATGAACACGTGAACTAGATCACTGTGTGTGTAATGGCTCTATATAATATATATTTTACTTTTTGTATTGAACTTTTTGATGATATTCTAATTTATTTATTATGCACCTGTATATATAGCAACATGCAAAAGGTGATTGGTCAGAGATCATGAGCAATAGAACACAGGTGATCACCAAACACCATAAGGAAAGAATCAAATGTACGTCTGTCTGTTTGCTCACGCTGCATCAAGAGAAATGTAAAATCGTTTTTTTTTTTTTTGCTGAAGCCTTTCAGAGTTTAAAGGGAAGGTGCCATCAATTTTTTTTTTCAACAATTTGCAAAAATGTTAAGTGTTTATGTTTTCATTTATTTTTCCAACATTAGCATTTTTTTAATGGAGTAAAATATGAAAAATAATTTTAAAAGTTTGATCTATTCCACTTTTAAACACTAGGGGAGGAGCTGCTTGAAATGTTAGTGTACAGCCGATGTGCTGAAAATGTGGGCTGGTCAGCTCCATGTGTGTGAGGTCACCTTCCCCCCTTCCCTTCTGGGTGTTTACAAATGGATAAAAGGGAAAGCAGTTTAGAGTCATAGATTGGAGCCATTTTGTTGGAGACACAAAGTGATTCTGCCACAAATCTGCATGCCTATCCTTATGCAGCAAAGTCAATGAGAATCCTGACGTTTTGGGCACATGTTGCTTTTTTCCCTTGCAGATTTGGTGCAGAAATAAATCAATTATTGCAGGGTTTTTCCACTGTACATGATGAAAAAAAAAACCCACAAAAGCACATTGTGTTTTTCTGGCAGGAGATGCCGATTTGGTGCAGAAATTTCAGCAACTAAAGGGCAAGAGTATGTTCACACAGGGCATTTCTTTCCACAGCAAAACTGCACCAAACCCTGGTCTCTTGGCAGTGAAAAGGCCCGTGGTAAGGGCAGCAATAGGGTGAAGATTGAAAAGGTAGATCATAGAAATGTGGAGAGGCCACGACAGAGCCAAAGACCCTACCCACTCCGATGCACCAAGACTACTAAGGTGAATAAAATGAACACCAGGGTACGGAATTTTACACTACACTTATCTATTAACTCCTTCACCCCCGGGGCAATTTTACGTTTTCCGGTTTTCATTTTCCCCTCGCCTTCTTCCAAGAGCTATAACTTATGCATTTTTCCATCAATACAGACATATGACGGCTTGTTTTATTTGTGGACGAGTTGTACTATCAGATTAAAGGGAACCAACCACCCCCAATGACTCCCCCGGACTATTAATATGGCTCCCTACACCCAGCACATACATGTGCTGCAATGTTTTTTGCTAAAAAAACTGCTTTTTAAAAGTGAAGATAATGCTTTATAAAGTATTTAACGAAGGGACGGGTGGGCGTTACTTAGCTGTGGCTAAAGCCGGGTTGCAGCTGCCAGTCATCATCCTGTGTCTCCTCGCAGCAGTAACGGCCAGCCCTTTGTTCAGCGTCACAGCCTGGTGCACGGGCTCGCATGCCCGTGCACACATCATCAGCTACAGCCGGGTAGCGAGCGCACGCTCTGACTTCCTGCGCTCAGCTATGGAAGTCAGAGCGAGCGCTCGCTACCCGGCTGTAGCTGATGACGTGTGCACGGGCATGCGAGACCGTGCACCAGGCTGTGACGCTGAACAAAGAGCTGGCCGTTACTGCTGCGAGGGGAGAGAGGAGGATGAGTGGCAGCAGAATCTCGGCTTTAGCCCCATGTAAGTAACGCCCACCCGTCCCTTCGGTAGAAACTTTATAAAGCATTATCTTCACTTTTAAAAAGCAGTTTTTTTTAGCAAAAAACATTGCAGCACATGTATGTGCTGGGTGTAGGGAGCCATATTAATAGTCTGGGGGGTCATTGGGGGTGGTTGGTTCCCTTTAAATCATTTATTTTACTATATAGTGTACAGTAAATTGGGAAAAAATTCCAAGAGTGGTGAAAGTGCAAAACAAAGTGAAATTACATATTTGGTTATTGGGTTTTTTATTCCCCATTGTCACTGGCATGTTGGCATGATGCCTTGGGTCAGTGCAAGTTAGTAGATACCAAACATAAGATATAGATAGGTATATGTATTTAGAAGGTAAATTTTAAAAGGGCTAAATATGTACTATTACTAACGTCAAAAATATATAAAAAAAAATGAAACTTTATTTAAATTTCTTAAAAAATGGTCAACAGGACCTACATATAAGTGACAAGGAAACATTCAGAGTAATGACAAAAACACAAATGGATTGCAATGCCGTGTAGACCACCTTTTTTCCTTTACCCATATGTACTGTTACTACCTGACAATGGAGGTGTTTACACCCTAAGGGTCATGGTGCCCTCCTTAGTGGCTCTCACTCTCCTGCGGTTGTGGGGGGGGCGCAACATGAGGGGGGGGGAGGAGATTGTCCGTGATGGGGGGGATAACGCGACCACTGACAGTGCCTAGGGCAGCGGGAACTCCAAATACGGCCCTGCCCATAACATGACTGGATGGAAGTCAGAAGTTAAATCACATTCACCAAAGCATCTCTATGGGAGTCAGAGCAAGGTTCTCATAGAGGTGTATTGAGTTGTGAATTCGGATGTTCTGCAGCAATCACTGGAGCTGCTGGCAGGTCACTTTTCAACACAAATCGACTGGAGCGCTGCTGGAAACATAGGAAGGTGGGGCAGGTGAATATAATACATGGGGCAGGGGATTAGATTTAAAGAGTAACCGCCGTTTACATTTTTATTATAATTATAATGTAGAGCAAAAGACTTTTATAAACTTTCAAATCAAATATACTTTATAAGTGAAATCTGGTGGAAAACGATTCATAAACCTTCCACAAGGTGTCCCCACTACACTGTGTGAAAATATGCTCATTCTCAATCAGATCAGTCTTCACACTGAACATGACCACACAACCATATAAGGGAGGGGGCGGGGCCTACACTGCTGACTGCAGCTGGTGAGGAAACAATGTATCAGATTACATCAGACTGCAGCACAGTTGCTAAGCAATGTCAGGATCACTGCAAACTTCTCTGTCCTTGGCACAAGCTTCTGATCTGTCATCTAGCTCCACACAGCTCAGTCACGATCTCTGTTAACCCCTTCTCTGCTCCATATCAGCAGCAGGCCATGCCCACACAGCCATAAAAAAAGCACAGAACAATGTAAGTCATATGGCACAACTAAAACATGATCTTATCTGCTATGTGCTCCATCATTAACAATCAGTGCAGGATTGGGGCTTTGTTTCATTGACACTTTACAGCATCACCACAGTAATCCAATATAAAGTAAAATGCTGGAGTAGAGCTTTAATAATCCTGGAGATCACACAATACTAGAGGTCATTGTTGTGTTCAGTGTGATCCTGACGGGTGGGGTGTACTCACTTACACTGAGCACTGGACTGTACTGGGCACCGCTGTGCCCACATGTCACCCTCACTCATCACTGGCACCTATGGGTGCTCCTCCCTGCAGTGCGCTGTATGGCCGGGGTCACACCAGGTCACCGCCGCCATCGGAGGCTTCTCTCTTCCCGGCTGCAGGTCTATACCCTAATGCTGGTTACTATCTGCAGCCACATGGCGCCTCGGTGCCGGCGAGGGGTTGGCATTACGGCAGTGCCCATTCACATGACATATGGACTCTGTCTAGACCGCGGCGGTGCCAGCTGGAGGGGGCGGAGCCTGAAGGTAGAACTTCCGGTGTAACAAATGACGTCACGCCGTGAAGTTCTCTGGCCGCACATGCTCCTAGGCAGCCAATCAGAAACAAGTTCCGCCTGATAGCTCCGCCTTTCTGCTTCCCGCTTGTACCGTGCGCTGCCAGCGGCTAATAGTGGATGTTCGTATCAGGGTCCTGATTGGTGGGTGGAGGCCCATTGGAGGGCGTGTCCTGTGACGTCACGCTGTGCGTCGTGTCGGCCAGCCGCTCGCTCTCTCCTCCATGTTGCCTTGTTGAGCCGCTCCGGCCGCTTGTCACCCGCGCCCCGGGGCAGTTTGCGGAGTGCAGCCCCGTACATGCCCGTGAGCACACCGTACACCGCGGAGGGAGGCTGCCGCAGGAGCGCACCGCAGCTGTCCGCATGATGCCTTCCCCGGCGTCCATCATGATCTCCTAGGACTCTGCCTCCTCCTGGCAGTGATCGGACTCTGGCATGTCCTCACTCCCCGGGGGCCGGCACACCAGGGGTTAGCGAGAGGCCGCCGTCCGCTCATCCGCGCACTGATCACTGGACATTACTGGGGAAGAGCCGAGACCCCGAACATGGCCTGGGCACTGAAGCTGCCGCTGGCGGACGAGGTGATCGAGTCCGGGCTGGTGCAGGACTTCGATGCCAGTCTGTCTGGGATCGGGCAGGAGCTGGGGGCCGCCGCCTATAGTATGAGGTGAGTACTGCTCACCAGGGGGGCACATCGAGGGGGAGGGGGTCACTGTATAGTCACTGTAGCCTGAGAGAGGGTCACTGTACGGGGAGTGGGGTCACTGTATCCTGAGGAGAAAGGAGGGGGGGGGGGTCACTGTACCTGAGGAGAAGGAGGGGGGGGGTCACATATCCTAGAGTCACGACGGGAAGGGGGTCGGGGGGGGGTCACTGTATCCTGAGGAGAAAGGAGGGGGGGGGTCACTGTATCCTGAGGAGAAGGGAGGGGGGGGGGGTCACTGTATCCTGAGGAAGGAGGGGGGTCACTGTATCCTAGGGGAGGGGGTCACGTATCTGAGGAGAGGGGGGGGGTCACTGTATCCTGAGGAGAAGGGGGGGTCGGGGGGGGTCACTGTATCCTGGAGGGGAGAGAGGAGGGGGGGTCACTGTATCCTGAGGAGAAGGAGGGGGGGGGGTCACTGTATCCTGAGGGAAGGGAGGGGGGGGGGTCACTGTATCCTGAGAGAAGGAGGGGGGGGTCTATAGCCTGGGGAGGAGGGAGGGGGGTCACTGTCTCTAGGGAGGGGGGGACACTCAGGGGTTTAGTACAGCTTAGGAGGGATAGGGGGGGAAGGGGACTGATCCTGAGGGGGAGGGGGTCACAGCTATGGAGGGGGGGGTCATTACAGCCTGGGGAGGAGGGGTCGAATATCAGGTTTAGCGCATAGAGGAGGGGGTTGAGGGGGGTCACTGCAGCCTGAGATGTGGGGAGTGGGTCACTACAAGGGGGAAGGGGTTAACTACAGGCAGGTGGGGTCATGGCAGGGGGGATGGGGAGGAGGTCACTACAGGGGGGTATTAAACACGTGACATTCTCAGCTACCTGCTCAATATTCTCCACTTTATAAAGCTATGTATAATTGATCTCTGCGAGGATCCTGAGAATCTGTATAACTGGGGGTACACTGCGCTGCCAGCAGAGCTTTCCTGGATGTTATCCCCTAACCATAACTAGATTAACTGATCACCAGGGGCCAGACTGCTAGGACCCCCACAATGGAGGCCCCAATCTTGGCTGGGATCCCAGAGTGTGGACCTTCAGTGATCGGTACGGTATTCCCAGGCCTATACATGAGAAAGCTGTGACTGTGAACCTCTAAGGAGGTCGTGTCCTCACTAGACTGAGTCCAGTGTTTCCCCTCTTGTATCTGACATACGGTTGCACAGACGGGGCTATTTATTTAGCGCTGATCTTTATGGTCATTGCCAAATGAGAGCAAAAACTGTTAATTTTTGACTTGGTGACCCGGACCTGTTTCTCCAAGAATAAACTTCATCATCATTATTGACATCCAAAAGTAGGACTCCATGAACTGAAGGGTGCGGCTGGGTCCCGGTGTGTGGGGAGCCGTGGTTAGATTGTGCCCCTGCTGCATGTTCTGTCCATAGATGTCATGGTTGTACTTGTTCACTTTGACAACAGAAACTGCGCCTTTTTCTTATAGGATTGAAGGCGCCTTCATCAGACAATTGGGAAAACCTTTCTTTTAAATTGACCTCTTTCCAGACGAACGATCTTTGTGGTGAAAATGGATCCATTTTCCTGGGTTTAGTCTCCTGGATGACCACCTCCATGTCCTGAGGCCATAGAGGCAGCGACTTGATTGCTTTCTGCCACTTTACATTTCACAAGATCTGATAAAACCTGCAGACTGTTCTCTCTATTCACCTTATCTCCTTATTACTTTGCTATCAGAATGGGCGCCCCCTCCTAAAGAGAAAACGCACAACAAGAGCAGCATTAATCATCGGGTATACAAAATAAGCAAGAGGCATATACAGTGCTTGTCCCAACTGTTGATGTCCAAGGATGAGCCAGTTATCTATTACCCTTAAGATTGGGGGTAACTATTCACTGGACAACTGCTTTAAATATTAGTAGCCCCCCCCCCCCATATAACCAGGGCTGTGGGAGTCAGTAAGCCGAACATCCGACTCCTCCAAAATGGACACCGACTCAAACTCCACAGCCCTGCATATAACAATACTAAAAAGCTTGACATTAGACAAAGGCTAGGGTCACATTTCCGTTTTGATCCTAGCCTGCCGGATTCCAGTTTTAACTTAGAACTTTCTCCAGCACTGCATAGCGTTACCGCTATGCGGTGCTGGAAATCGCTGCCCTTAGTTACCCTATGTTTACCTTCACTACCTATCACACAGGCAGCTGCTCGGAGTGCGCTTTACAGCGCCGCACAGGAAACACTGTCTGCAACGTTTCCTGTGCGGCGCTGTAAAGCGCACTCCGAGCAGCTGCCTGTGTGACAGGTAGTGAAGGTAAACATAGGGTAACTAAGGGCAGCGATTTCCAGCACCGCATAGCGGTAACGCTATGCGGTGCTGGAAAAAGTTCTAAGTTAAAACCGGAATCCGGCAGGCTAAGGTCAAAACGGAAATGTGACCCTAGCCAAAGTTAGAACCTGTAGCAAAGCTCTAGGTGCATCATCTACTTGGTTTCCACATTTAGTCCAACCCTGCTATACATGTTGCAGTTTGTGGAATAATATCTCTTAAGGTACCGTCACACACAGCAATGTTGCTAGGCAATTTCACTGGCAAGTTGCTGGTTGCAGTGAAATCATGGACACATTGTTCTATTTTGTTGCTGTGTACAAATGGAACAATGTGTCCATGATTTCACTGCAACCAGCAAATTTCCAGTGAAATTGCCTAGCAAAATTGTTGTGTGTGACAGTACCTTAAAGGGTGTTTTACTAGAAGTTGGATATTGTACCTGCAACTTTTCATTCTTTGAGAAGGCCCAAGTGGCCCATGTTCCCCTGTGCCAGACATCAATCATTTGCTGACATGTGCTGTTGTCACTCCACTCTTTTTGGGATTTTTTTTTTATTTTTTCCTGAATGCTAAACCATTATATTGTAAGAGCTAGGATACATTGAGACTGTTGAATACATATTATCTGATCTGTACAGAAGTGTCTGTGTCTCCTGTATGTATACAGCAGCTTTGGTGTCTCCTCTGTGATGTGTAATGTAGCAGCTTCAGTGTCTCCTGTGTGAGGTGTAATGTAGCAGCTTTGGTATGTCTTGTGTGATGTGTAATGTAGCAGCTTCGGTGTCTCCTGTGTGATGTGTAATGTAGCAGCTTTGTATGTCTTGTATGATGTGTAATGTAGCAGCTTCGGTGTCTCCTGTGTGATGTGTAATGTAGCAGCTTTGCTGTCTTTGGTATGTGCAGCTTTATTGATGCCTCCTGTGTGTCTGTTTGTACATTAGCTGCAGTGTCTCCCGTCTGTGTATATATAGCTGTTTCAGTGTCTCCCGTATGATGTGTATGCAGCAGCTTTGGTGCCTCCTCTGTGATGTGTACAGATCTGTGATGACATTATTGTTCTTTGTGTATCTGTTAGGCTGCTTCCACACTGCAGTTTTTTCACTGATCAGTGTCCATCAGATTTGTGTGCCAAAACCCGGAGAGAAACCAGGAGAGGAACTTGCAGAGAAAAACTATAATTGAAAGATTGACTCCTGTTCTGAGTTTTGGAGACACTCCTGGTTTTGGCACGCAAATCGATGGACACTGATCAGTGAAAAAACTGCAGTGTGGAAGCAGCCATAGAAGAAAATTCAGATCTTTCTTCCTGAATGTCAAGCTCCGGATCAGCGCTATAGCTGTGGTGACATCCCTGCACCCTGGGCCAGGCTCCCTTAGGTCATAAAAAGTTTGTCATACTGGTGATTTCCATCTGAGAGCTTCTTCTGGATTCAATTATTAGTAAAACCTTATTTAAGATCTTGTCACCTCCTGCAGAGCCTGGATCTTTGGCTGAGTGGTGAGTTATGTGGGGGTGCTGGATGGAAACCTTTATGCATTCCTTACATTGGTGGTGACTGCTCCTTGTGGGGTAATGCTTGGTCTTTGTCACTATGGAAGTTTATTATTCTCAGTGCTGCATTCGGACCACGGTCCCCGTCTGCGAGGTGCTCATCAGACTGTAATTAATAAAGATTCTCGCTCATGCCCTAGAAAAATCTGTGCAGTCGACTCTTTTGAGTTGCTCATGTGCCCAACCTCCTCAACCTGAAGACTGATTAATGGTTATAGCGCGTCTACCCCCAATCATGACTGTGCAGTCGCTTGTTGCGGTCATCATATATTTCTGATTCAATTTAATTCTATTTTTCATGAATGACTGTTATAGGAGCAGATGTATCATTGGACAAGTCAGGGGCTTGCTGTAGCAGGATGGCTCCATTATGGGAGCTGGAATGATAATGTACAGTTGTTTCTGACCATAGCTGACAGTGCCGCCTTTTCTTCAGTTTGTTGTCTTTCTGGCTATGCTGGAAGTTGTGGTTCTTCAGCCGCTATTGTTCTTCAAGTCGGTGATCGCTGCTGTATAAAGTGCTGCGGCTGCTTTGTTCTGTGTATCGTTGGGGTGATGATCCTATGTCGTGTATGTGTGACCTCTCTGAAATATTATGTTTTTAATCCTGTTTGGGTAAAGGCTGCGTCCTGACTGCATTCGTATTCTTTTGTTAGTACAGGAGATCAAAAAAGAATTACAGCATCAGTATTCATAACTAAAGACATGACACAAGTGTATAAACATGAAGAGACACAATGTGTCCACATTTTATCTATGCACTACAAATGTTCAGTGTTTTCCATTGGTGACACAGCAGCTGTCCTGTCAGATAAGTGGCAGTATATCCTCCGATATGGACTCCTGTATGAGTGATGCATTGTCTCAGGTTTATCAGATCTGGTGGCTAAAGCCCCCGTCACACATAATGAGATCGTTGTAACGTCACAGGTTTTGTGACGTAACAGCGATCTCGCTACGTGTGACACTCATCAGCGATCAGGCCCCTGATGTGAGGTCGCTGATCGTTACAAAGTGCTCTGGGTCATTTTTTGGTCTTTGCGCTCTGGCTGGTCAGCACGCATGGGGCTTGCCACAAGTGTGAAGCAAGTACGGCCGTTAGTCAGAAAATACTGCAGGTGCGTTTTTTTTTTTGTCCGGATCTGCTGCATGTTCATAAAAACGCCAGTGTGAAAGCACCCTAAGGAATGAAAATGTGGCAGATCCGGACAAAGCACCGCATCTGCCGTATTGTCCGCCTAACGGCCGCACTTGCGCCAGTCTTGCTGCAAGCTCCATGTATTTTCTATGGGGCTTGCAGTAAGTGCGGCAAGGGCGGTTCCGGCAGTTGTGGCTTTCCGCACCTTACCTCAAGCCCCATGCACGGCCTTTAGGCTGGGCCCTTGGAAGATGCATTTTTTTTTTACCGAATCCGGCAAGCTAGTGTTAAAGGGGCCTTAGGCTGATTTCACATAGCGCTTTTTTTTTTTTTTTTCCCTCTCTGTGGGATCCTACTTTTTGCAGGACCCCACGACAGGAAAGGACACCACAGGAGGTGACCTATTTCTGTGGCCGTGATTATCACGGATCTGGACACAGAAGAAACAGCTGAGGAGGCAGCGGGGCACTTTCATTTCCGCAATGTATAATAGCATGCTCAGTACACTAAAATCAGGTCGGAGAAACTATCCTGTGTTTTCTTGGACCCCTGCTCCATTGGCCCCCAGGTTAAAGGCCTCGGATTGGGTTGGATTTGTCCTAATTGCCATCCATTTTGTGGGATCCGTTTTTTTTTTTTTTTTGTGCCAAAATCAGAGCAGTCTTTTGGGTATTGCAAAAGATCGGACACAAAGTGGATCCGACAAAATCGGATGGCAATTAGGCCAAATCTGATCCCCATAGGATAGCATGGGGGCCAAATCGGATCCGTTTTACAATGGACAGCCACGGATCCTCTAGAATCGCAATGTGAAGGCAGCCTAAGGTGGTGATACTGATACACTGAGTCCTTGATGTAGCTCAGAGATGCAAGCCGCTGGTTATCAGATGATTGTGAAGACCAATGTAACATTGGTGAATCAACCAGAGACAACACATCACTGAAATAGTGGAGTCCATATAGGAGGATATGCTGGTACACTTATGCCCAGAGGATGGACAACTACCTAGATCCTACCTATATACTATAGATAAAAGGAGACACAAGAGGCGCAGATGGTGCCTTATCAAAAGGACACTTGGTTCGTTTGTAGGTCACAAAAAGGGTACACTCACCTTTACAGGTTGTGTAATGTAGACATTGGTGACGGCATGGCTCTGTATTTGGGATATAAGTTCTTACCATTCCGTGCCGTCCTTTAAGTGTAGTTTGCTGCTGTTGGAGGGCATCTGCTGAATGCACTGTCTTTACTATGTTTGACCCCGGTAGGAGTGAGAGAGAAGGAGGCTTTGACTCTGGAGCTTGAGGCACTTGATTGATTTTTATAATTATTCAGCCATTGGGGGCCGAGGTTCCTATATCTGTTATAGACAGCGTTGTTGTGTGTGATTTGGTGCCGTATTGGCTATTGATACCCAGAGTATGTTCACTTCTGTCCTACATGCTTGTACTTCACCTTTTGATACTTCTAGTAAGTAATTACTTGACTTATGTGGGATGTTGCAATGAGCTCTGACAGCTCTGGTGAGGGATGTAGTAGCATTTCTTTGGAGAATTTGAAGAATTCGCTGCAAAACTAATTTTTCTGAAAATCATAGCAGATATGACTAATTATTCCAAGTTCCATAAATTCTAGGTAATGGTCTGTGTGTCCGTCTCGTAAAGGGTGGATCCTTTTACTTTTACAAGTCTTTGAAAGTGGTCAATAATGTTACACAGCACCATTACTTTAACATTGAGGGTGCAAAATAAGTAACACATTTAGATAAAATAACTCCTATATATGTTCTCTCCATAGTGAGCTGTGTATGTTCAGTTGGAGGACAGTAAACACTTTCATCAATGATAGATAGATTGGGTGAGTGGGGCTGGGATACCCTTAGGGAGATAAGTGGCACCAGACGTGTCTGGCAGCATTTCTCCAAAGCCTCCAGAGGGTTACTATGTAGAAGTAGTGCCCATTGGGATTATATGTTGCCCCCGACCCATGTGCTTGATATTTTTCAGGCGTAATTCTTGGATATGGTGTGAGTGTTCAGCTGTAAATTGTGGAACCGGCTTATCGAGCCGTCCCCTGATCTAGACTTTGGAGACATTTCTGGCTGTGAGAACACTTTTCTTAGCACATATCTTCATAGCTTGTTTCCATAACAAATCTGATGAAATCAGAAGTCGCTTGTTTTGGTTCTGTTTACAGTACAGATGTTCCCTCCGTGTCATGGCAGCCATCTGGAACATTCAGACTTGTTACTCCGGTTAGACATTTGCATTTCTTTATTAACAACTGTATTTAGTAAAATAAGAGTGCAGTGCTAGAGAAAGAATGGAGTCCTGTGCCGTCCTATGGTTTGTGCTTCCATAAATGAAAGTTTAGGGCCACTTTACACACACCAACTTATCTGTCCAACTTCTGAACAACTTACTGGTTGCAGTGAAATCATGGACACATTGTACCATTTTGCGGCTGTGTACAAATGAACAATGTGTCCATGATTTCACTGCAACCAGTAAGTTGTTCAGAAGTTGGACAGATAAGTTGGTGTGTGTAAAGTGGCCATAAGGATTTGTGCTGTTTTCTGTTCATTGGAATGAATGTTCCTCCAAGGAGGTATTCAGGATTAAGATGCTCCTTTTTAGTATAGTGATCAACATAATTCAGGTTCCACAAAACCAGTTTTCAGCTCCAATTTGGAGTTTTCCTCGGGTGAAAAATAATCTCTAAATCGGAGCCAAAAACCAGTTTGTGTAGCCTGAATTGTTCTGCTGATTTCTCCAGTACGGGGCACAAGGTTTAGGTGTGGGAAAAAATGCTGAAAAGTAAGAATTTCTTTCAGAAATAGAAGTGTTAATAGATTATTGTGCAGTTCACAAATAACAATTTGAGTGTTAAAAATAGGAATCTAAAGCATGTCAATATGTGGTGTCTCCGCACTTTACCTGCAAGACAGCAGGAATTCTCCTAGGTACTTGCACACAGGTTTTGAAGGGACTCTGAGAGGTTCTTCCAATCATCTTGGAGACTTATGGTAACTATAAAAAAAAAAAAACCTTTTTAATGTAGAATCCAACTTGCCCATACACATTAGATTGCTGTCAGTTTAAGGCTGTGTTCACACATTGCATGTTTTTGCACACTTTTTTTGCGCACCCTTTTCAAAATATGCAATGTGCCTTTTGTTTGCTGGCAGAGTGAATGTGAAATTCACTTTGCCGTACAGACACTGCGTAACAATACGCTGCACTTTTATGGGAAAAAGCGCCTGCGTACAAGGAATGACCTTGTCAATTCTTTACCAGCAGTGCCGGTGCTGTCTCCCATAGAGGCCGGCGCTGCTGCATCTGATGTTAGAGGGGAGGAAGAATCCTGCTTCCTCCTCCCCTCTGTGACATGTGTGACCGCCCCCATTAGATTTCGCAGTGTATTAATATACACTCTGAAATCAAAGTTAAATGAAAGCTGAGGTATGAAAAATAATAAAGAATGAAATACTAGGAATTGACCTGCTAGGACCTGTTGTGATGTCAGTGACGTTCCGGGCGCTGATTGGCTGCTCGCGGTCATGTGATATGAGCGAGCTTCCAATCAGCGCCCGGAAGTCACTGATATCACGACAGGTCCTGTTCTGGTACCTGCCTTTCTCTCCACGCCAGATTGCACAAACAGCCACCAGAGGGTAAGTATTCATTCTTTTTTATTTTACATACATTTGCCTTTATTTTATTTAGATTTCGCAGTGTATATTAATACACTGTGAAATCTAATGGGGGGCAGTCACAGAGGGGAGGAGGAACCAGGATTCTTCCTCAATAAGGAAGAAGAATTCAGGGCCACTTGTCCATGAGAACAAATCCTTTATTAAAATGCATGTAGAAAAAAAACCGGGCACTGACCTTATGTTGCTGTGATGAAATTGTGGCATAGAACCAGGTCCAGCGTTGCTCAGCCATAGAACATAGTACATTTTTATCCATAAAGGAAGAAGGAGGCGGTACTCATTAGACTGGTGAAGACAGGTTTCTTTATCCCAGTCCCGGTATTACATCAGTGGAGGGTGCGGGGAGGGAGGTGCCGGGATGACGGAGCCCGTTTCGACTAGTGCTTACTCTTCAACAGATCCTGTGTACGCAGGATCTGTTGAAATGTAAGCACTACTCGAAACGGGCTCCGTCATCCCGGCACCTCCCTCCCCGCACCCTCCACTGATGTAATACTGGGACTGGGATAAAGAAACCTGTCTTCACCAGTCCAATGAGTACCGCCTCCTTCTTTCTTTATGGATAAAAATCCTTTATTTACATCACTTTAAAAACGCCGGACGCGTTTTAGACACAGTCCTTAATCATCGGCCTGTGTATCTGAAACGCGTCTGGCGGGACCTTTTTAAAGTGATGTAAATAAAGGATTTCTTCTCATGGACAAGTGGCCCTGAATTCTTCTTCCTTGTTACATTAATGGTGGACACCAGCCACTTTCAGGAGCCCGGGGATCTAAGGGTGTATTGGATAGAGGTGAGCGGCATTCCTCCTCCCTATCTCTCCACATGTTCAGGATTCTTCCTCCCCTCTGTGACATCACCTGTGCTTTATGGGGAGAAGAAAGCGCGGTGTGTGAAAGCACCCACATATTTTGTTGCGCTTTTTTGCGTGGCTGAAAAACGCGGCAAAAAGCGCAAGAAAATACGCTAATGTGTGAACATACCCTAAGGATACTTAAGGCAGTCATTCGTCTGGAAGTGAGCTGTCTTGACTCTTCTATACACAGAAGCACTCGCTCCTAAGCGGTCTGAGAGAGACGCTAACATACGTTATTGGAGAATGGATGGAGACATTATACCAGCCAGAGGCCAGAACCATAGACATTACAGGATGGGATATTGTTACATGAGGGAGAGGGCATATATTTATGGCGCGTGCTGAACTTGACGCAGGATCTGTGCCTTAAATACGCTCAGACTCTGTGGTATGCTCGTTACGTCCATACTTTGTTGATTTTGATCCTGCATCAACAATTCGTCCTGGTGATCAGATGCAGGTAGAAAAGAATGTCATCTTTAATATCCTGCACTTGCACATACAACTGTTGGCTTTGTGTACCAGGGAAAGCAACATTCCTTGGAAACGGCCGTATCTGTTTGTTTTGGCTTTGCTCCCTCCAGTTATTCCAGTTCCCCAAACTTATCAACGTGGTGCCGGCTTGTTTACGTGGGATTCAGTAGTAGGACACACGCCATCCCATTGTGCCGAACAGGAGATACGCAGATGGGGAGCATAACGTCTTCATTGAGTGGTGCGTGTCATAGCACGTTGTGCCTTGTTAGTGTTCTCATCATGTCTAATGGTGGACCTTCCTTTTTATTTGGTGCTCAACAGGTCTTTATGGGTTTTGGCTATATGTCTGCTTCAGTTTTATTGGATTACACAACAGATGCTTCCATACAAATACTTGGATCACACAGTTGGAGTATGCAACACAAATGAAGCTGCTTTGGGAACATGACTTACACCAATTTACGTTAATGAGGATGGAGGCAGTCCGGTGACACCTATCTGCCTGGTAATTGCTTTTGAAGTCACCAGTTTGAGCCTCTTGTTGATTTGCATTCATTATCTTTGACCATTGAAGCTTCTCTTGCAGCTGACCATGTAGATTACAGAGCTTTTTCTCTTCTTCCTAGTTGTTTAGTCTGTCTTACAATAACAGCAAAGTTTCCCAAGGTGATCCAGTCTGCTTTATCAGCTAAATGACAGCTTTGGATGACTTTCCACAAGGCCTTGTCCTGTGAGCTGTGGAGGTGCCAATGTCTGTGTGCCATGTTGGCAGCATTGTCTGACTGCAGACCTCAAGACCCAAGGACATCAGAGTCTCAACCTTTTCCAGGCTCATGTTGCTGCTGTATTTTTACTTTTTTATTCCTTTAAGACTCGTGCTTTTCCTGTATCTTGGATATATGCTTTAAGTTGGGTTTTTGTTGTATATATTTTTAACATTTTTTAACATTTTAGAATCTTTTTTTTACAACCTGTACATTTAAAAAAAAAAAAAAAAAAAGCTTCATCTACCAATGAACTTTCTGCCCATTTGAATTATTTTTTTTTTTTTTTCTCCCAGCCCGAAGTCATGCAATTACAACTAAGTGCCCTTAAAGTGACAGTGCCACAAAAAAGTGCACTAGGATGTCTGGTGAATTGAAGCCGTCTCCAACAGGAGAATGGCCCCTCAAATCATTACCCGTTCCTCCAAGCTAGAAGGCCACACGAAATTCAGGTACTAGTAGCCTCTCCTGGCCACTACCTGGCTGCAACCACAGGAGGGAGCTTAGGAGCCATCGACTGTCTGCTCTCCTCCCAAAAGAGGATGGCCAGGGTTCAGGAGGGAGTGGAGCCTGAGAGCCACACATTACCCCACCCCCACAAAAGGCTCAGAAAAGGGTGTGTGCTGGAAGAATGAAAAGTGGACTTCCGGTACAAATGTGCCAGAACTCAAGTGGGTTTCCCACACCCAGTCAGTTAGGGCCACTCCTTGGGCACTTAGCGCTTTCAATGTTACCGGCCTAATGACGTCGATCCTTGGGGGCCATGTTTTCCACCGGATAAGTACATGAGCCATCTGGCATACTAACAAGCCCACCAAACCCAGTGTGCATTGTATCGTTCTACTTAGGCAGCTAGGCCAAGCCTTTCGAATGATACTACACTTGATTTCAACTAAAAGGCCGAGAAATAATATCCTTGGTCATATGAGAAGGCTCGTTAAAGAGTCAGATTACTTCTTCCAATAGGTGGCAGTAGAGTTCCAGTCCTCTCTGAAGTGGCAATTTGTATATTTCTTTTTCCAGAGGAGCTTGAAAGGTGTTTGTTTCCTCATATACTGACATGCCAGACCTGACATGTCATCTCTCCAAGGAGAAACCTACAGCTTAGATCCCCGTCTTAGCCTCTCACTTAGGCAAATCAGATTTCATACTTTGCACTGACGAGGAGCAAACACCCCGAAACATTGTGTCTGCAAATTGAGGCTCTGGTTGGGCTTATATCCTTGGTTATGTGATAAGGCACCTTAAGGGTAGATATTGACTTTTAGGATTGGTACTACCAATAGATGACGCTAGAGTTCAAGTCCTCTTTTAAAGGGTCAATTTGCATATTGTGATTTTGCAGTGTCTTATTTTTTTTTTTTGGTATGTTATGCTTTAAACGGGTTGTCCATGCTTTTTCTATAATTTACATGTATATCTCGACTGCAAAATGTTGACAGTTTGTAATATACATCCTGTCAACATTTTGCATAGTTACCCAGATATCACCTATTTGCCTGCAAAACTGGATGTTACACCCAGACTCCAACAAACACGCCCCCTCCCCCAGTCTCAGTATGACCAGCCACCCCTAGGCTCCTACATGCCCGCTCCAATCCCTAATGTCACCACTCACCCCCATTGCACACAGCTTCCCCTGCTCAACTGACAGAATATGCCGAATCTGCAGCTGTGAAGTAGATTCGGTACACTGTGTCAGTGGAGCAGGGGACCGCTGTGTGCAGTATAGTGTGCATGCTCACCATGTGGCCGCGGTCAGTGCAGCCGAGGTCCGCAGCCCAGGTATCTCCACAGTGGAGCCGATGCTGTTCCTCTCTATACCTATACCATAGAGTGAGGCACAGAGCCGGAGGAGCTGTTCCTCTCTATACTGCATCCACCAGCTCTGTGGTATAGGAGGTATAGAGAGGAACAGCATCTCTACTGTGTACAGAGGCCTGGGCTGTGGACCTCGCTGCACAGACAGCGGCCATAGGGTGAGCTTGCACACTATATTACACACAGCGGTCCCCTGCTCCATTGACTGTACCAAATCTACTTCACAGCTGCGGATTCGGCATATTGTGTCAGTGGAGCAGGGGAAGCTGTGTGCAATTGGAGTGTGTAGTGACATTAGGGGTTGGGGCGGGCCTGTAGCAGTCTGGGGGTGGTTGAGCTATTGAGATTGGGGGAGGGGGTGTGTTTGTTGGCGTCTGGTCGTAACGTTGGGTTCACAATTTCCATGCAAGCTCCAACACAAACACGCTCCCTGGCCGATACCTGGCTGCCGCAAATAGGTGATATCTGGGTAACCATGCAAAATATTGACAGGATGTATATTACAAACTGTCAACATTTTGCAGCCTAGATACACATGTAAATTATAGAAAAAGCCTGGACAACCCCTTTAAGCAAATCTACTTTGTTTTTGATACTTCCTAGTATTTGGTTTTGACAATTTTAATTTACTTGTGTGGATTAGGCTAAGGTCACATTCGGGAGCTTGCATCTGTTTGAAAGGATCCTTTTTTCCCCTTGCCATTTTCATTCCGTGTATGTTCATTCTAGCACATGGTACATATATGTACCATGCGTTAAAGTATGCGTCTCCCATAGACTCCCATGTTAAAAAAAAAAAAAAAAGCATGCGTTTTTGCAAAAGCACCAAAAAAAGCTGCATACCGCTTTTTTTGGTGCACTTGCAAAAACGCATTGCGTCAAACTCATTGCACTTTTGCAATGCGTTTTTTGCATTGGAGTCTATGGGTGTGTTAATGCATGCGGATTTCAAGATATGCACATGAAAATAGCAAATGCATTTAGAAAATGCATTTAGCAAATACATGAAGCAAGTCTGACCCTAGCCTTGCACGTGGTTTTGATGCATTTCCACAGCCAAAATGCACTAAAAAGCGTATGCGGTTTTACCTGTGGATTTTCCGCATCTAATGCAAGTCTATAGGTAAGATCTGCACAGAAAACTGTGTACACATAAGAGAAATTGACATGATGCAGATGTGAAATACGCCCCGCAGGTCAGTTTACACAGAGCATAAAATAATCCATGTGGGCCGGAGATTTTTAGAAATCCGATCCACTTTGCCGCAACTGTAAGAAGCTGGGTCTGTGACACAGAAAAAGTATGCAACATCAAAACCTCACCAAAAGCTCATTGTAGGATTGTAGCCTAATCTGCAGTTTTCACATTGGCCACTTTTTCTGGACTTGTACTTTTAACAGAAGGCTTTTTAGTGGGCTCATTACCCTCACGGGCAGCCTTAGGCTGTCTTCACACTCTGTGTTTGTTCCTGTTCGTTGTATCCTGTTTTTTGCAGGATCCAACGAACAGGAACGGACAGCACCGGATTGGCACCTTCAGATGCCATTTCTTTGTCCGGTATCCGGACACAGAAAGAGCTGCGGGGAGCCGAGTGTGTAACGAGTGCTGTCAGCGCTGTGTAATATCGGCGACTCCCGAGTGGCAAGCGCTGAATACATCTCACGGAATAAATCCTGCGCGCTGATGCGGTCATGTGATCAGCTTGCCCCGCCCCTCCCGGTGACATCATGCAAGGTCCTCGAACTGCTGTGAAATGTATTTAGCGCGGGACACTCAGGATCGTTGGAAAGGTGAGAATTTTCTTATTTTTATACATCCCTTTATTTAATATCACTTTAGCAGTGTATGTAGATACACTGCTAAAGTGATATTACACACATGTACTTTGGGTACAGAGCAAGTGTTCCTGTCCTGCGCATGCTCTGTGCCCTGGAACCGGATCTCAAAAACTATTCTGTTTCCTGGATCCGCTGCCATGCTAAGTGTGCTGGACCAGACAGAATTTGTTTCTGTTCTGTTTTGTCACCGGAGCCCAAAAACGGTGCAGGCATCGTTTTTGGGACCGGTGAAAAACAGTACAGAAACGAATCCTACATCGGATTCACAAAACCGGATGGCCAAATGGGGCCAATCCGGCACCATAGGGGATCCAAAAACGATCCTGTTCTATTTGTTTCAAAAATGAACAGTACAGTATTGTAAAAAACGTAGTGTGAAGCCAGCCTTACCATGACTGGTATCTCCTAAAGATGTGCTCAAACCTTCTTTCCCATAGTCTTATCTAGAGCAGTGTACCTCAACTCCTGTTCTCAGAATGTCGTTAAGGCCCCCTTACATGGCACGACATTGTTAACGACATCGCTGATACGTCATGGGTTTGGAGTCGTTCCAGCGACATCGTTACGCCCTCATTGCGTGTGACTGCCAAGTTGTAAAGGTGAATCGTTGGATCGCAGGTTTGAGAACATGTTCTCAACGCACACGATCAATGATCAGCCAACCTGCCATATCGTTGTTTGACACCGCGATAATTATGTCGTTTACGACTTTGCCCATTCACAGCAATGAGCAGGGATTGTTTGCTGGGTTGTGCAAATGATCCCTGATCACAATATCTTTGGTGCGTCATCCACAATATCTAGACGTGTGACATCTCACCAACTATGTCAAAACGATGTCTGAAACGACCGTGCACCCACAAGATCGTTGCCAAAATCGTTCCAATGCTGTGCCGTGTAACGGGGCCTTTAGTGTTACACAAGTTATGGAATTATCCCCTGTAAAACACTAATGAAAGCGTGGCCTGTTGAGGAGGTAGGCATGGACTGGAGTTTAGGAACACTGATCTATAGCAAGTCATTCTCCGGATCAGCCAACTTTGCTTAATATTTATAAGGGGTTGAGGTCCAACTGCTCATAAGAGCCTATGTTGGTAACCTACACCAGAGAGAGCTCCTGACATAGACTCCTAAGGATAATAAAGTGCAATATGAGTTTTTGGTATTTACAGTTATAACTGTGTTATATTGTCTGTGGCACTTTTTTTTTTATACTGAGGTATGTGTGCCACGCTCTTCTCAGTATATGCTCTTGATGGTGTAGTCTCTTCTACAGATTCTTAGCACAATGATTTGTTCCACGGCCTGGCACATGAATGGTAGGATGGGTGTTTGATGGCTGCTCCTGTCTCGCTGAATACAGTATTTGTTTTTGTCGCTGGAGATGGACAATCTGTATCTGCTCCACACTTGTCTGTCGTCTGCCTGCAGCTGCATCTTCAAAGCTCCACGTTCATCTCATGAGACGTCTTGGTGTGGGCCGCCTCACTAATGGCCGGCCGGTACACACATGGCTTGTTCTGATTGATGTTTTGTTTGGCTTTGGTGGCACAATTTGCTCGGGCAACCCGATTTAGTTTGGTTGCAGGCAAAAGTAACATGTTTACTCTGAGAGGATCTCGTGGGATAAACAACGAATAGTGTGACAGTCTGCGTTTTCAGCCTTGTAGCTATTTTCTCATAAGTGTACTTATATAATATGTCATCTCCAATTAGTCCTGCACCACCCACCTCTAATGTCATCACATCATGAGATCTTATTTTTATGCTTTTTTTTTTTTTTTTTTTTTAATGTTCTTCACAATGATGTGGGTCTGGGTTCTGAGATCACCCCCAATCCGTCAAACAGGTCTGCAGCACCTACATGAGAGCGTTCACAGAGCGGTGTACCGGCTCATAGACTCTCCATGGAGCCCATGTGCCGAGCGTGCCCTTGAAAGGAGCTGGAAGCTTTAGAGCAGTTCTTGGAGGGGTTCGTAGGACACGGGCCGTTTACCGATCTAATGGACATGTAATGAGACTTAAGAACTGAATTAACAGCAAATATCAGTAAACTTTAAAGGGTAACAATATATTATTTTTCTTTCTAAATTAATAGTACAGGTGAAAATGGGAACCTTTGCAATATAGCTTATTAGAGAAATCATAATCTTTCTCCACTTGGACTTGATTATTCATTGCCCAAATTCCCAACTCCAGGTGAAATCTTTCTTTAAATATCCATTTTCCTGTCGCTGAGTTGATGACAGCTGGTGCCAACTTGCAGCAGGACGGCTGTGTCATCTGGCTTCTCTGTCCTGCCGCTCCCCTTTTCTTCCTGAAGTTTTGAAAGTACCAAATGTCATATCCCATCTCTATCTCACTAAAGGCCTAGTTACACGGTACAAGATCGTGAACAATATCGCTTAAACGTCACGGGTTTGGAGTCGTTGAAACGACATTGTTAGGTTGTCGTTGCGTGTGACACCGCGATACCACTACGAGAAATCGTTTGATTGTTGATCACAGATATGAGAACATGTTCTCAAATCAAACAATCCTCGATCAGCCAACCTGCTGCATCCTTGTGTGTGACACCGCGATAACTATGTCGTTAAAGACTTCTCCTATTGACAGCAGTGAGCAAGTATCGTTCGCTGGGTTGTGCGAACGATAGCTGCTCGCTGCATCATTGGTGCGTCATCCTCGATATCTACACGTGTGACATCTCACCAACGATGTCAAAAAGATGTCTTAACGACCGAGATAGTTGGTGATATCTAAATGACCTTGAAGCATGTAACTGGGCCTTAAATATGAAGTCAGATTTTATCTGAGAATTGAGTGAATCTGTCCAGGAGGAGAAAAAGTCATTTTCTATACTACAAGGGTTCTTTATTTCATGTTTACTTTAGATTTATGAAATAAAAATTAAATTGATGTCTACTCTTTAGGCCCCCAAACCTTTGTGTGTGAGATGTGAGGCCAGGACTACAGTGAAGCATTATCCAGTGGTCATTATCTGTATTGTATGATACAGGGTTATTTCCCTCTTAGGCTGGCTTCACACCACAGCACAATCAGGTCCTGGGCCGATTTGCAAACTTGCATTTGTCCTGTTTGTAGCCGGATGCATCAGATCACAGCTGAGGTAGCTGTCCCTTGCTAAAATGGCGCTGAACCACTTCACAGGGGACAGCTCCCTGGTGCTGAAGTTCAGAGTAGCTCACGCTGAACTTCAGCAGCCGGCGTCTGGTTCCCAGATCCTTCCGGATCTGGGCAATCCGGCACCATAGACTCCCATGTTGGCAAGCGACGAATTGCCCCAGATTGGGGAGGATCCGGTTTGGGCATTTTTTTCGCCCTGGACACAAATGTTGCTTGCAACGTTTTTGTGTCCGGGAGAAAAATCCGAATTGTCCCGGATCCTCCCGGACAGATGGAAACTGGATGGCAGATAACTGACATCTTGGCCCCATAGGGCAACATTACTGCAAAATCGGGTTCCGGGCTATCGGGTTAACCCCGGACAGCCCCGGACCTGATTGTGCCATGGTATGTAGCCAGCCTTACTGTGCGATACTAAATACCAGTGCTAAATACTTGGTACATGATACATACCATTGTTTGTGGAGCAGCTATCTTCCCCATACCCAGGTGGTAGAGAGTCAGGTGGCCTGCATGCACATTTGGCTGTTGGCTGTAAGTGTGGAGCCCACTGGGACGGGGGGTACTCAGTACTGGACCGGGGTACTGCTGGGGATGTCACGGCGGTCTTGGTCCGGACAGTATCCCGGGTTCCGCAATAAATGGGGGATTATTTACAGGGATTAGTCAGTCGTGACGCCACCCACGGGTTGTAGTCAGTGAGGGGACCACCGCTGCAGTGTACTTCTGTCAGGAGGATGGATGGACGCTGCAGCCAGGTGGATGAACCTGCCTGGGGTCGGGACAGCTCCTGACAGGGTAAAATGGATTGACAGTTCCTTATACCTGAAATCAGACACGGACACTGAAGCAGGGTTCACCGGGTTTACTCTCTAATGGCCCCTTTACACGCAGCTACAGGTGACAGGTTTTCCACAGGTTCCTTACTGGCTGCAGTGAAATCATGGAGACATAGTTCTATCTTGTTGCTGTGTACAAATGGAACTATGTCTCCATGATTTCACTGCAACCAGTAAGTTACCTGTGGAAAACCTGTCACCTGTAGCTGCGTGTAAAGGTACCATCACTCTTCACAGTCACACTGCACGTACAGTTCAGTTCCCAACAGCTTTACATAGTTGACTCTGTTACACTTTAACCCTTTGCAGCCAGGTTGTCACTCTGAGACCCCTCTTTCTGTGTGTCCTTTCAGGCTGATTCTCTCTTTTCATTTTGGGTGGATTGTGGAGTGGCAGCTCGGTCCCCTTATGTAGCTTCCACCTAAGTGTATGGGCGGTAAGCCTGGTCCTCTTGGTTGCTGATGTTCCCCCAACCCAATGGTGGGAACGCAGACCTGTAATCTGTGTTCCCCGTCAGTTTGTGTGGGGAGCCGGTATGAGACTTCAGTCCTCCTCAGAGCCGACACTCTGGTCCCAGCCTAGCCTTGGGTGTCCCTGTCTTGCAAGGGACCACCGGGCCTTTTTCTACCAGTGTTACTTCCCAGATATGTCAGGAGAGGCTGTTCTGTCAGTTACTTGTCACCGCTACCGTCTTCCTCAGACCCGATGGAACTGGTTCGATCTTGGCTGCTCGGCACTCGCCTACTGGCTAACTACTTTCTGTTTCTCCCTTTTATACTGGTCTGTTACCATGACTACGCTTCACCCACTCATAACTGGCCCACTACCCCTTGCCTGCCTAGAGTCCCAGGCTTCGAGTTGGGTCTATGTCAGTGGATATGTGTTGTTGAGGTGTTTGCTATACAAACTTTCTACCCTCCTGCCTGGCTGCAGTTCCTACCTGAGGCCACCCTGGTCGCAGGGGCGCCACATATGCATTGAGATCAGTGGGTTCAGGCCATCCTGGTGTGGTGTACGGGGGCATTCAGAAAACTGAATGTTATAATGGCCCAATAGGGCATAATGAGTAAATGTAGCGGGTACCATGATTCTAAAATGTTGAGAGCAGTTCAAGAGCAGGGCTGTGAAGTCGATAAGCCAAACATCCGACTCCTAAATTTTCTTGCCTACTCCACCAAAATGGACACTGACTCCACTGCCCCGGTCAAGAGCCCCTACTGGTGGTTCCCATACTATTAGCAGCTGATTGCTGATGTCATTTAAGTACTAGGTGGACATTGTAGGTGTCATTTGCGCTGTCTTGGGATGTTGTGTGCTGGTGCTACTCTTTAGACTGACCACACATCTGTGTAACATGGTTCAAGCACAGCCTGGCCACAGATCTCCTAACCCAAAATGTACAATCTCATACATAGTCGTACATTGCGGCCTGTATGTGTGAACCCGATTTTGGTGTAATGCTCTGCCATTTATCTCAGTGTTGGGTATGCATGACAGCTGAATACATCTCAGAAGCAAAATACAAATCCACCTTAAAAATAATCTTGACTGTTGCCAAAGTTTTTAGAACATTTTTCAATAAACTTGCCAATCAAAATCTCATTTGCCTCCAGGATCGCTCTGCTAAGGCTTTCCTAACCCTTCCGTTGTACACGTCGGTGGGTTGTCATGTTGTTTTCCCGCCTAGCACAGTTTCATTGAGTATTACACTTCAGTTTTAAAAACTGGTCTGTCCATGCGTCCTCGACCAAGTCTATTGGGTTCTGCTAATAACAGATGAATCGTGTAGGACACACGGTGCACTTCAGTTTTCTATTTGATTTTCATACGTTTTTGCTGATCTATTAAGAGTCCATGTATAAAGGTCAGACAGTCTCCCTGCTTCAGTATTTGACAAATGAATGAGGGAAGAAAATGACCTAAGTCTGATGGCTCATGAGAAATTTCTTCTGTTTTGGGGCAGGTAAAAACTGAAACGGATGTGTGACTATAGGCTGAAGCTGTACTGATACTGACACACGGTGGGTTTTTGGGCCCTCTTTGCAGATGCAAGTCCCACATATTCATCAACTCATGGCCTCCATAGTGCTTTATAAAACTCCAGCTCTCCAGGGGGTTTCTGTAAAATATGGGCCAAACAGACTAGACATCTGCAGACAGCCTTACCCCTGACTGGTGGACAGTTTCCTTGCTTGTGTGTGCAGTGCTCATTAAGACTACAGTCATCTTGTCTGCTTTCTTCCAGTGATGTCCTCGCCCTGCCAATTTTCAAGCAAGAAGAGTCAAGTCTGCCTTCAGAGAATGAAAACAAAATCCTACCTTTCCAGTATGTGCTGTGTACGGCTACGTCCCCCGCTGTGAAGCTCCACGAAGAGACACTCACCTATCTCAATCAAGGTGACCTTCAGGGCCTAGCTGAACATTCACCGTGAACACTTTGTCAATTGTGTGTGTGTAATATATACATGCATACATGTGTGTGTATATATGTATATGTATATATGTATATATATATATATATATATATATATATATATATATATATATATATATATATATATATATATATACATACATATAAACACACACATGTATGTATGTATGTATGTATGATATATATATATATATATATATATATATATATATATATATATATATATATATATAAATAAATATATATATAAATATGTGTGTGTGTGTGTGTGTATATATGTGTATGTATGTATAATATTGCATACCTCCAGACAGGCTAAAAAAAGAATGTATTATGTCATTGCACATTGTCCAACTTTCTAATTTTTCTGGTCGTCATAATGGGAGACCCAGACAATGGGGTTTAGGGCTCTGCCCTCCGGAGGTCACACTAGGTACTACAAGTTTGTAGACACCGCCTCCTCCGCTTATAAACCCCCACCGTAGGAGACATCCTCAGTTTTAAACTTAGTGTGCTCGGAGGATCACGCTTTGCTTGCACTTCACTGCATTCTCACAGCTTACGTGATGGCGTATGAAGACAAGGTAAAATGGTCCCGCTCGGGACCCCCGACAGCCTCCCCGCTCACCCTCTGCGGAACACGCTGGTGGAGGTACCGGAGGGCTTTTAGCCTGGACACTTCAGTGTTCTCCCGGTACGCTGTCGCGCTCCTTTCCTTTCCATCCCTCCGTGGAGGCTCTGGTAAGGGGGAGCCTGGAGCCTTGCACAGCTCCGCTCCGTCCAAGGCCTCCCTAAATGGTGCTTACAGACCGGACGGAGCCAGCCCAGTCCGAGGCCTCCCTAAATGGTGCTTACACTCCGGACTGGTGCTGTACCCCCGTCCGAGGCCTCCCTAAAGGTGCTTACAGACCGGACCGGCACTGAGGCACCTGGTGTGTCTCCTGCTGTGCCTGGGGGTAGTGTCTGGCATTTTGTGTCATGACACTCAGACCGCGCGGTTACCCTCGGGTCCGCGGTTCTGGCGGTGACCCTGTGCTGGGGTCACCCTGGCTGACCGCCCTGTGTATCACAGGGGCTGAGGCTGTAGACTGCGGGTGTTTTATGTGTACATGCAGTCTGAGAGTGTGTGTGGTGATATTCACATTCTTTTCCCGCGCTGCGGGCTCCGGCACCTCCATTGCTGAGGCAGTCTGGAGGAGGAGGAGGCAGCCCTTATGGTGACATCACCGCTGGGCGTGTTGTGTGTTCTTCCCGCGTGTTCCTGGCTCCGCCCACATCTTCACTGTCGGCGGCCATCTTCTCCCTCACTTCCCGGCTGGGATCTGGCTGCAGCGCGTGTCTGCACTTACAAGGGAGACCGGAACTCGCGGAGGTCACACACACACACCGCTTCCTCCTACCGCTTTATTGCGGTCGGTAAGCCACCGGGATTCCCGGTTTGTTTGTGAACTTTGGCTTATATTCCCCTCACTGTGGAGATGTCCTCAGTTGGGAAGCATGCTGCTAAGGCGGCGGTGGTCTCCATTGCCTGTGTTACATGCAACGGGACAATGGTGGAGGGGTCCTGCAATAACTGCGGACGCCCAGAGGCCCGGTCTGCTACTACTGAGTCTGCAAATCCGGGATTATACCCTGAGGTTCAGGTGATCCCAGGGCCATGGGAAACGCAGAATAAGATCAATGAATCTCTGCTGTCCCAGATGTCCTCCATGTCACAAACCCTGGAGGCACTGCATAGGAGACTGGAAAACCCAGCTACTCCTCCTAGTTACCCCCGGGTGTCTCTTACTTCTGCTGTAAGACCCCCTAAGCGAGCCCGTGAGGCTTCTCCTGAGCTCCAGACTCTCTCTGAGGAGGAGCGTTCCTCTGATGGTGAGGAAGATGATGGGGGTTCTACTCTTGGGTCTATGTCTGAACCTCCAGATGGGGTGGAGGATCTGGTGTCCTCCATCAATGAGACATTGCGTCTTGTCACTCCTCCTGAGGAGGTGACTGTACACCCCAAGGAGATCTATCAATGGCTGCGGCCAGAGGCTAGACCAAGTGGCTCCTTCATGGACCACACTAATTTCGGAAGGGTGATTAAAGCTCCCAGGTTACATCCTGGGCGGCGTTATGTCCGTAAAACCAAGGACAATCGCTTTCCCTTTCCCCAGGAGGCGCTCCAGGAATGGTCGCAGTCTCCCAAGGTGGATGCTTCCATGACTAGGATTGCTGCGCGCTCCTTGTTTTCTGCCTCTGATAGCTCCTCATTGAAGGATGCTACTGATAGACAGGTCGAGCAACTCGCCAAGTCTTCCTATGAGGCTGTGGGGTCTTCGTTTGCCCCTAATTTTGCCGCGGTCTGGACCCTACAAGCGATTACTATCTGTTTGGATGGTATCACTGATCTAGCTAGGTCCAGTCCAGAGGTCCTGGCTCTCACTGAGAGAGCAAGGGCCTATGCGGACTATGCCAGGACGGCATCTTTGGAAACTGCCACTCGCTCTGCTGTGGCCTCGGCCAATGCAATTGCGATCCGCAGGCTGTTGTGGCTGCGTCTTTGGGACTCAGATGCCACATCTAAGAAGATTTTACAAAATCTTCCGTTCGCTGGTGACAGGCTTTTTGGCACCGAACTGGACAAATTGATAAAGGATTCTGCTGAGTCTAAGATCCCGCAGAATAAGCCTAAGCCACGGTACACCGTGAAAAGGAACCCTAAGCAGTGGTCCTTTCGCTCCGGTTCACAGTCATCAACGGCGTCCACTCGCTCAGACCGAGGGGGCAAGCCTGCTACTCAGTGGCGTTCCAAGAGTCGTCAGAAGAAGCCGGCGGGGGCAGCGGCTGCCACCCCCAAGCCCGCCTCGACATGACTCGCTCTCTCATCCTGCCTCCCCACAGGTGGGGGGCCGCCTGTCTCGCTTTCAGGACAAGTGGCTTCTTCACATTCAAGATCAGTGGGTTCGAGACGTAGTCTCAAGAGGTTACAGGATAGAGCTGACGTCACAACCAATACCCCGATTCCATCGGTCGGTTCCATCTCCAGAAAAGGCTCAGGCTTTTCACCTGGTGTTGGAGGGACTCCGCAGAGACGGAGTGGTGGTCCCTGTGCCCACGGAAGAGAGGTTCAGGGGTTTTTACTCCAACCTCTTTATTGTCCCAAAGAAGGACGGCTCTTTTCGCCCGGTTTTGGACCTCAAGTTGTTCAACCGTCACGTGTTGGTTCGGAAGTTCCGCATGGAATCCCTGCGCTCAGTGATCGCGGCTGTGTCACAGGGAGACTTCCTAGCGTCCATCGATATCAGGGACGCTTACCTTCACGTCCCCATTGCACCAGCTCATCAGCGCTGGTTGAGATTCGCAGTGGGGGAAGAGCACTTCCAATTTGTGGCACTGCCTTTCGGGCTAGCCTCAGCGCCACGGGTGTTCACAAAGGTGATGGCCTCCATGATGGCTCTCCTGCATGCGCAGGGACACGCCGTCATACCCTATTTGGACGACCTATTGGTCAGGGCGCCATCGGAAGACCTTTGTCGGGTGAGCCTGGAGGTGACCATGAAGTCCCTGGAACGGTTCGGGTGGCTTATCAACATTCAAAAGTCGACCCTGGTTCCGACCCAGTCATTGACATATCTGGGCATGGACTTCCACACGGACTCGGCCCTGGTGTCCCTACCTCAAGCCAAGCAGCTTGCGATCCAATCAGGAGTGCAGAATGTCCTCCTGTCTCCACAGTCATCCCTACGGGTATTGATGAGACTGGTGGGTCGCATGGTAGCGGCGATAGAGGCGGTGCCGTTCGCACAGTTTCGCCTCCGTCCTCTCCAGCTGGAGATTCTTCGCAGATGGGACAAGAGGACGATCTCTCTGAATCGGCTGGTGACACTGTCACAACCAACCAGGGACTCTCTACAGTGGTGGCTCCAGCCACATCACCTGTCACGGGGCCGGTCCTTCCTAAAACCGTCATGGTTAGTGGTGACCACCGACGCCAGTCTGAAGGGCTGGGGGGCGGTGTTCTTGCACCACAGGGCTCAAGGCCTCTGGACTCAGTCGGAGTCGGCGTTGCAGATCAACGTGCTGGAGATCAAGGCGGTCTTTCTGGCGCTACTGGCGTTTCAGAAATTTCTGTCAGGACAGCCCATTCGGGTACAGTCCGACAATGCGACGGCCGTCGCCTACATAAATCATCAGGGAGGGACCAGAAGTGCTCAGGCCCTCGCCGAAGTCCACCGCATTCTACTCTGGGTGGAGGAAAACGGCTGCCTGATCTCCGCAGTTCACATCCCAGGGGTCGAGAACTGGGAGGCCGACTATCTGAGCCGACAGGGGATGGACGCCGGAGAGTGGTCCATACATCCAGACGTCTTCCGGGACATCTGCGGCAGGTGGGGCACTCCGGACGTGGATCTGATGGCCTCACGGCTGAATCATCAGGTGCCCCAATACATGGCGAGATCTTGGGATCCCCAGTCTCTGGGGGCGGACGCCCTGATCCTGAGCTGGTCCAGCTTTCAGCTGCCATATGTGTTTCCGCCTCTGGCTCTGATTCCCAAGGTCCTGTGGAAGATCAGGACAGAATGCAGAGTGGCCATTCTAGTGGCTCCAGATTGGCCCAGGAGGTCTTGGTACCCGGACCTGTGGCAACTGTCAGGCGGACACAGGTGGGCTCTTCCAGAACGCGCAGATCTACTCGCGCAAGGCCCATTCTTCCACCTCAATTCCAGGGCCCTCAGATTGACTGCATGGCTCTTGAGGCCTGGCTGCTGACATCCAGAGGTTTCTCTCCTACAGTGGTTGCCACTATGAATCGGGCAAGGAAACCTGTTTCCAGGAAGATATACCACAGAACGTGGAAAATCTTTTTTACCTGGTGTGCCTCTGGTGGCCGCTCACCATGGCCATTGTCCATCCCGACATTGTTGGCTTTCCTACAGTCGGGGTTGGAGTTGGGATTATCCCTTGGCTCTCTGAAAGGTCAAGTATCAGCACTTTCAGTGTTGTTTGACAGGCGCTTGGCGCTCCTCCCGAAGGTACGTCAATTTCTGCAGGGGGTGTCTCGGGTGGTCCCGCCCTATAGACGACCTCTGGACCCTTGGGACCTAAACATGGTCCTGGCGTCACTGCAGAAACCGCCGTTTGAGCCACTGAGAGACGTCTCTCTCTCTCGTCTGTCCCAGAAGGTGGTCTTTCTGGTGGCGATTACGTCTCTGAGACGGGTCTCAGAATTGGCTGCACTTTCGTGCAAGTCTCCCTTTCTGGTGGTTCACCAAGACAAGGTGGTGTTGCGCCCACGGCCTGAATTTCTGCCGAAGGTGGTTTCAACGTTTCACCTAAACCAGGAGATTGTTCTCCCATCATTTTGCCCCGCTCCCGTTCATCAGGTTGAGCGCGACCTCCATACTCTGGATCTCGTGAGAGCTGTACGCATTTATGTGTCCAGGACCGCCTCCTTTAGGAGTTCGGATTCCTTATTTGTCCTCACGATGGGTCGCTGTAAGGGGGCCGCGGCTTCGAAGTCGACCTTGGCCAGATGGATCAAGGCTCCCATTCAGGAGGCGTACCGGTCTTCTGGTTTGCCTCTCCCGGTGGGTTTGAAGGCACACTCTACGAGAGCTGTAGGTGCCTCCTGGGCCTTGCGACATCGAGCTTCTGCTCTACAGGTGTGTCAGGCGGCCACTTGGTCCAGCCTGCACACTTTCTCTAAGCACTATATGGTGCATGCCCATGCCTCTGCGGATGCGAGTTTGGGCAGGCGGGTTCTCCAGGCGGCGGTTGCCCACCTTTAGAGGGAACCATGTGTTATCCGTCTTGTTGAGGAACTCTTCCCGCCCTGGGGTATTGCTTTAGGACATCCCCATTGTCTGGGTCTCCCATTATGACGACCAGAAAAAAGAGAATTTGTTTTACGTACCGTAAATTCTTTTTTCTTTAGTCATCAATGGGAGACCCAGCACCCACCCAGTTGTTCCGTTGCATATTTTGCACTTGTTCTGTTCTCTGTTGAGACAGTGTTTGCCGGGTTGTTGAACCGTCTGTGCACGGCATTCTTCCCGATGTTTCGGGTGTGGTTTAATTTCTCCTCGCAGCTTATGGACTAAACTGAGGATGTCTCCTACGGTGGGGGTTTATAAGCGGAGGAGGCGGTGTCTACAAACTTGTAGTACCTAGTGTGACCTCCGGAGGGCAGAGCCCTAAACCCCATTGTCTGGGTCTCCCATTGATGACTAAAGAAAAAAGAATTTACGGTACGTAAACAAAATTCTCTTTGTTTTTTCCATCTTTACTATTAATCAGCTGACTCTGATACTATAATAGGTTTGTGCCTGATACGGTCTTCTCATATAGCTGCGTAAACTCCATTTTCTTAGTGAAGTGTACTATTTCAATGGGTTTTCTCACATTCATTGTGTAAGGGCCGCTTTAACACACACAGATAATTGAGCAGATATTGGTCACAGATTTCTGGTTGCAGTGAAATCATGGACACATTGCTCCATTTGTACACAGCCACAAAATGGAGCAATGTGTCCATGATTCCACTGCAACCAGAGATCTGTTCAAAAGTTGGTCACAGATATCTAAGAGTGCACCCATCCCCAGCCTGGCTATGTGCTGATAATCGCGTGTTCACCAATGCTACTTACTGGTAGAGGCAGCTGTGGGTGAGGACGGAGGCTGGATGGATCCAATGATCCAGTCGTCTTCAGACCAGCACTTGTGGGCTTTACAGCAATCGGCTTGCAAGCACGTCATCCCTGCCTAGGAGACTGGCCACTGCCGATACGCTGCAGAGGGGGTCGGTCACCTAGATAGTGAACACTAACATTGAAAATCCCTCCATTCTTGACTAAAAACTGAAATGATTTTTAATAAGTAAGTTACAAAGGTATGTTTTTCCGAGCTCTTTGCAGTGTTTTTGATTAATCAATTTGAGATATCCTCTTTGAATGTGAGCCCCACCCTCCACAGCAGGGATTAAGTGAAACTCTGCATCCAAAAAAATACCACAGATAAGACATTCTCTCTACAAAGTATTAAAGGGGTTGTGCATGTGAATATGAAGCTCTCCCAGTTAAGGTTCCCTCGTCCTTTTTCAGAAATCTGACTTCCATGCAGATTAGTTTTCTTTGGGGGGGGGGTCAAGCCTCCGCGTATCAGTGTAAAAGTCCTATACCGCACGAAATCGGCCAGGGCATGTTGTGCTCCTCAATTTCAAATCTTATCAGGCAACTTGCCTCACCAGAATTCTAGACCGGTGCAGAAATGGTGAAATGAAAGCATGGGATGGAGTAGGATTTTTCAAGTGTCCCATTGAAGGGAATTCTGTGGTTGGAACTTAGTCGTATGAAGGAAATTAAAGACCACCCTTCTATTGGTGCCACTTTAGTCTGCTGTGAGGCCCCTACGATTAGAACGCACATTCTGCCTCAGTCGTCTCCGCTATATCAGATTTTGGGCAATCCCCTATTTCTGCCAGGGGGTGGAAGACCCAGTTTTCAGTCTGTGGTTGAGAGAGGGGTATTCCAGAGTGAAACACCTTGGTACTAGACGCGCCTTTTTTTTTTTTTTTTTCTTAGTATATAAACCTTCAATTACAATTTGGAACATTTGTGTTTGCCTGGTGATGTTTCTAATAAAAACTAAATTTATTTTAAAAAAAAAAAGGGGGGGGGGGTTGTGCCACAAACAATTGAACATTTTAATTGCTCTTAGAATAACAACAAGTTCCACAATTGGATGTGTTAAAAAATAATATTCCTGTCCCGAGATATTCTTATAAATGTGCCCCTGTGTAGTGTATGTGTCCGACCAATGCGGAAACACATCTCCTGGGCAGGGGAGGAAATTAAAGAGTACACAGACATTTCAGGTGAGGATTTAAGCTGATTTTTTTTTCTGTGATGAAAAACATTTCATTGTCTGTTTAAAAGATTGTTTTACATCAGAGAGTATACAGACATTACAGCTTCAGCTGCAATTCCCGGCTGAAATGTCTGTATACTCTTTTACTTCCTCCCCAGCCCAGGAGCTTTGGTATATCCAACCTGCTCCTGCATGGTCGGACACATGCATTACACAGGGGCACATTAAGAATATCTCAGGATAGGAACATTTTTTAATTTTTTTTTAACACATCCAGTTGTGGAACTTATTTTTTATTCTAAGATCTATTAATTTAAAATGTACATTTGTTTGTTATACAAACCCTTTAAGGCTCCCGTACACATTAGACTAATGTCAGCCAGATCCACCAATATTGACAGGTTTGGCTGACCCTTTAATGTGTATGGGGACATTGATTGTCTCTCGATAGAACCATATCCGATTTTGGACAGTAAATCGTTTTGTTTTGTAAGGGGTAAGATGCCACTAAAGGAGTCTGACAGCGGCACTCTCAGAAATAGGCAGGGCAGCATGGTGGCTCAAGTAGTTAGCACTTTGCAGCACTGGGGTCCTGAGGTCCTGGGTTCAATTCCCACCAAGGACAACATCTGCAAGGAGTTTGTATGTTCTCCCCGTGTTTGCGTGGGTTTCCTCTGGGCACTCCGGTTTCCTCCCACATTGTAAAGACATACTGATAGGATGTTTAGATTGTGAGCTCCAAGAGAGACAGCATTACTGATGTATGTAAAGTGCTATGGAATTAATAGCGCTATATAAATAAATAAATATTATTATAAATATCAATTAAATAGCCCCCCGAGTGCTCTGCAGAAGGAGCACGCCTGTGTGGGGGAACCTTTGAGGAGATGGCACTTTGTCCAATAACTATCAGCTGAAATAGATGGCTATCTAAAGTGTATGGGGTGGGGCTTAGTTCTCTTCTTTATAGTTTAATTTTCAGTTAAAATGTAGCAAAAAAAAAAAAGGCCTAAATTAGGTTGTAAACATCAGTTGATTGGATGCATTTACCTAATGGAACCTGACCAGACCTTAAAACAAAGAAATTGATTCACTGGTTTGTGTTTAAGGAGGTTGGCCACTACTTATTGATGTCTATCCTTCCTATAGGCCATCAATCTGATCAATGGTGATGCAAAACCTGGCACCCTCCTGCCAGTCAGCTGTTACCGGAGTCAGACAGAAGTTCTTAGTTGCTGTTGGAACACAGTAGCTCCCTAATTTCTATAGTATATTTCTATTGTATATCCACCCATAGTGCTGCTGCATTACCCGGGCACGGCCACATAGTCCTGATGGAGCTGCTGTGTTCTGAAAGCATCCGAAAACTTTCGGCTGCCAGCTGTAATAGCTGATTGGTGGGGGTGGGGTGTGGGGGTGTGGGGTGGGGTGGTTTTGCATTCCCATCGATCAAATATTGATGCCCTATAGTAGTAAAGATAGGCCATCAATAAAAGAAAACTGCTATAGATACAAACAAATGATTAATTCTCTCTTTTGATGCCTGGTCATGCTCCATTAGGTAAATGTAGGTGTACCTACCAATCAATTTAGACCTTTTTTTGTGACATTTTACTTGGAGCAATAAAGCTATAGTGCTGAGGATTTTGGCTCCCTCAATCCCGTACACTTGGCTATATGCCGAAAGAGGATGGCAATCTAATCATTCCTGATCCTTTGTAGCCCCGATGATCAACTCTATCCCCTGGTTTTTAGGGCACTTCCAGATGAACATACCCTTCTGTCGTATGCAGAACAGATAACATCGGACGGCAGACAGCCAATGCAAATCAATTATGTAGATCACTGATATAATCAGACATTACTATAGAATTCAATGGGTGCATTGAAAGAAAAAGACACTTGTACAGTATGTTGGCCCACTTTTTTAGAGACCCAGAGCAATTAGGCTGCCTTCACACTTGCAGATGGATCTGCAGCGTTTTGCAGATGCATCTGCAAGTGTAGATGCTGACCGCGGCCCTATGTTTATAATAGGGCGCAGCGGGTGAAGCTCTCATTCACTCCTATATGTGTACTGTCAGCAGGCGTATGCTGCTTACAGATCACACTCTCCGCCGCAGCATGGACGCTACATCTCGCGTCCACAGTGCGGACGGGAGTGTGTGATCTGTCAGCAGCATAGCTGCTGACAGTACAATTAGAGTGAATGAGAGCTTTCACACCGCGTGCGCCCTATTATAAACATAGGGCCGCGGTCAGCATGCTCACACTTGCAGATGATGCAAAACGCTGCAGATCCATCTGCAAGTGTAAGCCAGCCTTAACACACAACACTTTACTTGGGCTGTTATATTATTTTAAATTGTATAAAACTGATATCATCCGGATGGCATATGGATGTAATGTGCCTGACGTGTTAATGACAGACAGATGGAAAATCATCCTTTTTTGTTTGGTTGTTTTTTTAAATATTTTTTTTCTTTTTACACACATCTTAACCTAACATTAAAGGGATTTTCCACTTTTAGAAAAATGTACCCGGTCATCATGTAAAATAACAAAATCCTAGTATTCAGTGCTGCTTCTCCACTGTCTGTGCTTTGGCTGCATCGGTGATATCATGTGAGCAGCCTATATCACCGCTACAGCCAAAACACGGTGCAGCGGCAGAGACACGGAGCTATCGCCCACAAAAGAGAAGTGCTGTCTGATTTTTTTTTTTGTGATTGGAAAGGAGGAAAACCCCTTTTAAAGGGGAGCCAACCAAAGCTTTTAGGACTATAGAGTAAAGTTAGCGCCTTGCAGGCACTGGGATGATGAGTGCAATTATACCTTTACTTCAATGATTACATATGATTGCAAAGAAAACTGTTATTTAAATACTGGGAAATCTGTGCAGCACATTAGCATGAGTGCAGCACAACATCACTATGGTGGGCTGGGTGTCTTTGTATTACTCCCCTGTTTGCTCTGAGCCAAACCCTCTTCTTCTCTTTCCCTCTCCCCCTCTGTCAGTATATACCAGGTCTTACATCGTGCATGGTGATAGACAATGTCAGGCTCCTATGAGCTCATCATTCCCTCCGGCTTCTCACTGTTTTCTTCTCTGGCTGTCTGATCGCAGTCACCGGAGAGCAGGAGACGACCTCACCCTCTCCAGCATCTCTGATCATCCTCAATCCTCCTCACAGTCACAGGTCTGTGAGAGGAGACAGCTGAGGAAGCGGAGACTGGAGGGGGGACGAGGTCTTCTCCCACTCTCCGGTGACGGCGATCAGACAGCCAGAGAAGAAACAGTGTGAATCCGGAGGGAATGATGAGCTCATAGGAGCCTGACATTGTCTTATCATCATGCACGAAGTCAGACCTAATGTGCCTGGTATATAGTGATAGGGAGGGAATGATGAGCTCATAGGAGCCTGACATTGTGCTGTCACAATGCACGAAGTGAGACCATAATGGTGCCGGGTATCTACTGACAGGGAGGGAAGGAGGTAGAGTCTAGTATAGAGCAAACAGGAGTAATAAAAAGAAACCCAGCCCCTCATAGTGACGTTCTGCTGCACTTATGCTAATGAATCTCCCAAAGAGTGCACAATTAAGATAGCTTTATTATTTAATTATTAATAAAATCGGTCAGTAGTGTGTGTATGCCCTACACTTGTTATCTAGTGAATACTGAGCAGTCGGGGAAGAAGGAGCCTATAATCCCATACTCACCCTATCCACTGCCCCTGCCTGTCTACGGAGATTTAAACACATAACATGTCAGGTGTCCCCGTTCCACGGCAGCTCACCCTAGTGTCCCTGTTACTACACTAGGGCAATTACCACCACTGGAAATCTATCCTGGTCTTAGGTGTATCTCCAATATAGATGTGGGTCATCCCCCCATCATCTTCCCTGTGTGTGTATGGCTTGATTTAGCACCAAAGGTGCGTCTTTTTTGTGGTTCTGAGTGTGTGGGTTCTCTAACTAGCGAAACCACCATAAACGGAATAACACCTATTTAAATGCAGTATAGACCTCAGACGGACGCGGACACCAATGAGGAAGGAGGGGAGGTTATCACACCACCTTGAACAGTGCCCCCGGTGACCTGGACAAGGCTGGACCAGTATCTGACAGCACAGTCTCTCCTAAGGACGCCCAGCGATACTAGCGGGTAGAAACGCGTCGAGATGTATGACTGGGACTGACAAATCGATCATGTGCATCAGATAAGTAAAGTAACGATTCTATACACCTGCCTGTGGGAATTATCTGTCTGTCTTGGATTGGGTGGTTATCTCTGTACCCTGTCTACCTTTGGTAAGGGGATACTTGCGATATGTGTATATTGGACAAAGGGAGTGATATTTGGTAACGTGGGCATAGACGGTATCCATATATCGATTGTGGGAGTACTATAGGACCCAGCAGACATTAGACCTGACCCCTATAGGTTGTATGAAGTGGGGCTTGAGACATATCAGTTTGAAACATATCAGTCTGAGGTCTATACTGCATTTAAATAGGTGTTATTCCGTCTATGGTGGTTTCGCTAGTTAGCGAACCCACACACCCGGAACCACAAAAAAGACGCACCTTTGGTGCTAAATCAAGCCATACACACACAGGGAAGATGATGGGGGGATGACCCACATCTATATTGGAGATACACCTAAGACCAGGATAGATTTCCAGTGGTGGTAATTGCCATAATTTAGTAACAGGGACACTAGGGTGAGCCGCCGTGGAACGGGGACACCTGACATGTTATGTGTTTAAATCTCCGTAGACAGGCAGTGGATAGGGTGAGTGTGGGATTATAGGCTCCTTCTTCCCCGACTGCTCAGTATTCACTAGATAACAAGTGTAGGGCATACACACACTACTGACCGATTTTAATAATAATAATAATAATAATTAAATAATAAAGCTATCTTAATTGTGCACTCTTTTGGAGATTTAGTAATTTAATTTGAGTCACATTTACCGAATTTTAGATATTACTTATGCTAATGAACTGCATACTCCATCCCTCTGCAGCACTGTTTTCCCGGTGTTTGATAACACTTTTCTCAGCAATAATTCATTGAAGTAAAGGTCTGATTGGACTCTGTATCCCAGAGACTGTAAGGAACTGACTTCACTTTATAGCCCTAAATCCTGCTGCTTGGTTCCCTTAGAAGGGTGTCTCTAAGTAGGGTTTTGTTATGTAATATTAAAGCAGCATGATGTAGGGTCATAGATCCAGAGTTCAGTGATCCAAATACAGCATTTGGTCTGGCTTTTTTTTCTTATGCTTTCTTTAAATGGCTTGAAGTATGTCAGAAATGCATATTAAAATTAAACACAAATTAGCATTTTTACATAATTTTTCTTGGCATTTAACAGTTTAAGACTGCTGAAAAAAATTGCTTATGTGAAAAATGACTTACAGTTGTGGGTTCACAATTTGGCAAACGAGTTACTTGCAAACTAGCAAAGTCAGCCGTGTGTGCTCATATATTATGGTGGAAGATATCGCCATCAGGAGCTGTCACATTCTTCCCTTCCAGGGGATCATGTCTGTAAGCCATTATGTGTAAACATGAATTCTTGGTGTATGAATTATTACCTCTCCTCCTTGCCAGTGTGGGACGTTCCCCTCTGCTCCTTTGTATGTGTTCATTACCTCTATTTTAGTTGATGACCGGTTAAGTGTTGACATGTGTTGTTTTTTCTTCTGTGTAACGTTGCGTGCACTAAGTCACCGCAGGCAAACGTAATGCATCAGTGAGCCCAAGGCTACGTGCAGAAGTGGTGGATTCCTCAACAAGTATGTCGTCGTACTATGCAAGCGAATTTGTAAAATATATTACACATGCTCCAGGCCTCCTTCAAAACCAGAAACCCATCCTGGGGGCAGCAGGAAGCCTGTGAACAACTGGAAAATGCACAGCCCCCCCCCGTCCTGGTCCAGAGCCACTAAGAAGTATTCACTACTCAATAGAATTGTATTTATTATATTAACTGTATTGTGAATTTTGCAAGTCCGTTTTAGAAATTCCCTATTTAAATGCTATATAAAGTCCCGTGGATTTAAAGGGGCTTCCTACTAAGTATATCTATCAACAATTAACAAGCAATGGTTGGGGGGGATCCAAGGTAAATGGGGGTTTCAGAGACTCCTCTGTAAATGGATAGGTAGTAACATATGTGACCACCGCTTCATCCGTGGGACTGATGTTTGTCATCCAACACGACCCCATTGACAATTGTATGATTGATGTCACAGTACAACACCCTGATCTTCATGTTCTACTACTAGTGTTGCCATAGCCTTTTCTGAATTATTAAAGCTTTTCAGTAGAGTTGAACAAAAAGATTTGCAGGACTCTGGTCCAGCGACCATGTGAGTTTTCCATGACTGCCAAACCTCCTCCTGCCTGCCGGCATTCCCAGTGCGTGATCTGATTTTTAGGCTATATTCAATGTCATTATTGCGACAAGTGTACATGGGGCATCGTACCAGGCCCCAGAAATAGTGTCCGGCAGGAGGAAGTATGGAATACTCACATGGCCGCTAGTCCAGGGTCCGGCAAATCTTTTTGCTTAACTCTACTTTTTAGTGATCCTGGTCAAACGTCCATACTTTCAATTTTTATTTATTTTTTTCAATAATTTGAAAACCATTTGTTTCATACAGGCCAATCCTATGAAATCAGGATGTTGGATAATAGAAAACTAGGAGAATTGCCAGAGTTGAATGGTAAACTAGTGAAGGTAAGAGACTTGCATGTCATTTGGTATGTGTGTCTATGCATAATAGAAATAGTGTGTTTATGCATACAGTACATGTATATCCTCTGCCCATCACTGTACATTTTTTTCTAAAATGACCTTTAACCTAAAGATAGTTATGACCACCATATAAACATACGCTGCTCAAAAAAAATGAAGGGAATACTTACATTATATTTAAGTCAATCACACACCTATGAAATCAATGTCCAGTTATGGAGCAACTCAATTTCTTTTGTTGTTGTGCAAGTAGAACAGACAACAGGTAGAAATGATAGGAAATTAGAAAGACGCCTGCTATAAAGGAGTGGTTCTGCAGGTGGTGACCACAGACCATTTCTCTGTTCTCATCCTTTTTGGCTGTTGTTTTGGTCACTTTTGCATTTTGTCATACTCTCACCCCTAGAGGTAGCATGAGGCGGTGTCTACAACCCACAGACGTTGCTGAAGTAGTGCAGCTCATCCAGGATGGCACATCCATGCGAGCTGTGACAAAAAGGTTAGGTGTCTGTCAGCACAGTGTGCAGAGTATGGCATAGATACCAGGAGACATAGAGGTGCCATAGGAGGGTAATGACCCCCCAGCTCAGGACCACTACCTCCACTTTTATGCAAGGAGGAAAAGGAGTAGCAGTACCAGAGCCCTGCAAAATGACCTCCAGCAGACCTCGAATATCCATGTGTCTGCCCAAACTGTCAGAAACAGATCAATGAGGATAGTATGAGGGCCTGACGTCCACAAGTGGGTGTTGTGTTTATAGCCCAACATCGTGCAGAGCGATTGGCATTTCCAGAGAATACCAAGAGTAACAGACTTGCCCATACCGGTCATGCTGGAGGTTGTTTCAGGCAGCAGAACGTTCTCCACGGTGTCTCCAGACTTTGTCTCACATGTGCTCAACCTGCTCTCATCCGTAAAGACCATAGGGCGCCAATGTCGAATCTGCCAATATTGGGTGTTCTTTGACAAATGCTACCTCCAGGGCCAAGAGCGATGACAAAATGCAAATGTGACCAAAACGGCCAAAAAGGTTGAGAACAGACAAATGGTCTGTGGTCCCCACCTGCAGATCCACTCCTTTATAGGGGGGTCTTGCTAATTGCCATCATTTCCACCTGTTGTCTGTTCCATTGCCACAACAGTAGGAGATATAGATTCACAATCAGTGTTGCTTCATAACTAGACAGGTTGATTTTACAGAAGCGTGATTGACTTGGAGGTACATTGTGTTAAGTGTTCCCTTTTATACTTTTGAGCAGTGTATATTTTGTAAAAGGAAGGGGGGGCAGGGAACTGTTATGTTTAATGGCTGCATAAGTAAATAACTAAGTACTCCAGTACAGATGGTCCATAGTTTAGTTTTAAGCAGTACTCCTGTATTGGATGTGGCTAGAGAGGTGTCCTGTGTCTATTATAAGATTTATCATATACTGTGCCCATTAGTCTTGTATTTCTTCAGGTAGTTTTGTTGTTTCACCCCTGCAGAGCATATTTCGAGTTGTGTTTCATGACCGGCGACTGCAGTACACGGAGCACCAGCAGCTGGAAGGATGGCGGTGGAACAGACCTGGGGACAGAATACTTGATATTGGTAATACATTAACTAAAAAAAGCAAGGCCACAACAATCCACTATATGGACATAAGTATTTGGACACCTACATCACCGTACAGGAGCTTTTACGACATCCCATGCTAAATCCATAGTCCTCATTAACCAGCTGGTCTCCATTTTGTAGCCATCACAGCTTACACTCTTGTGGGAAAGTCTGCACGACTTTGGAGTATGTCCACAGAAATGATTTCACCCAGAAGAGCATTTATGAGGTCAGACACTGATGTTCATCCCATTGAGGTCAGGGCTCTGTGTGGCCCGTCATGTTCTTCCACATGGGCCTGCCTTCATCCTGGAACAGAAAGGAGCCTTTCCCAAACTCTTCCCACAAAGTTAGAAACATTATATACTTTTTTATGACAGAAATCAGTGCAGTGGTGGATCCCCTGGACTTGCTTAATGTATACATTAATCCCATTTTAGCATAAGTGGTTTTGACCAAAAAAGCCAAGTGGTACATGTAGTTTGTTCTTGTGGTCAATTCTGCAAAAACTAAACTGTGATGGGGTTTCTGTTGCAGTCCAGAACATGACTGTATAATTAGGACCTGCGCTGATCACACACAGCAGGGATCTCTGCATCTTTTTCCCATTTATCCATTGTGCTACATTACTTCATTCAGTAACTGTTCCCTGGACAGACTGCAGTGCACTGTGGGAATATAATCTTATGGAACCTACAAGCCCTTTACTTTGGGGAGTGGCAGGGGTCCAAACACTTTGGCTCCCCACTAAATATTGTAGTTTTGTTTATTTGTAAGATAGCCCTTGAATCCAAAAATCTGTTATACCTGTTCTTATGTTGAAGATGTTTTCTTATTTTTTTCCCCTCTGCCCGTATAATATTTCTAGATATCCCCATGTCTGTGGGTATTATTGACCCAAGAGCGAATCCAACTCAGCTCAACACTGTAGAATTTCTCTGGGATCCTGCCAAGAGGACATCTGTCTTCATACAAGTAAGGAGATTGCTGCTTGGTTATTGGCACCTACACACAACACTTGATTTCTGCTATGTATGCTCACTGGATATGAAATGGATTACGACTACCAATGAATAATTTTCAGCCAGCATAAAATGTTTATCAGTGAGTGTCTAGTGCAGGTAAGGGAACGTCTGAACACACATCCACCATTGTTTGTTTGTTTTTTTATTGATCAAATGCATTGAACTCTCTAGTGTACTGGTATTAGTTTGCCCTTGCATCTTTCTTATGAAGAGTGTCATGGTGGCAAGGTGGTCCTAGATCCAATAGTCACTAGTATGTTTAATATGGAAATCCTGCACCTTTCTCCCAATAGTGGAGAACTGCAGCCAGTTAGATCCGCCGTAACAGACCTGTCTTCTAACAATCTGATAATGATGACTGTTCATAGCCTCTATGATATAAAGGCTCTCATACACATTACATGAAAATAGACCCATTCATCAGACTACAGTGTCCTTTTATTGTTTTTGTTCATGATGCATTACACAAAAAGATCCAACACACTCGGCCAATTTATGTAATTCTACAAAGTAACAGTCATTTGTTATGTTCAAAATTGGCCATTTTGATAATTTTTTTTAACAGTGTGCATGGGATCCTCTAATCTCTCCCCTTTTTTTCTTACTAATTCTGCGTTTACATAGCCTGATCACAACCATTAAATTACCAGCATTGAGCTACTTTTAATCCTCTCGATTATCGTTTTTATAGCCTCCTTGTAAAGGCCACAGCACTTTGTGAGCTCAGAATGATTGGTCTCTGCTGATAATTATCCTTGCTCTCAGCAGCTTGATTGCCGCTGTGGTCAGCACCGCTCCATTCATGATTGCCCCGTGGTCGGCGCCGCTCCCTTCATGATTGCCCCCGTGGTCGGCCGCCGACTTCCCCTTCATGATTGCCCGTGGTCGCGCCGCCCCTATGATGCCCCCGTGGTCGGCGCCCTCCTATTCTTAATTGCCCCCGTGGTCGGCGCCGCTCCCATTCATGATTGCCCCCGTGGTCGGCGCCGCTCCCTTCAGTGATTGCCCCCGTGGTCGGCGCCGCTCCCTTCATGATTGCCCCCGTGGTCGGCGCTGCTCCCATACATGATTGCCCCCCGTGGTCGGCGCCGCTCCTTTTTCATGATTGCCCCCGTGGTCGGCGCGCGCTCCATTCATGATTGCCCCCGTGGTCGTTGGCGCCGCTCCATTCATGTTTGAGGGGCTATACTTGGCCATGACCACTCCCATGAATATAGTGGAAGCATTTATATAGGCCCATGTTGCTCTATTTGACCCTTACCACTCTGTGCTAGGTTGGAGGATTGAGCCTCCAGTTATGGTGGTTTGTGTAGAGATCCTACTGATGAGACATGGGTCAATGTGGAGAGATGGTAGATGTCGATAAAAGGGAAAAACTGTTTGGTTATGAAGCTTGGAGCTCCTATTTCTCATATTTTGCATCTGCTGATAGTTGCTTGCTCAGATTTGACAATGTACAGATCAGGGCGAAATCTGTTAAAAAATTGATTATTTTTTTCTAAAGATGGGAAAAGTACAATTCTGACTTGTTTGCAAAACAACCCACAGCTTGTCATTTAATAATTATGTTTATAGATTACGGGATTTCCTGGATTTTCTTTTTAGGTCCATTGCATTAGTACTGAATTTACCATGCGGAAGCACGGGGGTGAGAAGGGTGTACCTTTCCGAATCCAAATTGATACGTTTAAAGAGAATGATAATGGAGAATATACGGAGCACCTGCACTCAGCCAGCTCTCAGATCAAAGTGTTCAAGGTATGTTGTTCTTCTTTGTAGCCTGCAGCTACTGTAGTAAAAAAAAATTATGTATTTGGTGCAATTCATTTCTCTGATTCGAGGACACTTCAAGCACCACTCCAGCGTTTGTTTGTTTGTTTTTTACCACAGTAGTGGTGCTTTAAATATAAGTCTCTTGCCCAATGTCTTATACTTACTTGCCGGTGTTTACACACTGTACTCTCCCGTCCCACAGGGCCATCTTATACCCATAGCTTCTAACTGACCAAAAGTCAGAAACTACATCACAAGCTCCCAATGCATCTCTATGAGAGCCAGAACAAGGCTCCTATAGAGCTGTATTGAATTGTGACCTCCAGCACCCTCCATAAAACACTGCAGCAGCCAGGAGGTTACTTTTCAAAAACTGATCAAAAATATATGTTAATTTCACCAATGATTCACATTGTTATAATGAGGCACTGTTTTCACTGTGAGAAACTGTTTAAGGCTGCGAGGCTGTGTTTTCTGTGCCAGCCTTTTGTACCCATTTAAAGGCAACCTGTCATGTCCTTTTTTTTTTTTTTTTGTTTTTAAACCGCCCCCAATGTTATTTAAGGGCCCTTTCACATCAGCGTTTTTTTAAATCGCGGCAGATGCGGTGAAAAAAACGCATCTGCCGCGATTACCGCATACCGGCTGCACTTGCGGCGTGGTTGCGGTTTTTGCCATGCAAAGTATAGGCGGACTTGCGGCAGTGCGGCAAGTGCGGTTTTGCACTTGCGGCAGGTGCGGCCGCGAAAAAACGCGGCTGACGCGGTTTTTTTTGCGGCGCACATCGCAAGTGCAAACCGCACCTGCGCAAATCGCCTATACTTTGCATGGAAAAACCGCAACCGCGCCGCAAGTGCAGCGGTATGCGGTAATCGCGCAGATGCGTTTTTCACCGCATCATGCCGCATTTAAAAAAAACGCTGATGTGAAAGGGCCCTAAGGCGTGCAATGTGCATCACTAACCTGTTTTAGAAAAAAAAATCTATCATAAAAAAGCATTTTCAATGCTTAGCTGTTTTCATTAGGTACCTGCACAAACAGTCATGGGGTGGATACTTCAGCTGCAATCAGGCATGTCAGTCAACTTCTTTCTTGCAGTTTTTTAAACGCCGTAATGCCTCCCGTGCAGTGTAATATATTGACATTGATCACGGAAGGTCCTCTGCTGGTGAAGGACCTGTGGTGATGTCACAACAATGTAATGATAATGGGCGGAGCTAAGCAGGCATGAAGTGAGAACATCTGGGCCTAGCTCCACCCACTACAATCGCATGGTCGTGACTTCACCACAGGTCCTGCAGTGATGTCAATTACAATGCAGGGGGCATGAATGAAATTCAAAAAATATCGTGAATGAACTTGAGTGACAGTAAGCAAAATCACCTCCCCTATGACTGAAGACAGGTATGTGTGCGCAGTCACCTCAGCATCGTTTTCTAAGATAAATACATGGAGTTTTATTTTTAGTTTAATATCACTAAATGACATGACAGGTTCCCTTTAATTGTTCACATAAGTTAATGAACCTGCTTCAACATGTAGTAGACAGGAATCATATGCAATTATTTTGAGTTTACTTTTGTATCTACACTACCCAAATGACTTATGTGCTGGGTTATATATCCGATTCCTGTCTTGAACTGTTTTACTTCTTTTGGCGCAGAAATTGCAGCAAAATTTGGCGTATTCAAAAATACACAAGAAAAGGTCTTGATTGGAGATGTGCTAAAACATGATGAATTGTGCACCGCCCTCAAAGCAGAAATAACAGGCACCAAATAGAACAATGCACTGGGTAGGTGCAAATCCCCAAAAATAAACAAAACTGGCACAAAGGCATTGATGAATCTGGGCCTAAAGGCCCTGTCACACATAACGAGATCGCTATTGGGATCGCTGTTGCGTCACAAAATTCGTGACGCAACAGTGATGTCGTTCTGTGTGACACACACCAACGATCTGGCCCCTGCTGTGAGATCGTTGATCGTTACACACTGCTCTGGGTCATTTCTAAGTCGTTGTGCTCTCCGCTGGGAACGCTACATCGTTGTGTTTGACAAAGATAATGAGCAACAATCTCAATGCTACGCTATGGAGAGAAAATTCACAACAACCTCAGTATAATTCTGGATCACTAGTGCGTTACCAGCGTAAGATGCCTGTTTGACATCTTACCAGCAACGTGTAAACGACGCACCAGCGATCTCTGCACATCGTTATCGGGTCACTGATGCGTTATGTGAGACTGGGCCTTAAGACTCTATGAACTACAGTTTAGACCATGCTAGTTCCCCACCCCAGTCCCGTGCATTAGATACGGGCTAGTATAGAGGACCTGATGGCTTCTCCTTAGTAGTGCTTTGAAATGTAAGTTTTGGCAAGGTAGGAACCGGTAGCTCTGCAAACATAAATTGTGATTGTACATTCAGCTCTTGTAGACACCTAATCTTGGGTTTCTGCTATGGAGTTACTGTAGTGATGAGCCGTCCTCTTGCGGGATGGTTAGGCTCCCTCCCAGAAAACTGAGGGGGGTGTCCCTGTGAATTTTTTGCAGTCAAATAAAAGCAATCTAAATTTCTATTAGCGTCCTTGGCCTATCCTCATAGACTCTGATCACATTTATTGGCTCGGTTATTGTGTTTTTTCCAGAGGCGCACAATAGCTCATTCTAGGAATTTCACTTGTGTACATGGCCACAACTGGTTTGACTGCTCTGTTCGCCTACAAAGACTCTCTTTATGTCAGTCTTGAGCTTTTTGTGCCTCAGGTGGTTTTCCTTTATTTGAATATAAATGGCAATTCTCCAGTAGTGAACCCTCAGCTACTTTTGTCTTGTAGTAAGTTGACTCTTATCCATCAGAAATTTGGAACAAAGGCCCCTGTACAGGAACAACTATTCTCCGCACAGTCTCCCACCAGCTGATGCCATTTTATGCTGTTGCTTCAGCTTACCATGTTTTCACTGTTATTGAGGATTTTGCCTTGACCTTGACCACAAATTGCTGTAGAAAGAATCCCATACTGCACAGCGCTGCACTAGAAACCACAATAACCTGTACAGATATAAGCAGAAATCATTCACCTCTAATCCATGGTTCTGGTGAATTTTCACACAGATGTTACCGTTCTTTTGCTTTGCAAAGGAAGAAATCCATAGCAAAGGGCATCGCAACAAGGTGGTGCTGTACACTTACATCTGCTGTGCACCTTGTGTCATTGAGCTTTCGGAAAACCCTATTCATGAGCGTTCTACAGTATAATCCACTTGTTATCAATTTATACTGTTAAATAAAGTAAAGGCCTGCATAAAGACTATTCCATATATATGGACTGACTGCCCAAACAGGCTTGGTAAGAGGCATTCTCTTGTGGGTTAATGTCTTTACATTGCACCATAGAAAGGCCGGAATGTAAAGCTAATACATCAATGCTGACCGCCTTCTATTTCTTAACATTTAAAGGAACTGAACAAAATAAATCTAAGTGTCACAACCTCAAATGTAATCTGCACTATTTTTACTACATTTTTCACATTATAAAACTCCCTCCACCCCCAAAATTAGGAGGAAAATGGGGGTGCGTCTTATAATCAGAAAGTAGCTTTACTTGAAGGTAGGGAGCAGCAGGGGTGCAGCACCATTACAGGAGGTTGGGATGTGATGCTGAGGGATGGGATACAGGAGGTGGGGTTGTCACAGTGGAGCTGCTTGTGATGCATTGATTTCCCAGGGATGACTCAATTGATGTAAGGAAGATGACTGCGGAGGCAGCGTATGCACAGATTGTTCTCGGACAGCTGAAATCTGTCTGTGCACCCAGTGCCTCCAATGCAATGGACTTCAGGTTAATTGCTGCGGAGGCGGCACATGCACAGATCGAGATCTCCACAACCATTTTCTTTATGTCCATCGCGTCATCGCTTGGAGATCAATGCTGCCCGAACCACTCTGCTGTGACACCCCCCTTCTTCTGTGCCTGCAGCATCCCTATGGAAGAAACGTGCATAAAAATTGCGAAGTATTGACAAGTTCATTCTTTTTACGTGCACATTTTTTGCTCCAAAAACGCTGCGTAAAATTACGCGGCATCTGAATGGCACAAAGTGAATGTCCATTTACACTGCTGGGAAACCCAGACGCAGATGCGTTTTTGGGGGAAAAAAACGCACAGAAAAATATGCGACAAATGAGCATAGTGTGAACGGAGCCTTAGGCTACATTCACATGTAGTGCTTTTTTTGAATGCATGCTTTTTGCCGCGTTTTGCGGCCGCTCATTTTAGCGCCGTAAAAAAAAAAGTGGTGCGTTCACCCTCCGCGTTTTTTACTGCCGCACTTCTCCTTCAAAAGCGCAGGAGGAAATGATGTCACACAGGGGAGGAAGAATCCTGTGTTCCTCCCCTGTGTGACATATGTGACAGTCCTTTTGGGTTTCGCAGTGTATTAATATACATCCAAATGATATTCAAAATAATACATATTGAATACTTGCCCTCCGCCGACTGTTCAGGTTTCTGGGGGCTGAGACACCCCCACATCTACTGTGCTTCTAGGACCTTGCAAGATCTATAGTTGCCCGTTCGCGATCATTTGATATGTGATGTGAATATCACGTGATTGCGAGTGGCCAATCACAGATCACAGGTCTTGGAAGCACAGTAGATGTGGATGTGTTTGGTGCCAGTAACTGTGAATAGCCCGGAGGAGGGTAAGTATTCAATATTTATTATATTTAATACCATTTGGATTACTTTTATTTGGGTTTTGCAGTGTATGTTAATACACTGCGAAACCCAAAAGGGCTGTCCCACATGTCACACAGGGGAGGAACACAGGATTCTTTCTCCCCTGTGTGACATCACTTCCTGCAGCGCCGACATTATACGCGCTGGATTTGCGCATTGTCTTAACGGCGATGCGTAATTATAGTGGTATAATTGCTCCTATGGGAGAAAGCGCGGGCGCACTTGAGTAAGGAATTGACATATTGGTTCTTTTTATGCGCGCTTTCTCCCATAAAAGCGCAGCGTATATTTACACAGCATCTGCACGGCAAAAGTGAAAGTCCATTCACTTTGCCGGCAGACGCAGGTGCGCTTTAGGAGATAAGTGCGCGCAAAAAAAGCGCAGTGTGAGAATGTAGCCTAACACTATTGTGTATGCCTTTAAGGACTTTCTGCATGCGAGTCTTAAGTTTAAGACTAGCACATTTCTTTAGGAGGGCTTTAGCGACCTTGGGTCAAGGACAATGTTAGCAGTTCCTTGAGGAATTCATTAAGCGTGCCGGAGTTATTAATTTAAAGCCTGCCTGTTAATTTAGTTGCTCTAGAGATCATAACATTGTTTTGCACAGTGACCCGACTTTGGAAATGGTTTTAACTGTTAAGTTGACTGTTATGCTGTTCTCCAACCCTCATAATTTATATAGAGACTAGATGGTGGCCCGATACTCATACTTCAGGTATTCTAGACCATGTATGTAGTATATTTATGAAGATTTAAGAATAATGCAAAGCGAAACTGAGTTTAAATCCTGCGCCAATATCGCTGATTGGTTGCGCCCGGCCGCTTGCCAGTAATCAGCAAAGCGTGAAATCGCGCGCCAAATTTGCGTGTGGACTGTCCCTGTTGCTGATTAGTCGTGGGCGGCTGGCCTGACCAATCAGCAATGCAGGATTTGCATTGCAGATAAACAGACAGAAGTAGACAATTATATAGTAGATACCTACAGCAGTACTGGTGTGCAGCGGTGCCTGAGTCCAGGAGGGGCCGGGTGTGGGCAGGAGGGGGGCCGGGGAAGAACGGCCGGGTGCGGGCAGGAGGGGCGGAGAGCGCTGGGGGGTCAGGAGAGGGCTGAAGAGCGGCGGGTGCGGGCAGGAGGGGGGCCTCAGGAAGAGCGGCGGGTGCGGGCAGGAGGGGGGCCTCGGAAGAGCGGCCGGGTGCGGGCAGGAGGGGGGCCTCGGAAGAGCGGCCGGGTGCGGGCAGGAGGGGGGCCTCGGAAGAGCGGCCGGGTGCGGGCAGGAGGGGGGCCTCGGAAGAGCGGCCGGGTGCGGGCAGGAGGGGGGCCTCGGAAGAGCGGCCGGGTGCGGGCAGGAGGGGGGCCTCGGAAGAGCGGCCGGGTGCGGGCAGGAGGGGGGCCTCGGAAGAGCGGCCGGGTGCGGGCAGGAGGGGGGCCTCGGAAGAGCGGCCGGGTGCGGGCAGGAGGGGGGCCTCGGAAGAGCGGCCGGGTGCGGGCAGGAGGGGGGCCTCGGAAGAGCGGCCGGTGGGCGGGCAGTGGAGGGGGCTCGGAAGAGGGCGGGTGCGGCATCCTCGGAGAGCGGCCGGGGCGGGCAGAGGGGGGCCCCGAATAGCGCGGTGCGGCAGGAGGTGGAGAGCCTCCCGAGCTAAGAGCTGCGGTGCAAGTGGTGATACGGAGCCTAAGTGGTTAGCCACTCAAGTAGCGGCTCAATGATTAGGCACTGTATTATGTTGGTGGCTCAATAATTAGAGCAGTAATGTGGCTCAATGCTTAGCACTGTATATGGTGACTCAGTGGTTTAGCACGTAGTATGGTGGTTGCCAGCTCGGTGGTTTGCCCAGCGTGGGACGGAGGCTCCCCTCCCATCCGCTCCGGTCTCACCGCATCCGGTGTTTACATCCAGCAGGTAATGAGCGGTCATGTGACAGGCCCTGTGCACATCACTTCAGCTCGCCTATCACATGACCGCTCATTAACTGCTGTAGCAGCGATGTAGACACCGGGTGCGGGTGAGACAGAGCGACGGGGGGGTGAATGGTGCAGCGGGGGGAGGTGAATGGAGCACGGGGGGGGGGAGGGGTTGGGGAGGTGAATGGAGCAGTGTGTGTGGGTTGGGAGCGGCGGGCAGGTGGAGGCTGACAGCGCTGTGTCTGAGGGAAATCGCGTGCGGGCTGTTTTGTATACTCCTTGCTCATTGGTGGCAGCCACCAATGACCGGCCTCTGTCGGCTTCAGACAGACACCTTAGACCAGAGGTGGGCAACTCCGGGGCCTCAAGGGCCGTACACAGTACAGGTTTTCTGTATATCCTTAGCATTTGACAGTTAGTAATTTAATGTCCTGCACAGGTGATTATTCCAACTGTCAAATGCTAAGGATAGCCAGAAAACCTGGACTGTGTGCTGCCCTCGAGGCCTGGAGCTGCCCACCCCTGCCTTAGACAATTATATAGTATAGTAGATTGAATGATCCATATCACAGATACAGCCATTGTATGGAGCAGTCTGACTACCAGGGTTGATCGGAAAGTAAATCATCCTGTTTATTCACATGGAAACCACAACAGATATTGAGAGTAACGTAACCCAGTTGAGTTGAGCAAGATTTCAGTTTCTTGACGTCATTTTTTAATTATCCCCACCATTCATTAAGCATTTTTGTCAGGGTTTAACATGAGTCTGCATGCACCGCGCTCGTAAAAATCTGTACTAGCAGAGGCAAGCTAATGTTTTTTTTTCCACCTGCAATGAATGACAACTTTATTGCCTGGGAAATGTCACCCATGTAGATAATCTTTCAGTGGCCCAAAGAGATGCAAGTCTGAAAGTGCCAAATCTGAGCTATACGATGGGTGTGATGGACAAATGTTGCAATATTTTCATTGGTCTTGGCACAAACTTTGCAATAGCCAATATTAATTTTCCACACTTATACCACTGTTAAGTCCACATTTTTACTAAAATAGGGGCTTACAATCTTAATTGTGGAAGAAAACAGGAGTATCCAGAGGAAACCCAAACAAACATGGGTAGGTCCTGTTAGTACCGTAGTACTCACAGATAGGACTTGCCGATGCCCAGGAAGAAGACCTCACCGGGGATCACCGTGGGGAGGATACGTTGTTAAGTGTTAGTGTTGTATAAAGTGCACCAGTTAAGGCCCCTTTCACACTAGCGGTTTTACATTTTTGTGACAGATGCGGCAGATTTACCGCATCGTCCACACTTGCAGCACACTTGCATTGTCAATGGGGCTTGTGGCAAGTGCAATATAACCGCAGTTTCGGCACTTGCGGACGCAAAAAAATGCTGCTGACCGTGGGTTTTTTCACGGCCACAGCTGCTGCAAGTGCTGGAACCGCGGCTATACCGCACTTGCCGCACCTGCCACAAGACCCATAAGCAATGCATGTGGCTTGCCGCAAGTGCGGCAGATGCGGTGAATCTGCTGCAAAATGTAAAAAATGCTAGTGTGAAAGCAGCCTAACAGAGCACAAATTGATGTGCTCATTATTTTCTGGATGTGCTTTCTGAACCACCAGTCAAAAATGCAGCGTCTGCACAGCCAATTTAAAATCACATGCATTTGGCTGGCAGATATTTTGACTGATCCATTTTTAGTGCAGTCTTCAAAAGAATCCCAGCAACAATAACGTCCAGTGTGAACATAAAAATACCACGCTCCTGCGGGCTGGATAGTAGACTGTCCCGAAATTTCAGGAAGGAGCTCTAAGAACCTGCACCCTTTAGGCAACATGAGATACCTGGCCTGCACAGCGGACCTTAGCCTAAAGTCATGGGTCGGGGATCAGAAGGAGCATGGACCTCGAAGGAAAGTCACCCAAACAGAAGATGGGCACAGCAAAGTTTCTATCAGACATGAAGGTCAGAGCGACAGTACCTGTGGGGTCTGCTGGAGGATGTTACTCCGGTAGAATAGAGCAACATGCTCTATTTTGTCAGCTTGGACACCAGTTTGGGCTCTGGGCTTTCTCGTCATCACACTTCATATAGCAATATAGTTAGGTACACAATTCTATCTACATGACTTTCAAGCTCTGTCATCTAAACATGTCTATACCATCAGTGGCTGTGTACCTTCGGGCTGTGCCTTAGTGAAAGAACAACTGGTTTACTTCTTAAAATGTATCCTGACTCGTCTGTTTCCCTCCACTACACAAACACCATGGGGAACACCACTCGCCACCAAAAGAGGGAACCATAAACTGCAATGTAAGCCGCCATTGTCGCAGGGTCACAATCACTGAGCACGACCACCATCACGACTGACCACCCTCACAGGATCCAACACTCTGCTGAATGGCTGAGTATCCCTTCCCTGGTGATAACATATACAAGCATAACTACCATACATGAAATGATTTAGCCAGATGCTACATACTTATTTATTCCATCTAATGTCTATTATCGATGTTTTTCATTTTGCCCTCACTAGTCTCACTGATCATCCTCAATCCTGGACTCGCTTCACAGTGACATAACATTAAACAGCAGTAATACAGTATTTTGTTATGCTTAATACCCTTGTAGCCTAAAGGAGCAGACCGAAAACAGAAAACGGACCGGGAAAAGATGGAAAAGCGAACGCCACAAGAGAAAGAGAAATATCAGCCCTCCTATGAGACCACCATTTTAAACGAGGTGAATGGATTATTACACTGTTTCCTATACAGTTCTAAAATTGCTACTGTTCCTTTCTTGTTTTTACCTTTTTCTCAGCAGCCATAGGTGTAATTACAAAAATTCCAGTATACTTTCTCTCTTAATTCATGATTTTCAGGATCTTTGCTTGTTGTCATTTAATGTACGCATCCATTGTGTACTTCTAGAGCAGGGGTGGGGAACCTCAGGCCCAGGCCTCTATGACCTTTTCTGCGGCTTCCGGGCAGATCCTTGGGCACCCAGCCTCACCAGGATTGTATATGCCCCCAGCCTCTCCTGTGATGTGTATGGCCCTAGCAAACCTGGTGAGAAGCAACATGATCATTATCACTTATGCCAAAGAGAAGCAGCCCCAGCCACCACAGTATGGGGGAGTTGAATGTTTAACCAAATATAGCAGGGTAATTTTCAAGTTGATAATTTTGTGCGACCCCCCCCCCCTCCCCCCGAAAGATGGTAGAGACTTCCAAATGGCCCCTGGCAGAAAAAGGTTCCCCACCCCTGTTCTAGAGGGTACAACTTTGTCCTTTACATTACATCACTCCATCAGTACAGATCTATATCCCGTGGGAATACCCAATGTCTGTTCTTTTTAAATGACTGCAGATGTCTACATGGCTCCTGTTGTGATAGTTTTGTATTGGATCTTGTTCTTTTTCTTTACAGTGCTCACCATGGCCTGAGATCACGTATGTCCCTAATGCTCCTTCCCCCGGATTCAACAGTTCACACAATAGTTTTACAATTAGTGAAGGGTAAGTTGTCTCCTGCTTCCGTTCCTCATATATGATTAGAACATCTGTGTACTTGAAAATGTTGGTTCATGGCATCAACCAGAGCACCAGACAAATACAAGAGCGAGCAGGATCTGTGCTCAGAAAAACAGAGGGAAATGGCCAGTGTTCATACAGTGCAGAGCTCATAAGACAGTGTTTGTCAGTTTTCTAATGTAAAACACTTAAAAATGTTGCTAAATTTTTGTCAGTGTGAAGCGGCGCATCAGTGGATGGGGCCTGTTGGCTCCTGCCAATTAATAATAATAACAATAATCTTTATATAGCATATAATATATTCCGCAGCACTTTACAGTACAGTGGTTCGTATGCAAAAATATACAATACAAAATTACAGTAGAGAAAAAATACAGTACAATAATTAGATACAATACAATAAGCATAGAATCAATGTGAAAAATACAATAAAGCAAAAAATAAAGGTGACACTGCTCAAAAGAGCTTGCAATCTACAGCGGGATAGGGGTTGCACAAAGTACAGGGGCTTATTACACTGATGGTCCAGACATCTTGAGGAAATGGGGGATAGACATAGTTACATGAATGGTTACCAGACAATCTTTGTAAGGTTTGGTGGAGTTTGAAGAAGAGTTATGTCAAGAGAGGTAGTGAATGCGCAATATACAGTACAAAGGACTTGGGGAGCATGACAGGCCACCTTAAAAATGTGTTTTTAGGGAGCGTCTGAAGCCATGCAAGTTGTGGATAGTCCTGATTTCTTGGGGTAGAGCATTCCAGAGAATTGGTGCAGCTCGGGAGAAGTCTTGGAGCTGGGAGTGGGAGGATCAGATTAGTGCAGATGTTAGTCAAAGGTCATTTGTAGAACGTAAAGGACAGGTGGGGTGATGGACAGAGATGAGGGAGGAGATGTAGGGATGTGCTGCATTGTGAAGAGCTTTGTGGGTGAGAACAAGCAATTTGAATTTAATCCTGTAGTGTACAGGCAGCCAATGCAATGACTGGCACAAAGCAGAGGCATCTGAGTAACGATTGGCCAGATGGGTGATCCTGGCTGCTGCATTAAAGATGGACTGGAGAGGGGAAAGTTTAGAGAGGAGGCGGCCAATTAATAGTGTGTTGCAGTAGTCAAAGCGGGAATGGATGAGGGCAATGGTGAGGGATTTCGTGGTTTCCATGGTGAGAAAGGGGCGGGCTCTAGCGATGCTCTTCAGATGCAAAGCGACAAGAGCGGATGAGAGATTGTGTATGGGAGGTGAGAGATCGGTGTCAAACTGCCTAGGCGTTATCGTGGTGCCACACACTGAGAGAGAGATATAAGCTTTAGGAAGGATAGTGGAGGGTGGGAGCAGAAGTTGTTCAGTTTTGGAAAGGTTTAGTCTCAAATAGAGAGCCGACACTAACATGATGTTGGAAACTGCAGCTGGACAGTCATTGGTGTTCTATAAAACCACAGGGGTAAGGTCAGGGGCTGAGGTGTATAATTGTTTGTCATCAGCATAGACGTGGTACTGGAAGCCAAATCTGTTGGTGTCTCCAATCAGGGCTGTGTAGAGAGAGAGAGAGAAAAGAAGAGGTCCGAGGACTGAACCCTGAGGGACCCCAATAGTGAGAGGAAGAGGGGAGGAAGTGGAGCCATCGAAAGATACACTAAAAGAACGGTCAGAAAGAAAGGAAGAGAGCCAGGAGAGAGCATTGTCTTTTATGCCAATGGAGTGCAGCATAGAGAGTAGGAGATGGTGGTCAACAGTGTCAAAAGCTGCATAGAGGTCAAGAATAACAGGCAGTCGTCACCATTACGTTTTGCCGTCAGAAAGTCATTGGTCACTTTGAGGGCAGTTTCTGTAGAGTGAAGGGGGCGGAAACCAGACTTTAATGGAGCTAGAAGAGTGAGTGGAGAGGTAACGGGTGAGGCGGGTGTAGACCAGGCACTCCAAGAGTTTAGAAATGAAGGGGAGATTTGAGACTGGTCTGTAGTTATTAGTGCAGGATGGGTTGAGAGGTTTTCTTTAATAATGGAGTAATGATAGAATGTTTTGAAAGAGGAGGGAAAGATTCCAGAAGAGAGGGAGAGGTTGAAGATTTTGGTTAGGTGAGTGGTGACGACCGGAGAGACGAACTGGAGTAGGTGTGAGGGAACAGGGTCAGTGGTGCATGTAGTGGGACGAGAGGAAGAAAGATGCCTGGCGACTTCTTCTGTGACTGGGTCAATACTGGAGAGTGAGCCGGAGGAGAAGTGGGGAAGAATGGGGATTGGCAGTGCTTGTAGGCTGGGAGCTGATTTCCTGGCGGATGTTGTCCATTTTCTACATAAAGTAAGAGGCCAGGTCATCAGCACAGAGGTCAGTGATTGGGGCCTGCACTTTAAGACTGAGTAGAGAGTGAAAGGTGTCAGTTTTTTTGGATTGTTGGATAGATCAGGGTGGTGAAGTAGGTTTGTTTGGCAAGGTGCAGGGCAGAGTTGTAGGTTTTTAGCATGAATTTATGATGTATAAAGTCTTCTGGTGAGTGAGTTTTCCTTCATAGGCATCCAGCACTCCTAGAGCATCGCTGGAGGAATCGAGTTTGTGATGTGAGCCAGGGCTGTTTTGTTCTATGTTTGGTGGTTCTGAGGGTGAGGGGCGCTACTTGGTCCAGGGAGCTTCTGAGAGTGTCATTGTAGTGATTTACTGCCTGATCTGGATAGTAGAATGAAGAGATGAGTGCAAGAGGGTTAATGGCCTGTAGATTTCTGGATGTGTGATAGGTAGGAGTGTGCTGTGATGGGCAAGTGTTAGTGAGCATGAAGGAGACACTGTTCAATTACCCCACTTTAGTGGCATAACATAAAGGGAACTGGTCAGGTCATTTATGCCTCCTAACCTATCACTACCTGTCCCTGCATCTTTCTACTACATGCCTAATCATTCCTATCTGATCTAAATGTGAAGTATAATGGCTGTAAAAAAGTTTTTTATAACTTACATTTTGCTCCATTGTGTAAACCCGTGGGTGGTCTGTCCGGTCCACATCTCTGCCCGCTCCGTGATATGTTACTTCACTCCGATTGGTGTAGCATTTCTATGAGGCACTGAGGTGTACACCACAGAGAAACTGTACCACATTTAGTTAGTAGTAAGCACCCCTTAATGAAAGGGTATGGTGGGGGTAAGATATGCCAAATTCATTAAGACTGGTGTGTAAATGACAATCCTAATGAATCAATGCCATAGAAGGTGCAAAAATGCTACATGTATATCATTCCTAGCTACAACTCCTATCTCCAGAGTTAAAAACCAGTTGTGGCAGCAATATAAACATGTTGGTAGAAAGGGAAAAATAAAGCTAAAGTAATAAAATCCTACAATGTCCAATAAAGCATTCAGATAATTTAGAAACAATATTCAGAAAGCATTGAGATAAATTAAGATGAGTAATATAGAATCTATTAACCCTTTCACGACCAAGGGCGTACATATACGCCATTGGATCTGTCCCTCCCTCTGATGCAAGCTTACGTCATCCCCCCCACCTGTGAGCTGATGTGTTGTGCTGATGTGTAGCTAACGGCACTGATCAGATCAGTGATCTGATTTGCACTGTTAACACTTTGGATCGCTCTATCAATCACTGACAGCGCAATCCAAAGCACCGCGGCGAGGATCACACTGTTTCTCACCAGCATCGGAAGACTCCTGATGCGATCAAGAGGCCTTGATGAGTTGTCATGACAGCACAGAGTCAGATAATAACCCCGAAGGCTGTCATGAATCCCTTCCTGGCGGCGATGCCCAAGTGACGTTGTTGTCAGAGTGATTATTTGTGCTGTGCAGAGCGATGCTGAAGGATCTCTCTGCAGAACACTACAAGTGATCAGATACTGCAGTGCTGAGGCACCCAAAGGAGCAGGGTTAAATAAAGAAGAAAAAAAAAGGTTTAAGAAATCTGAAAAAAAATAAAACCACTTCAGATCACCCCCCTTTTGACCCATTGAAAATACAAGTATAAAAATACACATGTGGCAACAGCGCGTTAAGAAGTGCCTGATCTATCAAAATATAAAATCAATTATTCAGATCGGTAAACTGCGTAACAGGAAAAAAGTCCAAATGCCAAACTTACTTTAGTTTTCTTTTTTTTTTTTTTTTTTTTTTTTTTTGGTCACCGCATCATTGCAGTAAAAAACGATCAAAACGGCCTATCTACCCAAAAATTATATTAGAAACATCAGCTCAAGCCACAAAAAATAAGCCATCACACAGCCCCAGATCCCAAAAAATGAGAACGCTATGGGCCACGGTAAATGGCGAAAAATGTCCAGTTTTTACTTTAAAAAAAACTTCTGAATTGTTTTCTACACATAGATAACATTAAGAAATATATGTGTTGTATCTACGAACTCATACCGACCCAAGGTATCATACTGTCGCATCAGTTTTACCATATAGTCAGCGTGATCAATAAAAAAGTGTTATTGCATTTTTTTTTTTTTTGGGAAATTTCGCCCCTCTTGAAATTTATTCCAGTACACTGTATGGTAAAATAATTGATGCCCTCATATGTCGGGAAAATTAAAAAAGTTATGGCTCTTGGGAGAAGGGAAAAGACAAATGAAAAATGGAAAACAGAAAATCGCTGCGGGGTGATGGGGTTAAGCTTCTCCATTAAACAATGTTCTTTTAAAATGGATCCATGGATTGTTGGACTTGCATGTTCAATTCCCTGAATACATAGATCTGATGGTCCACCCCAGTGATTTGGGATGAAATGAGCAAATGCTGCCTAGATTTTTCTTTTAATGGCTCCTGCTGCATCTGACAAGTGCTGACAAGTACAGGTCATCAACCTGTTCACCACCCGATGATTTTTCGTTTTTTGCTCCCCTTCTTCCAAGAGCCATAACTTTTTTTATTTCTCCTTCGCCTCATTGGGGACACAGGACCGTGGGTGTTATGCTGCTGTCCACTAGGAGGCGACACTAAGCAGCATCTGCAAAAGAGTTAAGTGGCTCCTCTGCTGCAGTATACACCCCTGGAGCAGGCACTGCCTCACCAGTTTTTGCTTAGTGTCATTAGGAGGCAAATCTAGATTTTATTTTTCTCTTCATTTTTCACTTTTTAATTTTTAAATTTTTACTTCAAAAGAAGAAGAAGAAAAGTGGGTCCCAGGCGAGCCCCCCCCCCCCTCCCCTTCCCGGCATGCTCCTTTCTCGGCCTTCCACTGTTGGAGGCGCTGGGTTAAAGTCGAGATGTTCTTACATATGCCGCCCTCCTTCCTCGGCATCCCACTGTTGGGGTGCAGGTTTAAAATTTAGACAGACCAACATTCCATCCTCCTTCCTCATTTCCCCACTGATGGCGACGTGAGTTAAAGTAAGGTTCTGCAGCATCTCCTCCCACGGTTATCTTCTATGAGCAAAGAAGCAGGAGGTGTTCCACTAAAAGGAATTATGCTGTGACAAAGACTGCCAGGATGAGGAGCACGGGATCAACAGCCACCCTCCCCACTTTACCTGGTCGGTACTTGGGTCAAGACATCTTTAAGGTACCCACTGGGATCCCTGCTGCTGCAGGATTGGAGCTGTTCCAAGGACCCCTATGGGGCTTCCCCCAGGGCTTTTTCCCGTTACTTTACCAGTACATTACCACGGATCCTGTGCTCCGTAAACTCTGTGCTGGCACTTTCCCCTTCCCTCTCAACCCTGCGAGGATCTGATGGTTGAGACCGGCTCCAGCCCACGACTGAGACAGCCTTCAGGGTAGGGGGTACTCGGATCCTGGGACAGGATGACTGCTTCGATGGGGAATCACGACTGGTCGGTTCCCGGTTCCGTGCCCTGGACATTCAGTGGCGGGGATTAGGGGGAATGGTGATGAGGATGGGGATAGTAGTGTCGTGATGCCACCTGTGGTACCTGGTAATGGTGGATACCAGTGCTGCTGCCGGCCGCTGAGGTGATGGTGGTGCAGCTCAGTGTAGTACAACTCCTCACAGGTGGAGCTTTACCTCAGGGCAGTGAGGGTGGATGAGGGGAGTCGTAGTAGCGGCTTGCGGGGGAAGCAGACTCACACACACCGCAGTCTTTGTTTCGGTACCTTTTTACTGATGTCCGGTAACATGTACAGTCTAAGCGGGAACCAGGTTCTCTGTTCTATATGGGATTTTCACCTTGAGAGTTGTGAGGCCTCCTCTGCTACTGTGTTCGGTGGTTTGGGGTAAGTCCTGCCTATAACTGAACTCTCTGCTTTCTTCCCTCTCAGGGATTTACTCTTGAACCGACAATGAGGGCCTTCTGTGGGGTCACTACTCTCCTTTTGGGCCCCTGGTCCTGTGGTTGGCCAGGTTTGAGTGTCTCTATTAAGTTAGTACCTCAGGGGAATAGATCCTCCTGGCTTCTTCGGGCTTTTCCTGCTTCAGTGTTTCTCCTGCAGGGTCGGACTCCGGTGTCTGGGTGAGCTAAAGGCATCCAATATACGGTCCTTTGTCCTTTTTGCTTACTCCTCCACTGGCCTCCGTCCCTCTCTCTGGGGTGCTCCACAGCGGGTCAGTGTCCCTTGATTCTGGGCCTTGCTTTTCCCAGCAACCGGGTCTTTCCAGCGCCTTCTCTAGGCTGTTTCACTGCTCAGAGCAGACTACCTGCCTAACTGTATAACTGACTCCTCCCCTCAGGCCTGGATTTTTTTTTTTTATAGGGGATCTGGCTAAAGGCAGCCAGTAGAGCTCCCCCTCCAGGTCTGGGGTGGTAGATGTTGTGTGCTGTGGGTACCAAAGTGTAAATCCCTCTTTGCACCGGATGGGTCCTATGGCAATCCCCAGCAGGGGTGCCACATTTACAGCCCTGTAGAGCACAGCGTTACAAACCCTGCCAGTACTAGTTGTGGGGGCCACTGTCTTTAATATGTATTTTTTTTTTTTACAGGGAGTCTCCCGCTGCGGAAGTTCCGGAGAACCGTCCGGACTTGGACTACCGCTCCGGCCTGTCCCTTTTTTCGGGTCCGCATTGTAATCTAGGCCCCGACTTGGGCCTACATTACTGCTGCGCCGCTCATCCCCGCCTCCCGGCCGCTCACCGAATGACGCTATGGACGCGTCATCGAGAGGCGTGACGGTCATTTTTGGCGCCTTCTCGCTTGCTCGCGAGATCTCCATGCGAGCCCTGAATAATTCATGTCCCGCCCCTCCTCCTCCGCTCTACCACCGGAAGTCGGCGGTCTCCATGGCATCAGGACAGAGTCCTGTATCAGTGGGCAGGTAGCCATGCAGGTACACGAGGGATCCGCACAGGGCACACGGGACTGGTCAGATTTCTGATCAGTTGGCTCCCACACTACGGGGCAGCGGTGACAATGCTGCAAGGTTACAGACACTGCGATGTTATGTTATGTAAGCGCTGCAGGATCGCTTGCCAGTCTAGTACTGCCATTACAGGGGTATGCAGCTCAATAGTTTACTGCTAAATAAGCTATAACTGCTTTGGGATGTCCCACGGTCTTGTGTCCACCAATGAGGCGAAGGAGAAAAGGAGAATTTTGTGTACTCACCGTAAATTCCTTTTCTCTTAGCCTCTGTTAAGTCCCCTGGCATCGCTCCCCAGCTCACCTCTCCCGGGTCGGCATCCTTTGTCCCTCTGCCGGCCGGGCATCCAGCGTCCAGGCGTACTGTCTCGGCGCAGTCTCCGGGTTCCCTTCCTGTCAGCTGCCCATCGGGCTAACACATGAGCACATTACAATGGTCCTGTTCATGTGATCAAGCAGCGGCACACTAGGTGCACTCCTCCCCTGTGACTCTAGGGGCCGGCACGGTCCAACCTGACACTCCCCTTGACCAATAGCTGCTCTTCCTCTGGTATATCAGGCCACCTCCACTGATGGGAGGTGCCTGATTATTAAGTCAGTTTTCTTCTGCCTTGCTTGACTGTTGGTAAGGCCTTCCTTGTACTCTATTTCCTGGAACCCTTGCTGTGATCTTCCCCGGTAGCACCATTATCCTGGAATCCTTAGCTGTACTGTAGCATAGGCTAACCTTACAAGCCGCCCCCCTGGTACTAGCAGCTGTGGTATTTAGACCCCCTGGGCTTGCCCCTGACAATCCCTGTATAAGAGTTAGTTAAACTAGGACCAGCTCACCCAGGGGAGTTCGGTACCACGGCCCAGTGGGTTCCACTCTAGGGCACCTTCCCCTGGAAGCGTGACAGCCTCTAATTGGGGGACACAGAACCCACCCTGTTGCCCATTCGGGCCTTTGCTAGGGTATTCATGTGACATTTATGTATATTTGCTGTTTACTTAACAGGCCTCGTTGTACTGTTTTTACTGTGTTAGCTCTCCTGCTTTAGCACAAAACTGGTGAGGCAGTGCCTGCTCCAGGGTGTATACTGCAGAGGAGGAGCCACTGTAACTCTCTTGCAGATTCTGCTTAGTGTCGCCTCTTAGTGACAGCAGCATAACACCCACGGTCCTTTTTCCCCCCAATTAGAGGCTAAGAGAAAAGGAATTTACGGTGAGTACACAAAATTCTCCTTTTTTCCTACAATATAGACATGAGGGCTTGTTTTTTGTGGACTGAGTTGTACTTTCAGATGCAATCATTTATTTTACCATATAGTGTACAGGAAAATGGGGAAATTCCAAGTGCGGTGAAATTGCAAAAAAAAAATGCAATTACATGTTTGGTTTTTTTGTTTTTTTTTTATTCGCCGTGATCACTATATTATAAAACTGACGTGACGATGTGATGCCTCGGGTCGGTACAAGTTTGTAGATACCAAACATGTATGCTTTTACTGTTATCTAAGTGGTGAAAACAAATTCAGAAATTTAGAAAAAAGAAATTCACTTTTTGCGCCATGATTCTGTGACCCAAAGCATTCTCATTTTTTGGGATCTGGGGCTGTGTGACAGCTTATTTTTTGCATCTTGAGCTGACATTTCTAATTATACAAAATTTGGGTGGATGCGTTGTTTTGATCTCCCGTTGCATTTTATAGCAATGTTGCGGTGACCAAAAAAAAGTAATTTTGGCGTTTGAACCTTTTTTTCCCGTTACGCATTTTACTGCTCTCATTAATTGATTTTATATATTGATAGATCGGGCATTTCTGAACACGCAATAACAACAAATATGTATATATTTTTATAACTTTTATTTTGAATGGGGAAAAAAGGGGTGATTTAATTTTTTAATTTTTTTTTTTAAACTTTATTTTATAATTGATTCTTGTTTTTACACTGCCCTATAGGGCGCCTCACTGCTGCAGGGTCCAATCCCTTGTGCCATGTCCCGATGAGCTGCAGCACATCGGGAAATTGCACTTGGTATCACTTTAAGTGGTTGGCAGTGCCTGCCAACCACTGACAGGAAGTGGTCCCTGATGGCTTCCAGGTTCACACCAGGACGCAGGGCTATCACATGAGCACCGGAGATCCTGCGATCTTATCGCAGGATCTCCAATGCAGTCGGGGAATGGCATGATCCCTGCCGCGGTGGTTTTGGATCCCGCTGTCAGTGAATGACAGTGGGACTCAAAGGGTTAACAGCACTGATTGGATCACAGATCCGATCGGTGCTGGAAGCCCGACATCTCAACTGATTGAGCTCAACTGAGATGTCGGGTGTTTGATGTGAGAACGCACTGGAGCTCACATCAAACACCTGGCACCATACCCATGACGTACCATTATGTCAAGGGTCGGGAAGGGGTTATGGTGCCAGTAATACATCCTATATACTGAATATTGCATGACTAAATAACCTACATGTTTGATATGGCTGCTGCTAATGAAATACTTTTTGAGTATGTAGAGATGTAAAACTGTGAGATGAACAACGTACCGTAATTGTGGTGGCCACATATAAAGTTGCCTTTAGTTTGTGTCCAGATAGGAATCAGTTTTTTTTTTTTTTTTTTTCCCGCAAATAGAGAAGTGCTGATTATTGACCAAGAGTGGGAGCTCTGTGGTATACATAACACACACCCTCCAATGCTGCTCTGGATTCCAGATATATATATATATAAAATTGTAATGTTTCACTTTAATAATGTTACATCTTTTAGCATATTCCATAGAAAACTGAGTAGAAAAGTTGGAGATGGACCTCTATTTTCCGAACCATCGTTTATTAACAAATTAACAATTGCTGATCCCTGGATTTACAGTTGGCTATAGTTTTCGCATAATTTAACATCCAAAAAAGGTAACCCTGGTGTTTAGCCTCAAGCACATATGATCAGATTCCCCTTCAAAGGTTATTTGAGAATAATTTCTCTGGCTTTGAGGAATTCTCCACCAGGGATGCCCTTGATGGTATGGGATAGTATTCCCAGTAAGTTTATAGTCACTTAAGGTTTTGTTTATTATAAACATGTAAACAGGATTGTTATTTAAGTCTCATGTTCTTTCTGTGTCAGTATATATTGTATCTGATATTCTGTATTTTCCCAATATTCCCCCTTTTCCTTGCTTGATTTACACATTTGTTGCCCTACCCCACCCTTTTCCTTTTTATGTAGAAATATACCTCTATGATTACTTTGAGGACCTGTCACCAACCACACATGGTGATCTAATTACAGCACTGAGTGCAGCATATCTGCAGCATCCAGGCAAGGGATCCCTCAGCCCTTGAGCCCCCCTGTACCCCGAGATAATACACTTTGAAAACTTACATTGTGGAGCCAAATAGGAGGTGGCTTGTGGCTGGAGCCAAAGGGCAGTTTCACACCCCCTGCATGTTTAATCTGCCCACCGCCGCCTCCTTGATGCCATTCATTGTCTCCCTCACCTGCAACATAACACAGAGCTTATTGCAGTGATGGCCGCTTTGCCCTGCCCTCTGCGGTGATGTCACCGCTTATACCCGCCCTGCTGCATGGTTAACATGGAGCAGGGCGGGTATAAGCAGTGAAGTCACTGCAGGAGGTGGGGTGCTCGGCCTCCTGCTCTGACATCACCGCCTTTCCCCGCCCTGCTCCATGTTAAGCATAGAGCAGGGCGGGTATAAGCGGTGACATCACCGCAGAGGGCGGGGCAAAGCGGCCATCACTGCAATAAGCTCTGTGTTGTGCTGCAGGCGAGGGAGACGATTGATTGGCATCAGGGAGGTTGCGGTGGGCAGATTAAACATGCAGGGGGTGTGAAACTGCCTTTTGGCTCCAGCCACAAGCCACCTCCTATTTGGCTCCACAATGTAAGTTTTCAAAGTGTATTATCTCAGGGTACAGGGGGGCTCAAGGGCTGGGGGACCCCTTGCCTGGATGCTGCAGACATGCTGCATTCAGTGCTGTAATTAGATCACCATGCCTGGTGTGGTGACAGGTCCTCTTTAATAAATTATTGAACTTAGCTAAGTAGTAATAAGATATTACATTAATACTTATTGTAATTTAACTTTGACTTACGTTAAAAAAGATTTAGACAGGGATAGTATTTCTCGCCCCTTCCCAAAGAAAGGGGAGGCCATCTATATAGCAGCCATACCACATGCATCCCTGTGTAAGGTTAAAGGGAATCTGTCGCCTCCTAAAAGCCACCAACCTATCAATACATGTCTTCACCTTCCTATTACCATTATAACTATCCCTTTCTCTGCTAAATGCTTGTTTTCAATGTGGGAAAAAACGTTTTTATATTTACTCATTAGGATGATAATGAAGTGAGGGATATATGCAATAGTCCCCTGGCTGTGTTTTGCAGCCTCCGTAATCCAGCCAGTGTTGCTTTGCTTGTGCAGGCTCTGCCCTCCTCTCCTCCTCTTTATCACTCACAGCATGCAAATCATTTTTCCTGACGTCAGCTCCACATCAGAGCAGAACAACACGTCCAGGGGGACTTTTGCATATAGCCCCCACTTCATTATCATCCCAATGAGTAAGTATAAAAACGTTTTTTACAACAGTGAAAACAAGCGTTTAGCAGAGAGAGGATAGTTATAATGGTAATAGGAAGGTGCAGGGACATGTATTGATAGGTTAGGTGGCTTCCTGGAGGTGACAGGTTCCCTTTAAGTCATCATGATGAGCTTTTGATGGTGTGTGTGATCCCGTGCCAAGTTTTTTTTAATTTTTTTAATTTTTTACTGATGCAAATCTGACCCGCATTACATTTTTTAAATCTCACAGGACCATGGGTGTTATGCTGCAGTTCACTAGGAGGCGACACTAACCAGAATCTGAAAAACACAGAGAAGCTCCTCCCCTGCAGTATACACCATCTGGCTGGCACCAGCCCCAACCAGTTTTTGCTTAGTGTCATTAGGAAGCAGATGCGGTCCATAGACTACATCTTTACTTATTTTATATTCTATTCTTAATATTTACACCTCAAAGACAATTGAGGGCAACAGTGCCTTTGCATACCGCTCTCCCAAACCGAACGTGGGGTGTTGCCTTCACGTACCCCCTTCTGCTCCAAGTGACAAGATTTTTATCTTTATTTTTATGGCGACGGTTCTCCTATTTATTTCTAGAGGTCATGCAGAGTGCCACCTCACCGGCTTCCCGGCTCTGGCTGCCGACTCAAGTGATCCTCCCCAGACCCACAGTTGAGTATCTGGGTTGTAGTTGATAGACACCACATCTCAGATCCTCCTGCCTCCCCATCCTCCCTCTCTAGGGTCTTTGGGTTTGTAGAGAAGTGGATGTGCAACCCCCAGGCACCGAAACACCCGTCACACTCCTGTTACTGGCAGTTTCTCCACTGGTGATGGTGGCGGCTCCCTAAACTGCACCAATACAGCACACCTTATGAGTCCCCTTTGCTGACCCCCGTAGCTTTCCCGTGGCCACATTCTAATTTAGGCAACAGCTCTGGCCTACTCACGAGCTGTCCTTTCTCCCGCCCACCTCCAGGTGACGTCGAGCGGCTGGAATACCCCCGCTGCGTCACTGTAGGGTGGGCCGATATTTCTTTCGGAGCTTCTCGCGAGACCCTTCTGCACGTCTTTTCTCTCAGGCCCACCCTCCAACTTCCTTCTTGTGCGGCTGCCATTACTGCGTCGGGACCGCTGCAACAACGTAGCGCTCACAGGGGGACAAAGGATCGCTGGGTACAGCTGTGCAGCTGTGCCTTCTGTAACCTAGGTTGCGGTAGGCTGCTCAGCAGATCCCTCTGCTGCAGCGCTCCTTCCCTGCTCTCCCTCCTTTCACATCAGTGTAACCAGTGACCCACAGGGTGCCTTACAGAGTTTGTACACATATAACTCTAAGCCACAGTGTAATCTACAGATTATCCTTAGGCCACCATGCAGAACTCAAAAGACAAGAGGACCCCCAAAACCCTCACAGCTTACTATGTACTATGCATCCTGCATTATATGCCAGGGTCACCTGCCTAGCAGACATACTACTCTGCATTGTCAATCCTGTGACACCCAATGTTGCTCAGAAGCCCCCATCAATGCCGCACCTCCCAGTGCCCCCAACCCTCCTGACTGGGCTGTGTTCCTAATTCAATCCATGTTGCAATCCATGGAAAAGCTCTCCTCGACCCTGATCCAGGACCTGCAGAACTGCCGTACACCTTGCACCTCAGGCCAGTCTGAGCCGCAGGAAAACAATACGGAACACGAGCACATACTGCCTAGGGGCAGACCACGAAATCCATTACCAGTAGCTGGGACAGGACTAAAAAGACTCCATAGGAGCACTTCTCCTGGATCCTCAAAGAGCTCCCACGCCTCTCCCACTAGGGAGACTGAGCCAGAATCACCCTTGTCCGGTAGGTTCTATTATCCCGATTTGGATCTTGAACCAGACACGTCTCTTGACTTAGACGCCTCTGACACACTGGCCATGGTTAAGGATTTAACCAAACACTTAAGGTCAACGACCCTCCGTGTGAAACCCCAGACTCTACAGTTTCCTTCAAGAGGGTGAAACGCGCACACACACTTTTTGCAGATCATCCTGAGTTTCAGGAGATTTTAAAGAACCAAAAGTCCCATCCAGATAAGAAGTTCAGAAACCGCAAGGCTATCGAAGCCCGCAACCCTTTTATCTCCGGCGCTAGGCCAGGACTGAGCGGACTCCATATAGGTTGATCCCTTGTTTTCCCGATTGGCCACACGAACCTTGCTATCCTTACCTGACTGCTCCTCCATCAAGGATCCCACTGACTTTCAGGTTGAGCAACTGGCGCGTGCTCTGTCTTCGAGGCTACCGGCTCATTCCTATCATCTTCCTTCGCCTCTGGGTGGCTAAAGCAAACCTGACCTGGGGCTAAAGCACACGGGCGAACCTTGCATTCCTCCCTGTGTGATGGGGTGCCTGCCTCTGAGCTTACGGACCTAGCGGCCCAGATTTTGGTAGCCGGAGAATACCTAGTTCACGAATCCCCGGGTGCGACCAATTGCACGGACGTTGCAGCATCCAATGCCATTACCATCTGCAGAGTGCTCTGGCTCAGAGTGGAGGGCAGATTCTGCCTCCAAAAATAGTCTTCCTTACCTTGGCGGCTGTCTTTTCGGCAAAAGGCTTGATAAACTAATCTCCGATGCCACTGGAGGAAAGAGTACATCTCTTCCCTAACATAAGCAGAGACGTCTTTTTGCCTGATTCCAACAAACGCGTTTTCGTTTATTTACGGAATTCGTTCGGCTGGTTGACCTATCGGCTGCCTAAAACTAATAACCACTTTCCTCGCAGGGACAGGGGTTCCCAACCTTCTCAAAAGTGAACTCGGCCTGGCAGTCTCACTCGAGGCAATCCAAGCCTTAAGGGGTCCAGATCCCATAGGTTTTCGTCCTCCTGTCTCACCCTCCCACACGGAAGACATCCCCCAAGTAAGTGGCCGGCTTTCCCCAGCATGTCTGGGTCGCTGTTGCAGAAGACAGATTGGGTCAGGCAACTGGTGTCTTCCGGCTACAACATAGTTTCTCACCAGTCCACCCAACCGTTTTTCCCCCTATGTTCCTCCTCTGCCTCTGTCAAAGGCTTGCGCGTTTTTCCAGGCTGTCTACTCTCTCCTACAGGCGGGAGTCATCATCCCTGTTTCACAAGATGAGCGTTTCAAAGGGTTCTACTCAAACCTTTTCATAGTTCCCAAAAAAGATGGTTCTGTCCACCCCATCCTGGACTTAAAGCACTAAAACAAGTTTGTTCGTCTTCGTCGTTTCTGCATGGAGTCTCTTTGTTCTGTCATTTCATCCATAGAAGGGGACTTCCTAGCCTCCATAGATATTCGAGATGCGCATTTGCGCATCCCAATATCACAGGCGCATCAACGATACCTGCGCTTCGCAATCCACGAGGACCACTTAGTCGCTCTACCCTTCAGACTCGCCACGGCCCCCAGGGTCTTCACCAAGGTCATGGTGGCTGTCATGACGATCCTTCACTCACGAGGCGTAGTGGTGTTACCCTATCTAGACGACCTCATCAAAGCTTCTTCCTTCGTGGACTGCGAAGAGAGCGTTCACATCACAGTTGACACTCTCGTTCGCTTGGGTTGGTTGGTCAATCTGTCCAAATCCTCTGCAATCCCAAATCAGTTGACCACCTTCCTGGGGATGGTTTTCAACACCTCCCGCAGGTTAATACTTCTCTCTCAAGACAATTGTCATACTCTACGTCAGGGTATCCGGGCCCTCCTTGCCCCTTATCTTACTCCCTCTGGTTCGGGATGAGAATCCTAGGCAGGATGTTTGCGGCGATTGAGGCGGTCCTATTTGCTCAACTATACCTCAGGCCTCTCAAGATGGCTCTTCTATCAGCCTGGGACAGAAGTCTGTTCACCCTAGACAGGACCTTTTGTTTATCTCCCACGATCAAACGCTCCCTTCGCTGGTGGTGGAGGCTGGCTTCCCTCTCACAAGGGAGGTCCTTCCTCCCGGCTCACTGGGAGGTGCTCACCACCGACGTCAGCCTAATAGGCTAGGGAGCTGTTTACGGTCACCACACAGCACAAGGCAGGTTGTCTCCATGGGATTCCACCCTACCCATCGATCTCATGGAAATTCATGTGATATTCCTGACTCTACAATCCTTTGACATTCTGCTAGCGGGTCTCCACATCTGGATCCAGTCGGACAATGCCACAGCGGTGGCATATGTCAATCACCAGGGAGGGACCCGCTGCCGACAGGCGATGCGCGAAGTGCAACCCATTCTCCATTGAGCCGAATCAACCCGGTTGGGCCTTGCATCGGAAGGTGTTCCAACAGATCTGTCATCCCTGGGGAACCCCGGATGTGGATCTCATGACTTCGCGTCTGAATGCTAAAGGGCCCAAGTTCATGGCTCGGTCTCGCGACCCGCAGTCAGTGGACGCGGACGCACTAATCCAATCCTGGACTCAGTTTCACCTTCCCTACATCTTTCCCCCTCTGCCCCTCATACCCAGGGTCGTGAGGAAAATCAAGTCAGAGGGTGTTTCAGTAATCCTCGTGGCGGCAGATAGGCCCAGGCATGCCTGGTACGCCGACCTAGTTCAGCTCGTTTCCGACACCCCCTGGCGTCTCCCAGACTGCCTGGACCTTCTCACTCAGGTTCCACTATGCCATCAGAACTCGATGGCCCTGAATTTGACGGCATGTCTGTTGAGACCTGGGTTCTAACCCAGGCCAGCTTCTCCACGGATGTGATCAAAACCATGATCAGGGCGAAAAAGCCTGCCTCTGCTCGCATTTACTACTGCACCTGAAGACTTTCTTCGCCTGGTGCAAATCCTGGAACCGCTCACCTCTTGTTTTCTCTCCCGCCATTCTAGGCCTCCTTCTGTCTGGGTTAGATGCTGGCCTTTCCCTCGGCTCTCTTAAAGGACAAATTTCCACTCTTTTCAGTGCTATTTCAGCACTGCCTTGCGGTTAAACTTCAGGTTAGGACCTTTATTCAAGGAGTCTCCCGTCTGGTTCCCCCTTACAAAAGGCCTCTGGTGGCATGGAATCTCAACCTGGTATTAGATGTCCTTCAGAAACCACCCTTTGAGCCCCTCAAAGAGGTTTCCCTTCGTCTTTTGTCCCAGAAGGTTGTGTTTCTTGTCGCGATCACCTCTATCCGTCGTGTCTCTGAGCTCGCGTCGCTTACCTGCAAAGCACCTTTCCTGACTCTTCACCAGGATAAAGTGGTACTCCGACCGGTGCCGTCATTTCTACCAAAGATGGTTTTCCTCATTCCACCTAAATAAGGAGATATCTCTCCCGTCATTTTGCCCGGCGCTGGTGCACAGTGTTGAGAAGGCTCTGCACTCACTGGACCTGGTCTGAGCCCTTAGATACCTGTGGTAGGGTCATCCTGCACCATTTGGCACTAGACTTCTGCAGAGCAAGTGTGTAGGGCTGCCACATAGTCAAGTCTTCACACATTGTAATGCTTTGCAAATGTCCATACTCGGTCATCGACAGATGCGAGTCTAGGTAGACGTGTCTTGCAGGCAGCGGTAGCCCACCCGTAAGGTGCATGTATTATTCTGTACCCGGCAAGGGACTGATTTAGGACGTCACATGGTCCTATGTCCCCCAATGAGGCAATTGAGAAAAGGGGATTTTTGTGTGTATTCACCGTAAAATCCTTTTCTCTGAGCCTCTAATTGGGGGACACAGCACCCTCCCTGTTGCCCGTTCCGGGCTGTTTGATGTTCCTTTTGATTCTTGCGTTCTCTTATTGATGCCTTATTACAGGCCTATCCTTTATCTCTCCTACTGCTTTGGTCACTAAACTGGTTTGGGCTGGTGTCGGCCAGAGGGTGTATACTGCAGGGGAGGAGTTCTCTGTTCTTTTCAGATTCTGCTTTGTGTCGCCTCCTAGTGAGCTGCAGCATACCACCCGTGGTCCTGTGTCCCCCAATTAGAGGCTCCGAGAAAAGGATTTTTTTGGTGAGTACACACAAAAATCCCCTTTTTCTGCTCACAATGTTTATATTTTCAGTATAGTCCATTTAGATAAAGAAGGTATGTAGGTTTAGTGCTCCATAATAATAATTTCTTCCTCATTTTCCAGTAATGGTTCTCCAACTCACCAACCTGAACCCCCCGCACCCATTGTTGATGTAAGTGCACCGATGACCCCTGTTCAGTATGTGTTTAATTACTATTCGATTAGGCCTTAGGATATGCCATGGCCACCCTGCCACACTGCACCTATGGTGCAATACAGCTTTGACAAGACCTGTAATACCACGCCTTTGCCATAAGAATACAATTTGTCTAGTAGCACCACTGTAAAGGGCTTCAAGAATTTCATTACAGTCTTAGCATGTTTCACACATTCCTGTCTCACAGTCCAAGTAAAGGCTGCTATGCACAAACTAGCTGCAGGTCTCCTGACCCCAGCTCATCAGCCTCATATATGCCTATGAGGCTTTCAAGTTAAGGTGAAGAGACCAGCGGCCGTTTCTTACTCGGAACGTGAGGCACAGATATGTGAAATTGGCCTTAGACTAGTAAGGATGAATCCTTTTCATCCGGTCTGTAAGTTGCAGTAGAACTGAGGTTTCCCAGAATGGTTCTGAACAAACATAACTGGTTACTTGCTGATGCGTAGCAAAAAAATGTATTAAGGACAATCAATTACAGGGCCCTGTACATGTGAAAAGGGTTGCATCCATATAACATGCTCCCATCATCTTGCAATCTGTAGGGTAATGGGGAAAACAATAGTTGTTTCTTAGCTGTCTACTCCATTTAAAGAGTATCTTACATCAGTTTTTTAGGTTGAGCTGGACATGGGATGTAATAGTAGGTGTTATCAGATAGTTTTCATGGGGACATGCACTACTTCTTCTGTATGATGCTGGCCAATCATAAGACAGCAGCAGAGCAGAAAAAAAACATGCTCCCATCATCGTTTACTGCAGGTTTCTCAGAGTGTAAAGATATGATCATGCTTATGTCTGTTGCGTTCAAGCAACTTTTAAGGCCCCGTTACACGGGGAAACATCTCCGGCAACTGAGGGGCGTTGCCATTTTGAAGCGACATTGCTGGAGAGTTGCCCTGTGTAACAGTGATATCAATGGCGATAGTTGCTTCAGCAACATCGCCTGGTTTCAGGACAATCGCTGTGTCTGACATTGCAACTGCGATGTTGCAAGCAACTTCCCCATTGAGCCCAATGTTAAGGATCGCTGCCAGGGTTTAATTAAACCCTGGCAGCGATAGTTATTTTCAACATCGCCGTTGCGTTGCCGGCGATGTCTCCTTATCTGACAGCTCAGCAGCAATCTTAGCCAGCGGCCAAAAACGTGCACGCTCCCGTCAGTTGCCGGCGGTGTTTCCCGTGTAACGGGGCTTTTCATGGCTCTGTTGTGAGATCAGGGCTGTCATTACATCTCAGTAAATAGCATGAAGAGATTTTGTTACAGCTTTTGATAGTAAGTTTTAAAGATTGAGATACATCCCCAATAATGACCAAGAACATATGTAAACCACCTGTTAAAGGGGTTGTCCAGTCTAAAACGATAATTCTGCAGTCTCTCTGTGGGCCTACAAAATTATCAGTCTTTTCCCAGAGCCCGCACTGGGCGCTCAGAGGATTCTCCGTCTTGTAAGCCAGGAACACGCCGCAGTTATGCGGTATACATATTTCCGGCAAAACAAGACTAGTGGGTGCGACCTGGCTCTATACAATTGTATGGAGCAAGGCTGTGCCCACTGGTCGGCTGTGCCTGCACCATGCACTTGTATAGGGGCAAGGCTGCACCCTCTCGTCATTCACCATGGGTGAATGCAGAATTATCATTTTAGACCGGACAACCCCTTTTACCCCGTCATAGTACATAAACTATTTATATCAAAGTGTTAATAGATTCTATAAGGAGCAATGCTTATCTGTGTCAATAGTAAATTGTTGCAATCTGACTCAATCCAGAAGACAGGATGTCACTTAAATGGAACCTGTCACATTCTCCCCCCCAGGGCATTTTATACTGTGCCCACGAAGTTACCCATCATGTAAATGGGGTTCTAGTAACCCCTGTAGGTGCCCAGAGTGACCCCACATACCTATGATATGAAGTTATATTCTGTGCACAGCTGGCCTCCTGTTGAGTCACGGAGGCAGCTATTTAGGTCATGGTGGGGAAATGTCTCGTCGCCCCTCCAGCTGCTAATTCCGCCCTGCTGGATTCCAATCTCCCGCCCTTCCTCTGGTCTGCGCTTGAGTGGCAGCTGCACTTGCGCGGGTGCAGAGGAGCGGTTGTCAGCGGGCCATAGAACAATGCTGAAGTCTCGCAAGACTTCACTAATTTCGCAAGACTTCGGCACTGACAGCGGAGTCTGTACAGTGGAGCCCGTGCATAGTGCGGAAGTCTCGCGAGACTTCAGCTTTGTTCTATGGCCCACTGACAACCGCTCCTCGGCGCCTGCACAAGTGCCGCTGTCACTCAAGCACCAGCCAGAGGAGGGGCAGGAGATTAGAATCCAGCCCGGTGGAATTAGCAGCCGGAGGGGCAGCGAAACATTTCCCCACCATGACCCAAATAGCTGCCTCCGTGACTCAACAGGAGGCCAGCTGTGCACAGAATATAACTTCATATCACACGTATGTGGGGTCACTCTGGGCATATACAGGGGTTACTAGAACACCATTTACATAATGGGTAACCTGGTGGGCACAGTATAAAATGCCCTGGGAGATGACAGGTTCCCTTTAACACTAGAAGACCCAAACATTTTGAGCTCCCCCCTGAAGTCCAGAAAGAGGGTCAAATGACCCTTAGTCCAAACTGAATAGAACTAAATGGCTAACTCAATGGAAAACAACAACCTTCTGTGGTGTGACAGTAATGACCTTAATTACAGAACAAAAGACGGTGATTAGAGGATGTTAGCTAAAATCCTTCAGGTCATTTGACCCATCTCTGGGTTCCAAAGGTAGAAATGTTAAATGACCCCTCTCTGGGACTTCTAATGTTAAGGGGCAATATCCGCACAAATTCCAGATTGTCCCTAAATCTCCCTGGCATGCCCTGCGTAGTGGCTCCTGCCCTCACAAGAGCAGTACCCAAGTGTAATGCTTCACCTTGTATCTCCAATACGAAAACCCTTGCCAGTTTATTTTACTCTGGTTGCTCAGCATTCTGCTTGTCACTACAGGACCTTTTGCAGTTCTTGTGTCTTGGATGATTATCTAACACATGTTTTCTGTTAGTTACACTTTACTCCTCTCAACCCCAGCATATATACTCCACTGAGGATGCCTTGGCAGTGAGGCGAAAATGCATCAGGTGGGTTTTCTTTTTGGGAACACACAGTGCAGCATTACACTTGGGTACTGCTTTGTGAGGACTTGAGCCACTACATAGGCACAACAGGGAGAATTAGGGTACCGTCGCACTTAGCGATGCACCAGCGAACCTGACAGCGATCCGACCTGCTGGGATTGCTGGTGCGTCGCTGTCGGGATCGCTGGTGAGATGTCAGTCATATCCCACCAGTGACGCAGTAAGGATCCGGAATGATACGGCGGTCGTTGGGACCCTGTTTCTCAGACCTGTAGTATTGAGATCGTTGGTCATTGTTCCTGTCAAACACAGCGATGCATGCTGCCCAGCGGGAGCCCGACGACCAAAAAAAGGTCTAGAACTGTTTGTAACGAGCAGCGATCTCACAGCAGGGGCCTGATCGCTGCTAATTGTCACACAAAGCTAGATCACTGTTGAGGTCGCTGTTGCGTCACAAAATTTGTGACTCGGCAGCAATCTTGCTAGTGATCTCGTTTAGTGTGACGGGGGCTTTAGGGTCAATCTGGCATTCATGCTGATGTGGCCTCTCAACTGACTCCACAACTTACAACAACCTGTTTTCTAAGTTTGGTGAGATTTCAACTATTTAGTACTGACACGGATATGAGCATTACACTTTTTACCTATTTAGGGCCTTTGTTTCGTTAACCGGTGTCTGCATAGTTTCTTGGTAGTTATTGTTGGAAATCCCTATTTTTAAATGTTACTATTGAAAGCTGTATTTTAACAATAGAATCATTTAATGCTATTTATTGCCCTTATTCTGAGAGAATTAAATTCAGCACTACAGTTTGGGTGTTTATTGCTCTATAGCGGTCATTACATCTCAGAAAGGAGGAGACTGTTCTGGACTAATCCTGTGTTAGCTGTAATGACAGCTATGATCTCACTTCAGTGCTAATTACTGACACCTCTCCAGACAGACATTGTGGGGGGAGTGGCAGTACAGCAGATGTGACAGTGCTATGATGGTTGAAGAGCTGATAGAAGGGTTTGTAATGTGACATGGCTATTCTCAGCTGCACCGCCCCTCTCCACACAGGATCTCATCAGAAGGTGTTATCTGGCCTTTGTAGTTATGAAGGAGGGTAGACCAGGATATAAGGACAGTCTGTCATTATACATCACACACTGAGAAACTTGCTCCAAGCTATGGTGGGGTTGTTTATTTTTTGTCTCATATTATGATGGATCAGTGTCATATAGCTAAAAGTACACACCCCCACTGAAAACTCTTGACAAAAGTGAAGTCCAAATTATTGTTAACTCATTAAGTGCCACACTTTAATTGCAAATATCTCTGTAATGGAGAGGCAAAATGAATAAAAAAATAAAATTATTCTGCATTGCAGCCACTATTCTACTGTGTGACTAGTTCAACTTGAAATTTTGGTGGAAGGTAGCCTTTAATGATTTTCATCTGTTTCATTTTTTTGGGTTTTCTTTAAGCAATTTTATTTTAAATGCTTTTGTTTCAGTTCTCCCCTATAAATCAGTTTTTAATAGGATATTTGAGTGAGAGATTGTAGTACTGCCTTTCCACATTTTATACATTAATAGGCACAATACAGGACGTATTTGTTGTATTATCGCTTAAGGTGAATTTTTGAGTAAATTTAAAATGGTCTTTGCCTTAGATGTTACGTAAAAGTAGTGTTTATTTTCTGAGGTCCACATGTGTTGGATATGCTTCTGATTATTTCTGTAAGACATGTATTCACACAGGTGGGGAAATCATTGTTTCTTTTGTATAATCCACACCTGTAGCTCTTACTTCGTTTCTGCAGGTTATCAGCAGCACTAGATTACTTGCAGATTGGATTGAATATTAGTTCCTTATTGAAGTCAATGAAAAAATGCAACATAATGTGCACCCTGTGGATGTTAAGGGTGCGTTCACACATTGTGTATTTGCTGCATATTTTTATGCGAGTGCGCTTGCAGTTTTTGTAGCCAAAACCTGGAGTAGCTGATTTAAAACCAGCAGTGGGTGATTAAATACAGAAGTGGAGCACTTGTTTCTATTAGACTTTTCCTCTGATTGTTCCACTCCTGGTTTTGGCTACAAGAATTGCAACAGCACTCACATAAAAATATGCAGCAAATACAGTGTGTGAACGCACCCTTAAACATGCACTCTTGGTCAATTTTCCAGTAACAATTGGTAACCTCTCATCTGTTTGCTCTTTACTGTATTTATCTGCTGATTTTATCTGTGCACATCCACTGATAAAATTGGCAGCAGTTCATTCATATGGCTGAGGCTGGTTTTATTAAAGGTCTTGCACTTGCCTAGTGCACAGTCATAACATATTGAGCAAATCGGCTATCCTCCTGCCCTAGTACAGTACATTTGTAAGAAAAAGCTGTTCTTTGCCGTGTAGGCAGAATGTGTCCAGAGAAGCAGGCACATATACAGAAGGTGTGTATGTGTATCTGTATACTTCGTCTCTACCACGCATGCATTGTGTAGGGCTGGTGGGGCTTTGGTTTGCTCACCTGTGTGTATATACTAATATGGATTAATGGACACTTTGCATATTACATGTAGTGAGAACCATTGAAGGTGTGATGGCACACACGAGAACCTCATTGCAGGTTACACAGTCTTCTAGAAGAGGAAATGCCATTTTCAGTGAGACACTGATTTGTTACATAATGTATAGAATGGAGTTTTGTGGAGCTCTCTTTATGCATTTCTCTTGTAGAACCTCTTGCCTACATCAACCCCTCAGGAGGCACAACAGTGGCTACATAGAAATAGATTTGCTGCATTCTCGCGGCTATTCACAAATTTCTCAGGTAACTCCCTAGGAGGAAAAGTGTTAATGCAGTGCTGTTTCACATTCCCTCAACCTGCAACCTACTTTCTCTTCCTCACTGCTCCATACACTTGTGTATACTTCTCTCCCATAAGGGTGAAAAAGGCTGAGCATAAAAAATGACTGTTGTGGGTAGAAAGGCAAATACTGAAATTATAAGAGCCAGCGTACATGTGGATTCGGAGCATGTTCCTCTCTATACCCGGACTCAGTGGGAATGTTAAGCAGTCACTGGCTTTCATTACAATTTTTTTTTTTTATTTTTAAATTATTATAAAATACAGATTTTCCCCATTTTCAGCAAGCTTTAAAATGTGTGGGTAAAAAAGTTATTGTATAGAGAAAAAAAATTATAATTTTACTTACAAATGCTGAGGTAAAAAAAAACTTGCCAAATACTTAACTTGTGCACGTGGCCAAGATACTGCGTCTATGATGCAGCAAAAATATGCAGCATATAAAATGCTCTTGTAACTAATCATTGATACACAGTCTGATGTATTTACATTTTCCCGATCACACATTGCTAATAGGTTTTGCACATGCTGAGGTAAAAAACTCACTAAAAACGCAACTCCGCATAATTCCTAAATCAGATGTGTGCAGTACGATTTTTTTTTTTTTTTTTTTTTGTTCGTTTTTACCTCAGTATTTCAAAACCAGGAGTGGGTGATAAATACAGAAGTGGTGCCGTATTTCTGTTATACGTTTCCTCTGATTGTTCCACTCCTGGTTTTATGTTCAAATACTGGGGTAAAGAACTCATCAGATACTCTGTGCATGTGGCCTTACAAATACTGAGGTAAAAAAAAAAAAACTTACCAAATACTGAATATGTGCACATGGCCTTATAAATACTGAGGTAAAAAAAGTCACCAATACAGAATATGTGCACTTGACCTTATAAATACTGAGGTAAAAAAAACTCACCAAATACTGAATATGTGCACATGGCCTTATAAATACTGAGGTAAAAAAAATCACCAAATACTGAACGTCTGCATGTACCCTTAAGGCCACTTCACACACAAGATTTCGTTAATGATATCGGTGAAACGTCACAGATTTGTGATCGTTCAAACGATATAGTTAGTGCATCTTTGCGAGTAAACGAACGATGTAGGAAGGAATCGTTGGAACGGTCATCAAAAATTTGAGATCCGGACCTCAAATCTATCGTTCGTCGTCCAATTAACGTTTTGAGAAGCCGCAACATCGTTCAGTGTGACACCTTTGTGAATGATATCGTTCATAATTCTCCTATTCCTGCCGCTGTTTTGCATCGTTCAAACGTTCTTCTCCAAGTAGCTGGCACATTGCCAAATTTAAGATCTTTAACGAAATCCTTGCGTGTGACAGCGTACTAACGATGACAGAAGGATCGCGGTCATGTGACCAGATGATAATGATTTCGTTCACCCATATACTAGCGTGTGAAGTGGCCTTACAAATACTGAGGTAAAAATCCTAAACAAATTCTCAATGTGTGCACATGGCCTCAGAGGAATAAAGTATTGAATTAGCCACAGACGAGAATTTAGTAAAGAATGATGACCTCTCAGTTGAAGACTTATCATCTGAAGCCCAGTCTTCACATACAACAGCAGTGTCCTCAAGTGTAAGGCCACGTGCTCATATTGAGTACTTGGTGAGTTTTTTTACTTCTGTATTTTTACCCACTCCTGGTTTTGTCTATAAATACTGAAGTGGTGACGTGTTTCTTTTATAGTTTTTTTTCTTATTTTCCTGCTCCTGGCTTTGGCTAACAAATACTGAGGTAAAAACTCACTAATAAATCAGATTACATACATCTGATTTAGACCTTATGTACATGTTGAGTTTTTAGTGAGATTTTTACCTCAGCATGTGCAAATCTTTCCTACTAGCAGTTTGATATTGAAAATTTAAATACACCAGGCTGTGTGCCAACAATGAGTTAAGAGCTTTTTATATGCTGCTTATTTTTGCTGCATGAAAAGCACAGCGTCTTAGGCCAGATGCACACGTTGAGTTTTTGAGTTTATCTCTGTTTGTAGCCAAAACTAGGAGTGGAACAATCAGAGGAAAAGGATAATAGAAAATGTCACCACTTCTGTATTTATCACCCACTCCTGGTTTTGGCTACAAATACTGAGGTAGAAAACTCCCCAAATACTCAATGTGTGCACATGGTGTAAGAGAAGAAACCTCATGATATATGATAAACAGCTTGCCAAGTATTTAAGGGGTTGTCCACTACTGGATAATTTGTTATTAATGAACCATGTAAGGTGAAAAAATAAAGTATAGTCTTCCAAATGGCCGCGACTCTCCCATGGTGATCGCTGCATTCCTTGTCGGTTTGCTATGATCAGCATGTGGGGCCTCACGTGAGCCACAGCTAATCAGTGTTTCTTGTGAAGTGATCAATATATAATATTTGAATCACTCATCCACTGGACACCTGCATGGCTACTTTTGCTCCTTTGTACCCATATTACAGAAAATTTCTGGGTAGTGTTTTTTTGTGCTCAGCTTTTTCACGAATGCTGCACTCATAAATCTGTGTTAGTCTGTGATTTGTGGACCAGCCATGGGTATCCCAACCTGAACTCAACAGCCTCATAGGCATATATAAGGCAGCCAAGTTCGTGTTCAGGAGACCTGCGGCCGCTTTGCATTGCAGTCTTTACCACAACACGCGTGTGAATCCAGCTGTAGAAGTATACACAATTACAGAGCTATCCAGCTTAGCAGATCCAACCAAATCTTTTTCTACACTTCTAGACTTTTGTATTCTCTTGTTTTATTTCTGTGTTAAGCGTCACAAAGCACGGCACTTTATTTTTATGATTTATCGGGCATAGCTTGGCTGGTTAATATCATGCAGGGATATTGTTCTGTACTACCGAAAACTATAATTTTGCTTTACTTTCAGAAGTTTACTTCACAACTTTGTGGCCACTTCTATTGAGAGTAAAGGTAGGCTTAGGAAGACACAGATGACTTACTACATTAAGGTCACTCTGCCACTCCATGTGTAGGACAGTTTTCCTAATTTGAGAAGTTATGTTCAGTTTTTAGGAGAAAATTCAGATTTGCTCAAGATAAGCTCTATCTATACATGGTCAGAGGCTCTCAGACAGACAATGGCTGAGATACCTTCCTGAACTTGAAATGTCTTCTGTGCTGGGAGTTGTGGAGGATTATATACAGGAATGTGTTCCAGAACTGATCATCAGGTGTTTAATAGTACTCACCACTTGGCACTATTATTGCTCTACTGGGCCATGTGCACCTATCTCCCATCTTCCAAAATCTTTATTATTAGGAATTCCAATACAGATAATTGGGAGGTCATGTAATTTGTCACCAGCCAAGAGCAGTTTCTTGATTGACCTATTCGTGACTTTATCACCCAGATTTGGTAATAGAAAAATCTGCAGCAGATTACAGCATCGGCAATATGAATAAGATTTTAAAAATCTCATTCACATTGCAAACAATTTCTGTGACTGCAGCATGTCAATTCTTTGTGCAGATTTTCACAGTGGATTTCACCCTTTGCAATGAAAAGGGTGAATTCCACACCCAAATCTTAATGGAATCCGCACTGATATATTTTTTTTATTTTGGTCACATTTGAAAATACCCTAATGTAGCAAGAGAAGGCTTCACATCACAGAATACAGTTCTAGGTATGTCTGATTAGTCTTCCAGATTTTCCTTTAGAAGGAATTTTACATATTTCCTAATAAAAATGTGTCCAAAATAGTTGTCATTTGACAACTTTTCTATTGAAATATAAGAAACACTGGCTTGGGATCTGGAATAATTAAAATATATGCAAATATCAACGGAACAGCAAAATGCAGGGTAATACAACCCACATATATTAAGTATAGACAGCAATATGTGAGAGGTAAATTTAAAATGTAACTTTTAATAAGAACAATAAAAGGCCGCAGCTAAAGGGACAAATCCACAAAGAAGAGAAGATTCCCTTCCTACCAAATCGCTGCACAAACATGAGTAATGGTATAAGGCCGGCTTCACACCACGGTTTTTGAGCTGTCGGGCTGTGTCCGGTGTTTTGTAGGAAGCACCAGACACAGCCTGATGGCTCTGGACCAACAGAACCGGATGACAAACATGCCCTCCGGTCCTGTTTTCTCCCGAATTCAGGACTGTGCGGCTGCTGCCGCTGTCCAGGTCCTGAAATTTTAAAATCGCGTCTAGCGGGAGGTAGCCGCAGTTTGAAATCTCAGCGTCTGGCAGTCGCGATACGGCGCCCATAGACTCCCATGTTAATGGGCACCGAATCCGGGAGGATCTGATTTTGTTTAACTTTTTGCCCCAGACACAAAAATGCTGTAAACTCAAATTTTGTGTCTGGGGCAAAAATTTAATGCAGCCTGATGATGCCAGACGGGGACAAAACCGAATGGCAAATCGCTGCCATCCGGCCCTATCTGGCACCATAGGGCTACATTATGTCCAAAATATGGTCCGGGGCTGTCAGGTTCACACCGGACCTGATAAAACTGTGGTTTGAAGCCGGCCTAACACGTGTAATTGTCCTATTGCAAGTGTACCTTGGATGGTTGTCGGAGCAGCAACATCAAATTCCCCTATAATCGATGCATCACAACTAGTAGGTATACACAGATCATTAAGAAGGTGATGTAAAAAAGCCCCAAATCAAAGTAGAGACCTAAGCAGCAGTCTGACTTCATGCACTGTATAACTAAACTAATGTATATGATCAGTATACTAAAAAGTATTGGCAATGGTCAATTAGTCCTTCATGGAAAGGCCATAGACTGTCAACTCAATACTAGGTATGGTCATGAGTGACCTTGAAGGGGTTTTCACACAAAGAAAGTTAATTTCAATAAATGAAAAATAATAATTTTCACAATGTTTAAAAATAAATGTTCTTGTGCTGAGAGATTCTATATGTGCCCTACTATGTACTGTGTAATGGCCTTGTCTGACTATAGGTACATGGTCTGATCATACCACATCTCTTGTGCTGAGATGATCTTGTATATGTGTCCATGCTATGTACTGTGTAAAGAATGTGTCTGACCATACAGGGACATGGTCTGATCATAACACAGCTCCCAGGCAGGGGAGGACTCAAAAGATGGTACAGACATTACAGCAAATAATCTTTTAATTTAAGTGATGCATTTATGAAAAAACAGGGAAATGTTTTGCATCACAGAAAAAAATCACCTTTGATCCCATGCTGTAATGTCTGTATACTAGTTGTGACCTACCCAGCCCAGGTAATGTGGCATGATCAGACCATGTCACTATACGTATATCAGTATGGGCGCACACCTCTTTTTGGTGGGTGCTAGCTTCAAAAAATATGTAATCACTTACCAATAGATAGATCAGCTGCACACCACATTATTTCTTTAAAGGGAAATGCCAAAATGGCTGTGTGAATTTATTGCATTATATAATAAGAATCAAAGAAATATTTATACAGCTACTGAAAGCTGGCCCTAGGTCTAAAAGATAAATGTGAAAGTATTAGTTGATGTCATAGCCATGAAATCATAAGCCCAGTAACTGTTTACAGAGTTCTTTCACTTATACTGGGTCCTATTTCTCACCTCATGTCTGCAAGCTGGAAGTGTGAATGGGAAAATGCCCTGTGCAGTTAAAATCATGGTCTTAAAGGGAATGTGTCAAGACTAAAATGAACTTTTAACATGAACTTTGTTTATGGGAAAACCCCTTTTGAAGGGGAACTCCAAGGAGAAATTTTTTTTGCTAGTGTCCCTGGACTTCTACATTATAAAGCAGACCTGGGCACTACAGTTCTTTGATCGTTAAATCGCTTACAAATCAATAAAATCATATCTGATCCTTAGCTCTCACCCCTCCCTTTGTTGACAGAGAAATTTAGTCATGCATAGTGCTAACGTTTTAGGGGACAGGAAGCTACCAAGTTGATATGGGGGAGGGGAGACCATGGTAGTGCTAAATTAATCAGTGCAGTGCTTTGCCTCTGCTTCTAGTCCAATACATGGCAGTACACATTATGCACTATCATATCACTGGACAGCAAAAGACCACAGGTGTATTTATACCTGCTTGGTGACATGATTGCTATTTGAAGGGAGAACACCCCTGTTCATAAATTTCAAAAGGATGGTATATCAAGGATGGGATTGTAGTGGGAATATGGGGCCGGCGGCCACACCCTCTGTTCATACAGGAGTCTTAAGGGGGCAGGAATGCAAGATGATCCTGGAGCCCCCAGGATCCACACCCCTGGCACACCTCCTGTCACAGCTGCTGCATGAGGCTGAATTTCTCTGTCCCCTAAGTGAGGGGTGAGTGCTGAGGAGCAGATATGATTTTATTGATTTATAAGCGTTCTATAGATCATAGAATTGTAGCGCCCACCTCAGCTTCATCATGCACGAGGACAGGGACTGTACAAAAAAAATGCATCTCCCTGGAGTTCCCCTTTAAGCACAGCAGCTATATACACTAATACCTAATTTTACATGTGCTGCTGATACTCCTGCTGAATCTAAAAGGAGGAAATGTGTCAGATTGCAGGGTCACACAGCCTTGATAGTGTGGTGGGGTTTGTTCCCAACTACCTGTAGGAGCTGGAGTACCAGTGTGGACCTAAAGCTCCTATGACCCTGGTCCAGCAAGCAATGGGTGAGAAAATTTAGGCTTGGTGTTACCCATAGGGCATGTGCCCACTAGGCGTTTTTGCTGCGTTTTTGGTGCATTTTCCGCTTGCAGAAAACCATTGGTTTTATGCTAATGTATGCTAATCTGTTCCTGCGGTTGGGCTTCCCAGCAAAACCTATGGGTTTTACAAAAACGCTGTGCCCACACACTAGTTTTGCAAGTGTCAAGAACTGTTAAATACCTGCGTTTTTGGTGCGGATAGCAAAGAATGGACTTGTCAATTCTTTTGTGCGTTTTTGGTGCAGTCAATGGGGAAAACACTGGAAAAACGCAGCTTCAAAAACGCACCAAAAACGCAGTAAAAACGCGCAAAAAACACGCAAAAAACGCAGACAAGATTTTAGCATTTCTCCTGTCAAGGACTCTAGGATCCTCAGGTTTTCCTGCGTTCAGGACTGCAGCAAAAACGCCTAGTGGGCACATACCCTTACAGTGACATTTTAAGCTAATTGGAAACACCTAGTAACCAGAACTATTTAATCTCTGTCAAGATTTTCTGGTCCTGCTCATCATGTATGCCAGTATTCACATGTTTTGATCATCTATAGGCTTTCCATTAAGGACTAATTGACCACTGTCAATATCTTTTTGTATACTTATCATATATATTAGCTTTTGTACACTGCATAAGGTCAGACTGCTCCCTTGGGCCACTGCTTCAATCGAAGTCTTTTTATTTATTTTTTTACATCAAATACTTACTACTTGTGCAGTGATTTCCTATTAGTGGATTTTTCTCCCCTTTGGTGGATTCTTTGTATCTGCAGCTAGTTATTTGTTCCTTTTAAAAGTTATGTTTTAAATTTACCTCTCGCATATTGTTGTGTGTATGTATGTACAAATATCCTAATTACCTAACTAAATTAGCAGTGTGGTTCACAATGACACTAGTTGGAGTCATTGAGAACATGTAATCTAACCCAACAGCCGCATAGTTCTCCCTTGTTTTAGTTTCAGATGCTCTTGTATAGGTTTTATAGATGATGGCTCCTGTACCAATGAAGTTGTATAATTAGACCAAGTTTTATAGTTGTTGATGATGCTACGACAACATAACAATTTGCATTTGTTTCAGGTGCAGATTTATTAAAGTTAACTAGGGATGATGTTATTCAGATTTGTGGACCTGCTGATGGTATCCGGCTCTTCAATGCACTGAAAGGGAGGTGAGCTGATCGCTATTGTAAACTATTTCTGCACACTAGTGTTTTTTACTCTGGCCTATCAGAGTTTTTGTTTTTAAAGCCCACCAAGCATCGCAATAGTAATTTTTTGCTTTCATTACATCATTTAAGCAAGTCTTGTTTAGTCCCTTTCTACATTACATATAGGTCACCAATCTGTTACCTCCTGGAAAACTCCATTTTCTGGTCATCATAATGGGAGACCCAGACAATGGGGTTTAGGGCACTGCCCTCCGGAGGTCACACTAGGTACTACAAGTTTGTAGACACCGCCCCCTCCGCTTATAAACCCCTACCGCAGGGAACATCCTCAGTTTTAAACTTAGTGTGCTCGGAGGATCACGCTTTGCTTGCACTTCACTGCATTCTCACAACTTACGTGATGGCGTCTGAAGACAAGGTAAAATGGTTCCGGTCGGGACCTGCGACAGCCTCCCCGCTCACCCTTGTGGAACACGCAGGTGGAGGTACCGGAGGGCCTAGAGCCTGGACACTTTGTGTTCTCCCGGTACGCTGTCGCGCTCCTTTCCATCCCTCTCTGGGGGGCTCTGGAGATTGGGAGATGGGAGCCTTGCACAGCTCCGCTCCGTCCGAGGCCTCCCTAAATGGTGCTTACAGACCGGACTGGAGCCAGCCCAGTCCGAGGCCTCCCTAAATGGTGCTTACACTCCGGACTGGTGCTGAACCCCCGTCCGAGGCCTCCCTAAATGGTGCTTACAGACCGGACCGGCACTGAGGCACTCTGTGTCTCCTGTGTGCCTGGGGGTAGTGTCTGTCACTTATGTGTCCTGACACTCAGACCGCGCGTTACCCTCGGGTCCGCGGTTCTGGCGGTGTACCCTGTGCTGGGGTCACCCTGGCTGACCGCCCTGTGTGTCGCAGGGGCTGAGGCCGTAGGCTGCGGATGTTTGTTTGTGCATGCAGTCTGTGTGTTGTATTTCACACTACTTCCCGCGCTGCGGGCTCTGGCGCCTTCATACTGAGGCTGCTTGGAGGATGGGAAGCAGCCCGTGCGGTGACGTCATCGATGGGCGTGTGTGTGTGCTTCCGCGTGTTTTCGGCGCCGCCCACGGTTTCACTGTCGGCGGCCATCTTTACCCCTCACTTCCCGGCTGGGATCTGTCTGCAGCGTGCTCCTGCACTCCAGGGGAGACCGGAAACTCTCGCGGAGGTCACAAACACACACCGCTTCCTCCTACCGCTTCGCTGCGGTCGGTAAGCCACCGGGATTCCCGGCTTTGTCTGCACAATTTGGCTTATTTTCCCCTGCTGTGGCGATGTCCTCAGTTGGGAAGCGTGCTGCTAAGGCGGCAGATGCCACCATTACCTGTGCTACATGCAATGGGACACTGGTGGAGGGGTCCTGCAATAACTGCGGACGCCCAGAGGCCCGGACTGACACTGCTGAGACAGCAGCTCCGGTGCTGTACCCTGAGGTTCAGGTGATCCCAGGGCCATGGGAAACTCAGAATAAGATCAATGAATCTCTGTTGTCCCAGCTGTCCTCCATGTCGCAGTCCCTGGAGGCACTCAATAGGAGGCTGGAAAGCCCAGCTACTCCTTCCAGTTACCCCCGGGTGTCTCCCTCTTCTGCTGTGAGACCCCTTAAGCGGGCTCGTCGTGAGGATTCACCCGAGCTCCAGGCTCTCTCTGAGGAGGAGCGTTCCTCTGATGGTGAGGAAGATGATGGGGGTTCGACTCTCGGGTCTGTGTCTGTGTCTGAACCACCAGACGGGGTGGAGGATTTGGTGTCCTCTATCAACGAGACTTTACGTCTCGTGACACCCCCTGAGGAGGTGACTGTACACCCGAAGGAGGTCTATCAATGGCTGCGGCCGGAGGCTAGACCAAGTGGCTCCTTCATGGACCACACTAACTTTGGAAGGGTGGTTAGAGCTCCCAGGTTACATCCTGGGCGGCGTTATGTCCGCAAACCCAAGGACAATCGCTTCCCCTTCCCCCAGGAGGTGCTTCAGGAGTGGTCGCAGTCCCAAGGTGGACGCTTCCATGACCAGGATTGCTGCACGCTCCCTTTTCTCGGCCTCTGATAGCTCCTCGCTGAAGGATGCGACTGATAGACAGGTCGAGCAACTCGCCAAGTCTTCCTATGAGGCTGTGGGGTCTTCATTTGCCCCTAATTTTGCCACGGTCTGGACCTTACAAGCGATTACTACCTGCTTGGATGGTATCGCTGACCTGGCAAGGTCCAGTCCAGAGGTCCTGGCGCTTACCGAAAGGGCAAAATGCCTATGCGGACTACGCCAGGACGGCGACTTTGGAAACTGCCACTCGCTCAGCTGTGGCTTCGGCCAATGCTATTGCGATTCGCAGGTTGTTGTGGCTGCGTCTTTGGGACTCAGATGCCACGTCTAAGAAGATTTTGCAAAATCTTCCGTTCTCTGGTGACAGGCTTTTTGGCACAGAGCTGGACAAGCTCATAAAGGATTCTGCTGAGTCTAAGATCCCGCAGAATAAACCTAAGCCACGGTACACGTTAAGAGGAACCCAAAGCAGTGGTCCTTTCGCTCCAGCTCACAGTCATCAGCGACGTCCGCTCGCCCGGACCGAGGGGGCAAGCCCTCTACTCAGTGGCGCTCTAAGATTCGTCAAAAGAAGCCGGCGGGGGCAGCGGCTGCCACCCCCAAACCCGCCTCTACATGACTCGCTCTCTCTTCCTGCCTCCCCACAGATGGGGGGCCGCCTGTCTCGATTTCAGGACAGGTGGCTACTCCACGTCCAAGACCAGTGGGTGAGAGACGTAGTCTCCCGAGGTTACAGGATAGAGCTGAAGTCACAGCCGATACCCCGATTCCATCGGTCGGTCCCATCTCCAGAAAAGGCTCAGGCTTTTCACCTGGTGTTGGAGGGGCTCCGCAGAGACGGAGTAGTGGTCCCAGTGCCTTCTGGGGAGAGGTTCCGGGTTTTTACTCCAACCTCTTTATCGTCCCAAAGAAGGACGGCTCCTTCCGCCCGGTTCTGGACCTCAAGATATTCAACCGTCACGTGTTGGTTCGGAAGTTCCGCATGGAATCACTGCGCTCCGTGATCGCGGCTGTGTCGCAGGGAGACTTCCTGGCGTCCATAGATATCCGGGACGCCTACCTTCATGTGCCCATTGCACCGGCTCATCAGCGCTGGTTACGCTTCGCAGTGGGGGACGAACACTACCAGTTCGTGGCGCTCCCCTTCGGGTTGGCCTCGGCACCGCGGGTGTTCACAAAGGTGATGGCCTCTATGATGGCTCTCCTGCATGTGCAGGGACACGCCGTCATACCTTATCTAGACGACCTGCTGGTCAGGGCGCCGTCGGAACACCTTTGTCGGGAGAGTCTGGAGGTAACCATGAAGTCTCTGGAACAGTTTGGGTGGCTACTCAACGTCCAGAAGTCAACCCTGGTTCCGACCCAGTCCCTGACGTACCTGGGCATGGACTTTCACACAGACTCTGCTCTAGTGTCTCTGCCTCGAGCCAAACAGCTGGCCATCCAATCAGGAGTGCAGGATGTTCTCCTGTCACCACACTCATCACTACGGGTCTTGATGAAGCTGGTGGGGCGCATGGTAGCAGCCATAGAGGCGGTGCCTTTCGCACAATTTCGCCTCCGTCCTCTCCAGCTGGAAATTCTCCGCAGATGGGACAAGAGGACGATCTTTCTGAATCGGCTGGTGGTCCTTTCACAGCAGACCAGGGACTCCCTACAGTGGTGGCTCCGGCCGTATCACTTGTCGCGGGGACGGTCCTTCCTCAAGCCGTCATGGTTAGTGGTGACCACCGATGCCAGTCTGAAGGGCTGGGGTGCGGTGTTCTTACACCACAGGGCTCAAGGCCTCTGGACTCAGGCGGAGTCATCATTGCAGATCAACGTGCTGGAGATCAAGGCGGTCTATCTGGCGCTCCTGGCATTTCAGAAGTTCCTGTCAGGACAGCCCATTCGGGTTCAGACCGACAATGCGACGGCCGTCGCATATATAAATCATCAGGGAGGGACCAGAAGTGCTCAGGCCCTCGCCGAAGTCCACCGCATTCTAACCTGGGTGGAGGACAACGACTGCCTGATCTCCGCAGTTCACATCCCAGGGGTCGAGAACTGGGAGGCCGATTACCTGAGCCGGCAGGGGATGGACGCCGGAGAGTGGTCTCTTCATCCAGACGTCTTCCGGGACATCTGCAGCAGATGGGGCACTCCGGACGTGGATCTGATGGCCTCGCGGCTGAATCATCAGGTGCCGCGATACATGGCGAGATCTTGGGATCCTCAGTCTCTGGGGGCAGACGCCCTGATCCTGAGTTGGTCCAGCTTCCATCTACCATATGTGTTCCCGCCTCTGGCTCTGATTCCCAGGGTTCTGTGGAAGATCAGGTCGGAGTGCAGGGTAGCCATTCTGGTGGCTCCAGATTGGCCCAGGAGATCCTGGTACCCGGACCTGTGGCGACTGTCAGGCGGACACCGGTGGGCTCTTCCAGAACGCGCAGATCTGCTCGCACAAGGCCCATTCTTCCACCTCAATTCCAGGGCCCTCAGATTGACTGCATGGCTCTTGAGGCCTGGCTGCTGACATCCAGAGGCTTCTCCCCTGCGGTAGTTGCCACTATGACTCGGGCTAGGAAGCCTGTTTCCAGGAAGATGTACCACAGAACGTGGAAGATTTTTTTCACCTGGTGTGCCTCGGGTGGCAGGTCCCCGTGGCCCTTGTCCATCCCGACATTGTTGGCCTTCCTACAGTCGGGTTGGAATTGGGTTTGTCCCTCAGCTCCCTGAAGGGTCAAGTGTCGGCTCTTTCAGTGCTGTTTGACAGGCGCTTGGCGCTCCTTCCCAGGGTCCGTCAATTTCTGCAGGGGGTGTCTCGGGTGGTTCCGCCCTATAGACGACCTCTGGACCCTTGGGACCTTAATATGGTCCTGGCGGCACTGCAGAAACCGCCGTTTGAGCCACTGAGAGACGTTTCTCTATCTCGTCTGTCCCAGAAAGTGGTCTTTCTGGTGGCGATTACGTCTCTGAGAAGGGTCTCAGAATTGGCTGCACTATCGTGCAAGTCGCCTTTCCTGGTGGTTCACCAAGACAAGGTGGTGTTACGCCCGCGGCCAGAATTCTTGCCAAAGGTGGTTTCCACTTTTCACCTGAACCAGGAGATTGTTCTCCCATCATTTTGTCCCGCTCCTGTTCATCAGGTTGAGCGCGAGCTCCATACTCTGGATCTCGTGAGGGCTGTACGCATTTATGTGTCCAGGACTGCCTCCTTCCGGAGTTCGGATTCCTTATTTGTCTTACGACGGGTCGCTGTAAGGGGTCCGCGGCATCGAAGTCAACCTTGGCCAGATGGATCAAGGCTCCCATTCAAGAGGCCTACCGGTCTTCTGGTTTGCCTCTCCCGGTGGGATTGAAGACGCACTCTACCAGAGCTGTCGGTGCCTCCTGGGCTTTGCGACATCGAGCTTCGGCTCTACAGGTGTGTCAGGCGGCCACTTGGTCCAGCCTGCACACTTTCTCTAAGCACTATATGGTGCATGCCATACCTCCGCAGATGCGAGTTTGGGCAGGCGGGTCCTCCAGGCGGCGGTTGCCCACCTTTGAGGGGGACCATGTGTTATCCGTCTTTTGAGGAACTCTTCCCGCCCTAGGGTATTGCTTTAGGACATCCCCATTGTCTGGGTCTCCCATTATGATGACCAGAAAAAAGAAATTTTGTTTACGTACCGTAAATTCTTTTTTCTTTAATCATCAATGGGAGACCCAGCACCCACCCAGTTGTTCGTTGCATGTTTTGCATTCGTTCTGTTCCCTGTTGGGACAGTGTTATCCAGGTTGTTGGACCGTCTGTGCACGGTTTTCTTCCCGACGTTTCGGGTGTGGTTTATTTGTCTCCTCGCAGCTTATGGACCAAACTGAGGATGTTCCCTGCGGTAGGGGTTTATAAGCGGAGGGGGCGGTGTCTACAGTTCTTGTAGTACCTAGTGTGGCCTCCGGAGGGCAGTGCCCTAAACCCCATTTTTCTGGGTCTCCCATTGATGATTAAAGAAAAAAGAATTTACGGTACGTAAACAAAATTCTCTTTTTCTTACAATCATCAAAACAATTTGGGCTGATCTGCAGCACCAGACACAGCTTGTTATGTTAACACTAAACAATCGTATTGCTCAATAAACATCCTTATTCTGCTAATAGGCAGGGCTTAGATTGCCCTTTATTAGCTATTTCTAGCCCTTTCATGATGGCCACTTTACATGTCCCAACATCGTTTCGATATTGTATACAACGGCACGGGAGCGCGCACATTTTTGGCTGAAATCCAAGATCGCATAGGAGCTGTCACACAGGGAGATATTGGCAGGCAACATAACTGCGATGTCTACGCCCCCTTGGACGAGCGAACCTGGGAACGACCATTTAACATGGGAGTGAATAGGGGAAGTTGTGCTCCAAGTCTGTGTTGGGCGGTCACACAGAACGATCCTACCAGATCGTCCATCCAATATCGGGCAGTTGGAGAGCCTTCACCATTTCCCCCCCCGATATTGTTTTGGCATCGTTCTTGCATCGAATTGGTCATTTACACCATACAACGCACGAACGATATCGGGGCCAACGCACGAACCACGTGACTTTTTATCGAAGTTGGATGATGATATCGGGACGTGTAAAGTGGCCATGACTGTTTTCAACTCTGCATGTTTTAGTAACAAGAAGCTGCAGCAGTTTCTGTGTAGGTCTCTTCCTGTCTCCCTCCCTCCCCCTGTACTCTCCATAGACTTGTATACTTATTTAAATAGGTAAGAATTTAATTTTACGGCATCATAAATATAAAATATAGGGCTTCAGAAAAACATACAAAGAAATATAAATGTATGGGGGGAGACACATTACAACAGGAGGAGATACAAATAGGGATGGTCAAATAAGCTGTATATAATGTGTGCATTAAATACTGACAAGTAGACTTTTTCTCTATCTTGTTGGAGTGGTGCCAGATCCTGACGCACGTTTCGGCGGAAACCCCTAACGAAGGCTATTAGCATAGCCATACATACCGTATGTATATATAATATTTACTGTTTTGGTGATATTAGGGACAGGTATACCCTTGTTTTTAATTTTTTTTTTTTTAGGACATATATAGCCTTGATAATCCACTGTAGCGGCCTTAATGAGCGGATATTATGTATTCATATCAATATAGAGTGAGGCTGAGCTCAACCAATGAATGCTGGTGGGTGCCACAGGAAAACGTAGTAATATCTAATTGCAAAAGTCCTGGCACACCATAAAGCAAGAGTCAATGAAAAAAGATTGTTGTGAGAGTACTGTATTCTTTATTGAGAAGGTTTTTTCGAATCTCTTTTGATCACAAAGATTGAAAAATGCAAAATATTTTCAGCCACATACGGCTTTCTTCAGTGCAAACAACTATAACAGAGTAGTAAACACATAATTAGTGTTACAATATACAAGAAACAATATCTCAAACACAGTAAGCTTCTCACTTTAATCTTGTCAAAACAATCAGGAGGAATTAAGGTAAGTATACAAGTGATTAATTGACATAATAATGAGAAAAACAATGAAAAAAAACAATCATAGGAACAGAATTATCTTCTGGTAATACCTTTTGATCAAACAAAGGTGAAGAGATTCACAATAATCAGAATCAGCGGTAAATACTGCCACCTGCTGTCTAAAATAAACAAGATAAGGAAAACACCTCAACAACAAGACATGTAACAGGTTAATGGTAGTATCAATCAGCGGCATCTACATGAAATGAGGACAAAATGCAAATACCTGGAAAACAGTGGAGGAGCCTGAATCCATGCACTGTAAAGTATTATGGCAATATAACAATACCCTCATATGAGACAGGATACTTTATTATGAACTAGAGTCAGTGAAAAAAAACAGAAATAAGTGAGATCTGCATGTCTCTCTGATATAAGAGCAAAAATCTGTCATAATAGTAGACAAAAGGAAAACAGATAAATTACCTTAATGTAGTATACCACTATTTCATGGGGCTCACAGTGGGAAATTGGCCTTTAGAAAAATGAAGAGTGTGCATAATTAAATGAACTTCCCTATATGCGTATGCAGCAAATTACAGACATGGGGGCTATGGGGAGTTCACTGAGGTATGGGCTACTCTTCTATTAGGGAAGTTCATTTAATTATGCACACTCTTCATTTTTCTAAAGGCCAATTTCCCACTGTGAGCCCCATGAAATAGTGGTATACTACATTAAGGTAATTTATCTGTTTTCCTTTTGTCTACTATTATGACAGATTTTTGCTCTTATATCAGAGAGACATGCAGATCTCACTTATTTGTTTTTTTTTCACTGACTCTAGTTCATAATAAAGTATCCTGTCTCATATGAGGGTATTGTTATATTGCCATAATACTTTACAGTGCATGGATTCAGGCTCCTCCACTGTTTTCCAGGTATTTGCATTTTGTCCTCATTTCATGTAGATGCCGCTGATTGATACTACCATTAACCTGTTACATGTCTTGTTGTTGAGGTGTTTTCCTTATCTTGTTTATTTTAGACAGCAGGTGGCAGTATTTACCGCTGATTCTGATTATTGTGAATCTCTTCACCTTTGTTTGATCAAAAGGTATTACCAGAAGATAATTCTGTTCCTATGATTGTTTTTTTTCATTGTTTTTCTCATTATTATGTCAATTAATCACTTGTATACTTACCTTAATTCCTCCTGATTGTTTTGACAAGATTAAAGTGAGAAGCTTACTGTGTTTGAGATATTGTTTCTTGTATATTGTAACACTAATTATGTGTTTACTACTCTGTTATAGTTGTTTGCACTGAAGAAAGCCGTATGTGGCTGAAAATATTTTGCATTTTTCAATCTTTGTGATCAAAAGAGATTCGAAAAAAACCTTCTCAATAAAGAATACAGTACTCTCACAACAATCTTTTTTCATTGACTCTTGCTTTATGGTGTGCCAGGACTTTTGCAATTATGTATTCATAGACTTGTATAGGCAGCAGCTGTAATCTGATCCCTAACTACACACCGTTTTGATTGTGCAGAGCAGGAAGTGTGTGGTGGTGGAGAAAAGTGGAAAAAGGGGCATACAGTACAAAGCTTTTTATCTTTGCTTTTACTGTTGATCTTTTAAAGAAAAATCTAAACCGTTACGTGCTCATTAATGTATCTTTCTCTCTTCCCACTAGGGTGGTACGGCCAAGGCTTACAATTTATGTATGCCAAGAGTCACAACAGCCAAGGGAGCATCAGCAGCAGAAACATGAAAATGGAGAGCAAGGAAATAGTGCTTTTTATGGTAACTACTGACTTAGTTTTATGATTGGGCTGTGAGGACCCATGGTTGGGGGCTGTTCTGAGTGAAGTTGGGAGGATCTCGCATATGACTGCACAATTTACCTCTAGTGTGAATGGTAGTATATGTTATGCTCAGTGCATTTGATTGTTACAAAGTATATTATCCTCTTAGTGTTTTATTTTTTCTTTCTCCTTCAGTGTACCATGCCATCTACCTGGAAGACCTGACGTCTCTGGAATTAACTGAAAAGCTTGCCCAACTTTTCAACATTTGTCCTCATCAAATTAACCAGATTTACAAACAGGGACCCACGGGCATTCATGTTCTTATAAGTGATGAGGTCAGTCCCACAGATACAGCTTTCCTGTAATACCTGTTTCAATAGGCAGCAACACTGCTTCAATGAGACTAAAGCGTTTTCCAGGACTGGTGCTGTCACATGTCATGGAGAATACAATGGGAAAGCCTCTTTTTAGAACCAGGTTCATTTTGCACGGTTGGCATGTCTATTCTCTGTGACCCTTGCATTGGTTTGTTGCAGTGATATATTCTTGTTACTATTGTTGTTTTACTACTATGCTCTACTAAAATATTTAATGGGAAACAAAATGAAAGCATAGACCGTACTGTGCTTTGTGTGTGCTCCACTCCTGGGTTTAATGGGGCTTTTTGAGCGATCTCCGGACTTGAACCCTACCAATTTGCCAATAATTAAATGTACAAATAATTTACAATTTTGTTGTAAATGTTTAGCTACTCTTTAAATCAGAAACTATGCAGTACCAATCTTGTATACGTTCATGTGGTCAGCAGTGCTCACGTGAGTTGGGAACGTGTAGAAAATAGACTACACACTGATTTCATCTACGAAAAAATGTTGACTTCATTTTCTTGAAAATCTGTGTTTGAACTGTAAAATGATAAGGCTGCCCTCTTATCTGTGCACATTTACAGGAAGACCAAACAAACAGCCTGTAAACGAATTGACCATGACCCTTACTAGAGCATTCGACACAATGCAGCATGTCTGTCTGCCCAGGATAGACAGCTGTGAAGGAAACCAATAAGCCTCTACTTTGAAGGTCATTTATGGCTGTAAATCCTGCTAATGTGTCTGATTTATGAGGTTGAACATGTGAGAGTTACATAGTATAGGCTACTCACTCATTCTTTAGTGATGGCTATAAAATCTCTAATGCACTTTCTAGGCCTTGTATATTCTACAGCCCTTGGTAACAGGTAATTTGATGCGATACATTGCTTTAGTAATCTTTAATTTGGGTGTTTAACATTAAAATGATATGTGCTAGGTTTTGAAGTTATTCCCTATTCATGGGATTGGGGATAGCTTCCTGATTGCTGGACGTCTTTCTGCTGGGTTGCTCACTGATCCTGAGCTCTTCAGAGCCCTGTGAGGGTGATGTGAGCTGGCCAAGTACAGAGCTCGACTATCTCTGGTAGTCCAGTAGAAAATATATACATGGAGAACATATGTTTGCAATGACAATTATTCAACCACCATTACAAATTGGGTTTATTTGCAAAATTTACAAATGTTCTGCTGTTTCCAATAAATCAAATAATAATTTTATTACATCAACACAACTAATATAACTAATATTTTTCCCCAATTAAGCACCAAATGTTACCTTACACCCCTGTGTGTAAAAGGATGTAAATATACATATGGTTGGTTCCGCGTGTGTGATTTTTGTGCTCCTGTGAAGCCCACCCACTGACTAGGCTTCATAATAAACCTCTCTTTACACTATATACTTTAATACTATGGTCCTGCAGTGTATAGTATGTTATCAAATGATCAATAATATTTTCTACTTGTTTTTCTGACTCTTAAGATGCATTTTTAACAAGATAACATTTTGTTAAAATTTAAGTTCATCTTGTAGTCAGCAGAGCCAGACCTCCTGGATTGCTTCCTTTTAAAGGGGTGGTCCAAAGGCAAATGATTTTCATTCAAATCCCTATCTAATTGATGCTATAATATAAGCTACTTTCGTGTATATAAAAAACCCACATTTCCCCAACTACACTAACTACTATTGTATTTATTTATTTTTTTATTTCCTGTCTGATGACTACAGTGTATGCTGATCATTACTGACTGATCATCAAAGATCTGAGCAGAAAACTGAGCGAGTGCTGTGCAGAGAGGGAATGTGCAGGGAGGGACACGAGGCAGACCAGTCCTTGAGAGCATCGTCATGCCGATACTTCATTTCATAGAGGGGGCAGAGGCTGCGGTTACTACCACAGACTCTGCTCCATGATGGCACTTCTTTTGAGTATCCCAGCGTGCACTGAGATTCTCAAACGAGTCGTTATCAGATGGGAAATAGAAAAGTAGTTAAGTACTGTAGGGCATTTTTAATACAAGTATATTAGAAAGTATCTTAGTATCAAATACTTGGGGATTTAAATGAAATTTCCTTTTTCTTCAGATCACCCCTTTAAATCATAGGATGCATTGTTACCCACTGTGCTCCTATCACTTAGATAACTAAGAGGCTGAATAGTTTTCTTTCCTTGTCGGCGTTAAATAGAGAGACTGAACCAATGTTGCTGGCAGGCGAGGTAAAGCTTGTGTCTACTTTAGTTAACAAATTGGATCTTTGGTGCACAGGATGAAGAATAAAACTGTCATGTAGATAACAAGATGATTTACACTTACAATAATCATGGTCTTACAGACAAAAGCCTATTTTCTGGTCATCATAATGGGAGACCCAGACAATGGGGTTTAGGGCACTGCCCTCCGGAGGTCACACTAGGTACTACAAGTTTGTAGACACCGCCTCCTCCGCTTATAAACCCCTACCGCAGGGAACATCCTCAGTTTTAAACTTAGTGTGCTCGGAGGATCACGCTTTGCTTGCACTTCACTGCATTCTCACTACTTACGTGATGGCGTCTGAAGACAAGGTAATATGGTCCTGGTCGGGACCTGCGACAGCCTCCCCGCTCACCCTTGTGGAACACGCAGGTGGAGGTACCGGAGGGCCTAGAGCCTGGACACTTTGTGTTCTCCCGGTACGCTGTCGCGCTCCTTTCCATCCCTCTCTGGGGGGCTCTGGAGAGTGGGAGATGGGAGCCTTGCACAGCTCCGCTCCGTCCGAGGCCTCCCTAAATGGTGCTTACAGACCGGACTGGAGCCAGCCCAGTCCGAGGCCTCCCTAAATGGTGCTTACACTCCGGACTGGGCTGAACCCCCGTCCGAGGCCTCCCTAAATGGTGCTTACAGACCGGACCGGCACTGAGGCACTCTGTGTCTCCTGTGTGCCTGGGGGTAGTGTCTGTCACTATTGTGTCCTGACACTCAGACCGCGCGTTACCCTCGTGTCCGCGGATCTGCGGGTGTACCCTGTGCTGGGGTCACCCTGGCTGACCGCCCTGTGTGTCACAGGGGCTGAGGCCGTAGACTGCTAATCTTTGGATGTAATTGCAGTCTGTGTGTGTGTACTGTGTTTTACACTATTTCCCGCGCTGCGGGCTCCAGCACCTCCATTATGGGGCTGCCTGGAGGAGAGAAGGCAGCCCTTGCGGTGACGTCACCGGGGGGCGTGTGTGTGTGCTTCCCGTGTGTTCTCGGCGCCGCCCACGACTTTACTGGCGGCGGCCATCTTCTCCCTCACTTCCCGGCTGGGTTCTACGGCAGCGCGTGTCTGCACTTCAGAGGGAGACCGGAACTCGCGGAGGTCACACACACACACCGCTTCCTCCCACCGCTTTACTGCGGTCGGTAAGCCACCGGGACTCCCGGTTTGTTTGTCTGTACGACTTGGCTTATACATCCCCTACTGTGGCTATGTCCTCAGTTAGGAAGCTTGCTGCTAAGGCGGCGGATGCTGCCATTACCTGTGCTACATGCAATGGTACACTGGTGGAGGGGTCCTGCAATAACTGCGGACGCCCAGAAGCCCGGACTGGCACTGCTGAGGCAGCAGCTCCGGTGCTGTACCCTGAGGTTCAGGTGATCCCAGGACCATGGGAAACGCAGAATAGGATCAATGAATCCCTGCTGTCCCAGATGTCCTCCATGTCGCAGTCACTGGAGGCACTTCATAGGAGACTGGAAAACCCAGCTACTCCTCCCAGTTACCCCCGGGCGTCTCTCCCTTCTACTGTGAGACCCCTTAAGCGAGCTCGTCGTGAGGAGTCACCCGAGCTCCAGGCTCTCTCTGAGGAGGAGCGTTCCTCTGATGGAGAGGAAGATGATGGGGGTTCTACTCTCGGGTCTGTGTCTGAACCTCCAGATGGGGTGGAGGATCTGGTGTCCTCCATCAATGAGACCTTACGTCTCGTGACTCCCCCTGAAGAGGTTATCGTGCACCCGAAGGAGGTCTATCAATGGCTACGGCCAGAGGCTAGACCAAGTGGCTCTTTCATGGACCACACTAATTTTGGAAGGGTGGTTAGAGCACCCAGGTTACATCCTGGGCGGCGCTACGTCCGCAAACCTAAGGACAATCGCTTCCCCTTCTCCCAGGAGGTGCTTCAGGAATGGTCGCAGTCTCCAAAGGTGGACGCTTCCATGACTAGAATTGCTGCACGCTCCCTGTTTTCTGCCTCTGATAGCTCCTCATTGAAGGATGCGACTGATAGACAGGTCGAGCAACTCGCCAAGTCTTCCTATGAGGCTGTGGGGTCTTCATTTGCCCCTAATTTTGCCACGGTCTGGACCTTACAAGCGATTACTACCTGCTTGGATGGTATCACGGACCTGGCAAGGTCCAGTCCAGAGGTCCTGGCGCTTACCGAAAGAGCAAGGGCCTATGCGGACTATGCCAGGACGGCATCTTTGGAAACTGCCACTCGCTCAGCTGTGGCTTCGGCCAATGCGATAGCGATCCGCAGGTTGTTGTGGCTATGTCTTTGGGGCTCAGATGCCACATCTAAGAAGATTTTGCAGAATCTTCCATTCGCCGGTGACAGGCTTTTTGGCACCGAGCTGGACAAGCTGATAAAGGATTCTGCTGAGTCTAAGATACCGCAGAATAAGCCTAAGCCACGGTATACCGTTAAGAGGAACCCAAAACAGTGGTCCTTTCGCTCCAGCTCGCAGTCATCCACGACGTCCGCTCGCGCGGACCGAGGGGGCAAGCCTGCTACTCAGTGGCGCTCCAAGAGTCGTCAGAAGAAGCCGGCGGGGGCAGCGGCTGCCACCCCCAAGCCCGCCTCGACATGACTCGCTCTCTCATCCTGCCTCCCCACAGGTGGGGGGCCGCCTGTCTCGCTTTCAGGACACGTGGCTCCTTCACGTTCAAGATCAGTGGGTTCGAGACGTAGTCTCGCGAGGTTACAGGATAGAGCTGACATCAAGACCGTTATCCCGATTCCATCGGTCTGTGCCATCCCCAGAAAAGGCTCAGGCTTTTCACCTGGTGTTGGAGGGACTCCGCAGAGACGGAGTAGTGGTCCCAGTGCCCACGGCAGAGAGGTTCGGGGGTTTTTACTCCAACCTCTTTATTGTCCCGAAAAAGGACGGTTCCTTTCGACCGGTCCTGGACCTCAAATTGTTCAACCGTCACGTGTTGGTTCGGAAGTTCCGCATGGAATCCCTACGCTCCGTTATCGCGGCTGTGTCGCAGGGAGACTTCCTAGCGTCCATCGATATCAAGGACGCTTACCTTCACGTGCCCATTGCACCGGCTCATCAGCGCTGGTTGCGATTCGCAGTGGGGGACGAACACTTCCAATTTGTGGCCCTTCCCTTCGGGTTGGCCTCGGCACCACGGGTGTTCACGAAGGTGATGGCCTCTGATGGCTCTCCTGCATGTGCAGGGGCACGCCGTCATACCCTATCTGGACGACCTATTGGTCAGGGCGCCTTCGGAAGACCTTTGTCGGGTGAGCCTGGAGGTGACCATGAGGTCTCTGGAACAGTTCGGGTGGCTCCTCAATACTCAGAAGTCGACCCTGGTTCCGACCCAGTCATTGACATATCTGGGCATGGACTTCCACACGGACTCAGCCCTGGTGTCTCTACCTCAAGCCAAGCAACTGGCGATCCACTCAGGTGTACAGAATGTTCTCCTGTCACCTCACTCATCCCTTCGGGCGTTGATGAGACTGGTGGGACGCATGGTAGCGGCGATAGAGGCGGTGCCCTTTGCACAGTTTCGTCTCCGTTCCCTCCAGCTGGAGATTCTTCGCCGATGGGACAAGAGAGCGATCTCTCTGAATCGGTTGGTGGCACTGTCACAACCGACCAGGGACTCCCTGCAGTGGTGGCTCCAGCCACGTCACTTGTCACGGGGCCGGTCATTCCTCAAACCGTCATGGTTAGTGGTGACCACCGACGCCAGTCTGAAGGGCTGGGGGGCGGTGTTCTTACACCACAGGGCTCAAGGCCTCTGGACTCAGTCGGAGTCGGCGTTGCAGATCAACGTGCTGGAGATCAAGGCGGTCTATCTGGCGCTCCTGGCGTTTCAGAAATTTCTGACAGGACAACCCATTCGGGTACAGTCCGACAATGCGACGGCCGTCGCCTACATAAATCATCAGGGAGGGACCAGAAGTGCTCAGGCCCTCGCCGAAGTCCACCGCATTCTAGCTTGGGTGGAGGAAAACGACTGCCTGATCTCCGCAGTTCACATCCCAGGGGTCGAGAACTGGGAGGCCGACTACCTGAGCCGGCAGGGGATGGACGCCGGAGAGTGGTCTCTACATCCAGACGTCTTCCGGGACATCTGCGGCAGATGGGGCACTCCGGACGTGGATCTGATGGCCTCACGGCTGAATCATCAGGTGCCCCAGTACGTGGCGAGATCGTGGGATCCTCAGTCTCTGGGGGCGGATGCCCTGATCCTGAGTTGGTCCAGATTCCAGCTGCCATATGTGTTCCCGCCTCTGGCTCTGATTCCCAGGGTTCTGTGGAAAATCAGATCGGAGTGCAGAGTAGCCATTCTAGTGGCTCCGGATTGGCCCAGGAGGTCCTGGTATCCGGACCTGTGGCAACTGTCAGGCGGACACAAGTGGGCTCTTCCAGAACGCGCAGATTTACTCGCGCAAGGCCCATTCTTCCACCTCAATTCCAAGGCCCTCAGATTGACTGCATGGCTCTTGAGGCCTGGCTGCTGACGTCCAGGGGTTTCTCCCCTACAGTGGTGGCCACTATGAATCGGGCTAGGAAGCCCGTTTCCAGAAAGATGTACCACAGGACGTGGAAAATCTTTTTTACCTGGTGTGCCTCTGGTGGACGGTCCCCGTGGCCCTTGTCCATCCCGACGTTGTTGGCCTTCCTACAGTCGGGTTTGGAGTTGGGATTATCCCTTGGCTCTTTGAAAGGTCAAGTATCAGCACTTTCTGTGCTGTTTGACAGGCGATTGGCGCTCCTCCCGAAGGTCCGTCAATTTCTGCAGGGGGTGTCGCGGATGGTTCCGCCCTACAGGAGACCTCTGGACCCTTGGGACCTTAACATGGTCCTGGCGGCATTGCAGAAACCGCCGTTTGAGCCTCTGAGGGAGGTTTCTCTATCTCGTCTATCCCAGAAAGTGACCTTTCTGGTGGCGATTACATCTCTGAGGAGGGTCTCAGAATTGGCTGCACTATCGTGCAAGTCACCCTTTCTGGTGGTTCACCAAGACAAGGTGGTGTTGCGCCCACGGCCAGAATTCTTGCCGAAGGTGGTTTCAACTTTTCACCTGAACCAGGAGATTGTTCTCCCATCATTTTGCCCCGCTCCCGTTCATCAGGTTGAGCGCGACCTCCATACTCTGGATCTTGTGAGAGCTATACGCGTTTATGTGTCCAGGACCGCCTCCTTTAGGAGTTCGGATTCCTTATTTGTTCTTACAACAGGTCGCTGTAAGGGGTCCGCGGCTTCGAAGTCAACCTTGGCCAGATGGATTAAGGCTTCCATTCAAGAGGCTTACCGGTCTTCTGGTTTGCCTCTCCCGGTGGGATTGAAGGCTCACTCTACCAGAGCCGTAGGTGCCTCCTGGGCCTTGCGACATCGAGCGTCTGCTCTGCAGGTGTGTCAGGCGGCCACTTGGTCCAGCCTGCACACTTTCTCTAAGCACTATATGGTGCATGCCCATGCCTCTGCGGATGCAAGTTTGGGCAGGCGGGTTCTCCAGGCGGCGGTTGCCCACCTCTAAAGGGAACCATGTGTTATCCGTCTTGTTGAGGAACTCTTCCCGCCCTGGGGTATTGCTTTAGGACATCCCCATTGTCTGGGTCTCCCATTATGATGACCAGAAAAAAGAGAATTTTGTTTACGTACCGTAAATTCTTTTTTCTTTAATCATCAATGGGAGACCCAGCACCCACCCAGTTGTTCCGTTGCATGTTTTTGCAGTTGATCTGTTCCCTGTTGGGACAGTGTTTGCCGGGTTATTGAACCCTCTGTGCACGGCATTTTTCCCGATGTTTCGGGTGTGGTTTATTTCCTCCTCGCAGCTTATGGACCAAACTGAGGATGTTCCCTGCGGTAGGGGTTTATAAGCGGAGGAGGCGGTGTCTACAAACTTGTAGTACCTAGTGTGACCTCCGGAGGGCAGTGCCCTAAACCCCATTGTCTGGGTCTCCCATTGATGATTACGTACGTAAATTCTTTTTTCTTTAAACAAAATTCTCTTTGTTTCCATTCTCTGTGCAACATATAGGATACATATGTGATGCTGTCCTTCTTTGCCTATATTTAGTTATGATCATGAATGGCACAGAATATTAGTGTAGCACAGGACGGCTTAATATAAAATCTGCAATAGCAATAGAGTTCTGAATTCCTATAATTATATTTTATTATGACCTACACAAAAATATCAAAATAGAGACTCCATACAAAAAGAGTAGTCCGAAACAGGTATATAGGGAAAGAATTCAAAGGTTTGAGTCAGTCTCAAAGACACCACTTCAATATAAAAATACTTTTATACAGAACAATGTGATGTAAATTGCCCACTAATTATGGGAAAATATAATAATGCAATTGCTATTTTTACTCAGAGTATTCACACAGATCAGTTTAGTGAAGTGCCAGTGGAAAGAGTCTTATTTATTTATTAAGCACCATTGATTCCATGGTGCTGTACATGAGAAAGGGTTACATACAAACAAGTTAAAAATACAATGAACAAACTAACAATGACAGATCAATACAGAGGGGAGAGAGGACCCTGCCCTTGCGGGCTTACAGTCTATATGGCAATGGGGAGAAAGGCAGTAGGTTGGGTCTGCTCCAATGGTGGTGGGGCCCCGGGTCTGATGGTGGGGTGGCATTGTGGTCATTGCAGGTTGTAGGCTGTTCTGAAGAGATGAGTTTTCAGGTTGCGATTGAAGGTGCCGAGTGTGGAAGACAGTCGGCCGTTTTGGAGTGCAGAATTCCAGAGGATGGGGGATGCTCGGGCAAAGTCTTGCGGGCGGTTAGATGAGGAACGTACAAGTGTGGAGGAAAGAAGGTCTTGGGAGAATCGAAGATTACGAGTTGGATGATATCGGGAGATTAGTTCAGAGATATATGGGGGTGACAGATTGTGGACGGCTTTGTAAGTCAATGTTAGTAGTGTGAATTGGATATGCTGGGGAATTGGGAGCCAGTGGAGGAATAGGATCCCAAATAATGAGAACACTACAGGTCGCGGAAAATGGCACCAAAAGTGCAAGTCTTTCTTTAAAAACGTCAGAATTTCTTCCCCACTTAGATATCAGTAAAAGTATACATATTTGGTATCTACGAACTCTTACCGCCCTGAAGCATCATTCCGACATGTCAGTTTTACCATATGGTGAACATGGTGAATAAACCCAAAAAATAAACGTGTAATTACACACTTTTTTTGCAATTTCACCACACTTGAGTTATTTTCCCATTTTTCCTGTACACTATATGGTAAAATAAATTATTGCAACTGAAAGTACAACTCGTCCCACTTAAACAAGCCATCATATGTCTATGTTGATGGAAAAATAAAAGTTCTCTCTTGGCTCTTGGAAGAAGGGTGTAAAAAACTGAAAATCGCTGGGGATGAAGAGGTTAATATGACTAATGAATCCCTTGATTGTTAATCAGGTTTACCTGAGACAAACGTGGTCTTATGAGGGCTTATATTCAGGTCCACATGTGGGCCTGATGCTATCGCATAAGTGATTAATTTCTTGGTAAAAATTGTGAAGGGCTTCGCTGTATTTTTCTCTTTCCTGCGCAGGTACACCAAGCAGCTACTGGCTTGCAACCCCTGCTTGTCTTCACTGGCAATGAAAAATATGTGGCTTCACCATATTTTCTATTGCCAGCCAATAACCCAGGCAGTTGGGGGCTGGAATTCTCAGTGTGCTAAGGCCCTAAGCATTCTGGACCCCCCACCCTGAAAATTGCAGCCAGCATCTGCCCCAGGAATTGGCACCGCCATGAGAGAGACCAAAACTGGCGATTACCCTTCTCTTCCAGTTGCCATGTAGCAGTGACAGACTGGGTAATAAAGGGGTTGATGTCAGCTTTTTTTTGACAGTTGACGTCAAGCCCTATTGCTAATATCAATAGAAAAACATTTAGCGCTCCTGTTTCTATTGCAAGTTTTTCAAACTTTGTTCCGCTCTGTCTGGACGTTTCAGCCCTTTTCCAGGCTTTCAACAGCTGTTGAAAGCCTGGATAAGAGCTGAAACTTCCAGACAGCGGAATAAACCTTGAAAAAAAAAAAAACCCGTCTGCGCTAGGAGTTTCACTATTGATGGTATGCATTTCCATTGGCACCACAGACTAATAAGGAGAGTGCTGATCACTTTATTGATTTGTTATTGCTAATGTCAGCCGTCAGTATGATAGCCGGCCATTAGCATTACTTTCAGTAAAGAGAAAAAATAACAGAGAGAAATCTTTTTTCACATAACAAATACAGAGACACTGCGTTATCCACTTTATTAGCTCCCGTAAATTTCCCCTCAGACGCAATCCTGTAATTTCTGTAATCTTACGGTGGAGCCGTGTGATGTCACTCCGCTGGCATCTTTCTATACTGGAGTGTCCAAAGATGGCGGCCGCATGCATGTGTGTGTATTTGCGTGTGTGTGTCTGCACCCACTGCGCTAGGAAGCTCCGAGGCTCTGTCTGCAGCCTGTGTGTGCAGAAGCAGATGAGTGCAGCACTACCAGAGGGTGCCAGCATCCCATGTTCTCCTGGACACACAGGCCGCAGACCGCTTCGGTGTTTCCCAACGAGGTGGGTGTTTCGGGCAGCGGCTTTGGCGTGTGTCCAGGCGTGTTTAGTGCAGCGGAAGGGTGGAGTGTTTTGTAGCGGCAGTTGGCATATTGAAACATCCATCAGTTGAGTGTCCCAATATATCTTCCGGCATACTACTGGTCGGCGCAGTGGATTGTGGAATTCGGCCTCGTACAGACTGAAGTGGATGACAGATGCTAAAAAGTGAGTATTATAATAGATGTGGAATGATTCGGAAATGCATTAGTAAGTTTGTGTTTGAATTTGGAGAAAAATAATACATATTATATTAGTTAGGTTGAGCTACTGAAATTGTTCTTTTTGTTATTGTCAAAAACAGGAGAAAGTGTAGCAACTAATACCAATAAACCTAATTTGCAATGGAAGTTGAATTTATTTCTACTGTACATGAACAAGCAGTGCCTCTCCCATGAGGGGTGCTCCTGATTTTCTGTCTTTAACTTTTCTTTACTGTTATGTTTTCCTAGATGATTCAGAATTTTCAAGACGAGTCCTGCTTTGTGTTGGACACTATGAAAGGTAAGACACCGATCTGTCAATGTCACACATTCAAGCATTTCATTAGGAATGAGCCAGGAATTGCCTGCCATTTGCACACATTCCCCAGTAGGTTTAGTACTCGCCATGAATTACATTGTTTATCAGTTACACAGATTATAAAGCAGATCAGGAGTAGTGTTTTGTGTGTGTGATTTTCTTTTATTTTTTCCAAAATAACAGCTGTTAAACTTTGAAGGGGTTGACTACCTTTTTCGAAGGGTTTTTTTTCTTCCCCACCCTTAAATTCATGTACTTTCATTTTCTGCAATTGGGTTACATAACAAATCTTGCATCATTTGGCTTCTTCATGCTCTGTATTCACTGTACTTTAAACTTTAATGTAGTCTGTTTTCATAAATCAGCTGGGAGGGGCTTGGAAAAAGACTGACTCCTCTCCACCAGAGTACACATGGACAGCCCACAATTAGTTGTTTAGTTTAGTGTCACTTGAAGGCAGACAAGGGTTTAAATAGCAGATCTATCTAGAGGCCACTTCACACGCTAGGATATAGGTGAACGAGATCGTGAGCTATGTCACGTGACCGCGATTCTTCCGACATCATTAGTGCGTTGTCACACGCAAGCATATCGTTAACTGTTAAATTTGGCAACGTGCCAGCTATTTTGAAAGAATGTTTGAACGATGTAAAACAGCGTCAGGAATGGGAGAATTATGAACGATATCGTTCAAAAAGGTGTCACACTGAACGATGTTGCTGCTTCCCAGAATGTTAATTGGATGACGAACGATAGATTTGAGGTATTGATATCAAATTTTTGATGACCGGTCCAACGATTTTTCCTTTCTACATCGTTCGTTTACACGCAACGACACACTAACAATATCGTTTGAACGATCACAAATCCGTGACATTTCAAAGATATCGTTAATAAGATCCTAACGTGTGAAGTGGCCATTAATTTTTATTAGGGATGTTAGGAACTAAGCTTTCTCTCTTTCTTGGTCGGTCTTGATCATTTTCTTGGCAATTTACATTTTGGTCTGCAGCACAGAAGCTTAGTATTTTCTGACTAGAATTATGAAACAAAGTTCTAAATTGTCACGTTTCTACCAGTATATTAAGAATGCCCCTTTTTTGGGTGTGAACCTATGTCACATTCCTCTGGCAATATCCTCCTTAATTTCTGCTTGTCTGTCTTCAGCCAGGCTTGACTCCTAAGGGTCAGGTTCCTACCTTTGCCATCCTGGCCAAATGGGATTGAATTTGTAGGTCACAGATTACAACTGCCCGCTTGGGCATGGTGAGTTCAAGGCCATCGTATTATCCCACCTTAATCTGGGAGGCAACATTCTGGTCTTGAACACTTTTTAGCCCTCTCTTTTTGTGCTGATTAGCGATATCTATCCATTTCAATTTTTGGGGGAAGTGGGAAACTGTGTTCTCCCCCTCCCCCCTTGCTCTTTAGTGATCTCTTTAAACAACCAAGGCTCAAATGGGGCCTCTGTCTTCTCTGTGACCAAGTTGTCTGACCTTCAGCTCCCTCTTTATGCCTTAAGGCTCGGACACACTCTGCTACTTACATGTGAGTCTGTCAGACGAGACTCGGAAGAGACTGGAGCATTGACCCTAAACGGCCTCTCCCTCTCTAGACGGGACTGTCAGCTGCTTGTGTTTTTGTGCAGCTCCACACTCCGCGTCCAGAGAGGTATCAGCAGCAGGAACTGCGTGCGCTGCACACAGGATCGGAGGGCATAATAACCCCCCAGTCCTGTGTGCTGATCCGGTCCGCGGCTGTCTGCCTCAAGGGACAGGCACGGATCGGATCACACACGCTGTGTGAAGCCGGCCTTAGAATTTGACAGTTGGTAATTTACAATTGTTTCAATTACCAGCTGTCAAATTCTAAGGAAATCTTGAACACCTGGACTGTGTGCGGCCCTCGAGGCCTGGTGTTGCCCACCCCTGCTCTAAGGCTATGTGCCCGCGCTGCAAATATATCACGGGTATGATTTTAGTGCAGATATGCCACATATCTCTCAAATCTGCAACACCGTTTAGAGCAATAGAAGTCTATATAAACACTGAAGACCTGGGCTCATGCTGTGGGTTTTCCCCACGGTGGAAATGTCACAATTTTTACTGTGAGAAAATCCGCAGCATGTCAATTCTTGCTGTGGATTTTGCAGCGTTTTTCTCCCATAGACCTCAATGTTGGCTGCTAATACGCAGCAGTGTTCACACAATGAGTATTTGCTGCTAATTTGGTGAGTATAATTTGCTATAATTGATATGGGGCTCTGCTATATTTTTGGTCACTAGTGAGGTACAGGCTGCCACCAAACCCCAGCTGCCTATTTTTACCTGGCTGGTAATCAAAATACAGGGGAGCCCTTTTTATTATATCTTGAAATAAATTTAAAAAATTTCGTGAAAACATCATGGTATTTTTGTTTTCCAGCCAGGTACAACTAGGCAGCTGGGGGTCGAATTGTCGGCTTGGGGAGCCAAAGCGTTCTTCGCCACCCTTGCTGTGAATTGCAGCCCACAGCCACCCCAGAACATGGCCCATTCATCGTAGTGCCATTTTCTAAAGCTGTACTGGGCATTGGCAGACTGGGCAATAAGTGGTTAGTGTCAGCTGAATATTGCCAGGGGCACTTAGCCCGAGATTCCTAATGTCGGGCCAATGTTAGACTGCCCTATAGGGAATCTCTAATAAATAGTAAAGAATACACAACACAGAAAAAATCTTGATTAGAACAAAAACCACAAATGCATATTTAAACTCCTTCTTTATTACTCCCACATTCCCTCAACGATCCTTGGTGATGTTTGTTCCTGCCGAGACCCAAAGCTGAATGAGTTTAACCTCTCATAGGGTACGGGGTAAAGTGACAATCTGGGTCAGAATGACACGGCTCTCTAACCTGAGATGAATTTTTCCATGTCACACCTCAGTGGGCCCCACAATCTGCTAGTTTGGAGGTCCTACTTTGAAGCGGGAAATTTCACCTCATGTCAAAGAGCCGTGTCGTTCTATCTGACCTCAGGTGACCCAGACTGTGACTTTACCCAGTACACTGTGATAGCCGAAACTCATTCAGTTTCTGGTCTCCGCAGGATTAGACGTCGCAGAAGATCGTGGAGTAATAAAGATAAAATTTAAATGCTTGTTTTTTATTCTAATAAAAATATTTTGTTGTGTATTAGTTAACATTTACTTTAGATGTTCCTAATGGCTGGGTCTAACATTGGTCTGACATTAGGAACTTCAGGCTTGGTGCCAGCTGGCAAAATTCAGCTGGCATTAACCCCTTTATTAATGATGTAGAGGCCTCCTGGGTCTTGTGCCTCCACACCTCCTTCTGTTCCATAAGACCATTACTTAGTCTTCTGTCTACTGCACTTGTCATTATTTTTCCATCCCAAGGACAGCTTTAGGACATCCAATAGCTCCTGTGAGCCCCCGCCCCTTTCCCACCCACCCTGGTGAGGAGAAGTCATTGGCTTTTTTTTTTTTTGTTCTCCTTGAATTCTTTAAAAATCTTTTTTTACTTTTTTGTGTGTTCTTGTTGTAAAATGTTGCATCATCTGTTTGAATGTTGATGGTTTCCAACTATGTAAACATAAAATTATATTTTCCACTTCTCTGGTATACTGAAGTACAATTTAGCAAATAAAAAGTTTGACATTTCAAAAAAAAAAAAAAAAAAAAAATTGCAAATAATGAAGTGGGGTAAAACAATGCCCGCTTTACTGAACAAAATAAAATAGTACAAAGCCAAGTAAAGGTAACATGAAAAGGTGCAAATTAACCTCGCTGTTCTGTTCGGTCAAAAATGACTGAATTTGAAGTTTTTGATTTTATTTTTTGTTTATGAACAAACAACCATGTTCACTTACAGTATAATAATAATGCAACAGGTATTCAAATAAAACACTTAAATTAGCAATGAACGGAACATTGTAGTGTATAGTAGACCCGAACAGAGTCGCAGGGTTAAATAATGAGTAAGGCACAGACATAAGTCACCATTTGCATTTTTTCTGGAGTAGAAATGGTTCATTAATGGTGAATCAGGGCTCCGTGCCACGAGCAGTCAGCATTCCTGGATTGGCCAGTTAAGAGAAAAAACAGCCCCCAAGTCATTTCTTTCACCCTGTAAAAATGTTATTCACTGTACGGTTACTGCCATTCATGGCAGATTTGAAAGTTAATTATTATCACTTGCTCTATATTATTAAATAAAAATTTAAAGTGGTTACCATACACATTAAGCTAAATGTGAAAATTACATATTTCAACTATGTCAAATGTTCAAGTGAAATGTAACAAAGACCAATCTGGACATAGAGTGAAGGATCTTTCATTTGCAAACAGGTTTCCTCTGAAGCCACACTTTGCTGGGCCCATGCACGCAGCATTCTGGCCATATGTTTGTAACTCCTTTTTAAGTGCTTTTCTGAATCCCCAAAAAACTGGATTCGGATATGCCCTCAACATGAGGCAGACAAGGAATCATTTGGACCATGCTGTTTTCAGATAAAAAAGACACTACTGAAACAGATTGTTTGTTCTCCATCTGCCTCTGTAGTGAAGTGCTTGGTCTGGGCCACTTTGGCCTATTTTAGCGGGGCTCAAATATAACCTCTGCCAGAGTAAAAAAGATGGCCTAACTAATGTCATACTCAATGTTTATGGCTAGTTTGAGGGACTATAGTGCTCATTATGACTTGAAATGTCAGTGTGGCTGGGTCAGCGAAACACATTAACTAGATCATGTTATGAATCCACTTAATCTGTATGGCCACCTTTACTCTCTGTTCACTAAAGCCTATGTAAGGCAGATGTAAATTCACATTTAAAAGGGTTGTCCCATCTGGTACAATTGTGGCATATTCATAGAAGATGACCTAAATGTCTGGCAGATGTGGGTGTTGCATCCATCTTTAGAACATTGCTGAATATCCTGTGGATACACCAGAAATGTTCGTTGGAATACACCTTTACCGAGCAGGCACTGTGAGAAATCTTGAGTATAAAATGAATGACCCCTTATGAATTTCTAAAATTCAAGATCTCTGCTTTCTGAAGAAGCTATTTGCATTAATATCCTACCTAGAGGAGCATTGCATGGCCTAGAAGTTTCCTTACACCAGCATGTGTCTCTCTCCACAAAGAGAACCGTTCTTCCATAAATTCCCAGTCAGAGGTGCCTCGCCTAGCCAAATCAGATCTACTGGTCACACCCGGAGCACGTGTCTACCAATGGATTTTCTGATTTGGCCGCTTATTCTAAAGCCCCCGTTACACATAGCGAGATCATTGTTGCGTCACAGGTTTTGTGACGCAACCGCGACCTCGCCAGCGATCTTGCGATGTTTGACATGTAGCGGCATGTGTAATAGAGACGTTTGGCTCACTATATACAAAAGTGGGTACACAGAAGAAAATGGCAGTTCAATTGAAGATTATTTCTGGCACACCAAAAGAAAGGAGGAAGTCCCACACGTAGAATCTTTTACTGATGGTGCTTTTATTATTGTCTCTTAACATAAACAGTGTAGTCTCTTTTAGCGTAAAACGTTTTCAGCCCACACTGGGCTTTCTTCAGTACACACTACAATGTTCTCTTTGTGCATGTAAATAAACAGAAATAAAACACATTCAGAGTTGTACATGAAAAACCAAGTCAATACATCAATGCACCATTGGTGTCATTCTGCAACAAAAAAAATGGAGGAAAGCATCTTTACAGACAGATGATCAAAATACAAAGTGACATGGTTTGATACAATTAATTTAACAAAACCAAAAACCATATAGACACACCTTCCTGGTGTAACAGGAATGTGTTGGTGTTCTAATATCTTGTGGAGATGAATCTGTGAGACGAATATAGTGAATTGCTAGCATCTCAGATATGAAAGTAGAGAATGAGAGTAGAGAAGAGTGTATCAGCAAAATAAAGGGTTAAGGTAAATGAGGCTAGAATGGGGGGGAAGCTCAAGGTGACTATAATTATTAGGTATAAGTAGAGGCTAGGAACTTGCTATCTACCTTATGGAGAGGAGTTTGCCTGCAACCATAAGGAGACCGTTAAGTAGATAAGGAGATTTAAAGCCGCATCCCTCCTCTAGGAAATATGCAAATTGTCACTTCAGTGAGGAAGTGGATGAACTCTAGCGCCACCTTTAGGTAGCTCCTCAAAGTCATATTTGACTTTCTGACAATCCTTTTAATGACTAAAGATTTGTGCCAGATTAGTACCCCAAACTACAGACGCTGCGTTTCGGGGTAACTGCCCCTCATCAGTGTAGTGTGTTGGATATTTTGATCTGACTTAGATTTGGGTTTGGAATTGGGTATAAGTAGATACCTTAAGAGACTGTATTAGGGTATTATAGGGAATAATTGTTTCCCTGTGCTGTCAGCACCTTCTTGGTTGGAAGTACTAGTAATAAGGGGCAGTGTGTGATGATAAAATAAAACAAAGTGATTAATGGATATACTTTTGGAAGAATTAATGGCTATAACTGTATTTACCTGTATGAGGTATCAATCTTTCATGAACGTGGCTCACTATGTAACTGCCAGCTGGGAAAAGGATATGGTGCTGTCATTAGTTAACATATAATGATCATATAGCAGTCCAGTCTCCGTGTACACGTATCATGGGCTTTGTGATAATTACTATGGGGTAATAAAGAGAATAGGACACAGTGCCAGTGTCCTTGTCAGCTGGTGGGAGTGTTGCTAGGATCATAGGTACTTACTGTGCTCCGTGGGGGGGGCTTTGTGAGGCTGTGAGCGGCGTTCTATTCCGCTGTCGTGCTATTTATCCACAACCGGAAGTGTGATTACTTCTTGCTTCCGGTCTGTGGAACGCATAAGGCCAAGTGGAACGCAAATTGGCGCATGTGCGATGAATAGGTAATACCACGCATGCGTGGTGAGGCGGAGATAGTGTAATAAAGGATACTGTGCAGCTGAAGGACTGTTTTCTTGACATTCTAAGGGATCTAGAAGTAGGGAAAGGGTGAAATAGATTAGTATGCATATATTACAGGCAATTAAGGATTCCATGACCTGTCTGTTTATCAGAACCATTGTTTTAAACATTGTAAATAGTAAGTGAACCTGATTGGCTCCATCATGTACTTAAATTGGGATCTGTTATGAAAAACATTTAAAGATTCATTCATACAGGTAAACACCGTTATAGCCATTAATTCTTCCAAAAGTATATTAATTATATTAATCACTTTGTTTTATTTTATCATCACACACTACTCCTTTATTACTAGGACTTCCAACCAAGAAGGTGCTGACAGCATAGAGAAACAATTATTCCCTATAAAACATACGTCCGTAAAGATGTTTTCCTCCATTTTTTTGTTGTAGAATGACACCAATGGTGCATTGATGTATTGACTTAGTTTTTCATGTACAACTCTGAATGTGTTTTATTTCTGTTTATTTACATGCACAAAGAGAACATTGTAGCGTGTACTGAAGAAAGCCCAGCATGGGCTGAAAACGTTTAACGTTAAGAGACTACACTGTTGACGTTAAAAAGACAATAATAAAAGCATCACCAGTAAAAGATTCTACGTGTGGGGGACCTTCCTCCTTTCTTTTGGTGTGCCAAAAATATTCTTCAATTGACACATAGCAGCGACCGGGCCCCCGCTGTGACATCCGCCAATCATGTCCGAATGGCCTGGGCCATTTTTTTGATCGTCTGGTTCCCACTGGCCAGCATGGATCGTTGTGTTTGACGCCTTAACAACTTCGTTGGCGAGTACTCGGCCACATAGGTCTGAGTCTTCAGACTAGCTGCTGTGTGACGGTCCAAACAGCCGCCGAGGTCGTTATACGGGGCACCGTATCGTTGATGTGTCGTTGAGTATAACTGACTGTTTGATATCTCCTCAGTAACCACGTAGCGACGTTCCAGCGATCCTTACCAGGTCATATCGTTGTCTGGATCGCTGGAACCCTTAGTCTTATGAAAAGGCTCATCAAAGGGTCGATATTGACTTTTAGGATTGCTACATCCAATAGGTGGCGCCAGAGATCAAGTCCCTTCTTTCTGAAGAGGCTATTTGCCTATGGAATAAATTCAGTAACCCTGTAATAATTGTGATAAGTATAAAAGGACCATAAATGCTCCCAGTTTTTAACTTGGTTTTTGTTTTGTTTCAGCGGAGTCCAACGATACCTACCACATCATTTTAAAATAAGGTGCTGCACGAGATACACCTTGTCCCGTCATCACTGAAGACAAAGAACCGGTCTCTCAGCGCTCTCCAATGGGCTCACAAGACTTGAATGCACTAGACATGCATCTTCAGCGAGTCGCCACATTATTGGCAGACCACTTGACTTCTGCTTCTTCCATAATGACAGTCCCGTTGCTCCTGCTTGTGCAGTTTCAAATCATTTCCGTTCGATTGGACTAAGAATTTATTGCAGGGATTCAGCATAGTACTGCTTACATTATTTATGGATCAGATTTGGTCTGCACAAGAACGAGCAATTCTGCTTAATAATAACTTGACTTGAACTTGGATGATGTACGCACTGGCCATACCACCACACATTGGCTGGCAACATTTTATACTTTAAGAAAAAACTAAAATAAAGCATTTTAAGCTTATCTCGCAGGCTGCTGGAAGATATGGAAACAATATTCTTGAAGCATATTGGTGTATGTTATTGGTTACCCCATCAAACTGTACTGTCTGGTATAGATGGTAAGGGGGTTAGTATTTTTTTATGTAGCATGTGTCTTTTTGTATGATGCTTTTTGTAACACCAGCCATCTTTCCCCAGCTGTCCTCGTTTTCAAGCCCTCAGATTTTTACTTGTCTTTATACTTTTTTTTTTTTTTTTTTTTTTTTTTTTTTTTTTATGGATTGCCACAGATGGAGATGTTTATTATGACTGCAGGACAGATACACATCCTGATACTGATCAGATGAATTCTTTTTAATGGTTGTTATATATAAATGATCTTCATTATCCTCAGTCTTATGAGTTGTCTCCACTCTTTTTACTCCTCTACACTTATTCTCTGATTCCTGCATGCAGCAGCTTGTAGGGTTGATGAGACTTGGACGCGTGGTCAGTGACCCATCCAGCGCAAATCTACCAAGCGAACAGGCATTATATCCTATCCTATTGTCAACCTCTTTTTCATTCCCCTCTTTCATTCTAAGATACTATTGGATTTCTGGTCTTTGTATTTTTTTTCAGCCTTATTTTTGTACACTTATTTTTCTGTCTTTCTGTTATTGTTGCATATTATTTCCATGAGATTTGCTCCTCTATTTTCTGGGGGCATCTGTGGCACTCTGCAAGTCTTGTGGGTTGGTGAATACCTCTAATAATAAAAAAAACACCTGCTGGCATTTCAACAATCCTCAGATCCTGTGCTGAAAAAGGTGTCATTTCTTACGGGTTGAGTTCTGATTGTTTAGAATATATTGGGTGTGAATGAAAGTGCAGCGAAAATGTGTTCATTTATTTCAGACAATTCTTTGAGCCTCTTTGAAGATTTTGTGTGGGTTTAGCTTCACAATCTGCTACTGTCACAAGCATGAAAACATGGCATAAATATGGCTTGAACAGTCCATTGACAGTCTTTCATGTGAGCAGATGTACATGCAAGAAAGATATACAGTACATTGAATTTCATAATAAATGGATAGTTATTTTGGTCTTGATGGCAATGATTTTTTTTTTTCTAGATTTAGGATTGGCTATCATTGTTTGAGACTACATGTCTACACTCAGCATGGTCCCTACTCTACAAAGTCACTATGTGCCAACAGGCTCAGAATAGATGGGGCAGAGCAGGACCTGTGCCTCACTGGTGACACCTGCCTGTGGAAAGCTGAGTAGACTCAGGTGCACAGTCCATGAGGGTCGGCTATATACCCCATAATTTACTAAGCCTAAAATAAACTGAAGCAAAAACGGGGGCTAGCGCAATTAGGGCTGTATGGCAACATTAGTGGTGACACAGGTTGTGCTGCCACAGATTGCTGTGTGCTACTGCTATATTGCAGGAAAAAGGGGGTCACTGTAGAACCTCACGGTACCTTAGCCAGAAAGTTGCAAAAAAAATCTTAACTGGTTGTAATACCTTGTGGGATATAATGCGACTCCATTCACACCTGCTTCTAGACAAAAATGTTCCTAAGCCATTCGTTCTGAGGCCAACTCTTCATTATTGCCATCACAGCCAAACAAATTGTCCAAGGCATCAGGTATATTGCTCAAGTTTTATTTTTTTTTTTTTTATTGCTCACACATTCATATGCTGCAAAAAAGCTCTGTGTGAAAAATGTGCTGCAAGGTTTAGGAATTAATACGCTGAGAAAAGTGGGTTGGCTTCATTAAACTTTTATTCTGCATACCAATGCGCTTTTGAAGTTTAAGCTGCTGATCTTTGTTTAAATTAATTGAGCACTATGTACCACTGATTAGCCAAGTGCTGTACTAAGGCCTTGTACACACTTGATTAACTTGAGCCATCTAATGTTTATGGAGCCTTTAAACTATTCCAACATGATGCAAAGGAAAGAAGGATCTGTCCAGTTGCATTTCCAGTGGCCTCTCCTTTTGTTCTACAGGATGTAAACTGCTTGCAGTGGCTGTTATTACGGACACAAGGGCACTTGGAAAAAAATAGCCATCTATCGTGTATGGGGTGGAGCTTTGTGCTGCCAGTCTCGAGATTGACAGCTAGTCTACCAGTGGTGCATACCATACTGCATATGGTTATGGTTTACTTCTTTACAGTCATTCACATGTAAAAATTCCATTGCTTTAAAATGCATTGCAAAACTTCAGCTTTTTGCTATGTAACCAAGTGCAGATTTAACTGCGTAGTCATAAAAAAAATCTGGCATAAATGTATCTTTATTAGCATTAATTGACTGTTGAGGGTACCACAAACCCTAATCTCATGCTCGTGGGTCACAAAGTGCGGCAGCCACATGTGGACAAAAGGCATCCCATGTGTGTGCTAGCAAAACCTTATGCTTTCTTTTGACCTGGTAGGTGGATGTGATACTTGGCTGTGTGGGGCTGATCTTGACATCCAATCTCTCCTTGAAAAATAAATTCAGCTGCTGTTGCCTCAGTTTCCTTTAATTATTCACTGATTATCCAAATCTAGATATTCTTAAAGACCTAGTGAGATTTTGCCCTCCATCTACCCCACCTCCTCCCCAAGCTATACAGTTGTGGCCAAAAGTATTGACACCCCTGCAATTCTGTCAGATAATACTCAGTTTCTTCCTGAAAATGATTGCAATCACAAATTCTTTGGTATTATTATCTTCATTTAATTTGTGTTCAATGAAAAAACACAAAAAGAATTGTCCTAAAGCCAAATTGGATATAATTCCACACCAAATATAAAAAAGGGGGTGGACAAAAGTATTGGTACTGTTAGAAAAATCATGTGATGCTTCTCTAATTTGTGTAATTAACAGCACCTGCAACTTACCTGTGGCACCTAACAGGTGTTGGCAATAACTAGATCACACTTGCAGCCAGTTGACATGGATTAAAGTTGACTCAACCTGTGTCCTTGTGTGTACCACATTGAGCATGGAGAAAAGAAAGAAGACCAAAGAACTGTCTGTGGACTTGAGAAACCAAACTGTAAGGAAGCATGAGCAATCTCAAGGCTACAAGTCCATCTCCAAAGATCTGAATGTTCCTGTGTCTCTCGTGCGCAGTGCTATCAAGAAGTTTAAAGCCTATGGCACTGTGGCTAACCTCCCTAGATGTGGACGGAAAAGAAAAATTAACGAGAGATTTCAACGCAAGATTGTGTGGATGGTGGATAAAGAACCTCAACTAACATCCAAAGAAGTTCAAGCTGCCCTGCAGTCTGAGGGTACAACAGTGTCAACCTGTACTATCCGTCTGCGTCTAAATGAAAAGGGACTGTATGGTAGGATACCCAGGAAGACCCCATTTCTTACCCCGAGACATAAAAAGTTTGCCAAAACTTACCTGAGAAAGCCTAAAACGTTTTGGAAGAATGTTCTGTGGTCAGATGAGACAAAAGTAGAGCTTTTTGGGCAAAGACATCAACATAGTTTACAGGAGAAAAAAATAGGCATTCAAAGAAAAGAACACTGTCCCTACAGTAAAACATGGCGGAGGTTCCCTGATGTTTTGGGGTTGCTTTGCTGCCTCTGGCACTGGACTGCTTGACCGTGTGCATGGCATTATGAAATCTGAAGACTACAACAAATTTTGCAGCATAATGTAGGGCCCAGTGTGAGAAAGCTGGGTCTCCCTCAGAGGTCATGGGTCTTCCAGCAGGACAATGACCGAAAACACACTTCAAAAAGCACTAGAAAATGGTTTGAGAGAAAGCACTGGAGACGTCTATGGGATTCAGGTCTGCACTCATTGCTGGCCACCTTAGAACACCTGTGGAGAGATCTAAAAATGGCAGTTTGGAGAAGGCACCCTTCAAATATCAGGGACCTGGAGCAGTTTGCCAAAGAAGAATGGTCTAAAATTCCAGCAGAGCATTGTAAGAAACTCATTGATGGTTACCGGAAGCGGTTTGAACGCAGTTATTTTGGCTAAAGGTTGTGCAACCAAGTATTAGGCTGAGGGTGCCAATACTTTTGTCTGGCCCATTTTTGGAGTTTTGTGTGAAATGATCAATGTTTTGCTTTTTACTTCATTCTCTTTTCTGATTTTTCATTGAAGACAAATTAAATGAAGAAAATAATACCAAAGAATTTGTGATTGCAATCATTTTCAGGAAGAAACTTAGTATTATCTGTCAGAATTGCAGGGGTGTCAATACTTTTGGCCACAACTGTATGTGCCTGGAGCTCTTTCAATATACAACTCTGTTCCTCCATTACTGAGTAATCAGCATTTGAACTGATATGCAAATAAGGCTGTGCAAAGTCTTGGTCATTCCAGCTCTATTTGTGTGCTGTCCCCTCCTGCTTGACTGACAGCCTCTACTGTGTGACTTCAGTCAAAGTAGCCATCCATTAAACAGAGGCATCAGATCTGCAGTGTCATTTACATATCAATTCAAACACTGATTTCTCAGTAAGGCTTTCAGACGCTTATCAAGCCACCAAGTTTTTTTAGAGCAGTGATGGCGAACTCCAGGCCTCGAGTGCCACACACATTCTAGGTTTTCAGGATTTCCATTGCATTTGACAGTTGGCAATCATATTACCAACTGTCAAACTCTATGGAAATCCTGAAAACCTGTACTGTGTGCGGCACTCGAGGCCTGGAGTTCGCCATCACTGTTCTAGAGCAAGTAAATTCAGGAAGCTGCAGGTGGTCATTTTTGCTGACGTTTTATTTTATACAGTCAAGTATACAGAGCAGCATATACATAAAGTTCAACTTCCACATTTTGACACCTCTAAGGGACTTTTCTATTGCACCTCCAAGGGAACACATTAAAGCAGAAGAAAACAACGAGTTTTTGTGCAAAGAATTCAGAAAATGTATTAGTACGAATCAGTGATGTTAAAAAGTTACAAATATACACAGTACATCACATGTTACAAAGACAAGGCACAAATTGTACACAACTAACAATTACAGTCCGGTTGAAGTTACAACATCAGAACTGACCTCTAAAACACATGTGGACACACAGCTTTACACTGTGTGCAGAGTTATTAGGCAAGTTATATTGTGGATTATTTTTATTATTGATCGATCAACCCAAAAGACTCGTGAATATTAAAGCTTAATATTTTTGGAAGTTGGAGTGGTGTTTTCTTTTTAGATTTGGCTATCTTAGGAGGATATCTGTTTGTGCAGATAATTACTGTGCAGAATTATTACGCAACTTAATAAAAACCAAATATATTCCCATCTCACTTGTTTATTTTCACCAGGTAAACCAATATAACTGCACAAAACTTAGAAATAAACGTTTCTGACATGCAAAAACAAAACACAAAAAAATTAGTGACCAATATAGCCACCTTTCTTTATGACACTCAACAGCCTTCAACCTTCCATCCATAGATTGTCGGTTGCTTGATCTGTTTACGATCAACATTGCGTGCAGCAGCCACCACATCCTCCCAGACACTGTTCCAAGAGGTGTACTGTTTTCCCTCCCTGTAGATCTCACATTTTAGGAAGGACCACAGGTTCTCTATTGAGTTCCAGATCAGGTGAATAAGGGGGCCAGGTCATTTTTTCTTCTTTTAGACCTTTACTGGCCAGCCACGCTGTCGATTAGTTGGATACATGTGATGGATCATTGTCCTGCATGAAAATCATGTTTTTCTTGATGATACCGACTTCTTCCTGTACCACTGCTTGAAGAAGTTGTCTTCCAGAAACTGGCAGTAGGTCCGGGAATTGAGCTTCACTCCATCCTCAACCCGAAAAGGTCCCACAAGTTCACCTTTGATAATACCAGCCCATACCAGTACCCCACCTTCACCTTGCTGGCGTCGGAGTGGAGCTCTCTGCCCTTTACTGATCCAGCCTCTGGCCCATCCATCTGGCCCATGAAGAGTCACTCTCATTTCATCAGTCCATAAAACCTTTGAAAAAAATCAGTCTTAAGATATTTCTTGGCCCAGTCTTGACATTTTATCTTATGTTTCTTGTTCAAAGGTGGTCGTTTTTCAGCCTTTCTTACCTTGGCCATGTCTCTGAGTATAGCCCACCTTGTGTTTTTTGATACTCCAGTTACGTTGCAGCTCTGAAATATGGCAAAACTGGTGGCAAATGGCATCTTGGCAGCTTCACGTTCGATTTTCCTCAATTCATGGGCAGTTATTTTGCGCCTTTTTGGCCAACACGCTTCTTGCGACCCTGTTGGCTATTTGCCATGAAACGTTTGTTTGGTGATCACACTTTAAAGGTTTGCCAATTTCAAGACTGCTGCATCCCTCTGCAAGACATCTCACTATTTTGGACTTTTCAGAGCAAATCTCTCTTCTCACCTATTTTGCCTAAGGAAAGGAAGTTGCCTGTCAAGCACATTTTATATAGGGTGTTGATGTCATTACACCACACCCCTCCTCATTACAGAGATGCACATCACCTGATTTACTTAATTGGTAGTTGACTCTCAAGTCTATACAGCTTGGAGTAGGACAACATGTATAAAAAGTATCATGTGATCAAAATACTCATTTGCATAATAATTCTGCACACAGTGTATATGCAGTAAAATGCCTCAAGACCTATTTTATCTAAGGTCCACTGTCTTAAGGCCATGTCACACGTGTCAATGTCGCTAGCGATATCGCAAGTGCGTCGTGCTGTGTGACAGAGCGACGCAACTGCGATTTATCGCTGGTCGCAGGTTGACAGGTTTATGAACATGTTCGTAAACCTGTCAATCTGCAACCAGCGATTAGGCTGGATCGCGCCGTCTGACACCGCAATAACTATGTTGACGGCGATCCAGCCTATACCGCTGCAGATCGCTTGCTGGGTTGATGCCAGCCCAGTGGGCGATGGCTCCGCCCGCATCGCTTGTGGCGTCACCGGCAACATCCTGCCGTGTGATACCAAGGCTGCGATGTCAGAAGCGACTGCACACCCGCACATCGCTTCCTTGGTTGACACGTGTGACAGGGCCATAAAGGTTTAGGCAGCCGGACTCGGAACATACACAAAACACCAAGGACATAGGAAACTCCTAGGTTCTCTCTCTGAGGAAGCAATTATATCACCGTAAGAAGAAAAAAAAAAAACCGTATGTAGGAGTTTCCTATGTCCTGAGTCGGGCTGCCTAAACCTTAAGACGGTGGACTTTCTTTTACTTGTATATGGGAAAATGTTTCCAAGTCAGATACCACTTACTGATGTTGCTGCCCAGGGTTTAATGTTCCACTTGTCTTTCTGTTATATAGCGGTTTTATTTAGTAGTCATGGACTGTAATTTTTGCACATGTGGCTAATTATGATGTCCACACAGTGGTATGTGTATTTATGACTCAGACAAACTAGAACCTATATAAGTTAACTATGCACTTTATGGAGAAAAAATAGAGAGATAAAATAGGTCTGAAGTCGTGGGACTGAGGTATTTCACTATGTATAAAAGCTGTGTATCCACATGTTTTAGAGGTCAGTTCTGATGTTGTAACTTCAATCGGACTGTAATTATTTGTGTACACTTTGTGCCTTGTCTTTGTAATGTGATGTACTGTGTATATTTAACTTTTTAACATGAATGATTCGTACTACTAAAAAATTTTCTGAAATTTTTGCACAAAAATGCCAGTTGTTTTCTCCCTGCTTTAAAGTGCACAGAGCAGGTGAATAAAAAATTAGGATGTCATTAACTGGTTCAGGGCTTCTGAATACTGGAGTGGTTAAAAGTGACATAAGACACTTTTGACATTGCTCGACATAATGTTCATACGTGTGCATATATCCTCAGAGAAACGAATTGGCCATGGTGTTGGACTTGTCTTTGAATGAGCAGAAAACAAAGTGCAAAATACAATAAGTAAGACATTCCCCAAATATAGAGGAATAAGTTTGGGGGAAAAAAAACATTTTTTTAATGGTATAAAAAAGTGGGTCCATCTTATAATAGTCTACTAAAGTCAGTGTAGCCTACCAGGGGTGCTGTGGAGTGGGGTCACAGCTGTAGATTGGCGGCAGCATAAGTGGGGCGATGCTAGAGGTCTGAGGCTAGGAGGAGGGGTTGGCGGCAGCAGCATGAGTAGGGTGATGCTGGACTGTCCCAGTGCCAGTAGCAGGGTGTGGCAATCCTGCAGTGGTGTCCCAATGTAGCAGCATGGTGGGGTAATGCTAAGGGGGTGTCATGACTATGCACGGTTTGCCATAGATTTTCCCTGCAGTAGATGCGATGGGCTCATGAAAAATGGCTGCCACAGCAGTGCAGGCGTATAAAATCACCTCTGATTGCCGAAATCTCAATCTATGCATGCGCCAAAGGGCACTTCAGGAAAATGGCTGCAGCACATACACAGATTAAGATCTTGGCTGCTTGCGCTCTCCCTTTGTTTGTGTGCTGCCCCCCGCAGCCTTATTTCTTTTGGCCATTGTGTGTACTGCCGGGACATCAATGGTGCTGACCATGTGCTGCCGGGAGACCACTGTAGGATTGCCCCATCATGCTGCTGCGGCAGGGACACCTCAGCTGCATTACCCTACTGTGCCACCACAATCAGGTTACCCCATCCTCTGGTTTGCACCCTTCCTACTGTGCCCATATTCACCAGGTATAACTGGATTATAAAACATACCCCCATTTGCCCCAGTTTTTCTAGGGGAAAAAAGTCAATTTTATAATCTGAAAAATATGGTATACAGTTATGGCTGAAAGTGTTGCCACCCTTTTATTATTATTGCAACTCCACAGTTTGTTATAAACACATTTATTTCCTTTATATTGAAATACAAAAAATAAAACGTAGAAAAAATGCAAATTAGACAATTTTACACATACCCAAAACTGGCTGGAAAAAATTGTTGGCATCCTCATATTAGTATTTGCTTGCAAACCCTTTGGAATAAATAACTGCAATTGCTTCTTATAACCATCAACAACCTTCTTAGGGTGCGTTCACACTACGATTTTGAGGGAGCCGATGCTGTCCGATATAAATCGGACAGCATCGGCTCCCTTCTGATGCCTGGAATCGGGTGCCAAATAGGCACCCGATTCCAGCATAAAATCGGCGCCGGAGGCTGAAAAAAATAAAAAAAAAAAAGTTTATTCTCACCTGCCCCCGAGCCCCCGCTGTACCCCGCCGTCTTCCGCCATCTTCCTCTAGGTTCCCGGTGGCTTCCGCAGGCTGCCGGTGTCAGCAGAGGTACACCTCTGCTGTACACAGGACCTGCGGTGATGTCACAGTCACGTGACCGCGGGTTCACCATGGTGAACTCGCGGTCACATGACTGTGACATCACCGCAGGTCCTGTACAGCAGAGGTACACCTCTGCTGACACCGGAGCCTGCGGGAGCCACCGGGAACCTAGAGGAAGATGGCGGAAGACGGCGGGGGACAGCGGGGGCTCGGGGGCAGGTGAGAATAAACTTTTTTTTTTTTTCTTTTTAACCCTTGTGCTCCCAGGAGCAGTTTTACTGTACTGAGCTTGCTCAGTACAGTAAAATGAGGTCCGAGGAGACATACATGTTTCCTCGGACCTTTCTCCATAGGGCCCCATGTTTGGGATCGGGTCAGATCGGATGTGCACTAAATGCCATCCGATTTGGTCCGATCCGACTCTGGCAGATTTTGTAATCGGATGAAAAAATCGTTGCAGGCAACGATTTTTTTCTCCTGAAAAAAATCGGCCAAAATCGGACAGAATCGGATCGGACCAAATCGGATGGCATTTAGTGCACATCCGATTCGGTCCGATCCCCATAGGGATCCATAGGATCCGAAAATCGGTCCGATGCTGTCCGATTTTTTTCGGACAGCATCGGAAATGCAAAAATCGTGGTGTGAAAGCACCCTTACACTTCTCTACTGGAATTTTGGACTCTTCTTTTGTAAACTGCTCCAGGTCTCCATGTTTGATGGCACCTTCTCCCAACAGCAATTCTAGAATCACTCCACAGTTGATCAATGGGATTTACATCCAGACTCATTACTGGTCACTTCAAAACTCTGCAGTACTTTGTTTCCATCCATTTCTGGCAGCTTCTTGAAGTATGTTTGGGGGTAATTGAACTGCTGGAATTTCCATGACCTAGGACACAAACCCAGCTTTTTGCCAAAGGATGCTACATTGCAACATAAAATCCTTTTGTAACCTACAGATTTTAGGATGCCTTGCAAACAGACAAGGCACCCAGTACCAGATGCAGAAATACAACCCCAAACCATCTTTGCACCTTCACCATATTTGCATGTAGGTACTGTAGTAGAATATGCTTCACCTAAAAGCTCTTTCTTGGTCTCATCTGTCCACAGGATCCTTTCACAGAATGATTTTGGCATACAAACATTTTGACAAACTGCAGTGTAGCTTTATGCCTCTGTCAGCAGTGGGGTTCTCCTGGGTCTGCTTTCATTTCATTCAAATATAGTTCACACTGACAGTGATGCACCCTGAGCCTGATGGACAGCTTGAATTTTTTTGGAACTTGATTGGGGCTGTTCATCCACCATCCAGCATATTCTGTTTTGCAACATTTCATCTTTTTTTTCTATGTCATTCATGTCCAGGGAGATTAGCTATAGTGCCATGGGTTGTAACCTTGATTATGTTGCACACTGTGATTAAGATTAAGAAATATTAAGAACTCTGGAGATGGATTTGTAACCTTGAGATTATTTTTCAGTAAGTTTGGTCCCTGGACAGTTCTCATTCTGTTCTCCATGCTTAGTGCGGAACACTCAGACACAATGCAAAGATTGTCAACTTCTCCCTTTTTTTTTATTTTCCTGGTTTCAGGTTTGAGCTTCATATAGTTAACACTTGTTACCTGCCACAGGTGAGTTTGAATGAGCATTATATGCTTGAAACTAAGCTGTTAACCCACCATTTTGGAAAGTATCCAAACCATTTTGGGATTTTTGTGTAAAATTATATCCAATTTCCCTTTTCTTCTGTTTTTTTTTTTTTGTTGTTCCAGTACACACAAAGGAAATAAAAATGTGTATAACAAAATGTGTAATGTCAACAATACTTCATTTTCTGGATTAATTTCAAGAGTGCTAACATTTTCAGTCATGACTGTAAATAGATTAGGATTGTGAAATCCTGCTAAAAATCTAAATTACTTACCGGTAATGTGTTTTTCCAGAGCCACGACAGCACCACCTGAGAGAGGACCGCCCATCCAAGACAGAAAACCTCTGACATAAAAAAGGCAGGACCTCTCCTGAACATCAGTTTTGGTTACAGAGATTGGAGAGGAGAACCCAACAAGCATTAGTACACAACCAAAAGAACTCAACAAATCACACACCCCCCCCACACCCCCAAACGGGACCAACACCAACAGGCAATAGGGAGGGATGCGGTGGTGCTGTCGTGGTTCCGGAAAAACACATTACTGGTAAGTAATTTAGATTTTTCCAACATCGCCACAACAGCACCACCTGAGAGATTTCAGAGAAAAGAAAATTAGGGAGGGACTACCGCTTGCAGAACCTGTCTACCAAAGGTCACCTCCAGAGAGGCAGCAAGATCAAGGAACAGCCCCACAGAACAAATGTAAGGGGACAACAGCCTCCTCCGCCCAGGAAGCAGCCCCTGCCCAGGTGGAAAGAGCACAAAGTCTCCCCCCGGGACCCGCATCTGACTGGAAGAAGAAGCAATAGCGAAGGCTTCCTGCAACCACCTAGCAAGGGTACCCCCAGACACTGCCTCACCCCTAGAGGTCCCCCGAAAGGAAACCAAGAGGGACGGAGCCTGATGCCAGGCCGCGGCCCGACGAAGCAGGCAAGCAACGCCCACCAGACATCCGTGTGGAGAACCTTGTCCGTCCGAATGGTAGGAAGACCACAGAAGGAAGGGAGGACACGCTCCTACAGCCAGCGGAACTTGGTAGCCACCTTGGGAAGAAGGAAGGAAGGAACCAGGTGGAGGACAACGCTGTTCAGCAAAATCGGAGTACAAGGCCCCACCACCGACAAGGCCAGGAGGACACAAAAACGGCTGGCAGACGGCAAGCCACCAACAGGACCAACCGCAGAGGCAGGACCCTAGGCGAAGCAAAAGATAAAGGCTCAAAGGGAGGCTTGGTGAAGGCATCCAGAACTAAATTGAGATCCCAAGGAGCCACCTGCGGACAGGGAACAGAAGTGGCCCCCAGGCAGGACCGGAAAAACCACGACACCCAAGAAGACCCAGTGAGGGGACAATGGCACAGACCCCCCCCAAAGCCGAATATCGTAGCTCCAGGGAATTGCCAGAGAGACCAATCCCCCACCCTCCACTGGAAGAAGTCCACAATTGCCGACACAGGAGCCCACCGTCCGGACTTGGCCCCGAAGTGGACAGAAAGGCAGTCCACAAAAAAACGGTGGCAACCGGCTTCTGACCGGACCTCAGCGCCTGAACAAGGCCATTAGAGAATCCCCCACGCGACAGGAGCCGTCTGTTCAAGTCCCACTCCGTCCGCCGAAGACCCGAGACCAGCAGATGGGGGACCGGCCCCCGAGACAGGAGAGACTGGGAGAGGGGGAGAGTCCAGGGAGCCTGCATGGACAGGCGACTGAGCCAAAGAACCAAGCTCTCCGGGGCCAGAAGGGCGCCAATATGATGACCCCGGCCCAGTCCTCCCTGACCCTCGGAAGCACTGCAGGAAACCCAACCAAGGGAGGGAAGGGATACAGAAGTCCCAAGGACCAGGGGATGAGTAGAGCATCCACAGCAACGGACCGGACTCCGGGAATCAGAAACCATCTCCGGCCACAAGCTGAGCGGAAAAAAAACTCCCGGATCCAGGGCCCATTGCCCCCGACGGAGCTGCACCCTGCTGAGAGAATCCGTCCAGGAACTTGCCACCCCCCGCATGCGAAGGGCAGAGAGGGAAACCGACGGCCGTCCAACAGCTGACAAACGCCCCGCGGAACCCCCAAGAGCGCTGGAGTCCGGGAGCCCCCCTGACGGTGCAAGGAAGCCACCGACACACTGTAGTCGGATAGGACTCTAAGAGGGCGCCCTCGAAGGGAAGGAAGGAACGCAGAAACTGCCTCCCGACTGCCAGGAACTCCCGCATAAGTGAGGACAGCCAGGAGAGGCGTGAGTCCCAGGCTCCCCGAGCGGACAGGTCCCAAAGGAGGGCCCCCCCATCCCCAGGAACTGGCATCCGTGGTAAGCATGTCGGAGACCGGACAACCCCACGGGACGCCCCCGGAGAGGTGCCCAGGGAGCACCCCCTACCAGAGAAACAAAAGTCGGAGGGGACAGAACAATCTGTGCATCCAAGGCTGCCCCCAACCTGAGCTGACGCAGGGGAACCAGCCACTGAAGGGCCCGAGAGCGCCACTGTGCCCAAGGAACAGCGGGGAGACAGGATGAGAGGGAGCCCAAGAGGGACACAGCCCTCCTTAAAGCCACGCGAGGAGAGCCCAAACGGCAGAAAAGGATGACCGCAATGGCCTGACAGCCAGAAGGAGGCAAAGTATAGACTGGAAAACCCCAGAACCAGCAGACGCGTGGCGGGGAACAGCCGGGACCATCCCAGATTAACAATCCAACCCAGCCAACCCATGGAAGACTAAACCATCTGCAGACGGGTGAGACACAGATCCCAGGAGTCCCCCACAAGCAGCAAAACGTCCAGATATGGAACAATCCAAAGCAGCAGACGTCGGAAATGGACCCACTACTGCCAGCAGCGGCGTGAAATCCGAGGAACCAATGCCAGCCCGAAGGGGAGAGCCAAGCACAGGAAGATGGAGCCCCTCCCCCCCAACAGGGTGAGCTTCAGAAACTGAAATACCCATTGGGTCCCCCATAGAGACTTCCATTGAGATTCCCATTGGGTCTCTCATGAGGTCTCCCATCCAGCCCGTGAACGAGGCTCCTGCTGCGTAGCTGCAACAGTCTGTAAAGGGCATGCAAAAAGGGTGTACAATGGCTGCTGACATCGGAACATAGTAGTAGGCGTCCGGCAGATACAGCCCCACCCTGAAACAATTTGGAAACAAAAAACCTGATCGCCGACTGCAAAGTCCCCTCAGGAACGAACTCTGCACCAGAAAGCAGTGCAGGGGTTTCAAGGGTACAATAGCCTGGAACGAGCCGACTGGCTGTGGCACGAGAAACGGCGGGGAACAGAACCCCCTGCCGCAGTCGGCCGGAGGAACCGGGGAAACAACCCCACATTCGTACAAGGGCCCGTACCCCTCCTATCAGAAAAGAGCCTTTTCCCGGACAGACGCAATCACCAGGGCCCCACAGGAGCTGAAGCGAACCCCAGAGTCCACCCGACTCTGAGACGAGCGAGAGCCCCATCGCAAGCCCCAATCCCGGAGCAGGCCGGGAGAAAGAGGCAAGGCATCCTCCTTCCTGTAGCGAGCCGTCACTGACACTGGAACTTCTTGTCAAAGGAGGAACCCGAAGAAGAAACCCGACGACCTGTCTCTCCCGTCGGCCCAAAATCTCTGGTCCGACTAGGGACCTGCGTGTAGCAAACCGTGGCTCACAAAAAGTAACGACCCCGGAAGGTGGAAGCCGGAACCCCGGAGGGAAAAGTATTCACATTGGCACAAGCCTGGTCCAGAATATCAGCCAGCGATGTACCAACCTGAAAAGCACCCGTACCAGGAAAAGAACACAACAAAGACCCCGATGGGGCATCACCGGCCAGGCCCGTACCATAAGGCACGATGAGCAGCAATAGAGAAGGACGTAGCCTTCGCCGCCCATTCAGCAAGAGTCAAAGGAAGGAAGACATGTTCTCCACCTTAGACTCGTCCCCACCTGAGCCACCAACTGCTGCAACCAAAACACTAGGGACCGAGCGACTGATGTGCCCGCAATTGAGGGACGAAAAAATGCAAGCAGTGGATTCCCAGGAATTACGCAAGTAGCCTAATAGGAAAGAGAGCCCTTCCTATCAGGCTGAGTCCAAGAGCTAAAATTAAAGCCTGGACCCTCTGATTTACGGGAAAAGTCCTTCTCTGTGTGGAAGACAGACCCTGAACCTGGAATCCTCCACCGAAAAGAGGCCACGGGCATCCACATGTGAATGGACCTGCTGTAATAAAAAAAAACTGTATCTTTACGTGGAACCCACGGCGTCCCATCCCCACTGCCAACTGAGGAGGAAGACCCGGAGGAGGAGGACGATGATGAGGAGGACAAGGCAGAGGATGAGCGACCAGCGTTTCCCCTAGTGAGATGAACGAGCCGCATGGTCAGTACCAGAGGAAGAGCCCTAAGACTTCTTTCTCATATGTCCCCCATCAATCCCGGCTAGTTGCAGGGACGTAAAGTCTCCCGAAAGCCCTAAGGCCAGAGGCCTGACTGTGGACAGCGACTCACACAGTCTCCACAATGCCTGGGGCACATAAGTCCTTCAGTACAACCCTCCGGAGAGGATCTTATAGAAAACACATACCTCAGGAGGTGAAAATACAGACAGCCCGAAGGCACTCACCCACCAGACGCACACCGACTTCCGGGGGCATTAGGGTCCACCATCCAGGATCCCATCCGGCAGGAATTGCGGCTGCCACCTGCTGAGGCTCCCCCACGATGGGCGCCGAAAGGGAAAGTAGCCCCATCACACCGCCGGACGACAGGCTGGCTCTGCCCTCCGTGCACTGCCCCTCATCCGGGAACCGCTCCAGCGTCTCCCTGCGGCCGAACGCCGGGCGCCGCCATCTTGGCCCGCACTGAGCATGCGCGGAACGTCACTTCCGGTGCGCGCCAAAACCGGAAGTAGCGGCTCCCGGCGCGAAATTCAAAACCTGCCGCCGGGAAAACCGCTCCCAGGCCCATTACAGACCCAGGAACGCTGCGCCCTGCCCGCATCCATCCTCTTCACCCGGGGCACAGACTGCAGGGCCGCCACCAACCGTGCAGCCGTGACCCTCGGGCAGCAACAAGGGCCGAGAACAAGCCGCTGATGGCCCTCTACCAGACCCCCGTGCCCTTCACCACCGCAGGGGATACCCCGTGGAGGAGCTTCTGCACCCAAGTCCGGAGCCACTGCCTAGGTAAGGACAGCTCTTCCAGCTACCGGGTCAGGCCAGGACCGCATGAGCTTCAGAGGTCTCCCACCTCCAAGACAGGAAACCTAAACTGAGGTTCAGGAGAGGTCCCGCCTTTTTTATCTCAGAGGTTTCCTGTCTTGGATGGGCGGTCCTCTCTCTCAGGTGGTGTTGTCGTGGTGATGTTGGAAAAGATCACCTTCAAAGCCTAGATTACTGTTTAAATTATGCCAAATATTTTGGGAGCAATACATGGAGAACAGCATGTAATGTTTTTACAAGGACCTTGTCATAATGCACACTAATCAAGAAAAGGACAGTTAAGCCTAGTGCACACCTGCACTCTGATGTGTTTGGTTGCTTTGCGCTAGTGCAGGAGGTAGCGCAGTGCAAACGCAGCCAAGCGCATCTGGGCGTAAATGAAACTGTGCGTTGCCACCGCCATTACCTTGTATGGGCGAGCGCATCCGAACGCAACCCAGAAGCGGAAGTGTGAAGTGGGGGTCGTGTCACAGCGCATGCTTTAGTCTGGACGCACAGGAAATGCATCATGCGACGTTTCCGGTGCATCCTGACTAGCGCATGCACTGTGACAAGATCCCACTTCACACTTGCACTTCTGGGTTGCGTTGGGACCCATACAAGGTAATGGGGATGGTAACGCAATGTGCTTCAGCTGCATTAAGCTCATTTATGCTGCACTTGCACTGCACTAGCGCAATATGAAGCTGAGCACAGATGTGAAACATCTCTTAGATAAAATTTTATAACTATAAAGCCATATTCACTTGTAATATTTGTTGCAGCTCTTCTATGCAGATTCCACAATATGAATTAGATGGGCATAGAAAAGGCATAGACAATACCGTTGCTGCCGAGCTGAGTAACGTAGGCAAAATGTAAAACATACTACCATTTTAACATCTGGTTTCACACTGCAGTTTGATCAGGTTTGTGTGTCAAAACCAGGAGTGTCTCCAAAACCCGGAACAGGTGTCAATCTTCCAATTATAGTTTTTCTCTGCAAGTTCCTCTCCTGGTTTTGGCACACAAACCTGATCGAACCTGATCAGGGAAAAAACTGCAGTGTGAAACCAGCATAAGAAGACTGGAGGTAGAGAGAGATGGAAAAACTGGTAGGTGGGAAGATGCACTTAAATGGTTTGCCAAGCCCTGATACACTAAACTCCTTCAGATTGTTTGTTTTTACTTGGTTTGAACAGCCAGTCAGCTGTACATGATCTATGAGAGAAAAATAAAGCAGTTTTACCAAGCTTGAAATATATTCCCTTTAGTATACAAACATGCTGATTGTTGGGTGTTTAACCACTGGGCTCCCACCAATCCTGAGAATGGTGCTCTAAAGAGACCCGTGTGAATAGAGCTGTGGTTGAGCCCTGATGAGAGTGTTGCACTCGCCTTTTTTTTAGCATTTTTAAGTATAAATGGAGAGGCACATGTACAGTTGTGTTAAAAATAATAGCACTTTGTTCAAAAACATGAGTTAAGTCCAAAATCTTTATAACAGTTTTTATTTCCATGCATTAGTAATGTTGCACATTGTTTTCTAAATCAAAATATGAAGAGAAATGTATATAATTGGCAGAAAATTAACAAAAAAATGAACATTGGGATGTTCAAACATATAGCGGTGTCTGCATTTGTCTTTATAAACTCAAAATATGTACTTTTTTTTGTTGGATTTAGCATTCCTGTGACCCACTAACCTAATATGCAGTTGTATAACCACAGGTTTTTTTTAAGAACTGCTTCACAGCTATGTTGTATAGCGTCAACCAACTTTTGGCACCTGTCAGTGGTTATTCCAGCGATCTATTTATTTGCATTTGTTTGCTTTGCAAGTGTTCTAGCAGCTTGAGGTCTGCCGATTGGGCTCGCCACTCTATAACCTCAATTTTGTTGAATTGAAACTGAGATTTTCCTCATGTAGGCTACCTTCACATTTGCGTTCCCCTCTGCAGTGTTCTGCGAAGGGGATCTGCAATGTGACTGCAGCACCGCAAGCCCCTATCTTTATAATGGGAGCCCACGGTGCTGCGGATGACTGTGCGCACCCATTCACTGCCATATGGGATCTGTGCGCAGGCGGATGCCTGCGCACAAATCACCCAGTCTCGTCCGCACCACGAACGCGACATGTTGAATTTCTGGTGCGGATGAGAATGGGTGATTTGTGCGCAGGCATCTGCCTGCACACAGATCACATATGGCAGTGAATGGGTGCGCACGGTCATCCCCTGTACCGTGCGCTCCCATTATAAAGATAGGGGTTTGCGGTGCTGCGGTCACATTGTGGATCCCATCCGCAGAACGCAAATGTGAAGGTAGCCTTACTGGTGTGTTTAGGGTTGTTGTCCTGTTGAAACACCCATTTCAAGGGCATTTCCTCTTCAGCGTAAGGCAACATGTCCTCTTCAAGTATTTTAATACATGCAAACTGGTCTATGATCCCAAGAATGCAGTAAATAGACCCTTCACCATAGTAAGAGAAACATGCTCATAGCATGATTCTTGCACCACCATGCTTCACTGTCTTCAGAGTGCACTGTGTAATGAGTTTGAGGGTTTTCTGATGAACTGTCTGTGACCGTTGGACCAAAAAAGAGCAATTTTACTTTCTTCAGTCCACAAAATACTTGTATGTGTATAGGTGGGGGGGGGGCTTTAGCAGGGCCCTTCCCAGGTGGTGAACAGCACAGTGGCAGGTCAAACACACAAGAAGCATAAAGGGGGTGTCACACGCGTCAATATCGCCTGCACGATATCGGCTGCACGTGACGTTGCAGCGATATTGACGTGTGTGACATAGTGAATCAACCAGCGATAAATCGCTGGTTGATGATCGCCAGGTTTTAGAACCTGCTCTAAAACCTGGCGATTGTCGCCCGGTGGACACGCAGCATCGCTGCGTGTGACACCGGGAGTTGCGATATTCCAGCTCCCAGCGCCTCTCACAAGCGCTGGGAGCTGGTATCCAAGGTAAACTGCGGGTATCTAGGCAGCGCGCGCTGCCTAGATACCCGCAGTTTACCTTGGAGACCAGCCTGCTCCCGCTTCCAGCAGGCTGGCAGCGGGAGCAGGACATCATGGAAACGATATTTAAATCGTTTCCATGATGTCTCTGGTCAATTGATCGCTGGTGAGTCTGTCTGTGTGACAGCTCACCAGCGATCAGCCGTCAATGTCGTCAGCGATCATCTCACTGACGACATTGACGCGTGTGACAGCCCCTTAACACTAGGAAAACCCAAAACTAAGGGAAAGCAATGCTGGGCCAAAGCAAACAACCTCAGAAGCACTGAAGCCCTGACTGGAGATGATGCGTCAACCCTCATGGCCAGTGAAGTGAGACCTGATGGAGTGCCAGAGCATGCCTAGTAGCATGATGCACTCACTTAAATGCAGAGCTACCACACCTGACATATACTCTCTATTACCTACTCCCATGATCAGGGCTGGACTGGGACCTAAAAAAAGCCCGAGAAAACAGACCCCACAAACCCACACACTATATCATCCATTAGCTGCAATCAGTGAATTTTGTTGTTATATTTTCGTCACCTCATCACTGTCTTAAAGGAGTTATTTGGAGAGGCACAAGTGAATGGTGAAGCAGAGGGAATAATCAACAGCTCCATTTACGCTCTTCAAAGCTACGTTTCTCAGGATTGTGGGGTCCCAGCGATCAGATCCAGAGCAAAGGGAAAGTCCTCACCTATACAGAAGAGAAGTGATGACTTAATTATTATTATTTTTATTATTAGAGATAATCAATTCAAAACAAACAATTAAATGCTGAAACCCGAAGGTCCAATACCGCTTCTCTGACAACAGGACAGGAGAAGTGGTACTGTGCAGTGTATATATACAGAATAATACAGATACTGAGGATTACACCCAGTATACAGGACAGGAGAGTGGTACTGTGCAGTGTATATATACAGAATAATACAGATACTGAGGATTACACCCAGTATACAGGACAGGAGAAGTGGTACTGTGCAGTGTATATATACAAAATAATACAGATACTGAGAATTATACCCAGTATACAGGACAGAAGAAGTGGACTAGCATATGACTTGTGCAAGGATTGCACCGCCCAGCGACTCTCCTGATCTCAGCATGATGGCTTCATGTACTTCTATGCAGGTGAGATTTTCAGGTCAGGTTAGCCGCCGGCTGATCCTGGGCAGTGCAATGTGATCCGCTATACTGCATGCTACACACTATATACTGTGTTGAGGAATATATAGAGTGGAGCTGTGTATATACTCCATCTTGTCATCTTCCTAAGGCGGCCGTCACACGCATCAATTTCCTGCACGATATCGCTTAAGCGATCTGCTTTTTGATCGCTTAAGCGATATCGTTTGTGCATCGCTGCGTGTAATCAAGCGATTTTACACTGTAAAATCGCTCAATTGTTAGATCGCAGATTTGTGAGCCGGAGCTCATATCAAGCGATAAGCTCTTGATCAATCTGCCTCATCGTGGTGTGTGACACCACGATGAACGATCTCCCAGCGGCAGAGCCTATGCTGGGAGATGGTATCTATGGTAAACGTCGGGTTACTAAGCGCCGCGCGGCGCCTAGTAACCCGATGTGTACCATAGTTACCGCGATCTCGCTGCTCCACATCGCTGGTGAGTCTGCTGTGTGACAGCTCACCAACGATGTGAGCGATATCGTTAGCGATCGCGCGTGCATGTGATCTAACAATATCGCTCTCAACATTGAAGCGTGTGACGGCCGCCTAACAAGTCACTTTTTGTTCTTAATACATTTTTGAATATTCCTAAAATACATTTCCAAACTGCACCTGTGACATTAATCAGTGGTGACTAGTCGTGGAGGCGTTGTTTTGTTTCGTTTTTACATGAATCTAAACCTGAGTTTTTCATTCCAGAAACTTATGTGATTCAGGAAAAGTTGTGCACACATATTGGTTTTATTTCCTGCTGGAAATTGAATCCTGCATGGTTTTTGCTGTGTTTTTGAAAGAATGAGCACTTCAATTGTCTGCTGCCTTTTTGCCTCGGTTTTGTAATGTCACAGCTTTAAAATCAATGGGAAAGTGCAAAACGCAGCAAAAACACAGCAAAATAGAGCCAAGAGAACTCAAGGTTTGGACTGGCAAGAAATCTTTGTTTAATATCAAAACATCAGGTTTAGCTGCAGAAACAAACTTCTGCAAAAACGACCTGTATGTGCATAGTCTAATGGGCCTTTCACACTTACGGTTTTTTCCTGATTTGGAAGATCAGGAAAACACCTGATTCTTACAGTATTTTGCTATTCACTTAAATTTTGTCAGGTATAATGTTGTTTCTTCATGTTTTTTCCTGAAATCATTAAAGAGAAAGGGCAAAAAAAATGAATCCTGTAAGAATCAGGTGATTTCCTGATCTTCCAAATCAGGAAAAAAAACACAAGTGTGAAAGGCCCCTAAGTGACATGTAGAGCAGAGTGAAAAAACAGGACAAGGTGTCGGTGATCCACGCTGCTGAAAGGAAGCACCAGGACCCAAGAAGTCTGGTGCAATGGTGTTTCTTTATTCTGACGCGTTTCGGAGCAACCTCTGCTCCTTCCTCATGGATTACGTAATCTTGGATCTTTTGTTATTCACCTAATACTTATTTTCCACCAAAATATGAAAAATTTCTTCCCAAATCAGACAATGTGATTTTCAGTATTTGCTCTCTCATTTTGTCTCTCATAGTTGAGGTCTACCTATGATGTCAACTACAAGCCTCTCATCTTTTTAAATGGGAGAACTTGCACAACAGGTGGCTGACTAAATACTTTTTTCCCCACTGTGTCATTGAGATCTAAATGGGAATTTTGGTTTCAGATGTGGCTAGGAGCATAGAAGATACATGCGAATTTTATGCAAAATTAAATTTTATTGATTTTTTGGAAATGCGTTTCAAAATTTTGTATTTGATTCCACATGGAAAATATATTGAAAAAGATACTCTTATGACCTGTCTGTTGGAGGCCTGTACTCTTCTGAGTTGGTGTTTTTCCGATATCTCTATTTTTTCAAAACTTTTAAAATTATTTAAAAAACAAAATAAAATCTATAGAATTGTTTTATTTCTCATTTTGCATCCTCTAACACAGTATTACCAAAGAACAAATTCCCTAAAAAAATTGAAAATAAAGAGGTAAATTTCATTGCTTCACTTGACATGGACTAACCCTTCCCAGAAGGTATGAGAAACCTATTAACAACCAATCGGGGTGGTGTTAGTTGTGTGGTTAAGGTCTTTCCTAGTTTGTGAAGGAACCTTTTGGATACAAGTGCTGCGATTCACCTCGTTAGTCCTTTCTATCTTCTGTTATCTGAGTGAGTGTGTGAGCATATTCAGAAAAGTGAGTTTTGCACGGACACGTGGTCCGTGGAAAAAATCAAGGACATGTGAATAGATCAATAGACTATAATGGGTACTTGTATCCATGAAAAAAAGTAATGCAACACAAGTGCAACTGGACATCTGAATGAAGTCTAAAACAGTCAGTGTTTAGAGGTACTGGTGTGGAAGGTCCTTGCCCTTATTTTCCTTCCCACCTCGCCACCCAGAGTATGACACCTTGCATGGAGAGAAGACCGAGCCAATCAATCTTTCATTCAGCCTATTTTCCCACACTGCAGCGTCCCAACCCCCTCTTTCCTGACACCACCATTTCCTCACTCTACAGCATCCCCTATTCATGCAAGCAGGTTCCAGCGCTCCTCAGATTAGGACCTTTAGGCTGCTTAGCCCTGGAAACCGACACTGCTGCCCCCAGGAAGGCTCTCACCATCCTGGCCCCTTTTAACCCTTCTAGACTTTCCCTACATCTACTTTTCCAGTATATCTAACCCCCCAAAAAATAACATGCACCAGTCTGTCCAGACTCCACTAGTTGTACATTTTGCCTGTATGTCTTGTCAGGGGCGGACCCAGACTGTAGTGGGCCCTGGTGCAAGAAATTTTTCGGGGCCCCCCCCTGGAACTCAGTGCCAGAATAGTGCCGCGGGTGTGCAGCACAGCCAGCGGCGTAGCAACTGTTTGTGGCGCCCGGGGCGGTCGAAAAATTGGCCGCCCCTTTAGTTATTGATAATCTGGAAGTATACATAGTATACACTGTCTGCCCCTATATACAAGAATATAACTACTATACTAAAACACAAAGAGAAGGGGTGCAATTGCCACCTCTGCACAACCCCAGTGTATGGCAACAAGCAGGACTCAAGGAGGGCCCGGGGCCGGAGCAATTTTCGCCGCCATGCTGTGGAGTTCATAATGTAATATATATGCAAAAAAAACATTATTCTTAATATTATGTCTCAATACCGGGATCTGAGGATCTTCTATTTCGAGATCAGGGGCTCTCTGATGCCATGTTGCTGCTTGTCTCGTTGTCTTCCTCTTTTGACACTGCAGTGCGGTGGACTAGAGAGCATTGGTTAATAACAAGAAGTATGGAGTGTACTAACTGAGCCATAAATCCTCCCCATACCAGTAGGATTACTATATGGATTTTAGTATTAGGGTACAGACACACTGGTGTGAAACTCTGATGAGTGCAATGTGTGATATTCTCGCATTGCAATCAATCTCTGAGAGCACATTGGCGAGTGTCGGACGCTTTTTTCTCATCCAGATTCAGGATGAGAAAAAAGTTGCAACATGCTGCGACAGTATGTGATTCCCGCGCAAGACTCACCAATGCAAGTCTATGGGTCTGATAAAATCACGGACCGCACACGGACAGCACACGAACCATCCGAGTCTGAGGCTGCGTTCACACATTGCGTATTTTGCCGCGCTTCTTTACGCGCGCTTTTTCAAAATACGCAATATGCATTTTGTCTGCCAGCAAAGTGAATGGGAAATTCACTTTGCAGTGCAGACATTGCGCAAAAATACGCAGGGCGTTTATGGGAGAAAACGCAGCTGCGTAAAGAATTGATATGTCAATTCTTTATGCAGCTGCTCCTGCATTTTCTCCCTGTGATGTCACAGAGGGGAGGAAGAATCCTGCTTCCTCCTCCCTCTGTGACAGCTGTGACCGCCCATTAGATTTCGCAGTGTATTAATATACACTGCGAAATCTAAATTAAACAAAGGCAAGTGTATGAAAAATAAAAAAAGAATGAAATACTTACCTCTCCGACGCCTTTCCCGGTGTCCGGTCTCCGGTGCCAAGCGATGTGTAGTGATGCCAAGACCTGCGGTGACGTCAGAGGGGCGTTCCCGACGCTGATTGGGCGCTCGCGGTCATGTGATACATCACATTCTGGGGTAAAGAAAGCGCAGTGTGTGAAAGCCCCTGCGTATCTTGTTGCGCTTTTTTTGCGCGGCCGAAAAACACGGCAAAAAGCGCGCAGAAAAGCGCAACAAAGTACACAATGTGTGAACGCAGCCTGACACGTTTTTTTTCACGGATACATTCTCATTCTGCAGCTGAGAACACTGTAAAATGTTCCTGTAAATGATTCTACAGTAATAGCTGCTGAGAAAAAAACAGATTGCACTCAGACATCACACGGATGTGATCTGAGAGAAATGTCGGACACTCACACAGCAGTTGGATGCCAAACGGACTAAAAAACAGATGTCACTCGTCCGACTCTCCTGGAAACAGACCGATTTTAAGGCGGCGGGAGACAGTGTACCACCATCTCCTAGCTCTGTGCTGTGCACAGTGTACCACCATGTCCTCAGCTCCGTGCTGTGCACAGTGTACCACCATGTCCTAAGCTTCGTGCTGTGCACAGTGTACCACCATCTCCCTAGCTCTGTGCTGTGCACAGTGTACCACCATGTCCTCAGCTCCGTGCTGTGCACAGTGTACCACCATGCCCTCAGCTCCGACATGTGCACAGTGTACCACCATGCCCTCAGCTTCGTGCTGTGCACAGTGTACCACCATGCCCTCAGCTTCGTGCTGTGCACAGTGTACCACCATCTCCCTAGCTCTGTGCTGTGCACAGTGTACCACCATGTCCTCAGCTCCATGCTGTGCACAGACAGTGTACCACCATGTCCTCAGCTTTGTGCTGTGCACAGTGTACCACCATGTCCTCAGCTCCGTGCTGTGCACAGTGTACCACCATGCCCTCAGCTCCGTGCTGTGCACAGTGTACCACCATGCCCTCAGCTCCGTGCTGTGCACAGTGTACCACCATGCCCCAGCTCTGTGCTGTGCACAGTGTACCACCATGCCCCCAGCTCCGTGCTGTGCACAGTGTACCACCATGACCCCAGCTCAGTGCTGTGCACAGTGTACCACCATGGCCTCAGCTCCGTGCTGTGCACCACCATGTCCTCTGCCCACACTCCACCATGTCCTCTGCACACCCTCCCTCCACGTCCTCTGCACACCCTCCCTCCACGTCCTCTGCACACCCCCCACGTCCTCTGCACACCCCCCACATCCCCTGCACACCCCCCACGTCCTCTGCACACACCCAACGTCCTCTGCACACGCCCAACGTCCTCTGCACACGCCCCTCATCCTCTGCACACGCCCCTCGTTCTCTGCACACGCCCCTTGTCCTCTGCACACACCCCACATCCTCTGCACACACGCCTCGTCCTCTGCACACACCCCTCGTCCTCTGCACACACCACTCGTCCTCTGCACACCCCCCTCGTCCTCTGCACACCCCCCACGTCCTCTGCACACCCCCCTCGTCCTCTGCACACCCCCCTCATCCTCTGCACACCCCCACATCCTATGCACACCCCCCCTCGTCCTCTGCACACACCCCTCGTCCTCTGCACACACCCCACGTCCTCTGCACACACCCCACGTCCTCTGCACACCCCCCTCGTCCTCTGCACACCCCCCACGTCCTCTGCACACCCCCATGTCCTCTGCACACCCCACACCTGTCCTCTGCACACACCCCTCGTCCTCTGCACACCCCCCATGTCCTCTGCACATCCCCCACGTCCTCTGCACACACCCCTCGTCCTCTGCACACCCCACACGTCCTCTGCACACCCCCACGTCCTCTGCACACACCCCTCGTCCTCTGCACACCCCCCCAGTCCTCTGAACACCCCCCTCGTCCTCTGCACACCCCCCACGTCCTCTGCACACCCCCCTCGTCCTCTGCACACCCCCCTCGTCATCTGCACACCCCCCTCGTCCTCTGCACACCCCCTCGTCCTCTGCACACACCCACGTCCTCTGCACGCACCGCTATGTACCTTGTAAAGACAGTCCAGTTCCTCCTATCTGGCAATTCTTCTCGCCGGGCAAAATGTAGCTCCGCCTACCTGAGTCACATGTGCGTGACGTCATCACAGGTCCTGTTCCACCCGGCATCTGTCCTCGCCGGCAGTGCTGTGAGGTGAGGCGGGAGCGCGCGATGACGGGGGGGAGTGAGATGTCCAGGGTGGAAGGGTGAGGTGTCCAGGAGGGGGGTTAGGTGTCCAGGGGGCGGGGGTGAGGTGTCCAGGGGGCGGGGTCACCCGGCCTGGGCTCAGAGCAGGAAAAAAAAAAAAGACAACACTCTTAGTCGCCGCCCTCCCCGAAAAGTGCCAGAACAGTGCCGCGGGTGTGCAGCGCCGCTGACACCCGACAGCACCACCCATCTGTCTGACGGGACCTGCCGCTGGAGCCCCAGGGGCCCCCTAGCTGCTCGGGGCCCTGGTGCAGCTGCACCAGCTGCACCACAGTAGTTCCGCCCCTGTGTCTTGTAAGCACAAATTCCCATCTAACCCACCCCTTGCAACTTAAGCTGCCTGTATCCCACCAGCTCCAGTGCAGACCCCTCCTCTCCTTCTGTGGAACTCATCCCCTGGTGTCTAGCTTATCAAGGACCATGATTGACTCACTCTCCCTAAAGGACCTGACATAGAGACAAGTGGAATCCATGGCCAATTCCACAACTGAAGCTGCAGGATCTAACTCTGTGCACAGCTTTTGCTACTACCTGAGTCCTGAGTTGCCAAAGCAATCACTGCCTGGACAAAACAGCTGCATAATATCTAGATTTTTCTTAGTCTAAACTGGAAAACCTCATAGATAAGGTAAATACATCTGCTCTGCCTTTCTTGAAGCAAGCTTCTGTCCTGCTCATGCGTCAAACAACATTGTAGCTGTCCACCATATTGTCTGACTGAAGGCATGGAATGCTAATAACCATGTATTCAAATGTTCCCTCACAGGCCTTCCCTTTCAGGGGCTCTCTTTCAGTGTAAAGCTTCACAAGAAGGTGGGAAGGTTACCCTACTTCCACAGACAAGACCCACCCATCTTCGCGCAACTATAAGCCTCATCAGTTTCTCTACTTTTGTAAGTTTGCATCTATCTGCTAAAAGAGACCTCCTGTCCCTCAAGAAAAGATCCCACCCTAAAGCCAACTTCCTCCTGGGGCTCACACATCTAGTCTGTCATGAAAAATGTTATAAAAAAAACTCATAAATCCATAGATATGTTTTTAAAGGGGAGAGGTGCATAGAATATGGTAGATATCATGTCTATATGCACCTATGCATTTTCTTTGTCTGAGGCAGGATGCTCCAGCTATAAACAAATGGTTCTAATAGCAGATGATACAGTGAGAAAGTTAATTAAGTAGAGGAAGAAACTGCAGTCCCCCAAATCTTGCTTTTTGTGTACTCAAGGGTGGGCAACTGCACTTCTCAGGAATAGATCAGCAGACAGATCGGCACCTGTGGAAAATTATAAATATTGGGGTGCACGTAACTCACACAAATACGACAGACATATTTTCAGCCACAGGATATCAGGATAAAAATAATGCACCTTTCCCCTTAGCCGTGCGATGCACCTGTTAGCTTCAAGTTAATAACTAGCCACTGGACGACAGTACACACATCGTTTTTCCTACATATGAACTGGTAAATTCATAATAGCAAACATGACAGCAATATCTCTCACCTTGGACACCTCTGGGCAAAGATATGAGGACAGCTGGGATTTCTAATTCTCTGTGGTTCTGAACCCATCCCACAGACATCCCTCACATGAGGTCACCAAGGATTTGGTCAAGTGAGGGGTTAAAAGGTGTCCATCATATTTCTTCAGTGTTCTTCTGGGAGGAGGTCATGTTGTGTAACATGCTAGAAGTACCAAAAGCCCCTGGCTCCACATCCCCTCCCATGTGAGCCAGCATCAAGGCAGCATTAAGGAGACTGGTAACTAACATATGTATGCATGCATATACTTGTTGTACCACTGTCTGTATTTGAAAATCTGACCATCATATCAGTATCGTCCATCATGTAAATAGTGTTCTTATCCAGTGTGCCCTTACAGAGATTAAATATATAATTTAATCCTGGATTGCTCTTTTATTTTGATTCACAAATTCCCATGTCCGTGTTCTCTGCTTAATATTACATGCTACCTGTGTCTGGCTTCTGTGCCAATATAGACCTGTTAACAGACTCGGTTTATATCTAAGTACTGTTGATAGTACTACTGGGCTAGCAGGAATCAGTTTCACTGGAGCTAGTGAAAAGGGTCTCCCAACCTGTCAGGGTTGTGAGCGAGTGTTGTGCAACACTGGAGGTTGCGTGAATCACTCTCTTACTACTTGTGCCTCCCTGTGCCAGTGTGGACAGGTGATGACAGTGTACAACTGTTAACACCACGAAGAGAAAATGTTGCTTACGTGGCACTATTCACACTAGGATGACTTGTCACCAGCAGAAAATCCAACTTGAACTGAAGAATACAAAGTGGTGCTCTGCAAGGGTTTCCCAAAAGATGGGATATCAGTAAGTTTTCAGCACAAAGAATTCCAGTAACACTCACCTCAATGCAAATAAGAATGCCTATATTGAAATATATTTAAAAAAATCTCACAGCGGTGACTTAACAGTCGGGGTAGAAAAGACAAAGTGCAAATAAGTGCAGGGATCAGTCAGATGATGGACTGTTTCGCGCAACTGCGCTTCTTCAGGTCTGATATTTTGCACTTTTTTTTTTAATGTTTCAATAAAAGCATTTTTATTTGCATGGAGGTGAGTGTCACTGGAATTCTTTGCGATGAAGACTCGGTGTAAAACTGTGCCAAGCTGACCTTACGTAACCCCATGGGATGCAAAACATGACTATTGGCTGAAGTGGTGGTACCATATTGTGTGACCCTGACGTATTAGAGAAGTCAGGGTGGGGCTGCAAGTTGCAGTACATCGCACAGTCTACCAAGTCTTCACAAATCAGAAACAGGTTTTCCACCACATGATGGGTCACATGACCTCTTCGGATGGGCTGCTGTCTGCTTCAGTGATATTTGTATCCCTGCAGTTAAAGATGCCTGGGTCTGAGAAATTGTCTCCTCCGGACACAAGTAAGAATTCTCCACTCTTCCATGCGATCATTTTTTTCTATCCCATTCTCCATGGACTCCCCATTTGGCAAATGTTTTTTCCCAAGCCATTTCCTCTCTCCTCCTGTTAGGCATCATTGTTCCAGTTCCCTTTCAGGAATGGTTCAAAGGTTCTTAATCCAACCATTTTGTTATCCCAAAAATATGGCTTAGTTTTTCCTATTATGGACCTAAAATAACTGAACAAAATGTGTCTGGCTTAAATGCTTCAGGATAAAGTCCCCTTGCACAGTTGTTTCCTCTAAGAATCCTAAAAAATGTCTTTACTAAGTGGTCATTCAGGATCCACATCTCTATTTATACAGTGCATCAGAAGCTTCTCCACTTTGCTGTCAATGAGTCCCATTTACAATTTTTAGCTTTCCCCTTCAGGCTGGTCTCAGCTCCCAGGATGTTGACATGTTTGCTGTCATAGCCCTTCTACATGGCAGGGGAATAGCGGACATCCCCTACTTAGACGATAGACTTGTTAAAGCTCCCTCTTACTTTTGGAACATACAGAGCTTGCAGATCACACTGGACATGCTGTCTTACTTTGGATGGTTTGCCAATTTAAGTCATCCCTGAACCCTGCTCAGCACATCATCTTCCTAGGAAAGCTTTTCAACACTGTTTATACAAAGGTTTTCCTTCCAGGGGACAAAATTTTGAATTTGAAATCCAGCATCCAATCTCTGAGACATCCATCTTCCCTTCCACGCAGCTCCTACATAAACATTCTAGGAAAGATGGTGGTGGCCATTGAGGGGATAGCATTTGCGTAGTTCAACACATGGCATCGCAGCTGGCCCTGTGAACGTTTACAGCGCAGGGTAAGTAGAAAAGTCATGAAGCGCTTCTTCCCATCAACGTCCTAGAACTCAAAGCAATTAATCTGACACTTCAACATTGGCATGACCAGCTGTCAAGTCTCCCAATCTGAATCCAGTTTGACAAAACCACCGCTTACATAAACCATCAAGAAGAGTCAACAAGAAATTTCAAAGGTCTCACAGATTTTCAACTGTGTGGAACACAGAATCCCAGGAATCTCAGCAATCCACATTCCAGAGTAGACAACTGGGCCATAGAATTTCTAAATTACAATGGATTAACTACGGGAGAATGGCCTATCCACCCATCCGTCTTCGATTAAATCTGCTTGCAGTGGGGAATTCCAGACATCGACCTAATGAAATCCAGATACAATCACAAAGTTCCCAGTTCGTGTCCAGAGCCTGCTATCCTCCAACAATCACATCCGAAGCTCTGGCTATTTCTTAGTTCCTATTTTCCCTTTTCTACCTTTACTACCGAAGTTCTTAAAGAAGATCAAGTCAAAATGAATCATTGTAATCCCCAGACTGACCCAAAAGATCATGGTAAGCATAAGTGGTCAATCTACTTGAACCCATTCCATGGAGACTTCTGGATCGAACAGACTTACTCTTCAAAGTCCCCTCTTCCACCCGGACTCTCAGGTGCTCAATATAATGGTATGCTTGTTGAAGTCGAAATTGCAAGCCTGCTACAGTGAAGCCAACTTGTTTTTTAAGGTTGTAATTTTTAACTTGAACCTCCTGGTGGCAGCAGCGTAAACCAATGGTTTCTTTTGTGCTCCAATGAAGGCTATGAGAAAGCGATTTTATGGTAATCCCAAAAATCTTTTATCTTTTTTTCAGACCCGGAAAAAGAACAAAATGAGAGGTAGATTTTCTATATTCAGACATAATTTCTAGGTAACGGATTAAACACCTTTTAACATCTAGAGAATAAAGCCTGCTCTCATTCTTAGGACTATCAACTATTTTCTGTGATCTATGAAAGGTTGGGACAGGTCTAATAAGCACCCTATCAGGGAGAATATTGGTGAATGGTTGGTTGATCGAAAGGGCCTGTAACTCCCCTATTCTCCTAGATGAAGTGAGAGCAATTAGAAGGATAGTATTAGCGGTTAAGGGTCTAATCAGGATATCCGTTAATGGTTCAAAGGGAGACCTTGTCAGCATCAAGGACTAAATTGAGTTCCCAAGTTGGAACCTGAGGAAGAGGTACCAGCCTAGACCTACCCACAGACCAGGGGTGGTCAGCAATTTTTTTTTATCAAAAAGAACACCTAAGGCTGCCGCATGTACCTTAAAGGTCTTAACTGACAGTCCCAACTCAAGCCCTTTTTGTAAAAATTCTAAAATGTTCAACCATGGTACTGGATTACTGGCCAGGGGGTTTATTTCAGAGAAGTCTAAAAACTTTCACACCATTGCATAAATATTTTAATGACCTTTTATTTCTACACCCCAACATGGTAGAAACTAGATTTCTGGAGAACCCCCTAGGCTCGAGGAGCTGTCACTCAAACGCCACACCATCAGGTGAAAATTTCTCAACCCCAGGCAGGAGGTCTGGGATCTCCGGAAGAACCCAAGATCCCCCATCGCCATCACCCATAGCCATGTGAGCCATGCCCTCCTTGGGCAAAATAATGCAATCAGAATTACTTCTGCTTGATCTGACCAAATCTTCCTCAATGACAATGGAATCAAGGATATTGGAGGAAAGGAGTCAACCCCTGAGACCAACTGGAAGAAAGCATTTACTCCAAATGGAGATTCTCTGGGACATAGGGAATTAAACTTTCCTGTTTTTTTCTAAAAAAAAACAAAAAAAACAAAACACAATTTTCTGGAAAACTGTTACATTCAGCAACCAGAAGAAAAAGGTTTGGTACCGTGTTAGCCAGTTGAGAAAATGTTGATTGCTCTCAGTGTGAGAAACAAGATACAAATCTTGTAGTTGTGATACCTTTTAATGGCTAACAAAAATAAAATAAATGATGTTATAAGGCGAGCTTTCGAGACTACTCAGGTCTCTTCATCAGGCATGGTATGACAAGATATTGTTATTACCACTGGGCCTGCCTGTTTGAAGATTCTCTCCAAGACTGCTTTGTTTATTTTGCCAAATGTCCAGTCTTTGTAATGTTTATTTAGTCAAATGTCCAATCATTTTAGTTGTGCATCCATATATTTTGAGTTTCATTCAATATCTTGTCATGCCATACTTGATGAAGAGACCTGAGTCGTCTCGAAAGCTCGCCTTATAACATCATTTATTTAATTTTTGTTAGCCATTAAAAGGTATCACAACTACAAGATTTGTATCTTGTTTCTCACACTGAGAGCAATCAACAAATTCAGCAACCATTCGTCCCAATACAACTGATGGCAGCTGACGTAATCTGCCTTTTAGATTGTGTTTTCCCTTCGGATAATCTTCTGAAAAGGACAAAACATTTTATTCTGCTACCATCATAAATTTTCCTGCTTCGGTCATCGGGGACTTGTTTATATAAAATACCGCAGGCATATTGTCTAAAAGGAATTTTAAATTCCAGTCTTTTACAAAGGGTAAGAGTGAACCTGACCGCTGTCAATTCCTTCATACTTGTAGACTGTGAGACCTCGCCCTCTCTCCTCTCCTAGTGTATCCTCACTCATCCTTTGAAGACTGTGAGCCCTCATGGGCAGAATCCTCTCTCCTCCTGTACCTGTCTGTGCTTTGTAGTGTTCATAAATATTGTACTTGTCTCTTTTGTGTATACCCCTTTTCACATGTAAAGCACCATGGAACAAATGGAACTATAATCAAAATAAATAATGATCATAATTTCCCGCTAGCATGACATTTCCGTCATTTTCAACTTTCCCAAGGTACCTTGTAGGTCTTCAAGGCTATACCATGTAGTGTTACCAAAATTATAGACTACTTTAATGATGTCATATCTGTAAAGATGTGCGTCAATGAACTCTCGCCATTTTGTAAAGAATTTAGCCGTTTTAGTGTCCTTGTCCAATTCCGCCTCTATTCTTTCTAGCAGCATGACCCCTTTCAGATCCCTTATCAGATTCGTCAGTATCAGTGGTCTGAGTTCCAATCAATTTTTTAGGATCAATCGCTTGTATATAATTGCAGTATAGTGGACTAGTGCCTTCTGTGGCTTAGTGATATTCAGGTTTCCCATATTCTGAAATATCCATATTTTGTATGTCAATGGAACGTGTCCCGCCCACCATCTCTGTACCCAGTTCTTAACTCTACTCCACCCCCTTACAATTAGCTCACATTCCCATAACCCATGAAACATGTCCACTTTGGCTGGTCCACATTTAGGACAAATTGACTTCTTTCTAGGCATGTCACTGAGGGCGGTAGATTGAATCTACGCATGATTCTGAAATGCGTGTCATGCCATCTCTCATTTCGCACATTTTTGAGTAGTTCCCTCCAACCCACCAGTATGATATCCCCTATCTCTTTATCCTGTAGTCTAGATGTCCATTTTTTAAACAAGTCCTTCGGTCCTGAGGGTATTAGATCCCGCCTTAGGGTGGAGTAGATAGTAGATATGGCTATATATTTGTACTGTCCTGAGATTGTTTTTACATGACATAGTGGACCTCATGTTAGGTAGGTAAATTTAGGTAGATAATTATTGCATTTCTGTCAAAAAAAAAAATTTTGAAACTTTGAACATTTATACCGCTAAACCATAGGGTAATGTCACACAAAATAGTTAAAAAAAAACAAAATTTCACACATGTCTACATTACTTCAGCACAATTTTGTAAACAAAGTTTGCTAGGACGTTTGAAGGATTTAAAGTTCATCAGCAATTTGTAATTTTTCCAACAAAATTTACAAAGCCACATTTTTAGGGACCACATCACATTTGAAGTGACTTTGAGGAGCCTATATGACCGAAAACACCCAAAAGTTACATCATTCCAAAAACTGCACCCCTTATAGTATAACCACTGTTTAAAGTTTTATTTATTAATAATGTGGAGCAAGTGATTATAATAAACTTTCAAATATACTTTATAAGAGAATTCTCATAGAAAACAATTTAAAAATTATTCCAGAAGATGACCCCCTAGGCTGATTCTAAATCTGACATATGCTGGTTGGTGGGGTGGGGCCTAAACATTTTCCAACATAAATTTTATTTTATCCTCAAATATTGCCTTGCAGGATAACAGGATTATATTGCAGGATAACAGGAGAAAATGGACCCTAAAATTTGTTGTGCAATTTCCCCAGAGTATGCCGATTCCCCATATGTGGTCGAAAATCAGATCGGGCACACAGTACGGCTCAGAAGGAAAGGAGCGCCATTTGACTTTTTGAATGGAAAATTGCATTGCAATCGTTAGCTGACACCATATTGTGTTTGGAGAGCACCTGTGTGCCGAAACAGTTGACCCCAATTTGGAAACTAGACCCTTCAAGGAATTTGATGCATAGTGAGGACTTTGAGCCCTTAGGTGCTTCACAGATTTTTATAACATTGAGCTGTGAAAATGAAAATATGGAGACTAAAAAAAGATTTTTGTGACAATAAAAGTATTTTTTCATTTTTACACAGGCAACATGATAAAATGGACTCCAAAATATGTTGGGCAATTTCTCCTGATTATTCTGATACTACATATGTGGTGGGAATACAAATTTTGGGCTCATGCCAGGGCTCGGAAGGGAAGGAGTGACATTTTTGAGCAGGGATCTGATATGTGAATTTTAGGCTATGTGCCGATGCTGACTATTTCCTGTGTTTTCTGCCGCTGTTTTCCCGGGTTTTTTTTGTGTATTTTTGGCAATTCCGCAGTACAGCACCTTCCTTTCAAAGTGCATGGGAAATTAGAAGTATTGTGCCCAAACTACGGATTTTCCCATGGTGGAAATGGCGCGTTTTACCCTTGAATAATCTGCAGACTTTTCAGAGAAGAGCAGGTGCGTGTATGCAGCCGCTTTCCGCAGACGCTGTCCCTGGTTACCCGATGTGTATCGTGGTAACCAGTTCATACAGCAGCCTGCATAGTGTGCGCTTATCCAGAGCGCACAGGGAAACGCTGCAAGCAGCGTTTCCCTGTGCGCTCGGGATAAGCGGACAGTGGGCAGCCTGCTGTATGAACTGGTTACCACGATACACATCGGGTAACCAGGGACAGCATCTGCTGAAAGCGGCTGCATACACGCACCTGCGCTTCTCTGTCAAAGCCTAAGCATTTAGCGCAGAAGCACTAAATACTGAGAGCGCAGGTGTGTGGACAAGGCCTATGTGAGTGTGAGTGTGTGTGTGAGCGAGAGAACAAAAAGAACAGAGACCAGGACATTACTACAAGATGACAAGGGAGGGAACATTACTAAAAGATTGGGACATTACTACAAAATGAGGACCAGGATGGGAGACATTAATATAGGATGGGGACCAGGATGGGGACATTACTACAAGATGGAGACCAGGGCGGGGACATTACTACAAGAGGAGGACCAGGGTGGGGACATTACTACAAGATGGAGACCAGGGCGGGGACATTACTACAAGAGGAGGACCAGGATGGGGACATTACTACAAGATGGAGACCAGGGCGGGGACATTACTACAATAGGAGGACCAGGATGGGGACATTAATACAAGATGGAGACCAGGGCGGGGACATTACTACAAGAGGTGGACCAGGATGGGGATATTACTACAAGATGGAGACCAGGGCAGGGACATTACTACAAGAGGAGGACCAGGATGGGGACATTACTACAAGATGGAGACCAGGATGGGGACATTACTACAAGAGGAGGACCAGGATGGGGACATTACTACAAGACAGAGATCAGGATGGGGACATTACAACATGATGAGGACCAGGATGGGAGTCATTATTATAGGATGGGGACCAGGATGGGGCATTGATACACATACGGATCAGGGAGGAACATTACTTCAAGAAGGGGACCAGGAAGGGGACATTAGTGCCAGATGGGGAGCAGTATGTGGGACATTAATATACAATGGGGACCAGTATGGGGACATTACTAGAAGAGGGGGATAATAGTACCAGACGGGGAGCAGTATGGGGGACATTAATATACAATGGGGACCAGTATGGGGAAATTACTAGAAGAAGGGGATCAGGATGGGGACATTACAACAAGAAGGGGATTAGGATGGGGACATTACTACAAGAAGGCGATCAGGATGGGACATTACTACATGATGAGGACCAGGATGAGGGTCATTAATATAGGATGGGAACATTACTACACGTAGGGACCAGGGAGGAACATTACTTCAAGAAGGGGACCAGGATGGGGACATTACTACAAGACGGGGACCAGTTTGGGGGACATTAATATACAATGGGGACCAGTATGGGGACATTACTACATGAAGGGGATTAGGGTGGGGACATTCCTACAAGAAGATCAGAATTTGTACTTTACTAGATTGAGCAAAAAATTCTGGTATTGCTAAAATGTCACTTAGGGTACCGTTACACGTCGCAACATTGCATGCAGTTTGACTGGCAATTTGCTGGTTGCTGTGAAATCATGGGTACATTGTTCTATTTTCTTGCTGTGTACAAATGTAACAATGTGTCCATGATTTCACTGCAACCAGCAAATTTCCTGTGAAATTAGCATGCAATGTTACGACGTGTAACGGTACCCTTAGTCCTACAAGCAATGCGGCCCCCCGATATCAATTTTTTTCTATGTGCGGCCCACCAACCCAACCGACTTTGAGACCCCTGATATATATAAAGGGTGGGCTATTTATATGGGTGCACCTAAATAAAATGGGAATGGTTGGTGATATCAACTTCCTGTTTGTGGCACATTAGTATATGGGAGGAGGAAAACGTTTCCAGATGGGTGGTGACCATGGCAGCCATTTTGAAGTCAGCCATTTTGGATCCAACTTTATTTTTTTCAATTGGAAGAGGGTCATGTGACACATCAAACATATTGAGACTTTTATAGGAAAAACAATGGTGAGCTTGGTTTTAACATAACTTTATTGTTTCATGAGTTATTTACAAGTTTATGACCACTTATAAAATGTTTTCAATGTGCTGTCCATTCTGTTGGATTGTCAATGCAACCCTCTTCTCCCACTCTTGACACACTGATAGCAACACCGCAGAGGAAATGCTAGCACAGGCTTCCAGTATCCGTTGTTTTATATGCTGCACACCTCGTATCTTCACAGCAAAGGCAATTTCCTTCAGATAACCCAAAGATAAACGTCTAAGGGGGTCAGATCAGTATACGTTGGTGGCCATTCAACTGGCCCAATGCGACCAATCCACTTTCCAGGAAACTATTCATGTAGGAATGCTTGGACCTGACACCCATCATGCAGTGGTGCACCATCTTGTTGGCAAAACTCAGGGAACGTGCCATCATTAGTGCATAAAGAGGGCAAAGCATCATCATGTAGCAATTTCCAATATCCAGTGGCATTGAGGTTTCCATTGATGAAGAATAGCCCCACTATTTTTGTACCCCACACCATACCATCAATTTTTGTGTTCCAGCAGTCTTGGAGGGATCTATCCACTGTGGGTTAGTGTCAGACCAATACCAGTGGTTTTGTTTGTTAACTTTACCATTCACAAAAAAGTTTGCCTCACCACTGAACATAATGTTCTGTGTAAACTGAGGGTCCTGTTTCAATTTTTGTTTTGCCCATTCTGCAAATTCAGTGCGCCGATCTGGGTCATCCTCGTTGAAATGCTGCAGCAGCTGGATTTTGTAAGGGTGCCATTTGTGGGTACCTAATATCCACCGAAGGGATGTTGGACTGATGCCACTCTCCAGTGACATGCGGCGATTGCTATGCTGTGGGCTCTTGCTGAATGAAGCTAGGACAACCACTGATGTTTCTTCATTAGTGACAGTTTTCTTGTGTCCACATTTTGGCAAATCCAACACTGAACCTGTTTCACAAAATTTGGCAAGCAGTTTGCTAACTGTAGCATGGGAGATGGGGGTCTTGTAGGGTGTCTTGCATTGAAATCTGCTGCAATCACCTATGCTATTCTGCTATTTGCATATTTCCTAGAGGAGGGTTGTGGCTGCAAATCTCCTTACCTACTAAACCGTCTTCTCATGGTTGCAGGAAATCTCCTCTCCATGAGGTAGATAGCAAGTTCCCAGACCTTATCTGCTCCTCACGTGTTAACCTCTGCGACATGTCAATGGCTGTAAACAAAGAGAAATGTGAAAATAACTAATGAAAGAATAAAGGTATGTTAAAATCAAGCACACCATTGTTTTTCTTATGAAATTTTCAATAAGGTTGATGTGTCACATGACCCTCTTCCCATTTAAAAAAATGAAGTTGGATCCAAAAAGGCTGACTTCAAAGTGCCCACCATGGTCACCACCCATCTGGAAAAGTTGTCCCCCTCCCATATACTAATGTTGATATCACCAACCATTCCCATTTTATTTAGGTGTATCCATATAAATATATATATATATAGATATATATATCTATAGATATAGATATATATATATATATATATATATAGATATATATATATCATAATAATAGATAGTATAATAGCCAAAGCAAGATGGGTTTGACTCATGTTTTGACCTCCTAAAGAGCAAGTACTCCACAGTGTGTTTGCTCTAAACATTCACATAAGTTTATCATCTCATAGTTATAATCAATTAATTGCGGCACTCACCGGAGTAGATCTTTTTCTTTATTCACACGTCCATATACATATTAGTGCAGTCAAAAAAGCATGGGGACCCGTGGAAGTGGTATTTACCGCGAAACAGCAGGCCGTCGTCCGCCATCTCCTCTCCCCCTCCCCATGCTTTTTTGACCGCACTAAAATGTATATGGACATGTGAATAAAGAAAAAGATCTACTCCGGTGAGTGCCGCAATTCTTTCTACATATGACATATATAAAGTTGAATGTGTGTGTGTATGTCCGTCCGAGATTGGCATATAAACCGTCGCAACTACAGCCACAAAATTTTGCACAGTCACACGTCTGGACCCCGAGACCGTCATAGGCTATGTTGTGAGGCGAAATTTTAACCCCGCGCATTCCAGTTCACCAAACAATTTTGGCCCTATCTACATAATGGACAGTTACCAGTTGACAGTTGTGAATGAGAGGGGCTTAATGACAGCACCAAAGACTAACAGCATGTACCAGCATATAGTCACTAAGGTGGGGCCCTGACATGGAATATTCACCACGCATGGGGACATGTATACACACCACATGCACACAAAGAGTAACAGCTAAGATGGAGCCCCAACATTGGATACTCACCACGCACCCGAACACAAACACACACACCACAAAGAGACACACACCACACAGACACCCCCCCACAGGGACACACACACATACACACCCTATAGGGACACATGCACTCACCCCACAGGGACACACACACCACAGGGACATGCACACATACACACCCCACAGGAATACACAGACCCCATAGGGATGGACACACACCACAGAGACACCCCTCCCCCCACAAGGACACACACCACATGGACACCCCTCCCCCCCAAAAGGACACACACCACAGGGACACACGCACACCAGGGACACACACACCCCAGGGACACACACACCACACAGACAGACACAGATGTGCACAAATCACCTCACACAACTCGCCTTATGCGTCTGGTATCTTTAATTTCCAAAAATAAACATCTGATTAAAAACAGCCAATGTGCAACACATGTGCCATATAGGGAATTAAGGCAGATGTCAGTCACATGAGCTGTCTTTTATGTGTATGTGTGAGGTAATATATACTGCCCGGCCGAGAGGAGGGTTTACTGTTGGCTGGAGATTTATTAGACTGCCTATAGCAACCAATCACAGCTCAGCTTCTATTTTCCTACAGGTCATTAATATGACATATTCAAATTCTATTTTGCTATAGCTAACAGCAGTTATTTATTAACCCGGGCGTAGCTGGGTAGTACAGCTAGTCTAATATATAAAGCTGAATGTGTTTATGTGTGTGTGTATGTCCGGGATTGGCATCTACACCGTCGCAACTTCAGCCACAAACTTTTGCACAGTCACACGTCTGGACCCTGAGAGCGTCATAGGCTATGTTGTGAGGCGAAAGTTTAACCCTGCGCGTTCCAGTTCACCAGACAATTTTGCCCCTATCTACAAAATAGGGAAAAAGTGAAAGGAAAAGTGTTGGAGAAAAATCGACAGCTGCCAGCTACAGCCACAAAATTTTGCACAGTCACACGTCTGGACCCTGACAGCATCATAGGCTATGTTGCGAGGCAAAATTTTAACCCCGCGCGTTTCAATTCACCAAACAATTTTGCCCCTAACTACATAATGGGGAAAAGTGAAAGGAAAAGTGTTGGAGGCAAATTGACAGCTGCCAGATATGAACAAGAGTAAGTGCTATGGCGCCAAAGAGTATATACCGTACAGTTGCTAAGGTGGGGCCCCGACATATGATACTCACCACACACGGGGATATGAACACACACACAAAATGCGCCACACACTACCATGTGCTTGAACACATATACCACCCTCAGCACACATTTCACCACACATACACCAACCTCGCCACATAATCACCCTAAAGCACACACAAGTCTGGTATTATCCTTCAAAAAATATAAATCTGATTAATAAGCAGCAAAACTGCAAGAGAAACAAATGTACCATATAGGAAATATGGCAGCTGTCAGTCATATGAGCTGTCTATTATGTGTATGTGTGAGCTAATATATACTGTCAGGGGGGAGTGCTTCCTGTTGCCTGGGGATTTATCAGGCTGCCAATAGCAACCAATCACAGCTCAGCTTCTATTTTGCTACAGTTAATTAATCTGAGCTCTGATTGTTTAATATAGGCAACAAAGGACATTCTCAGTATAACAAAGTTTGTTGTGAGGTAATAGGATGTCTGTGAGGTGATAGGATGTCAGTTAGGGTGTGTTGGTGGAAAGGCTGATGTCAGTCACATTACCTCTATGTGAGAGGATATAGAAACTGCCAGTTACAGACTATTTTTACCACAATAATGCCTCATAAGAAAAGGTTAGGTTGCATGCTCCCACACGGAGACTGAGGCTGAGGTTGCAAGCACAACAAGTGATACATCCTCAGCCACAACTCTGCCTCTGGACAGCATTGGTCTTGGGTCTGCAGTTGTCTTAGGTGGCAAGGGTTGCCTAGCCTGGGCCTTTTTTCACATTGCAAAAGATGACCCAACTCATGTTATTTGCAATCTTGATTGAGTAGAGGCACAAATCTCCACAGTTTTACTACATGCATGAACCGCCACATGGCCCATCAACATGCATTACTCTGGGAAAAATACTGTGGTAAAAACTTCCTAGTGGACCATCACCAAACACCATCCGACACATCAAATAGTTCTGCTTCTTCCTCCTCCTCTGTCAGCATGGCAAATGTTTTCCCACAGATGTTCGACCGCAGGATCTCCACTTGTTTACCTGGTACAGTTGAGGTGGCTGACAGACTCTCAGCTGGTATGGAAGTGGACACGCATGGTGCTTTGATTGATCGCAGACACAGAGCACACCACTTGTTTGTGAACCCACCAGGACATCTCGGCCTACACCTCCTTCACAGTGCAGCACAATGTCAGGTACACCCTACTCTACCCTCTCCCAGCATAGCAGCCAGTCCTCAGTCCCGCAGTTGTGGTCACAGAAATGATTATATTCTCCTATAAATCTAAAAGCAAAGAGCTTGAACTTGACCATCTCCCATTTGTTGGCCATGGACATGCTGCCTTTCCACCAAATGGATACAGGCGGTTTCCGAAAACTGATGGCCGCTGCAGCTCCCCAGTATTAGTTGCCCAGCCGTCACTACTTCTCTAAGTAAACTGTGCCTGCATTACAAGTGCATATTACAGAGATTACAATTCCTTCAGAAACTCTGTGTGTGACAGGGTGCATATCACAACTGACACCTGGACGAGCAAACATGGGCAGGGGCGTTACATTTCCCTCACTGGACACTGGGTGACTCTGGTAACTGCAGGGCCAGGCAGGGAAGAGGTTACTCCCCAAGTCTTGTAATCCCCGAGACTTTCGGAACAAACTTCTGCCTCGTCCACCTTCTCTAGGGCCTCCAGCTCTGCCCTCAACCTCTTAATGTTGCAACAGGTCAGCCAGAATCCCCCCCAGTTCCATACTGGACTGCCAGGGCTCTCTGCCATCAGGCAGTGTTGAAATTAAAATGTCTTGGAGATGTGAGTCACACAGCTGAAAAGTTGTGGACAGCTATCCAGGCCGGGTTTGACCAATAGCTGAACCAAGCAAAAAAGTTACCTTATCTGTTTTTTCAAAAAATGTGTATAAAAGAATCATCAATGGCCAATCTAATTCTGCAATGCACAAGCTGGGTGCAAGTAACTTCCCTAAGTAAGAACTGAGGGCATCGCTGGTTAATCATGTAGATGGACCAACCGCTCACAGCCTTATAATAGAGGGGACCAGCTGCTTACATAATGCACTCTAATGATGCTGCATAGGGAGTATGCCAAATAGATAAGTGAGATGCACAAATTGTGTCTGAACAGCAGCCTATTAGTGGCTCCAGGTGCGGCAGGCCAGTTAACACGGCATGACTAGATGCACCATGTCTGAACAGTGGCCTATTAGTTACGCTGAGTATGGCAGGCAGGTTAAACACTAGATGAGTATGTACCCCACATGGCAGACTCACGAATTTACCAACCAAACTCAGAGAGCTCCAGTACACTCTGCAAAAATGATAAAATGTGCATTAAAAATGTTTGGTATTAGTTGATATTTTGGCCAAAATATGAAAGCCTGCCACCCAAAGCATCAAGGAACTTTACTTTTTGCAAGTCCCTGTCTACACTCGCAATAGTTGAACCAAGAAAAAAAAATTACCTTATATTTTTTTTCCAAAAAACTTGTATAAAGGAATTACTAATAGCCAATTTAATCCTGTAATGTTCAAGATGGGTGCAAGGAACTTCCCCCAGGTATGAGAGGGGGGCAGCAGTGGTGAATTATGCACATGGACCAACCGCTCACAACCTTTTAATAGACGGCAGCTGCTTACATAATGCACTGTAATGAAGCTGCATAGGGAAGCCTGTCATATAGATAAGTGAGATACACACATAGTGTCTGAACAACAGTCTATTAGTGGCGCCAGGTGCGGTGGGTCAGTTAACAGTGCATGGCTATATGCACCAGGTCTGAACAGTGTCCTATTAGTTATGCAGAGCATGGCATGCAGGTTAAACACTACATGAGTATGTACCCCACATGACAGACTCACCAATTTACCAACCAAACTCAGAGATCTATTGGTGATTCCTTTATATGAGTTTGACCAATGGTTGTCTCCAGTGGCGGACCGTGACCCCTGGTGCAGCTATGGTGAGGAGCCGGATGGGGATGTGCTGGTGGCCGTCGGCGCTGTCCGTGGGGGGGAGGGAAGTTGGGGGGTGTTGGTGTGCTGGAGGCCATCGGCGCCGGTGTTTGCGGCGGCTCTCCTACCTGCTGAGCCGCACTCGACGCTCCGGGGAGCCGGGGGGCAGAGGAGAGGGGGGGTGGGATCAGACAAGGGAAGCAGGAAGCTTTCTGCTTCCCTTGCATGACCCTCCTCTCTTATGACAACTGCTTACGGAGGTCGGCTGGGAGCCCCCCTGCAGGCTTGAAGGGGCCCCCTAGCCGGTCGGGGCCCTGGTGCAGCTTAACCAGCTGCACCACGGTAGTTCCGCCCCTGGTTGTCTCCGCTAAACCTGGAGCCATGGAAGGCCATGAGCGATAATGGTGCAAAACTGATGGTGGCACTATGCCGAGGCAAACTTACACATGGGCTGTACATGGCGCATGTCCTCAACCCTGTTGTCCAGCAATTCCTATGCCACTATTCTGGCCTGGATGAGCTGCTGCACAAGGAACATCCTCAACTTGGTTGTCCAGCAATTCCTACGTCACTATCTCGGCCTGGATGAACTGCTGCACAAGGCACGATCGATGTGTGCTCACTTACGCTGTTCTCACCCTGCAGCTCATTGGCTAGCATCGCTACAGAAGTCTTTCAGACAACTGGTTAACCGATATGCCAACAAGGTGGAATTTCACTCTGCACATGTTGCAGTGACAAGCCCCGGCGCAGTATGTAATGGTGTCTACAGTGACTCACAGCATGCCAAATGTAGTGCAAATGACAGTTGCAGAGTGGACACAGATCAAGGACCTCTGAACCCTTCTTCACAGTTTCGAAATGGCTACTAAAATGGTTAGCGCTGATGATGCCATCATCAGCATCACTATTCTGCTCATCTACATGCTGAAGCAAACTTTGAAAAGTCTGCAGGATGAGGTGGTGGTACCAAAGGAAGTGGAAAAGTAGAATGCAGATAGGAAATCATGATATCAAAGGTCCAGACTCTTGTCACACAGCCGGGTGGCATGATAGGGTATAATGCAACAGAGAGGGGCTCATGGCACTGGTGGTGAAGATGCAGGAGCTGAGGAACAAATGGAAGATGAGGTGATGGGCATAGGTCAGGAAAAGAAGAAATGATTACCCTTTCTGTTGTCTGAGGTTTGCAGGAGAGGACAGAGGAAGCAAGCGAGAATGTTATCTCGCCACTACCAACACAAGGACTTGGGCATCATGGACACATCAGACACCAGTGCCTTTTCACTGCACTATCTGCTACATGATGCCCTTATCATTACGATTCGAATTAGCGACGACTACAGGGTTGCCACAATGTTGGATCCAAGGTACAAGAGCAAATTTAGCCAGATGTTTCCTGCCCTGGACAGAAACATGTGTATGCTGGAGTATCAAAAAAGCTGGTAGACAAGCTTAGGACTGGTTTTCCCCAACACATCAGTGATCAATATACATGGAAGATCTACTCTTACAACCAGGATGTCGTCGTCAGCGTAAAAACATTAGCAGCAGCAATGTGTCAGAAGCAATTTATTGGGAATCCTTTGACCAGTTTTTTTTCAACCAGCCCATCCACCGTCGAAATGAGTATAAGTCTGACACATAGTGAACAACTGGAGAGCATGGTGCAGGAGTATCTAGAGCTCAATATCCATGCCATCAGGAGAATTTGGACCCTTTTACATTTTGGGCTTTAAAAATAGAGGAGTGGCCTGAGTTCACCAGTCACGCCTTGGCGGTTTAGTCACGCCCGGCAGCCAGTGTTCTCTAAGATCTCCAAGGTCTCTTCCACCCCAGTGGCAGACTGGGCAGAGTAGGTGATGTACTTTTCAGTGTGCTGCATTGATCTTGAGATTCCCCAATTTTTATTGTAGGCCAATAGATGCCACCAGTGGCGTAACTACCGCGGTCGCAGCTGAGACCGGCCCCGTCCCCTGGGGGGGGGCCCCGAGCTCCCCGCGGCCCGTGCTTTCAGCCGTCTGCCGCGACCGCGATAGCGCTGGAAGAGGAGCGGAGGGAGGACTGGAAGTGACAGAAGTGACTTCCTGCAGCCGTGCAGCTGTGCCCGCCCCTTGACTCCTTGTGATACCAATGTGATAACAATGGTGTGTGGATAGAATAGATATAGAACAGGTATTCATAATTAGAATAGTGACCACAGGTATTATATCATTCCATATAATATATCAGTACAAGGTTGAAATATATAAAAAAAGGGGGAACTCTCTTTCACATTATGCTACTAAGATGAGAACACGGCCTGCATGATATATATATCTTATAACAGGCAAGAGTTTTTCAATGAATGTTGCATTGTTATATCTTATGACAGGCAAGGGTCTTTCAATGACTGTTGTACTGTTTTATATGGGCTGCACGTCTCGGGATATACATCCCATGACAAGCAAGTTATAGAAACTATTGAACATTCAACATCCTGTGGCTGATGGTCACGAGGGAAATTGAATGGTACAGTCAGCGCATGCTCGTAGATATTCTAAAGAGTATAAAATATGGGAGATCACGGTCAGTGATGGGGGGAACTCTTCCAGGGCAAGATGGACGTACACCTCCTGCTATGCAAGCCTCAATATTGCTCCCTTCTCACTGATACGTGTTCCCCCGAATGGAGAAGGTGAAGCAGCTACAATATCAGGTAATATATATATATATATTGATGCTTATTCGCTATAATCAAGTCTATGTATAGTTTGTGTTTAGCCTGTATTCAATTGATGACAATTCATGTGCTACTTTGTAATGAATAAATTTAATCTTGCTATAAAGAATATAATTATTCATGCCTGATTTGTAAGTCAGTGAGCGCTTCGTAGGTACGGGCTCTGCCCCGATCCAGGTAAATTTAGCAAGACATTAATTGGCGTAGTCGGCAGGATACCCCACAGTGGGGTATTTAAAGAACACATTATTTTTTAGTAATGTTCTCTTATTTGGCATTTTTCCAAATTTCTTGATCTTTTGGCAAAGTACCAAAATGTTCAGAAAACGTAAGGAAACAGCTAAGGAAATTGTTATGGAGGTTCCCGGTTCGACCGAGGCTCCATAAAATATCATAGCACATGAATTGGTCAATTGTGGACTGGCGGAACAATGGCAGGATAAGCTCAAAGATTCTGAACCCTATACTGTTTGTGATGTACTTATATAGGATCCCTGAAAAGGCAGGTGATGTGTTAACCCCTTGATGTTGTGAAGTTACTCGAGGGATCCCTGCAAAGGCAGGTGATGTGGTAGCCCCTCGATGTTGTGAAGTTACTTGAGGGATCCCTGCAAAGGCGTGATTGGTAACCTGATGTGTGAATACTCAGAGGATCCTGCAAAGCAGTGATGTGTACCTCGATGTTGTGAAGTTACTCGAGAGGGATCCCTGCAAAGGCAGGTGATGTGGTAACCCCTCGATGTTATTAAAATTACTCGAGAGGGTCCTGCAAAGGCAGGTGATGTGGTAACCCCTCGATGTTATTAAAATTACTCGAGAGGGTCCCTGCAAAGGCAGGTGATGTGGTAACCCTTCGATGTTATTAAAATTACTCGAGAGGGTCCCTGCAAAGGCAGGTGATGTGGTAACCCCTCGATGTTATTAAAATTACTCGAGAGGGTCCCTGCAAAGGCAGGTGATGTAGTAATTTAGGGGAACGAAACTGGACGCTAGCCTCAGCCTATAGGACAGTTCATAGGAAAAATTCTCAGTTACTTAAGGATTAACATTTGTTTGTCGAATAATTGTGTGTGAAAGAACGTGACTGGTATGAGACTCCTTGATTGAACTGAATGACCGTATGCATGTAATAAGGATTTAAAAATAAAAATCCTGATTGTATAAAGGAGTCCATTAAGTCCAATTAGTTGTGATCCCTTTTCAACTGGCATCCGGGATCACAACGGAGGAACATTTAGCAAGTGAAAAAACACAGTCACACGTGTAGAGAATGAGATAAAAAAAAAACCAAGTATTTTGTTAACATTGCGAAACTAAGCTTAAAGACTGGAATGCACGTAGTTGGGCTTGTCCTGTCCGTATTTTGCCGGTGGCCTATGGTTTTGCAGTAAACTAACTAATATTTGGGGAGGCTGCAAGTGAAGTGATTGTGTTGAATGTTCTGCAGATTTTTGTGTGGGTTCTGCATGTGTCAAGAAAAGTTGGATGTCCGAGGCTGGTCCGAGGCTGCCTACAATATCATAGTGCAGCAATTGTTACATAAATTAGCTGATGCTTGAAATAATAAGATCAAGGGTTTATATGCCCTCGATGTTGCTAATGTACTCGAGGGAATCCCTGCCAAGGCAGGTGATGCTATACCGTTGGAAAGGTGAAATTGGCTATTAGCTATTTTCTTAGGCCAAAAAATATAAATATGAACAAGGAATAAAATGTTATTTGTTCACTGATTCATGGTTTGCAGTTAGTGGTTCAGCTACTTGGATCATAGGATGAAAAATAAAATGATTGACAAATTCATAGGAAAGTTGTGGGGGATAGAGGTTTGGCAAAATATTGAAGAATATGTGTAAACAACCAAAAATACTCTTTTCATGTTGATGCACATGTGTCTCTTGACTCATTGAAATGTTTGTTTAATTCCCAAGCAGATGCGGCAGTCTCAATGTCTGTCACAGGTACTGAACTTGATAAAGAGAAAGAAATATGGTTGCAAGGTATAGCTGTCTGGACGAATCAGAAAAGTGGACACTTGGGAGAAAATTCCACTTACAGGTGGGCACAAGACAGAGGAGTGCCCTTAACTTTAGATGTTATAAAACAAGTCATTGCACAATGTCACATATGTCAACATTCATAGAAAAGGGCAGTGCCGCATACTGTAATGGGACACATAGGTGAATTGCCAGTTTAGATTTGGCAGATGGATTTCATCGGTCCTCTTACACAGAGTAGAAGTTGTAAATCTATCTGTACAGCTGCAGACACATACTCAGAATTGATGGTGAGGTTTCTTTGTAAATCTGCCACCCAGCAGAGTACTTTGAGAACACTGAAACTGATCACATAATATTATGGTACTCCATTACATGTTTAAATGGAATATGGAGAGATAATTTGAGTGAGACTCTCCAAATAATTAAGAACAGACCTATCACTGATTACATATAATCTGAGCATACATAAAGTACACGTAGATACATTGATCTATTGGAAATTGAATGAGGAAGCACAAATTCCTTACAGAGCTATTCCAGCAGCTGCAGGACTGGACCTCTACTCAATAGAGGCAGTGCTCATAGCACCAGGTAAGGTAAGTACCATTTGTACTGGTTTTGCATGTAATATTCCTAAAGGACATTTTGGTGAAATCACAACAAGATCTAGTTTTACTTGAACCCTTAGTGTTGTCTACGGGCCAAAGGATTGCCCAAATGTTACTTATACCTGTAAACTTGCTCCAAATTAAGGAAGGAACAGCCCCTACAGAATTGACTGTCAGGGGAGATAAAGGTTTTTGGGCCCTCCAATATCACTAATGTGGGGGCCAAAATATGGGTACAGAATACCCAAGGACCGCCTTCCGAAGCAGAGGTCATAGTGGTCGGCAAGGACCGTACACTCTTGATAATGACATCAGGAGTGGAGAAGTGGGAATATGTCCCACAGGAGAAATGTTACTTACGGGAATGATGCCATCTTTTATTGTACCTTAGGTATGGCTGTTAAGTGGAATCCTTGGAAGCGTATTTTTAGGCGTAGCTGATGGATGGAGCAACCTACACCGAGAGGGGCCGATAGCCAACAAGTTCCAGGTGCACCATCAAGTGATGACGGAGGCGTTGAATAAGACTCAACCCACAGATTGTTGGATTTGTACTCATTCGCCTGTGACAGCTACCAGTATTCCTTTCCTGGCTATCCCGGTAACAATGGAAGAAATCCTGATGTGCGACAATTGCTCAGACAGTTTGGCCAGTAATGATACCCGAAATGTTTGACTATGGAACACCACAGTACCTATCCCTATTGTAGGATGGGTCAATCTACCATGGTGGCAAGGAAATCTGAGCGGGACAATTAAGAATTTGCAGTATATAGCCTCTAAAGGAGGAGTTTGGGTGCCGAGAAATAAAACTGGGTTGACTAATTTTGGGACTGCTCCCTATGGACAATATACGTATATGTTTTGGGACAATTCATGTGACAAATACAGAAGATGCTTTCAAACCTAGTTTGCTGGAAAGGACAATTCATGATGTATTCTGGCCTTATGCCACTATGTTTATTAATATAACTAGTGATACTTGTATCAATATACCAGGTAATTTAATGTATAATGAATCTTAAGCTAATGAACCAACGTGTAGTAACCCTGATGCAGGATATTGAAGTCCTATTGGGCAAAAACTAGGGTGGTGTATACTAACCAATGTGAGTATCTTTGTTGATTTAGTACACCGACTAGTTTTACAACACTCAGCTTTATGAGATCTCTCCAGGGGGATGTAGTGGGTATGTGGGCAAAATGCTTATAAATGGCTTCCTGTAGGGGTTAAGGATGGTTGCACCCTAGATCGTTTAACTCCAGAATATACAGCGTTTAAGGGATAAATATCAGAAAGATAATAATGACCACAAAGATAGTTGATGGGCCAATACTTTTTCTTTCCTGAATCCAACAAGTTGGTTTAAAGGAATTGGAGGATAGTTAATGGGGCGTCTGCAAGGGGCCTTCCAGGTTATATTGTTTTTAGTTGTAATATATCTATTGGTTAAAGGGAACCAACCACCCCCAATGACCCCCCCGGACTATTAATATCAGTCCCTACACACAGCACATACATGTGCTGCACTGTTTTTTGCTAAATAAACTGTTTTTTAAAACTAAAGATAATGATTTTTAAAGTTTAAAACGGAACGACGGTTGGGCGGGACTTATCTGTGGAAAACGACGAGATGTGATGCCAATCATCTTCCCTGTGTCCCCTCGCAGCAGTTATGGCCAGCCCTTTGTGCAGCGTCACAGCCCTGTGCACGGGCTCGCATGCCCGTGCACACGTCATCATCTACAGCCGGGAAGCGAGCGCGCGCTCTGTCTTCCATAGCCGAGCGCAGGAAGACAGAGCGCGCGCTCGCTTCCCGGCTGTAGATGATGACGTGTGCACGGGCATGCGAGCCCGTGCACAGGGCTGTGACGCTGCACAAAGGGCTGAACTTCAATGCTGCGAGGGGAGACAGGGAAGATGATTGACATCAGATCTCGGCGGTTTCCACAGATAAGTCCCGCCCAACCGTCGTTCCGTTTTAAACTTTAAAAATCATTATCTTTAGTTTTAAAAAACAGTTTATTTAGCAAAAAACAGTGCAGCACATGTATGTGCTGTGTGTAGGGACTGATATTAATAGTCCGGGGGGGTCATTGGGGGTGGTTGGTTCCCTTTAAGGTGATAGTATTTTTATTACGGGTTGGAGGTCACTTGGGTAATAGTGATCATAACTTAATAATCTTTCAAGTATCCTTTACTAATACGTGTAGTAGAGGGGCTACAAGGACACTAAACTTCAGGAAGGCAAATTTCCAACGGTTGAGAGATGATCTTAGTGCAATAAACTGGGACGATGTCCTGAGACATAAAAGTACACAACACAAATGGGAGACGTTTATTAGCATCCTGAATAGGACCTGTGCACAATATATACCCTATGGGAATAAGCATGCTAGAAATAGGAGGAAACCAATATGGCTAAATAAAGCGGTAAGAGGTGCAATATGTGACAAAAAGAAAGTATTCTGCCACCGATATATGTGGGTGAGATGTGTCTGAGGGATGTGATCACGATCTCTATATAAACAATGGCGGATAGCGTTACTCACTAATCGGTGCTCCTAGATCTTATCAGCTACATAGATGTCCGGAGGGATGATGCAGTGATAAGTTAACAGTCTTTATTTACAATACCTTGAATAGATGAGATGCCAGGGAAGATGAAGGGATGAAGATGAGGCAGGAGTTAGCACTGTAGATTAGAGCTGTTATAGATGCACCAGATTACAGGTAACAAGAGAATCCTTCCTCCAGTCCTGAGCATGAGGTCAGAATGGTGGAGAAGGAACAAAGGCAGGAAGAGAACATTCCGAAGGAGGAGTTACAGACAGAAAAGAATTATGGGAGGTAAGACATGCAGTGAATGCACAATGACCAGTAGATGGCAGCAAGGATAGCAGATGCATAGATTATACAATAAAGGCACAACATTACAAATGTCCATGTATGGCTGAAAGTCATAGATAAACTGGGAACAGCACACTCCCTGTCTGAAATCCTTGGATTTCACTAAATAAACAGTTCCGAATTTGGGGTATTTACCGGAATGCGCGAAGGAATACCTCAACCTGTAAGATAAAAGAAACAATGTATGCATGCAACAATAACCAGAAATAGAACAAGGTAGACGAATGTCTGTAACAAGTTCCTGAAGTAGTCCAAAGGATAACCCATCTTCGGATTGGAGAAGCCGCGCTAGGCCAAACTGTCTCCAACCCAACTGTAATCCAAAGGCTAAGTTACTAGGAAGAGTTCCTTTGGTTGGACGGAATTAATCCTCAACCGGTATGAGCAGGATAATCTCCGATATAGGTCTAATGAAGGATTTGGGGTCACCTTGCATGGCAACTGTCACTTCGAACTTGCGCACTTTGCCATCGTCACTTGGAAAAGTTTTCGATATAAGTCCCATAGGCCATGCGTTTCTTTCCTCCTTCTGGTCTTTCATGAGGACAACATCTCCTATTTGTAAATTTGGTTTCACTTGTTGCCACTTTCTTCGTGTTTGGAGGAGTATTAGGTACTCCTTCTTCCATCTATTCCAGAAACAGTTCGCCAGATGTTGCACATGTTTCCATCGTCTTTGATAATTGTTACCGGACACAGAGTCTTCAGGCGGGTTAGGAACAATACCAAGTTTCTGAGTGAGGAGAGTTGCTGGAGTGAGAATGACAGGAGATTCTGGGTCCATAGATATGGGAACAAGAGGTCTTGAGTTTACTATAGCAGATACCTCTGCTAAGAAGGTGGTCAAGGTCTCATGAGTCAATCTTGAAAGATTTGAGTCCTTGAGCATAGACTCCAGTATCCGCCGAGTAATGCCTATCATTCTTTCCCATGATCCACCCATATGAGAGGCGTGAGGAGGGTTGAAAACCCAGGAACAGCCATTGGTTGTCAAGAAGTCCTGCACCGGTGTTGAATTCAGTTGTAGTTCTCGACAGGCACCTATGGAGTTTGTTCCACAGTAGGATCTTAATTGTTTGTCCGCAGGGAGTAGTACATCCCAGTCCTTGATGGATTCTGAGGGTTGTCTCAGCAGAAGCTTGCCTTGTATAGTCAGGGGTGCGACAAATCCAAATGGATCATATAGACTGTTCACCACCGACAGAACCCCACGCTTAGTAAATGGTTTTTCAGCACCTTAACCTGAAAGCTGAAGGAGTCCTTTAACAAGTTCCACCTCAAGCCCAGACTCCTTTGTATTGGTGGATTGTCGGAGCCTAGGTTCAAGTCCCTGAATTCTGTGACATGATCATTAGGGTGAAAGGCCTTCATGACGACAGCACTATTGGAGGCAATTTTATGCAACCTTAAATGAGCTTTAGACAGCATACCTTGTGTCCGTTTAAGCAGATCTGTGGCTTCTTCCGTTGGGGGCAGGGATTTAAGTCCGTCGTCCACATAGGAGTCTTTTTCAACGAACTGTTGGGCATCCTTCCCGAACTCTGCTTCGCCATCGGAAGCAGTCCTACGTAGGCCGAACGTAGCGACTGCGGGAGAAGGACTGTTTCCAAACACATGCACCTTCATGCGGTATTCGACCATTTCCTTGTTGGTGTCGTTGTCTCGGTACCATAGGAAACGGAGATCATTTCTGTGGTCTTGCCGTACGATGAAACAATGGAACATTTGTTCGATGTCAGCGGTAATGGCGACCGGTTCCTTCCTGAATCTCATGAGCACTCCCACTAGGTTATTAGTCAGGTTGGGACCAGTGAGGAGAATGTCATTCAGGGATACACCATCGTGTTTGGCGCTTGACTCAAACACCACTCTGATTTGTTTCGGCTTTCTTGGGTGATATACTCCAAAGGAAGGTAGATACCAGCATTCTTCATCAGCTTGCAATGGTGGAGCTGGCTCTGCGTGGTCATTGCGAAATATTTTGTCCATAAGGGCTATGAAATGTTCCTTCATTTCGGGTTTGTTCTTTAATGCTCTCTGCAATGAGATGAACCTAGAGAAGGCCTGTTCTCGATTGTTAGGAAGCTTGGTCCTTGTAGTCTTGAAGGGTAAGGGAGCAACCCAGCGGCCAGATTCATTTTTGAATAATCCAATGTCCATTATTTTAAGAAACTCCTTGTCTTCTATGGATAAGGCGACCTTGTTGTCGTCCTTTGATGTGTGAAACACTGTCCTCCCTAAGCAGTCGCCTTAGGGGGTGGGAATGATGTCAGGTTCCTGGATGCATTCTGAGAACCTTTCTTTTATTTCGTAGTGATGAGGGCATGGCTTAAAGTGAGTTGTGCGACCATTTTGTAGCACATACGTTTTGCAGGTGTTTACTTCAGATGCCTCGTGACTTCTTTCCAGACATACGTCGCCCACGATTACCCAGCCTAGATCGAGTCTTTGGGCATATGGAGCATCATCTGGACCGTTGCATTGTTGGCGCACCTTGTGGACCTTCAGAATGTCCCTTCCGAGTAGGATTAGGATTTCAGCATTCGTGTCCAAAGGAGGAATTTCATTAGCTAGGTGCCTCAAGTGGCGATGATGAAGGGCGGCTTCCGGAGTGGGAATCTCCTCCCTGTTATCAGGTATCTGGTCACATTCGATTAGGGTTGGCAAGGGTATATGCACGTTTCCTTTGACTGAAGAGATTATGTACCCAGAGGCTCTCCTACCAGAAGTCTCGACCCGACCAGAGCAGGTATTGAGGGTATATGGGGTCGTTTGTCCCTTTATGTTGAAGATCTCAAAGAGTTTGGGCCTTGCTAGAGACCGGTTACTTTGTTCATCTATTATGGCATACATTTTGGAGGCCTTGTCAGGTTGTCCTTCTGGATAGACCTTAACCAGACATACCTTGGCACAGCATTTAGGTCCAGTCCCTTTTCCACAAACCTGAATGCATGAGGAGGTAACGGCAGTTGCAGTTGGGTTAGGAACCTGTGGCTCCCCGCCATGCTTTTGAGCAGGGTCGGATGTGGAAGGTTGTGGGTTGTGTGGAGCTGGCGTGGGATGCATAGACGCAACGTGTTTGTCACTACTGCATTCAGTGCACTTAATGACGGCCTTGCAGTCCTTAGCGCGGTGGTATGAAGAGGCGCAACACTTATAACAAATCCCAAGCTCCTTGAGGGTATCTTTACGCTCCTGCAAAGTCTTTGCCCTGAATCCACGGCATTCCTTTAGTGGGTGAGGTCTTTTGTGGATAGGGCACATACGGTTATTGTCCATAACTGTAGGTGTAACATAATTTGTTTTAGTGGAGGCTGGATCAATAGGTGGAACGTCGGTCTTTCTCACAGACACTGTGTTCCTTGACTCTCTTCGTTTGGCGATGTTGTCATACCTTGTAGAAGATGATGATGCTGGTGGAGTAGGTTCAGTGAAGTCGAAGCTGGGGTCATTCTTCTTCCGAGCTTGGTCACTGATGAACCTTGAGAAATGCGAAAAGGGGGGAAAGGACACATTATGCTGCCTTTTATACCGTGAGCCATGGTCTGCCCATTTATCTTGCATGCCGTGTGGTAACTTGGACACTATTGGATTAACACCATGAGCAGTATCTAGGTAGCTCAGTCCTGAAAGACGTGGGTCTAATTTTGCCAATTCTATTTCCCTTAGCAGGTCGCTCAGATCTTGAAGTTTTCTATTGTCCTTGTTTGTTATCCTTGGGAAGGTTTGCAGTCTCTTGAATAAGGCACATTCTATGGCTTCTGAGCTGCCGTAGGCTTCTTCCAGTCTCTCCCAGGCTGCAATAAGGCCTGCATCTGAATAGTCCACATGAACTGCCCTTATTGTCTTGATGCGCTCTGCTGATTCCGGGCCTAACCAGTTAACAAGCAAATCCAGTTGTTCCTTCCCAGTGAGGTTAAGATCTTGGATCACTGCTTGAAAGGTCGATTTCCAGGCTCTATAATTCTCAGCACGATCATCAAACTTAGAGAGACTGATGGTTATTAACTCCCGGCGAATCATGTATCTGGCGAAGTCAGACATGTCCGATCTCCCAGCCATTGCTGCAGGATGAACTTGTGATATCCGTGGGGGATGTAAGTTCTCTAGCTCATATGACTGCGACAAATCAGGACAAAATGATGCGACATAAGGGTTAAGCTGCGGTTTGGTCTCTATTGGGTCCGCTGGCTGCGGCCTAAATCGTGAATTAGTGCCGGAAGTTACCTTGTCAGCAGTAGGTGGCGACATCTCTTGGCTTGTCGGTGCATCCGTGTTAGAAAACGGAGGTGGTGCTGGTGCAGATGTTAAGTGTCTTAACACGTAGTCAGTAGTGCGTTCAACTGAGTCCTCCATTTCTCCCGGAATAAGACAGTCCGAAATATGATCTTGTCCCAGTGCTTGTTCAAGAACCTTCAGTTTAGCAAGGGCTGTTGCTTCTTCCTTTTCTGCTTGGAGTATTTTTAATTTCCTTTGAGCCTCCATCTCATTTTTCTGAGTTTCTAGTTCCACTTCAGCCTCCTTCTTAGCAAAGGCGCTTTTTACTCTAGCTTCCTCTGCAGCCACACGGATCTCCAGTAACTTGTCGGACAATATCGACTTCCTGGAGTGAGATGATCTGGAAGACCGAGACGTGAGTTTGGTCGACGTTGTACGATATGACCTAGCCTCTTGGAGGTAAGCGATGCGGAGCTCTGCCTTATCCTGAGCGTCTCGCACTAATGAGGCCCTTTCTTGGAGGAGAGCTTCCCTTTCATCTTGTTCTGCTGGGGCATTTTCCATGTCATAGGTACTCAAGAAAGTGACGTACTTTGCAGACAGTCTCTGGTAGCGATCATAGGCGGCAGATAAACGATTCAATGTGGCGGTTAACTTTGCGGCGTCACTGTTAGAGCGTGGAAGAGCTGCCAAATAGTGATTGACTTTGCCCCATAAATGTTCTAGGTTATCATGGAACTCGTCTCTAGTGGTTTCAAGGTGCTCTCTGACCTTTTGTGTCGGCTTGGTTACACGTTTGGATCGTACGTCCTTCTCTGCAGTAAGTGTGGACTCTGTTCCTGCAGCATCCTGCTGTGCAGTATGTGTGGACTCTGTTCCTGCAGCATCCTGCTGTGCAGTATGTGTGGACTCTGTTCCTGCAGCATCCTGCTGTGCAGTATGTGTGGACTCTTCTCCTGCAGCATCATGGTGCGCTTCACTTGCCAATGGGTCCGCGGTGCTTTTCGTGGACATGCTTTAGCTGGGATGGCGGCAGTGAAGACTTGCTAGCAGACAATGTATATGCATACGGACACTGAAGGCTTAGGTCTCTTGTTACTATTCTGCCACCGATATATGTGGGTGAGATGTGTCTGAGGGATGTGATCACGATCTCTATATAAACAATGGCGGATAGCGTTACTCACTAATCGGTGCTCCTAGATCTTATCAGCTACATAGATGTCCGGAGGGATGATGCAGTGATAAGTTAACAGTCTTTATTTACAATACCTTGAATAGATGAGATGCCAGGGAAGATGAAGGGATGAAGATGAGGCAGGAGTTAGCACTGTAGATTAGAGCTGTTATAGATGCACCAGATTACAGGTAACAAGAGAATCCTTCCTCCAGTCCTGAGCATGAGGTCAGAATGGTGGAGAAGGAACAAAGGCAGGAAGAGAACATTCCGAAGGAGGAGTTACAGACAGAAAAGAATTATGGGAGGTAAGACATGCAGTGAATGCACAATGACCAGTAGATGGCAGCAAGGATAGCAGATGCATAGATTATACAATAAAGGCACAACATTACAAATGTCCATGTATGGCTGAAAGTCATAGATAAACTGGGAACAGCACAGAAAGCATTTAGGGAATTAAAGCAAGTAGGTAGTGATGAGGCATTAAATAAATACAGAAAATTAAATAACATTTGTAAAAAGCAAATCAAGGCAGCAAAGATTGAGACAGAGAGACTCATTGCCAGAGAAAGTAAAGAGAATCCCAAAATATTTTTTAACTACATAAATAGTAAGAAACTAAAAATTGATGGTGTTGGCCCCTTTAAAAATAGTCTGGGTGAAATGGTGGATGATGATGATTAAAAAGCCAATATGCTAAATGACTTTTTTTCAACAGTATTTACACAAGAAAATCCCATGACAGACAATATGATCAGTGATAACAAAAATTCTCAATTAAATGTCACCTGCTTAACCCAAGAGGAAGTACGGCATCGTCTAAAAATCACTAAAATTGACAAATCCCCGGGCCCGGATGGGATACACCCCAGAGTGCTGCAGGAATTAAGTACTGTCATAGATAGACCATTATTTTTAATATTTAAAGATTCCATAATAACAGGGTCTGTACCACAGGACTGGCGTATAGCAAATGTGGTGCCAATATTCAAAAAGGGGACAAAAACTAAACTTGGAAATTATAGGCCAGTAAGCTTAACCTCTACTGTGGGTAAAATCCTAGAGGGTTTTCTAAGAGATGCTATACTGGAGTATCTGAAGAAAAATAACCTCATGACCCATTATCAACATGGTTTTACGAGGGACCGTTCCTGTCAAACTAATCTAATAAGCTTCTATGAAGAAGTAAGTTCTGGACTGGACCAAGGAAATGCAGTGGATGTGGTGTATATGGACTTTTCAAAAGCTTTTGATACGGTGCCACACAAAAGGTTGATACATAAAATGAGGGCAATGGGGATAGGGGAAAATATGTGTAAGTGGGTTAAGAACTGGCTTAGTGATAGGAAACAAAAGGGTGGTTATTAATGGAACACACTCAGAATGGGTCACAGTTAACAGTGGGGTACCACAGGGGTCAGTGTTGGGCCCGCTTCTATTTAATATATTTATTAATGACCTTGTAGGGAGCATACAGAGTAGAATCTCAATATTTGCGGATGACACTAAACTCTGCAGGGTAATCAATACAGAGGAGGACAATTTTATATTACAGGAGGATTTATGTAAACTAGAAGCTTGGGCTGCTAAATGGCAAATGAGCTTTAATGGGATAAATGTAAAGTCATGCACTTGGGCAGAGGAAACAAAAGGTATAATTATGTGCTTAATTGTAAAAGACTGGGCAAAACTGTCACTGAAAAAGACCTGGGTGTATGGGTTGATGACAAACTCACATTTAGTGGCCAGTGTCAGGCAGCTGCTGCAAAGGCAAATAAAATAATGGGATGCATTAAAAGAGGCATAGATGCTCATGAGGAGAACATAATTTTACCTCTATACAAGTCACTAGTGCGACCACACTTAGAATACTGTGTACAATTCTGGTCTCCGGTGTATAAGAAAGACATAGCTGAACTAGAGCGGGTCCAGAGAAGAGCGACAAAAGTCATTAGAGGACTAAGGGGTCTGCAATACCAAGACAGGTTATTAAGCTTGGGGTTATTTAGCTTGGAAAAACGAAGGCTTAGGGGTGATCTTATTATAATGTATAAATATATGAGGGGACAGTACAGAGACCTTTCTAATGATCTCTTTACTCTTAGGCCTGAGACGGGGACAAGGGGGCATCCTCTACATCTGGAGAAAAGACATGATTACTTACCGGTAATTGTGTTTTATGGAGTCCACGACAGCACCCACATGAGAGAGGGGATCCGCCCACCAGGACAGGAAACCTACAGATAAAAAGGGGCGGTCCCCCTCGCTCCCTCAGTTTGTTTACAGAGTATGAGGGGAACCGCAGAGTTAAGAGAAGCATAACACATCTCAAAGAAACATCACACGTACAAACCCAAGAAACCCCGGGCAAGGCCCAAGGAGTAAAGTGCACACACACCAATGAACGTGACAAGGGAGGGAAGTGAGTGGGTGCTGTCGTGGACTCCATAAAACACAATTACCGGTAAGTAATCATGTCTTTTCTTCTCGCCACGACAGCACCCACATGAGAGAATTGCAGAGAGCAAGATTAGGGAGGGACAACAGTGCTGAGGACAGATCTCCCGAAAGCCAAGTCAGAGTCAGAAGACAAATCCAAACGATAGTGGGTATAAAAGGTAGAAGGGGATGACCAAGTGGCAGCCTTACAAATAGCTGCAATGAAGACCGCAGCGCGCTCGGCCCGGGAGGAAGCAATAGCCCTAGCAGAATGCGCACGCACACCCTCCGGAGGACTGCGGCCCGTCACCGAGTAGGCCAAGCAGATGGCATCCCGGATCCATCTAGACAACGTGCTCTTAGAAACAGCAAACCCCCGACGAGGACCCTGAAAGGACACAAACAGAGCCCTACTCTGCCGGTAGGGGCTAGTTCTATCAAGGTAGTGTAACACTAATCTCCTGACATCTAGCGTATGAAACCGGTGTTCCTCCGGAGAACCCGGAGTAGGAAAAAAAAGAAGGGAGGAAAATCTCCTGACTCCGATGAAACCGGGAAGCCACCTTAGGGAGGTAAGAAGGATCCGGTTTCAAGACAAGCCTATCTGGCAAGACGGACAGAAAAGGAGGATCTATAGACAAAGCCTGGAGATCACCCACCCTCCTAGCAGAAGTAAGGGCCACTAGCAGTGCCGTCTTGAGAGACAGGGACCTAAGGGAGGCAGCCTCAAGAGGTTCAAAGGGGGGCCCCATTAGGGCGTCAAGGACCAGATCCAAATCCCACGGGGCCAACCGAGCAATATGAACCGGGGCGCTACGCTCACAAGCCGCTATAAACCGAGAGACCCATCTGTCACCCGCCACATCAGAACCATACAACGCCCCCAAGGCCGAAACATGGACCTTAAGGGTGTTGACTGAAAGCCCCAACTCCCGACCTTTCTGAAGAAACTCCAGAATAGAAGGGATGGGAACCAGCGAAGAAAAAGGAGCAGTATGGAACTGAAGGAACTTCCGCCAGACCCTACCATAAATCCGTGTCGTAACCGGCTTCCTACTCAAGAGAAGGGTGGCAATAAGCTGTTCTGAAAACCCCCGCAATCTTAATAGGTGCCTTTCAAGTTCCAAGCCGTCAAGTGGAGCCCCTTCACCTGAGGGTGATGGCAAGGACCCTGAGACAGCAGGCCTGGAACGGAAGGAAGCAGCCACGGGTCGGACACTGACATGGCTCTGAGCCAGGAAAACCACGGCCTCTTGGGCCAAAACGGGGCAATGAGAATCACCCTCGCTCCCTCGTCCCTGATCTTCCGGATGACCACTGGAAGCAAGTTCATGGGAGGGAATGCATAAGCCAGCCGAAAGGTCCAAGGGAACTGGAGGGAATCCAACAACTCCGGCTCGTCCGTGAAATCCAGAGAGGCAAACCGGCTGACTTGCCTGTTGGCCCTGGTTGCAAACAAATCTATGTCCGGAAGACCCCACAAGGCAACTATCTTCCGGAAGGTCCGACGGCAGAGGGCCCACTCGCCCTGAAGGAGGGTATGGCGACTCAGGAAGTCTGCTGTGGAGTTGTCGACACCCCGAATATAAAGGGCCGAAAGGGACAACAGGTTGGCCTCCGCCAGGTTGAGGATAGCCACCGCGGTAGACAGCAGCGTCCGGGATCGAGTACCTCCCTGCTTGTTGATATATGCCACCGAAGTGGTGTTGTCCGATAAGATCCGAACGTGCGAGCCCCGCAGCTGTGGAAGAAAATGACGGAGGGCAAGGTGGATAGCTTTTAATTCCCGCAAGTTGGAAGAATCGGAAGACTCCACTACCGACCATGGACCCTGAGCTAAACAGGCCCCCAGGTGAGCCCCCCACCCGTCCGGACTGGCATCAGTCAGAAGGACCTGAGAAGGCCGAATTACCCAGGGAACCCCCCTTGAAAGGTGAAGCGGGTCCACCCACCAGGCAAGAGATTCTACAACGTCCGGGGGCAAGGCAAGACGACCCTGAAGCCGACCCTGCAAGGCCACCTCCGCCAGCAACACCGCCTGTTGCAATGGCCGCGTATGAAACTGCGCCCACTGAACTGCCGGGATGCAAGACGAAAGGGAACCCAACAGGGACATGGCCTCCCGCAATGACAGGGAAGGGCGAGCAATAACCTGACCGACCCTAGCCCTGATATGAGATATTTTGTCATCCGGAAGGAGGCAGAGCAGACTTACAGAGTCCAGAAGGAGACCCAGAAAAGATTGATGAGTCACGGGAGTTAGTCTGGACTTCCCCCAGTTGATGATCCAGCCCAAGTCCTGCAAAGATGAGATGACATGAGTCACACGGGACTGACACTGTTCAAAGGAGTTACCCACTATCAAAAAGTCATCCAAATACGGCACAATGAGCGTGTCCTGGTGCCGCAAAAAAGCCATCACCTCGGATATTACTTTGGTGAAGACACGAGGAGCCATCGAAAGACCAAAGGGCATTGCTGCAAATTGGAAATGTCGAGTCCGCCCCTCCCAGACGACCGCCACCCGCAGAAACTGCTGGTAATCGACGTGGATGGCGATATGATAGTAAGCATCCTTGAGATCCAGGACCGCCATGAAGCATCTGGGGAATAACAATTTAATCGTGGAATTAATAGATTCCATTTTGAAGGACCGGACCGCCAGGAAGGAATTCAACTTCTTTAAATTAATAATGGTCCGAAAGGAACCATCTGGTTTAGACACCAGGAACAAGGGGGAGTAAAACCCCTTTCCTTCCTGGCCCACCGGAACCTCAACAAGAACATGTTTGGACAACAGTGACTGAATTTCCAGGACCAGGGCACGCTGATGATGCGGCGGAGGGGAGGTGAGGACAAACGAATCTGGAGGAGAACGGGCAAAGTCCAGAGTAAGACCGGAGGTAATCAACCGCAAAATCCAGGAACTAGAGGATAGAACAGCCCAGCGATCAGAGAAGGCCGACAACCTACCCCCTACAGGGAGATCTGACCTAACGGTACTTTTTACCGGGCTTGAAGGAGGAGGACCCCCCAAACAGGGCACCCCGTTGTTTACCCTCCTTGGGTTCCCAACGGTCCCGGTTTTCCCTATACGACCTCTTCTGGCCGAATGGACGTCTCCGGAAGGCTCTCCTATAAGATGGAACAGGTGGATTAGGGAACCCCCTCTTACGGTCAGCTGCTTTAGCCAGAATATCATCCAAGTCAGGACCAAGAGGTACTCACCACGGAAGGGGAGCGTACACAACTTGGACTTGGATTGAGAATCGCCCTTCCACCCCTTAAGCCACAGGGCTCGACGAGCCGAGTTTGTCAGGCCTGCAGACCGAGCCGCCAGGCGCAAGGAATCAGCAGACACATCCGCTAAATAAGCCGAGGCCCCACGAATCAATGGAAGAGAAGACAGCAACTGGTCCCTGGGAACCCCTGACCTAATCTGATCCTCAAGCTGATCTACCCAGACCAACAGGGATCTGGCAGTACATGTAGCTGAAATAGCGGGTTTAAAGGCCCCTGTGCAGGATTCCCAAGTGCGCTTAAGCAACATCTCGGCTTTTCGGTCCAGCGGATCAGCCAGCAATCCAGCATCCTCTACCGGGAGGGTGGAACGCTTAGACGTGGAGGCAACCGCAGCGTCCACCTTCGGAATCTTGGACCACGTAGCTAAGTCCTCATCATCGAAGGGATATCTCCGCTTGGAAGATGAAGGAAGAGCCCCACATCTGTCCTGCTTATCCCATTCCCGATAAACCAGATCTTTTAGGGCCGCCACCACCGGGATAGCACGTCTCTTCTTTTCCGAGAGGCCGGTGAACATGATATCTTGCGCTGAACGAGATTCCCTCGAATCAGGCACTTCCATCGTGTGGCGGATGGACTTGACAAGGTTGTCCACACCGTCCAGGGGAAACAGGACTTTCCCTCATCATCCGATGAGGAAGAAGAAGCAGGAGAGGCTGATGGGGACCGGAAGACCCCCTGAGACCTAACCGGGCTGCCCTCTGGGGAGGACACACTAGGGGACACAGGCTTCCTAGCCCTGGAGGAACACGCCGAGAATGAGCCACCTCGCTGAAGGACAACAACTCCTCCCGGATCATAGAGCGAATGTCCGCCGTCTTAACAGAGGACTCCTCCTGCAAAGTCTGATTAATACAGGCCTGACACAGACGCTTCACATATGTCTCGGGAAGAGGCTGCGTACACAAAGCGCATTCTTTATGCTTCAGTTTTTTACCCTTCTTAGCCTGAGAAAGATAGAAAGGGAGGAGATCAGCAGAGGAGCAGAGGACACACTCACCCCGTGAAGCTGTGCATACTGACCGGTTCAGGAGGTGTAGGACCAGCCTGTGATGGTTGACCAGCCTTAGTCCGGTCACTTCTGTCAGCAGACCCAGCCTCCTTGCTGCGCCCACTGCCACCACGAGTCTTGCTGGATGGCTGCACATCAGTGTCAGGCTGCTGCAGCCCTCCTGCCCCAGGAGACGACATCATAGGGATCAGAACACCAGCGGCGCTGCTGCCGCACTGTCTATTACCTCCCGCGCTGGGGCCACCTCCCCGGCCGCCCGGAAGCACAGCCGCAGTACTTCCGGGTCAGAAGCGCTTCAGGCTACTGCGCAGGCGCCGGCGCGGCCCGGAAGCCGGCGCAGCGATTTAGAAAGGCGGCCGAACGCCGCGGCCGCAGCCTCCCCACACTCCCCAGGAGAGCCCGGACTCCACCGCGCCGACACCCCGCCCCAGCACCGGGAGACACGGACCCGCCCGCCACCGGGCACGGCCCCCATCCCCCGCGAACGGCGGCAAAATGACCGCGCCATAGAGCCACAGCCCCCCAGGAAGTGCAGGCACTGCAACCGCCGGAGACAGCCAGCTAACCAGCCCGTCATCTACATACCTCTGGGCCCCCTGGCTGCCCCTGGAGACCACCATGGATGAATGCAGCTTGTCCAGACTGCACCGCGCTCCCACGAGTCAGGGTGGAAATCCAGCGCTGACATCGTGACATCCCAGTCAGACGAGGGGAGAGGGAGAGCCGGAAACCGGACTTCCCGATGCTGCTTCTGGAGTTCCAGGCCCTGCCGTTCGCAAAGATACCGCACAGAGGCTGATTGAACCCAGGTAAGCCTTTTTGCTGCAGGTTCCCCTCAGGACAGGAAACCAAACTGAGGGAGCGAGGGGGACCGCCCCTTTTTATCTGTAGGTTTCCTGTCCTGGTGGGCGGATCCCCTCTCTCATGTGGGTGCTGTCGTGGCGAGAAGAAAAGAAGGTTTAATCATAATCACAGACGCGGATTCTTTACTGTAAGAGCAGTGAGACTATGGAACTCTCTGCCACATGATGTTGTAATGAGTGAGTCACTACTAACATTTAAGAAGGGCCTGGATGCCTTTCTTGAAAACTATAATATTACCAGTTATACATACTAGATTCTTTGATAGGGCGTTGATCCAGGGAACTAGTCTGATTGCCGTACCTGAAGTCAGGAAGGAATTTTTTCCACCAATGTGGAGCTTAGTGTTGCCACATGGTTTTTTTTTGCCTTCCTCTGGATCAACATGTTAGGCTATGGGTTGAACTAGATGGACTTAAAGTCTTCCTTCAACGTTAAAAACTGTGTTACTATGTTGTTTGAAAAAATCAAAAAAGTTGAAATCAGATGTAAAAGTGATTTCTTATTGATCAGATATAGTTGCAGATGCAATTTCTCATCATTAGCATGATGTTCTCATGGAATGTTCACCCTCTGCTGGAAGAATTTTGAATTTCTTGATTCACCTTGTCTTGGTGATTGCTATTAGAGTAATTCCACTTTTAAACTGGAATTGTTATATAGCATACAAAAAGTTCTGTAGGAAGCCAAAAGTACTGATGGCTTTTTATGGAAATGGAATATAATTCCCGTGGTCAAGGACCGATTGTGATACCAATGTGATAAGAATGGTGTGTGGATGTGGATAGAATAGATATAGAACATGTATTCATAATTAGAATAGTGACCACAGGTATTATATCATTCCATATAATATATCAGTACAAGGTTGAAATATATATATAAAAAAAAGGGGGAACTCTTTTTCACATTATGCTACCAAGGCTGGCTTCACACTGCAGTTTTTCACTGATCAGTGTTCATCAGTGTTTGGGTGCCAAAACCAGGAGAGGAACCAGGCCGAGAAAAAACTATAATTGAAAGATTGACACCTATTCTGAGTTTTGGAGACATTCCATTACAAGCAAGTTATAGAAACTATTGAACATTCAACATCCTGTGGCTGATGGTCACGAGGGAAATTGAATGGTACAGTCAGCGCCTGCTCGTAGATATTCTAAAGAGTATAAAATATGGGAGATCACAGTCAGTGATGGGGGGAACTCTTCCAGGGTAAGATGGACGTACACCTCCTGCTATGCAAGCCTCAATATTGCTTCCTTCTCACTGATAAGTGTTCCCCGAATGGAGAAGGTGAAGCAGCTACAATATCAGGTAATATATATATATTGATGCTTATTCGCTATAATCAAGTCTATGTATAGTTTGTGTTTAGCCTGTATTCAATTGATGACAATTCATGTGCTACTTTGTAATGAATAAATTTAATCTTGCTATAAAGAATATTATTATTCATGCCTGATTTGTAAGTCAGTGAGCGCTTTGTAGGTACGGGCTCTGCCACGATCCAGGTAAATTTAGCAAGACACTCCTCACAAGTACAAGCCGGCAGGCAGAGCAGGTATTCGCGCCGGCCAACACCGCTAGCACCGACCCCACCCGGCCAGCACCGCTAGCGCCCCCCCCCGGAGTGCATCTTACCGGGGCCCGCGGCTCTGTAGTTACGCCACTGGATGCCACTTTGGTGGCATCTGGCCCTAATTTTTTGAAATATGGAGACTCTTTTTGGGGTCTCTGTTTCCTGAATTTAGGAGGGCTATGAGAGTACAATGCCCACACGTGTCAATCATTGCTGTTACTAAAGAATATTTAACTTTTAAATTAAATGCTAGGCCAGACACTGTGCCATGTTTGCAGGCTGTGCCATTCTCCAATTATTATTGTGGGCCAATTGATGGCACTTTGATGGTACCTGGCCCTACTTTTTTAAAATGTGGAGACTCTTCTTGGGGTCTCCTTGTCTATTTTCTGAATTTAGCAGGGCTATGTGAGCACCATGCCTACACCTGAAGCTTTAAATACTGGGCCAGGCCTTGTCCCATGCATCCATAATGCACAATGATGAAAATTTTAACTCTGGGAAAAAGATGTCACTTTCCCTTGTGTCTGTCAGGTTTTATGCCCCTTTTAAGGTGTTTTGTAGGCCCTTGCTTTTGCCTCTCATTGTTTCCAATGCGTTTAGGAAGTTCGCCGAATGGTGCACGTGTAGGTGTCTGCCCATTGTGGCTATGTCTGTGGCTCCCTATGTATGTGGGTGGCCTTTGTGGTTTTCTACGTCTGTAGCTGCACCTGTGTATGTGGGTGCCCCTTGTGGCTATGTCTGTGGCTGCTCCCTCTGTATATAGGTGGCCCTTGTGGTTTCTTAGGTCTGTCCCTTGTGGTTTCCGTTGTCTGTGGCTTTCCTTTGTGGTTTCTTATATCTGTGGCTGCTCCTTGTATATGTGGGTTCCCCTTGTGGTTTCTTATGTATGTGCCTTCTCCCTATGTATGTGTTCCCTTTGTGGTTTTTTATGTCTGTGGCTTCTCTCTCTGTATGTGGGTGCCCCTGGTGGTTTCCTATGTATGTGGCTGTCCCTTGTGGTTTCCTATGTCTGTGGCTGCCCCTTGTGGTTTCCTGTCTGTGGCCTCTCCCTCTGTATGTGGGTGCCCTTGTGGTCTCCTATGTCTGTGGCTGCCCCTTGTGGTTTCTTATGTCTGTGGCTGTCTTGTCTACTTCCTACATCTTCCCCTTGGGTGGTTTCCTATGTCTGTGGCTGCCCCCTGTGGTTTCCTATGTCTGTGGCTGCCCCTTGTGGTTTCCTTGTCTGTGGCTGCCCCTTGTGGTTTCCTATGTCTGTGGCTGCCCCTTGTGGTTTCTATGTCTGTGGCTTGCCCCCTTGTGGTTTCCTATGTCTGTGGCTGCCCCTTGTGGTTTCCTATGTCTGTGGCTGCCCCTTGTGGTCTCCTATGTCTGTGGCTGCCCCTTGTGGTTTCCTATGTCTGTGGCTGCCCCTGTGGTTTCCTATGTCTGTGGCTGCCCCCTGTGGTTTCCTATGTCTGTGGCTGCCCCCTTGTGGTTTCCTATGTCTGTGGCTGCCCCTGTGGTCTCCTATGTCTGTAGTTGCCCCATTGTGTGTCTCCTATGTCTGTGGCTGCCCCCTGTGGTCTCCTATGTCTGTGGCTGCCCCCTGTGGTTCCTATGTCTGTGGCTGCCCCCTGTGGTCTCCTATGCCTGTGGCTGCCCCTGTGGTCTCCTATGTCTGTCCCTGTGGCTTCCTATGTCTGCCCCTTGTGGTTCCTATGTCTGTGGCTGCCCCTTGTGGTTTCCTATGTCCTGTCGCTGCCCCCTGTGGTTTCCTATGTCTGTGGCTGCCCCTTGCAGTTTCCTATGTCTGTGGCTGCCCCTTGTGGCTTCCTATGTCTGCCCCTTGTGGTTTCCTATGTCTGTGGCTGCCCCTTGTGTTTCCTATGTCTGTGGCTGCCCCCTGTGGTTTCCTATGTCTGTGGCTGCCCTTGCGGTTTCCTATGTCTGTGGCTGCCCATTGCGGTTTCCTATGTCTGTGGCTGCCCCCTGTGGTCTCCTAGTGTCTGTGGTCTTGCCCTTGTCGTTTCCTAGGTCTGTGGCTGCCCCTTGTCGTTTCCTATGTCTGTGGCTGCCCCTTGCCGTTTCCTAGGTCTGTGGCTGCCCCTTGTCGTTTTCCCTATGTCCTGTGGCTGCCCCTTGCCGTTTCCTAGTCTGTGGCTGCCCCTTGCCGTTTCCTAGGTCTGTGGCTGCCCCTTGCCGTTTCCTAGGTCTGTGGTCGCCCCTTGCCGTTTCCTAGGTCTGTGGCTGCCCCTTGCCGTTTCCTAGGTCTGTGGCTGCCCCTTGCCGTTTCCTAGGTCTGTGGCTGCCCCTTGTGGTTTCCTAGGTCTGTGGCTGCCCCCTGTGGTCTCCTATGTCTGTGTCTGCCCCCTGTGGTCTCCTATGTCTGTGGCTGCCCCTTGCCGTTTCCTAGGTCTGTGGCTGCCCCTTGCCGTTTCCTAGGTCTGTGGCTGCCCCTTGCGGTTTCCTATGTCTGTGGCTGCCCCTTGCGGTTTCCTATGTCTGTGGCTGCCCCTTGCGGTTTCCTATGTCTGTGTCTGTCCCCTGCGGTCTCCTATGTCTGTGGCTGCCCCTTGCCGTTTCCTAGGTCTGTGGCTGCCCCTTGCGGTTTCCTTTGTCTGTGGCTGCCCCTTGCGGTTTCCTAGGTCTGTGGCTGCCCCTTGTGGTTTCCTATGTCTGTGGCTGCCCCTTGTGGTTTCCTATGTCTGTGGCTGCCCCTTGTGGTTTCCTATGTCTGTGGCTGCCCCTTGTGGTTTCTTAGGTCTGTGGCTGCCCCCTGTGGTTTCCTATGTCTGTGGCTGCCCCTTGCGGTTTCCTATGTCTGTGTCTCCCCGCACTGTCCCCGGCGGTCTCCTCCACACTGAGGTGTGTGCCCTTGCCCTTCTCTGACACGTCCGCCACATCCGCAGCTCCGCACATCACGTGACCTGCTGCTGCCTCCACACAAAAGATGAAGATTTCTCCACAGCAAACCCAGCACCAGCCGCCGCCAAACCACGCGAGATCTGCGGCCGCCCGGCGCTATGGCAACGCCCCTGTGCAAGGAGAACACCGCGGCTCCAGCCCGCTCCCGCCCGGTGCCTGTATGTGAGCCCCGGTGTCTGCGGCTCGTGCAGTCCCCGCGCTGTGTCACGTCCCTGAAGGGACTTTGATGGTCACAGTCCTCCCACCATCGCCTCGTAACCCCTGACCCCGCCCACACACTGCAGCATCTCCCATCGTGCCTTGCGCACACTCCGGACTACATTTCCCAGGAGCCGCGGGCCTCGCCGTGACGTCACAGCGCCTATAAGTGGCCGCATTGTACCGTCCTCAGCCCATTGTTACCGATGTACGGAGCCGGGGCGGACAGGGCAGGACGCGGCCGCTTTCCCCGGATCCTTCTCTGTTGAGGTGAAGCTGGGACGTGGATACACCACCCCACCATCTCCTGTGCAGCAGCCATAAACCAATAAACGCCCCGTGCTGTGACTGCAGGACTGTGCCCATCCTCAGCTCAGGAGAGATGACAGCACAGCGGTCTGCAGCATCCCCGGCCCCCGCAGCCTGATACACCGACCCTTCCGCCCCGGCTTCGGTTACATCCCCATCACCCAATGCTCTGCTCATCCGCTCACACCGGCTCTGTGTGCTGCAGAAACCCCCCAAAGTGAAACATCCCCATCACAAGGACTCGCCCTGTAACAAAAAGGAAATAAACCACATCTCATCAGCCCACCGAGCACATCGGGCGATCATCAGCCCACCGAGCACATCGGGCGATCATCAGCCCACCGAGCACATCGGGCGATCATCAGCCCACCGAGCACATCGGGCGATCATCAGACTGGAAGGAAGGTCGCTTTAAGAAGTAGGTGGTATGTGTGTGCTGTGTGGTCCTCGGGTACCGGGGAGGATGGGGCTATAACTCCACTATGTGTGATTGCGGTCTCCATCTCCAGTGTGGAGGACAGTGGTGGTCTGCATCCCCAGTGTGGGAGCACAGTGGTCTCCATCTCCATTGTGGGAGTGCCTTGGTGGTCTCCATTCCCAGTGTGGAGCATAGCGGTGGTCTCCATCCCCAATGTGTGGGAGTACGGTAGTGGTCTCCATCTCCAGTGTGGGAGTACGGTAGTGGTCTCCATCTCCAGTGTGGAGTGCCGTGGTGGTCTCCATCTCCAGTGCGGAGCATAGTGTTGGTCTCTATCCCCAGTGTGGGAGTACGGTGGTGGTCTCCATCTCCATTGTGGGAGCACCGTGGTGGTCTCCATCTCCAGTGTGGAAGCGCGGTGGTGGTCTCCATCTCTAGTGTGAGAGCGGTGGTGGTGGTCTCCATCTCTAGTGTGAGAGCGGTGGTGGTGGTCTCCATCTCTAGTGTGAGAGCGGTGGTGGTGGTCTCTATCTCTAGTGTGAGAGCAGTGGTGGTGGTCTCTATCTCTAGTGTGAGAGCGGTGGTGGTCTCCATCTCTAGTGTGAGAGCAGTGGTGGTCTCCATCTCTAGTGTGAGAGCAGTGGTGGTCTCCATCTCTAGTGTGAGAGCCGTGGTGGTCTCCATCTCTAGTGTGAGAACGGTGGTGTGGTGGTCTCCATCTCTAGTGTGAGAGCGGTGGTGGTGGTCTCCATCTCTAGTGTGAGAGCGGTGGTGGTGGTCTCCATCTCTAGTGTGAGAACGGTGGTGTGGTGGTCTCCATCTCTAGTGTGAGAGCGGTGGTGGTGGTCTCCATCTCTAGTGTGAGAGCGGTGGTGGTGGTCTCCATCTCTAGTGTGAGAGCGGTGGTGGTGGTCTCCATCTCTAGTGTGAGAGCGGTGGTGGTGGTCTCCATCTCTAGTGTGAGAGCGGTGGTGGTGGTCTCCATCTCTAGTGTGAGAACGGTGGTGTGGTGGTCTCCATCTCTAGTGTGAGAGCGGTGGTGGTGGTCTCCATCTCTAGTGTGAGAGCGGTGGTGGTGGTCTCCATCTCTAGTGTGAGAACGGTGGTGTGGTGGTCTCCATCTCTAGTGTGAGAGCGGTGGTGGTGGTCTCCATCTCTAGTGTGAGAACGGTGGTGGTGGCGGTCTCCATCTCTAGTGTGAGAGCGGTGGTGGTGGTCTCCATCTCTAGTGTGGGAGTGCCGTGGTGGTCTCCATCTCTAGTGTGGGAGTGCCGTGGTGGTCTCCATCTCTAGTGTGGGAGTGCCGTGGTGGTCTCCATCTCTAGTGTGGGAGTGCCGTGGTGGTCTCCATCTCTAGTGTGGGAGTGCCGTGGGGATTTTCATCTCCAGTGTGAGAGCGGTGGTGGTGGTCTCCATCTCCAGTGTGGGAGTGCCGTGGTGGTCTCCATCTCCAGTGTGGGAGTGCCATGGTGGTCAAAATCTCCATTGTGGAAGTGCGGTGGTGGTCTCCATCTCCATTGTGGAAGCACGTGGTGGTCTCTAGTGTGTGATGGTGGTGCAGCTTCTCCACAGCCCTGCATCTCCTGTCTTCTCACAGCCTTATGCTGGAGCTTTGTGCATTTCTGATCTTTGTCATTTGATCTCACAAGTTTCTTGAATTATTATAAGATTTTGTTGGTGGAAATAATAAATCAGAATCATAAGGTGTAATGTAAAGCTCCATGGAATAAATGGCACTATAATATTATTATTATATATTATTATATAGCGCCATTGGTTCCAGACGAGAACAAAAACATAAAGATAAGGACAATTAAATGGTACAGGTACAGTAGGGCAGAGATAATAATAATGCGATTCATGTATAACCTGCAGCAGAAGCTCTTGAATTGCCTCCTCTTACAAATGAAGTAGATGTTGATTGATAAGCTTTCCACCTTGTGATGGTGATAGAATGTAATGATTACCTGTGCTGGGATCAGGCTGTCCATGACCGGTTTCTGACCTCCCTGTGGATTCCACTGGTTCTGTGCTCTTCCCCCTGACGTGTAACCAGATCACAAGGGGACCTTTTAATTGTTGGACTGACACCGTGACGTACAGGATGTGGTGGGGCTTTACTCAGGAGCTTCCTAGAAATCTCTCCTTATTCTCAGGGACGTGACGAGCTTTACCTCCTGTGTGCCCACTGGGTGACTCTACAAGGGGGAATTATTAGATTTATATATAAGGGAAATATTTTCTTCTCGTAATTCACTTTTGCTTTGGGGGAGCTTGTAAGGCCGAGCGTCTTCACAGCACAAATCCTCTTTCTTTTCGCTGATGCAATGGTGATGGAGGTGTAAACTTGTCATTCTCATATTTTAATAACACAAGAGTCTTGGAGCCCCTTCAACTTTACCATCTTTATAGGATTTGGGGTCTATTTTAAGCCGCAGTTCCCCTCCCCTTCTGGCGTTGAGAGCAGCAATTGTTACCGGTTTATGCTTGACCAGTGGTCCTTGTAAGATGTGGCCTCAAATCATATTCTTCTGGAATGTGAGATATGTCTGGGAAGCTAGCCAAGGCTTAAATGTATAGGATGTGAGAGGACATTTTCACTACCACCATGTGATGTGCGTCTCTCCTCCCAGAATATATGGATTGTGCTGATTCCTGTTCTTTGAACACTTAAAGATGGGGTTCATCTCAGCAAGTAATAACTTCTCCCTGCACCTAATTTTTCAATATGTCCTTTCTCTGCGGAGATTAATCATCATTGCAGAAGCCTCAGCGCCCTGCTAACACCTTTGTGCTATTTTGTAGAATTCTGATTCAATGTCTATGCTTAGGGCTTCTAAAGGTACCGTCACACGCGACAATTTTGCATGCAATTTCACTGGCAATTTGCTGGTTGCAGTGAAATCATGGACACATTGTTCTATTTTGTGGCCGTGTACAAATGTAACAATATGTCCATGATTTCACTGCAACCAGTAAGTTGCCAGTGAAATTGCAAGCAATATTGCCGTGTGTGATGGTACCTTAAGGATACCTTTACACGCCACTAACGCGGCGAGAAATATTGACTGCGATATGTCGCCCTGGAACTATTGCCGTCAATATCTCTCCCATTTGCGGCATGTAATGTGGGAATTTGGTGGCAATATGTCGCCTGATTTCAGAGCAGTGCTCGGAAACCAGGCGACCGTGGCGAGGCGACATATCGTCGCCAAATTCCCTATTTACATGCCACAATAAGGAGGCGATTGGGTAGAAATGTGGCAGCGATATTTTCACGTTGCAATATCGCTGTCAACCATTCTCGCCGCGGTTGCGGCGTGTAAAGGTACCTTTAGACGTTTCAACATTCCTGGCAACTGATGAGAGCGAGCTCATTTTTGGCCGCTGGCCAAGATTGTGGTGCTCCTGTCAGATGGAGAAAAATCGCTGGCGATGTTGAAAGCAACTATTGCTTTGCAGGCTCAGGCTTCTCACAGCTCTTTCTGTGTCCGGATCCGTGAAAATCAAGGACCCGAACAGAGAAATGGCATCAATAGGCACACATCCGATCCTCTCCGTGGGGTCCTGCAGAAAACAGGATCCCTACGGACAGGAAAAAATTTGATTTGAAAGTAGCCCGAGTCCCTATCCCTTCATCACTATGGTTAGCGGTAGTTGAAATGTAGCCAGTTTTACCTTCTTGATCTGTAATAATTTAGCTTTCGCCATCTGTAAACATAGGTTACAAATATTGTCCTATTAATTTAATTTGCTGTTTCACATGTGAACATGCTGTTAAAGGAGACTTTCTGTAGCCTCAGTGACCCAGACAATAACTCATCTTTTAGAAGATTAGCAAAGTGGCATTCACCATGTATTCATGCCAATTCTTCACATTTCTAAGGGTGGTTTCACACTGGCGTATGAAAACGCAGCGCACCAAACGCTTGCACTTTGCGTTCCTATGTTTAACATGGGAACGCATATGTCTGCGTTTGGCTGCGTTCGGATGCACATAATTTGTGCGCCATCTGAGCGCACTCCGAGCACAGCCTGTTGCATATTTTGTGCGTTCGCAGGTGCTTGTTTTATCTGCAAGCATCCGCAAGCGCACAAACCATGCATTGAAGTCAGTGGGTCCGCAGTGTTTTCCGCATGACAGCGCAGGAGAACGCTGCGGATCTCCTGGTGTCCGCTGCTGATCAGAGGCGGCCACCAGGAGATCAGCTAGAGGCGCCACTGATTTCCCGCCGGTGTTGGCGCGGGAGATTTGAAGAAACAGCTGATCTGACACCTGTTTAAATCTCCCACCCTGACACCGAATAGGTGATGTCGGCGCGGGAGATTTGAAGCAGCGATCATCTGTTTCTTATCTTCTGCACCGATATCACCTATTCGGTGTCTGTGCGGGAGATTTAAACAGCTGTCAGATCAGCGGTTTCTTCACATCTCTCTCGCCGATACCGGCGGGAGATCAGCTGTGGCTGTGAGGAGGAGATCTCCACCGCTGATCTCTGCCTCCCGGCCGCTACCGAGACAGCTGATTGGCTGGCCGAGCTGCATGCTAATGTGAACGCATGCGGAGATTCTCCGCTGCTTTCACATCAGTATGGCTGCGTTTGCATGCCATATGCATGCAGACACAAACGCCAGTGTGAAACCAACCTAACACCTTTACCTGGATATTTTTCATGTCAGCTGAGTACCTCTTCCAAATTTTGCTGCTCTACTAACTCTAAAACAGTGTTTTTTTTCGGTGCCTCTCTGTTCCATAGTTATTTTACCTGGGAATAAAAAGTGTCTAATATGCAAAGTTTCCTTTAAACCAACAGAGGGTATACCATAGAACTTCTGAGAGTGTTTGCTTCTTCTGTAATGATGCTGCCCAATCATTGAAATCAAGGCTGCGTCATGGAAGGGATGAAGCAATACCCACAGGGGGCACAGCTGCAGCCTGGCTCTTGAGACAAGTTTTGTCTCACCTGAGGATGCTGAGAATTCCTCAGTCACGGGGACCTTCCTGCTATTTTAGTACAGGAGAGCAGTGGCGCTTGACAGCTGGAGTACCAGACCCAACTTGTTGCAAGTGATGCTCTCCTGTGCTCCAACAGCCAGAAGAGACACAATGACTGCAGAGTTCTCACTGTGATTATATGAGACAAATGTCACTGAACCAGGCTACAGCTGTGCCTCTTGTGGGCATTTGCTTTTTCCCTTCTGTGATGTGGGGTGTGTTTTGATTGGACTGTGTCATAGAGGTGCAGGATCAAACACCCACAGAAAAATTGTGTGTTCAACACCCAGCCTATAGGCTTTCCTGACAGGCAAAGTTAATAGTTGATTTTAAAGGGAACCTGTAACTCCCCCCCCAGGGCCTAAAACAGCCACCTTCAGCAGCACTTATGCTGCACTCTGTGAAGGTGGCTCTTATTTCTATACCCCCTCTCTCCCTCCCCCAGGGACACTGAGAGCAAGACTTTTATAAATTCCCCGCCATGTATGCAAATACCTCTATTAGGTCCGGGAGGTACGTTCTCGCTCCAGGACCTAAACGCCTGCCTGCTGTCAGTCATCCTCCTCTGGCCTCCGGGCACCGCCTCCTCCCTTCCTCCTGATGTCATTGGCGCCTGCGCATATCAGTCTGTTCTCGGGCATGCATCGTGCGTGCTGCCCACAAACTTAGATCACTTGATTTAATCAGATCGCGCCTGCATATAGCGGAGGCCCAAGATCCCACCCTGCAGTGTGTTATGATGTATTCATGTGCAAGTTTAAAAAAAAATGTTCCTGAGCTGAGATAATCTTACGGTATATATGTGTCCCTGCTATGTACTGTGTAATGGCTGTATCTGACCGTACCAGGGGCATGGTCTGATCATACCACATCTCCTGTGCTGAGATATAATCTTATATATGTGTCCTGCTATGTACTGTGTAATGGATGTATCTGACCGTACCAGGGGCATGGTCTGATCATACCACATCTCCTGTGCTGAGATAATCCTATATATGTGTCCCTGCTATGTACTGTGTAATGGCTGTATCTGACCGTACCAGGGGCATGGTCTGATCATACCACATCTCCTGTGCTGAGATAATCTTATATATGTGTCCTGCTATGTACTGTGTAATGGATGTATCTGACCGTACCAGGGGCATGGTCTGATCATACCACATCTCCTGTGCTGAGATAATCCTATATATGTGTCCCTGCTATGTACTGTGTAATGGCTGTATCTGACCGTACCAGGGCATGGTCTGATCATACCACATCTCCTGTGGTGAGATAATCTTATATATGTGTCCTGCTATGTACTGTGTAATGGATGTGTCTGACTGTGCAGAGACATGGTCTGATCATACACGTCTCCTAGGCCGGGAAGGATGCAAAAGTCTATAAAGACATTACAGCATGGGATCGCAAATAATTTTTTCTTTGATGCAAAACATTTTTAAAAACCGCAAGAGAAATGTTTTACGCCACAAAAAGAATCAGATGTTATCCCGTGCTGTAATGACTGAATAGTCTTTTGCATCCTACCCTTGCCCAGGAGCTATGGTATGATCAGACGATGTCCCTGTACAATCGCTTGTTATTATTCCAAGAACCATTGATTAAAATGAACTTTAAAAGTAACGTGTTTGTTCGTGAGAAAATCCCTTTAAAGCGAACCTGTCACCCCCCGTGGACATCAAAAGCTATAATAGCCACCTTCTGCAGCACTAAGGCTGCATTCAGGGAAGGTGGCTATATGCTTTTGATGCCCTATATTCAGTCAAATATGAAGTTATATAAAGGCTTACACTTAAGAAGACCTAAGACCGGGAGGCGGGGTTTCGCGCTCCTCCGACCCACCTCCTCTTGTCAATCATGGTGCTCGCCTGCTGCTGCCTCCCCTCATGAACGCGCTCCTCCGTTCTCGTCTATGGCGCCGCGCATGCACTGTGCGCCTGGTGTCCAGGAAGTCGTCGGGCTACGCGCGCAGCCCGACGACTTCCTGGACACCCGGCGCACAGCGCATGCGCGGCGCCATAGAGGAGCACGGAGGCGCGCGTTCATGAACGACTGTGAGGGGAGGCAGCAGCAGGCGACCTGAATGATTGACAAGAGGAGGTGGGTCGGAGGAGCGCGAAACCCCGCCTCCGGTCTTAGGTCTTCTTAAGTGTAAGCCTTTATATAACTTCATATTTGACTGAATATAGGGCATCAAAAGCATATAGCCACCTTCCCTGAATGCAGCCTTAGTGCTGCAGAAGGTGGCTATTATAGCTTTTGATGTCCACGGGGGGGTGACAGGTTCGCTTTAATTTAAAAAATCTCATTAAAGCTCCTCTATAACTGATTAATTTGTATATGTGACAGATTCTAATATAAATAACTCTCCGTTTCTCCACAGACATAGACGTTTTAGTGATCAGCTCATCCATAGGGATTACGAAATGCTAACCATGTCATCATGAGGGCAGAACAGGGCAGAGGAGTCACCACAGTTTCTTCTGAGCCGCCTCCTAGACAGTGACACATTTACCTTTCAGCACGGTTGTTTGTGTGTGTATTGTAGTATAGTGTTCTTGGGAGTATCAGGGATGTGGCTCTGCTATGCCTATGACATTATAAGTGATAAATCCTATTAAATAAATTATTTAATATGTGTGCGTAAAAGGTGTTTATTTCTTTTTGCAGTATTTCACAGATGCAGCAGAGCAAAGTTTGATATTTTGCACACCTGGTTTTGTTAGTTAGCAAAAGAAGTGAATATAATAATATTTATTCACCTATAAAGCACCATTAATTCCACAGCGCTTTACTGACATTATCATCACTGTCCCCATTGTTGCTCGCAAACTAAATTCACTATCAGTTAGCCTTATACTTCAAAGACAATGTGCCCATGCTGCAGATTTACAGCAAGGGGGGTAGAACGCTTGGGCCTCCCCACGCTGACAATTCCAGCCCCTAGCTGCATACTTTTTACCTGGCTTGCAACTAAAAATACAGCGGAGCCCCATGTCAATTTTTTTTCTAAAGTATTTCTTATAAATATATGTTATATAAATTATTTAATCTTCTATATAATATTATATATTAATATAAAATGTATAATATGATTACCAGCCAAGGTCAAACAGCTGGCTTGCAGGTGGGTGGCACCCTGTAGAGCTATACTGGTGGCCAAAAATACAGCAGAGACCCACGTCAATTTTTTTCTAAAATATTTCTATAAATAATTTGATATATATCTTCTATATAATATTATATATTAATATAAAACGTATAATATGATTACCAGCCAAGGTCAAACAGCTGGCTTGGGGGTGGGTGGCACCCCATAGCTATAACGGTGGCCAAAAGTACAGCGGAGCCCCACAGCAATTTTTTTATGGACATCACATGAAGCTAGTTTTTTTTTGTTTTTTTTAATTTCCAGTTTTAACCTAGCTTTTTTTACAGTCACAACAGTGAACAATTGTAAAAAATTGCAGCAATATCTGCATCAAAAACGCACTAAGACACCACCAATGTTTCTGTGATGATATTTGGAACATAAAGTGGATTTTGGATGTCAAAAATCCACAACACATTCTACATCATCACATAACCTAACAAGTAAAGACGAGGAAAAAGAAAAACACCTTACATAGGATCCTGCGGAACACACAAGCTGGTCCGTATAATGCCAAGTTTTTTTTCTTCAGCTACACACCAATACAGTAGATAAGACAAAACTGTACCTGGATTACAGCAGGGGTCTCAAACTCGGCTGAGTTAGTGGGCCGCACATAGAAGAAAATTGATTTAGATGGGCCTCATTGCTTGTAGGAGTAAGTGACATTTTTAGTAATACCAGAATTTTTTGTTCAATGTAGTAATGTCCAAAACCTGATCTTCTTGTAGTTATGTCCCCATCTTGGGCCCTTTCTTATTGTAATGTCCCCGTACTGGTCCCCATCCTATAGTAATGTCCCACATAATGGACCCCAGCTTGATCCCCTTTTTGTAGCAATGCCCTATCCTGGTCCTCCTCATATAGTAATGTCCCCATCCTGATCCCCTTTTGCAGTGATGTCCACATCCTGGCCCCCATAGTGATGTAATGTCCCTCCCATGCTGGAACCCTTTTGTAGTGATGTCCCATTCCTGGCCCCCATAGTGTAGTAAAGTCCCCCATACTTATCCCCTTTTGTAGTAATATCCACATCCTGATCCCTTTTGCAGTGATGTCCCCATCCTGGCCCCCATAGTGTAGTAGTGTCCCTCATGCTGGTCCCTTTTTGTAGTAATGTCCCCATCCTGACCCCCATAGTGAAGTAATGTCCCCCATGCTGGTCACCTTTTGTAGTGATTTTCCAAATGCTGGTCTCCTTTTCTAGTGATGTCCCCATCCTGGCCCCCATAGTGTAGTGATGTCCCCCATACTTATCCCCTTTTGTAGTAATATCCGCATCCTGATCCCTTTTGCAGTGATGTCCCCATCCTGGCCCCCATAGTGTAGTAGTGTCCCTCATGCTGGTCCCTTTTTGTAGTAATGTCACCATCCTGACCCCATAGTGAAGTAATGCCCCTCATGCTGGTCACCTTTTGTAGTGATGTCCCCATCCTGTCCCCCATAGTGTAGTAATGTTCCCCATGCTGGTCACCTTTTGTAGTGATGTCCCCCATGCTGATCCCCTTTTGTGGTGATGTCTCCATCCTTGCCCCCATAGTGTAGTAGTGTCCCCCCATCCGGGTCCCCTTTTGTAGTGATGTCCCCAGCCTGGTCTACCTTCTTTTTACACATTAACACACACACACACACACACACACACGCGCACACACACACAAACACACACACACACACACATACTCACTCACACACACTTTTTTTTTTAACCATAACCTTGCCGGTGGTCCAGTGCATGGGGTCCCCGCGGTGTAATTGATTTCCGGTAGCGGGACTGTCTGACAAGCGCTGCCGCTCAGTAAGATTAATGCAAGCCGCCAGCTAATTAGAGGCCTGCAGCTTCCGTCGGCGTATGACGTAACCTGCGGGCCTCTCATGCACTGGACCGCCGGCAAGGTCAAGTGGCCGACGATGCTGCAGGCCGCACAGTGAAGCCGTGGTCCGCGTGTTTGAGACCCGTAGATTACAAGTTACCAAAATAACTATATCTTTTTATTCAGCCCATTACTGTGCCCTAATATATGGTGAACTGGTGGTATTCTGTGATTGAGCACTGGCACTTGTTCACACATTACAGGTTTGCTGTGAATTTTCTATCTGCAATACAATAGCAGAAAAGTAAACACGTTTTCAGAATTCTCATCCGCTTGATGTGTTAATTTTTGTGCAGAAATTGATAATGTGCACATGATTTTAAAATTCGTAGTAGGTTAATTCTTTCTCCCTTTTTTTGCAATGTGGAAAAAGAAACCCGCAAAAGAATTTGCAACTGTGTTTTATTTCTCCCCCACTCATGTGGAAAGACTCTCGCTAGAGATGGGATACAGTAGTCTTGAGTGTGTTTTACAATTTTTAAAGTAAAAATCAATTATTTCCTGGTTGTCAATCCATAATAAAGTGGCTGTATCTTTGCTAAGTAAGGGTATGTGTATACGTTTGTGAACCATTTCTGCATCTCTTTGCAGGAAAAACACAACGGCAAAACCCACACATTTTTGCTGCGTTTTGGCCACATGATTTTGGTGCAGATTTTTCCCATTCAGTAAAATAGGTGACATCTCCAGTAAAAATTGATATGCTGCAGATTTAAATCTGTACAGAAAAAATATTTAATGTGGCGCAATAGACTTTAGGATTCGAATAGACTTCGCTGGCATCCGCATTCCCTTCAGGCTTTGTGACCAATCTGCACCCAAAAACCCATGCAGCCTAATTGTGTAGTTTGATTTGTGTTAACCCTGATGTGTGGTAGCAGCCTCTGATGCACCATAGTTCTAGTACAAGAAGCAAAGTGACACTAAAGGCCGCTTTACACGTCGCAATATCGTTCCGATATTGCATACGATCTCACGGGAGCGCGCACGTTTTTGGCCCTTGTCCAAGATCGCATAGTAGATGTCACACAGGGAGATATCGGCAGGCAATGCAACTACGATGTCGTACGCCCCTTTTTCACACTGTGTCTGAGCAACTCGGGGAACGACCAATTAACATTGGAGTCAATAGTAGAAGTTGCGCTTCAAATCGTAGTTGCACAGTTGAAGAGCATGCACAATTCCAAAACGATATCGTAGTTGCATCATTTTTGAATCGCGTTGCCCATTTACATGACACAACGCACCAACGATATCAACTGCAGCGCCCTACCACGTGACTTTTTATCGTAGTTGCGTTGCGATATCGTGACGTGTAAAGCAGCCTTTAGGCTAAGTTCACACAGCGTGTGTGCTCTGTTTTATGTTGATCCGTTTTTGTGGCAGTTTCTGCACCAAAAACGAAACCTTTTTTTGCAAAAAAGCATCACGAACACATCATTTATTTGTACTGCTTTTTTGCTTTGTTTTGGGGGGACACAGACACAAGACACACACTTTCTTATTTTCCCCGCTATCCCACGGTGAGGCCTGCTGAGGTCTTCCTCCTCCTGGGCATCAGCAGGACCTATCTGTGAGTAGTATGGTTTTAACAGGACCTACCAAAGTGACTAAGTCACATCGGTAGCTCTTGGAAGTACTGTACTTCTTACAGACAGTACCTGTCAATGCCCGGAGGGAAGGCATCGCTGGGGATCACCGTGGGATTGCGGGGAAGGTACTTAATTGGATGTTAGTGATACAAAAAGTGCTACAGAAAAACAGAGCAATAGTTGACATGTTCATTAGTTTCTGAATGTGGTTTCTGCACCTCTAACGCAGCAGTCAAAAAACGCTGACGTCTGCACAACATATTGAAAATCCCACTCACTTTGCTGGCTGACGCAGTGACTGATCCGATTTTTGTACAGTTTAAAAAAAAAATCAAAATCAGAATCCCTATAGTATCTGGCGTAAACTCAATGTTGAGTTCTGAGGTGCTGGTGGAAAGGTTGCAGAGGCCTGTGATCAAGTCTAGAGGATAAGCACTGCACAATCAGTAGTTTTTTTTTTTTTTGCTAAATGAGAAGTTTTCTTTATTGATTCAAACGGCAACATGCGACTTAGCAAAAGGATGTTTCGGCCTTTATCACAGAGTCGCTAAAGATGTTATGTCGCCTATAATGCTTCTTTGGAGTCCAGGTTGAAGAGAGGTTTGTATCATGAAGCTGTGGGTTTCCCTGTAATTTAGGGGTCACTTACAGTCTTGTCTCACTGGTTGTAGAACCTCTATATCAGTAAGGGTACCTTTACACGCGGCTACATTTGTAGCTTGTCACCAGGTAACTTACTGGTTGCAGTGAAATCATGGATACATGGTTCTATCTTGTGGCTGTGTACAAATGGAATAATCTCTCCATGATTTCACTGCAACCAGTAAGTTACCTGGTGACAAGCTACAAATGTAGCCGTGTGTAAAGGTACCTAAGTGTTCCAAGACACTCCAGGTTAGATTGCACTGATGGGATATACACAGGGAGAGCTCGGTAAGTATGCAGCGTCCTGAGGTGTCACCACAGCGCAGGAGCGCATGGCAAAACAGCGGCTTCAGCAGGACATTGCATACTTACCAAGCTCTCCCTGAGCATATCACTTATATATAAATTATATTATGCACTACTGTTCAAAAGTTTGGGGTCACCCAGACAATTTTTTTTTCCCCATGAGAACTCATACTTTTATTTATCAAGTGAGTTGCAAAATGAATAGAAAATATAGTCCAGACATTGACAAGGTTAGAAATAATGATTTTGTTTGGAATAATAATTTTCTCCTTCAAACTTTGCTTTTGTCAAAGAATGCTCCCTTTGCAGCACTTACAACATTGCAGACCTTCGGCTTCTAGCTGTTAATCTGCAGAGGTAATCTTGAGAAATTTCACCCCATGGTTCCTGAAAATCCTCCCACAAGTTGGATTGGCTTGATGGGCACTATTTGCGTATCATACGGTCAAGCTGCTCCTACAACAGCTCAATGGGGTTGAGATCTGGTGATTGTGCTGGCCACTCCATTACAGATCGAATACCAGCTGCCTGCTTCTTCCCTGTATAGTTCATGCATAATTTGGAGGTGTGCTTTGGGTCATTGTCCTGTTGTAGGATGAAACTGGCTCCAATCACACTGTCCACAGGGTATGGTATGGCGTTGCAAAATGGAGTCATAGCCTTACGTATTCAAAATCCCTTTCACCTTGTACAAAACTCCCACTTTACCAGCACCAAAGCAACCCCAGACCATCACATTACCTCCACCATGCTTGACAGATGGCGTCAGGCACTCTTCCAGCATCTTTTCAGTTGTTCTGCGGCTCACAAATGTTCTTCTGTGTGATCCAAACACCTCAAACTTTGATTCGTCTGTCCATAACACTTTTTTCCAATCTACCTCTGTCCAATGTCTTTGTTATTTTGCCCATATTAATCTTATCCTTTTGTTAGCCAGTCTCAGATATGGCTTTTTCTTTGCCACTCTTCCCTGAAGTCCAGCATCTTCACTGTAGACGTTGACACTGGCGTTTTACGGGTACCATTTAATGAAGCTGCAAGTTGAGGAGCTGTGAGGTGTCGATTTCTCAAAGTAGAGACTCTAATGTACTTGTCTTGTTGCTCAGTTGTGCAGCAGGGCCTCCCACTTCTCTTTCTACTTTAGTTAGAGCCTGTTTGGGCTTTCCTCTGAAGGAAGTAGTGCACACAATTATAGGAAATCTTCAGTTTCTTGGCAACTTCCCGCATGGAATAGCCTTCATTTCTAAGAACAAGAATAGACTGTCGAGTTTCACATGAAAGTTCTCTCTTTCTGTCCATTTTGAGAGTTTCATAGAACAAACAAATGTAATGCTCCAGATTCTCAACTAGCTCAAAGGAAGGTCAATTTTATAGCTTCTCTAATCAGCCAAACCGTTTTCAGCTGTTCTAACATACTTGGACAAGGGTTTTCTACGGTTTTTTTAAACATCCATTAGCCTTCTTACACAGTTAGGCTGGTTTCACACTGCGGTCAGATCAGGTCAGGTTCGATCAGGTTTTGTGTTTCAAAACCAGGAGTGTCTCCAAAACCTAGAACAGGTGTCAATCTTTCAATTATAGTTTTTCTCTGCAAGTTCCTCTCCTGGTTCCTCTCCTGGTTTTGGCACACAAACCTGATCGAACCTGATCAGTGAAAAACCGCAGTGTGAAACCAGCCTTAGCAAACACCATGTGCCATTAAAACACTGGAGTGGTGGTTGTTGGAAATGGGCCTCTATACACCTATGTAGATATTGCATTAAAAACCAGACGTTTGCAACTAGAACAGTAATTTACCACATTAACAATGTATAGAGTGTATTTCTGATTAATTTATTGCTGGCTTCGTTGAAAAAAAAAAAATGCTTTTCTATCAAAAATAAGGAAATTCTTAATTACCCCAACTTTTGAACGGTAGTGTGTGTGTGTATGTATGTGTGTATGTATGTATTATATATATATATATATATATATATATACATATACATATGTGTATATACATATGCATATGTGTACATATTTTACAAGTGTGCAGTGTTTATCCTCTGAAGTATGGATCAGAAATCTCCAGTGTGAACATAGCCTTAAAGGGCTCGTATGCATGCCTTGACCCTGTCATAGAAATGAACAGCTCATGTAAAGCAAAGATAGGCATATGACAGGGGTCCTACTGGCATACTCTGACGCTTATTCTGCCATGTGTTGTACGTTGGTTTACAATTGCTTAGGTAACCATTCAATCCGCAATAAGTACCATGAACTGGTGTATAAATAGAACCCTTGTGTGGTACTCAATGAATGTTGGCGTGCTATCTTTGTAATTGTACCACCCAATGTTATCTGCTTGATAATGACCATACTGAGGGCTCTAAAGAAAAATATATCCCTGCAACAACATGGTGGATTTAAAACGAAAGAATAATGCTTAGGGAAGAATGTGGACTAATATAAGAGACAAACTAGGCATTTATTGACTTATTAAAGCAATTGCCAATTAATAATTTGCATTCTCACCCAATCCCATCGAAGTGGAAATACTACTGTGACCTGCCCATCTGTAATTACCGGTACTTACGGAAGAAAATGATCATTACATGTGTTTTCTATTGTTCCTTTTGTTTTACAATGCAATTGGGCTTTTTCAAGAGGGCCAGTGTCATAACATAATGAGGGCCAATTTCTTAAAACATGGCTCATAATTTGGAAATGAAACAAGAGCTAGCACTTTTATCGGACCCCTGTTCCGCTAAGACCCCCTGATGTGAACAGGTAATTGAACAGATACATCTGCTGTATAGCAGAGGCAAATCCTACAGCTGTTTCACGCTAACTGCGCTTCTACAGGTCCACCTTTGGATGCTAAAGTACGGTAATTAAATTACTTAAGCGTCCAAAGGCAGAGTGTAGCAGGCAGGTGGGGATTGGATGCGAGGCTCGCGTATCAAAACAATGTCCCGTGGGCCCCAGGGATGCGAGTTCTGACATTGCTGGAATCGCACTGGCACCAGAGGTGAGTATTGCCTATTTTTTTTTTTATGGGCGCGCACATGGGGAATGAGACAGGGTTGTGTACTACTTTAATGTTCTCTAAAATTGGTACACCTAAAAAGAAAAAGGGTGCACAAGTTGTTATGGTGCATCATATTCCTGACAGGGCAGACGAGGATATTGTATGGTGTTATGTCAGGTGGTGGCATTCACCATGATTTTTTTTTTTCTTTTCAGCAAAGCAGCACGTTGTACTTCTAGATTTGAGAATGATTTGTATTCTTCATAATGTCGTCTCCTTAAAACTGCAGGAGTTCCATTGCTATATTTCTTTTTTTTCTCCATTATGGCTTTTGTTTTTATAAGGCCGCTCATTGCGGTCATGTTTTTGCTCCTGACCTACAAGCAGTTGACAACTTCACAGGCAAGGAGCTTGGATAGTTGGAGAAAAAGAGAAGTTGTGTGTCATGGAGGCCATGAAAGGGATAAAAAGACAGGATGTTATTGAGTCAGGAATGAAACTGGATCCTTAGCTGTGGGATACTGGAGCGTATTTCTTCAGCAGGTTATTGCGCACATGTCCTTGGTTACCCCTTACTCTTAAAACTTCCCTGTGCAATGCATGAATAGTGTTGTAATGTAACCCTTTACAAGCCTCACTTGGATATGCTGCAAAACGAGATTGCTCAAATCTAACATTGTTCTTAGTGGAGCAGAATAAATTTAATTAAGCTGAACCCCTTGGGAAAGCTGGCAGTAAAATGGTGAAATACGTATCAGGAGCTGTGTTTGTTAGGGTTTTTATTTTGTTCTGAGTATAGAGCTTTATATACACTTTGCTGTGGTGAAAAAAATATACATATACTGTGCCTTGCAAAAGTGTTCACCCCCTTGCCTTTTTACCTAATTTTTTTTACATTACAACCTCTGCTTACCGTAATTATTTTTGTAATCCGAATAGTAAGTCATGCGACAACACCAGGTAGACTAAGATGGGGTTGTGAAGTGAAAAAAATATACCGTATATACTCGTGTATAAGCCGACCCGTGTATAAGCCGACCCCCTACTTTTGCCCCAAAAACAGGGAAAACCTATTGACTCGCGTATAAGCCTAGGGTGGACAATGCAGCAGCTACCGGTACTGAAAAATGTTAAAAATGAAAATAGATACGAATAAAATGTTGAACTTTTATTTTAAATAGAAACAGTAAACTACCAATGCAGCAGACCACCGTCCTGTTATAAAGCCCCCTATCACTGGTATGTAGCCCACCATCCCTGTATATAGCAGCCATAACTAGTATACAGTTGCCGCCAGCAGGGTAATACAGGCCCCCAAGCAGGGGTAATACAGGCCCCCAAGCAGGGGTAATACAGGCCCCCCGCAGGGGTAATACAGGCCCCCCCCGCAGGGGTAATACAGGCCCCCCCCGCAGGGGTAATACAGGCCCCCCCGCAGGGGTAATACAGGCCCCCCCGCAGGGGTAATACAGGCCCACCCGCAGGGGTAATGCAGGCCCACCCGCAGGGGTAATGCAGGCCCCCCCGCAGGGGTAATGCAGGCCCCACCACAGGGTTAATACAGCCCCAGCAGGGATAATACAGGCCCCCAAGCAGGGGTAATACAGGCCCCCCCACAGGGTTAATACAGCCCCAGCAGGGGTAATTCAGGCCCACCCACAGGGTTAATACAGCCCCAGCAGGGGTAATTCAGGCCCCCCACAGGGGTAATACAGCCCCAGCAGGGGTAATTCAGGCTCCCCACAGGGTTAATACAGCCCCAGCAGGGGTAATTCAGGCCCACCCACAGGGTTAATACAGCCCCAGCAGGGGTAATTCAGGCCCCCCACAGGGGTAATACAGCCCCAGCAGGGGTAATTCAGGCTCCCCCACAGGGTTAATACAGCCCCAGCAGGGGTAATTCAGGCCCCCCCACAGGGTTAATACAGCCCCAGCAGGGGTAATTCAGGCCCCCCACATGGGTAATACAGCCCCAGCAGGGGTAATTCAGGCCCCCCACAGGGGTAATTCAGGCCCCCCCACAGGGGTAATACAGCCCCAGCAGGGGTAATTCAGGCCCCCCACAGGGGTAATTCAGGCCCCCCACAGGGGTAATACAGCCCCAGCAGGGGTAATCTCACCCCCTCGGTCTGCAGGCACCCGGGTCCCTCCAGCTGCTCCGTCTGCGTGCGCGGCTTCTAATACCGGCGTCCTCCCCGCTCTTCCTGTTTAATGCGATCATGTGACCGCGGTCACATGATCGCATTAAACAGGAAGTGCGGGAAAGACGCCGGTATTAGAAGCCGCGCACGCAGACGGAGCAGCTGGAGGGACCCGGGTGCCTGCAGACCGAGGGGGTGAGATTACCCCTGCTGGGGGGGCCTCTGTATACATGGGGCGGGGAGGCAGCGGGGGAGGCTATATTGTGCAGGGGAGCAGCAATGTACTATGCGCTGCTCCCCATGCATAATTAATGAGCGGCACCACGTGACGTGCCGCTCATTCTGCAGCCTCCCCCCACCTCCTCCTGTGCCCGAACACTGCCCCCACCACACCACACAGTATATGACTCGTGTATAAGCCGAAGGGGGACTTTTCAGCCCAATTTTTGGGCTGGAAAAGTCGGCTTATACACGAGTATATACGGTATTAAAAAATGTAATGTTTGGGATAAAATAAATTAAAAATTGCCATGTGCATATGTATTCTCACCCCTTTTGCTATGAAGCCCCTAAAAATTTCTGGTGCAAGCAATAACCTTCATAATTCACATGGTTCGTGAAAAGAAGTCCACCGCTGTGCAATCTAAGTGTCCCATGGTCTGTCAGTATATACTCACCTTTTCTGAAACTCCACAAAGGCTACTACATCATTAAGGCTGGCTTCACATTTGCGTTTGTGTCTGCATGCTGATGGCATGCAGACACAAACGCAGTGAAAAGCAGTGTTATTTTTTGTGTCCGCAGCGGAGAATGTCCGCCTGCGGACACGTCTATGTGCAGCCCGGGCAGCCAATCGGTGGTGTCTGGGGGCGGGCCAGAGGCGGAGGTAAGCTCCGGGACGTGTCAGCAGGGTTAAACAGCTGATTTGACAGCTGTTTGAATCTCCCGCGCCGACACCGAGAGGAGATGTCGGCGCGGGAAGATTCAAACAGCTATCACATCAGCTGTTTCTCCCCGCCGACACCGCTAGGAGATTACCGGCGGCGGGGAGGAGGAGATCATCAGAGGCTCCAGCTGATCTCCCAGTGGCCGTCGGTGGTCTCCTGTGACATCACCGGCGGCCACCGGGAAAGATCTCAATGAGATCCGCAGCGTTCTCCTGCTGTGTCATGCAGAGGACACTGCGGATCCATTGAGATCAATGCATTTTTTGTGCGCTTGCGGATAGAACAAGTGCCGCGAACGCACAAAAAAATGCTGCAAGCTGCGTCTGGAGTGCGGTCGGAGGGCGCATAAATTATGCGCATCCGAACACACATGCGGCCATACGCAGGCACATGCGTTCCCATGTTAAACATAAGTTACCTCAGGGGAAATGGTGTATCAGTGTCCGAGCTGCTGAAATCCCAAGAAAACGATCCGGAAACCATATGTAGGTTGCATCAATCATCCATTTATTCAAATAAATGGATGATTGATGCAACCTACATATGGTTTCCGGATCGTTTTCTTGGGATTTCAGCAGCGCGGACACTGATACACCATTTCCCCTGAGGTAACTTCTGGATGATTCCCACGTGCATGTGGAAGGTGGAAGTCCTGCAGCAGCTGCATTTAATGCCAAATGCTTTTACACCAGTTGTGGGTCTCACAACTGTGCTAGGTGAGTGAATTCATACCCACCGCATACATTAGTGTCACTAGTGATAGGGCACTATTGCGCCTCTTGTTCCCCCCCTATTTTTTACTTTGATACATGTTAAACATAGGAACGCATGTGCGCAAGCGTTTGGCTGCGTTTGGTGCGCTGTGCTCCATACGTAAGTGTGAAGGCAGCCTAAGCAAGAGGCACCACTAACCAAACAACACCATGAAGACCACGGAGATCTCCAAATAAGTCAGGGACAAAGTTGTTGAGAAGAGCAACTCTGTTGAGTTCTAAAAGAAAGAAATATCTCACTCTCTGATTCCCCCTGAGAAGCATCAAATCCATTATCATCAAATACAAAGAACATAGTACCATAACAGACCTGACGAGAGAGGGCCGTCCACAAAAACTCTCAGCCCGGGCAAGGAGAAAGCACAGAGACCCAAATGAAATCCTGAAGGAGCTGCAGAGTTCCCAAGCAGAGAATGGAGTATTTGCCACATACAGGTGGATTCTAATTATCATTACCAGTCATTTAGGACAACATTGGATCATTCAGAGATCCTCACTGAACTTCTGGAGTGAGTTTGCTGCACTGAAAGTAAAGGGGCCGAATAATATTGCACGCCCCACTTTTCAGTTTTTTATTTGTTAATGTTTAAAATATCCAATAAATTTCGTTCCACTTCACGATTGTGTCCCACTTGTTGATTCTTCACAAAAAAATTTGAATTTATATCTTTGTTTGAAACCTGAAATGTGGCAAAAGGTTGAAAAGTTCAAGGGGGCCAAATACTTTCCCAACGCACTGTATCTGGTATGACTTTAGATGCATAGACCCAAAGAATAAAGCTGTCTAATTACTTATACACTGAAATGCGTAAAATTAAAGAAAATTCTTGACCTGCTGTGATATACATATTCTGCCTCCCAAAGATCCCAGTTAGGTTCAGCTCACTTTTGTTCTGTATTCTATGCCGAACACTTACAGCATGTAAATCCCTGAAGTATGTTATTCACACGGAACCCCTGATAGAACATTCTCTATGAGGGAGATGGAGACACTGTGGACTCTCTCCGACCTATAATCCAGTGGTGTCCTTTTTAAATGTTCGTAAAAATGTGGTAGTCCACAGTTTTGTGCACTTCTGAAGACACACCGCTGAACAGAGGCTAGATGGAGTCCAGAGTATCTGTGCTGCCTTATTTTAGTGTACGGATACCTCCGTTTTCATCTCAATCATGTCATTTGGAGATTTAGATGTACACCCCAAAGTACCGTAAGTGCTCAGCTTAAAGCACAGGATAAATGTAATCCAAAATGTAAAATGTACCCAATGAAAGCTTCAACTCAACTCCTTCCGCAAAAAAACCCAAAAACAATACTCCACTTTTGTCTGTCATCTGTCAATGGAAATATATGGGCCTTCCACATTACTGGTAACCCAAAGTCTCTGGAAAAGTGGTAAGGCTCCTTGCCACCCAAAAAAAAAATCCAATTTGAGCGCCCCACAAAGTGCCTAAACCAGGAGAGCCCGCTTAGTTTACCAGGCAGATGTATGAGCATGAGCTGAGCACAATCTATGGGCACTACAATGTACGGCCACTGCAAAGGCAGATTTCTAGAAACAAGCAGCAATGCATGTTGCTGAGTGAAAATTACAAAACACCCATGGAGCCAAAATAGTCACTGCACCTATGGATAAATTCACAGACTTGTGTCATTTCCAAAATTGGGACTCTTGAAGGAGGATTCTGCTTTTCTGGTACTTTGGAGACCTGAGTCTGTAAACTATTCTAGGAAAATCTCTACTTCAATGGTCAAATAGTTCTCCTTCCTCTGGTAAGTATCGCTGTGTGGCTAATTAGTAATGTATAGCTACATTTGAGATATTGCCATGCTCAGCCGAAATCGTGTAAGACATTGTGGTGCCAATGTTAGCCATTTTCCATGTGAAAATGTAAATCTGCGGCTAAAACAAAATATTTGTTGTAAAAAAATTATTTCTTCACCGCCCATTTGTATAAAATTCTGTGACCTCTGGTTTCAACATGATCACTACACCCCTAGATGAATTAATTGAGGGGTGGGTGTAGTTTGTAGAATGGAATCACTATGGGGGGGATTCTGCTTTTCTATCACCTCAGGGGCTCTACCAGTGTGACATGGCACCCGCAAACCATTCCTACAAAATTTGCACTGTATTATGGCGTTCCTTCCCTTTTGAGCTTGGCACTGTTCCTCAAAAATAGTTTTTGACCACATATGGATATTGGCGTACTCAGGAGATATAGTTTAACAAATTGTACTGTTCATTTTCTCCTATTACCCATTTAAAAAACTCTGTGAAACGTTTGTCGGTTCAAGGTGCTCACCACACCTCTAATAATAATTCCTTCCGGGGTGTAAATTTACAAAATGTGGTGATTTGTGGGGTTTCCACTATTTAGGCAAATGAGGGGCTCTGAAACGTGACATGGCGTTCACTATATATTCCAGCCAAGAGTCAAATGGCGCTCCTTCCCTTCCGAGCCCTGCTGTGCACACAAACATAGTTTTCCACCACATATGGGGTACATCATACTAAGAAGAAATTGCACAGCAAATTATATTGTCCATGTTCTCCTGTTATCCTTATGACAGTGTGGTTTTGAGCAGTATGAGGGCGCAGTTTGTGGAAAGGGGTCACTTTTGGGTGTTTTCTGTCACATAGGCCCCTCAAAAATAACTTCAAATGTGTCCATGTAAATTTTGTTGGAAATATGAAATTGCTGATAATTTTAATACATTTCTACCTTCCTAACGAAAAATTTTTTTAAAAAAATTGTGCTGATGTAGTAGACATGGGAATTGTTTTACTATTTGGTGTAAAGGCAAAAAATTTAAGCTTCAAAATAAGACATTTTCAAAATTTCCACCAAAATGTCAATATTTTCATCAGGGTTATGGAGTCAGTGGCCAAAGCAACCGACTCAGACTCTTCAATTTCCCTAAACCCAACTCCACTAAAAAATGGGCACCGACTTCAAGACTTCGACTCCACAGCATTGATTTTCACAAATAAACGTACATGATTTCTACCTAAATTTACCACTAACATGAAGGACAATGAGTTACAAAAAACATTCTCTGAAGTACTGGGATCGGTTGAAATGTTCTAGAGTTATTACCTCATGAAGGGACACTGTTGGAATTGTAAAATTAGGCCTGGTCTGGAAGGTGAAAACACATTTTGGCGGTAAGGGGTTAAATAACAATATGCGTATCTGTTCATAAAATTCTGCTGTTCTGCTATTCCTCCTGAAAATGTGTGACTTAGGGTGCTTTCACACTGCATTTTTGTTCAATCCGTGGCTGTCCGTTGTAAAATGGACAGCCACGGATCCGATTTGGCCCCTATGTTATGCTATGGGCACGGATCGGATTTGCCTTATTGCCATCAGTTTTTTGTCGGATCCGATTCTCTCCGATTTTTTTGCTGTGCCCAAAATCGCAGATCTGCTGTGATTTTGGGCACAGCGGATTAAATTGGACCACATTGGATCCACCTGATCTGCGCCAAATAACATGGAGTCTATGGAGCCGGGATCCGAGGAAACAGCTGATCGTTCCTCGGACCCGATTTTAGTGTATACTGAGCCAAAATCGCCCTGTGCCATCTAATTTCACTTTCTGCAATGTATATTCATACATTGCAGAAGTGAAATTTGGTGAAAAGAAAGGGTTAAAAATAAAAAAAACTTTCTTACCTGTCCCGCGATCCACTGATGCCTCCAGCGCTCGATGCTTATAGGACCTGGCATGATGTCAGTCACATGACCGAGTACCGTGGTAACCGGTCATGTGACTGTGACATCACGCCAGGTCCTTGTAAGGATCAGAAGAAGATAGCTGGAAGCGGGGGGACTCGTGGATGGGTGAGAATAAACTTTTTTTTTTTATTTTTTAACGGTCTGTAAAAGAGGGAGAAAGAGGGAGAAAGAGGTGACAGGACGGAGAGAGGAGAGGAGGAAGAGGATCCAAACTGATCCTGCAAAATATTGGAATCTGATGCCTATTTGGCATCCGAATGCAGGCATCAGTTTGGATCCGTTGCTGTTCGAGGGGTGCTGCAAAAAATCGGATCCCCTCGGACAGCACAAATACGCAGTGTGAAAGCAGCCTAAGGAAAACTTGGAGTTACCCTTGCCATTAAATAGATGTATCTCTGCACATTTCACCAATGTACATACTGTGCTCTGTCTTGTTGTGTACAGACACACCAATTAAAGGGAACCTGTCAGCTTGCTTATGCCTCCCCAGCTATCACTATCTGTACCTGCAGCTTCATAGTCTGATTTTAATCGTGTCTGTCTGAACTAAAAATGTCATGTTAAAGGTGAAAAAAAGCATTTAGTTAAATTTTCTTATGTAAATCAGGCAATGACTACACCTTGGAGGATGTAGTCACTCTGGCAGATTAATTGTTAACATTTCAGCCAAATTTCAAAAGATGTGCAGGGCCTGTGTGATGTCATGATCATGTGACTATAATGGGTAGATCCAAGTCTCCATAGCCCCTAATGAGTTTGCAAGCTTAGCTCCGCCCATGATGGTCACATGATCGGGACATACAGAGAAGTTGGCAGTGAGTTTACTATTAACCTGCCAGAGTGACTCCTCCAAGGTGTAGTCACTGCCTCATCTACATGAGAAAATGTAAGTGTATAAATCTTTTTTTTCACCTTTAACATTATCACTATGAGTTCAGACAGGGATGATTAGAATAGTTTATGAAAGCTACAGGTACAGACAGTGACAGCTGGGGGGTATAAACTAGCTGACAGGTTCCCTTTAAAAATAGGAATAGAGATGCCTAGTAGTTAATTTTTAAATACCTATTTTTCTGGAGGAATGGCTCCTGTGGAGTTTCCAGAAAACTCATTCTACAATTGATATGTATTTTTCGCTTTATAGATGCACCCCAAATTTGGTGATGGAAAAGAGAAAAAAAAAATGTTTAATGTTAAATTGGGTCCGTCTTATAATGCCAGTGTCCATCTTACAAATATATACGTTCCTGGTATACCTATCCCCATGCTGGCACACTGCCCCCTCCACCCTTATGCGATGGCATAGAAGCCCCCCATGCTGGCACACTGCCCCCTCCAGCCATGCTGGCAAAGTAGCCCCCAGTGCTGGCACAGGAGTCCCTCATGCTGGCATAGAAGTCCCTCATGCTGGCACACTGCCCCCTCCAGCCATGCTGGCACAGCCCTCATTTTGGCACAAGGGCCCCCACCTTTGCACACAGTAAAAAAATAATTAACGATTTGATACTTGCCTAGTTTCACCACTGCCTGCTGACCGCGCTATCACCTGCTCGCTATCTGTGCTGTGCCAGCATTTAGGTCCTGGGAGCAGTGCTCGGTGATGGCGTCACTCGCAGCGACGCTCACAGGACCCGGATGCCTACTCGCACCGATAGCGAGGATAGCGGGTCAGCAGGCAGCGGTGAAGCTAGGTGAATATCACATCCCCGATATAGTCAGTGCTTTCCACGCAATGCAAGCGTGAAAAGCACTGACTATTCAGACAGGCTGCAGCCGCTGAGCTGCGGACCCAGCTCCCGTAATATGAGCTCCTCCCGCTGGTGATTGACAGCGGGATGCAGTTGCACATTACAGGAGATAATGAGCGGCTCCAAGTGACCACAGCACGCAGCTGCAGCCTGCTCCTGGCCCCATCCAGCCCTTGACACCGCTCCTGAGCCACCCCCGCCTCCCCTGCAGCACAACTTTTCACTTTCGCTTAATAAGTCGCATCCCCCACTTTCCCCAAATGTTGAGGGGCTAAAAGTGCTTCTTATAAAGCGAAAAATACGCTAATTGATATAAGTAAAAAATACATCTGGAGAGGTGGCTGGGCCTCTTTCATTATGGCAGGGTCAGTTTATGATCCACGTAAAATCACTATATTTCTCCTAATAAATTTTTATTTACTTTAAAACAACAAAAAAAAATCTTTTTGGTGTCCTATAGAGCTGGTGCAGAGACAATGGTTTGTTCTCCGTGGTCTCTGGCTGCTGATGTCATCCTTGGCACAGCGCACTGACGAGCGGCCCTGCACCGTCATCCCCTTGGCAGATAATTTCCTGGTCACAATGAGTATCCGGATCAAAGAGTTGGATGAGCTCGCTTAGAATAAATGAGGAGATGGGTAATTAAATGGGATTTGGCTCAGAGGAAGCTGTTGATGCGTTTACAAGCCAACACTATGCAAATTAGTTATGAGCGGATGTTCTGGAATGTTCCTACAAGTAATAAATCAGATCTGTCTGAAATACAACTTGTGAAAAGTGATGATTATTTCTGACAAGTGTATAATCCATCTGGAGATGACACTGCATGTTATTAGTGGGTTAAAGACATTTAGGCCGAACAGTTTTGTGTCTTAGGGTTTTTTACACAAGTTTTACTTTTGTATATTCTATGCCTTTATACCCCTAATATAAGCATTGGAGACTTGTTTTTCTTGTACTATTGTCTATAAAATGATATGCAGCAAGTACAGTTTTCGCAGTGCTGTATGCAATAGCGGACACAGAAAGAAGAGGGCCCTGTGCAAGAACCGTAGAAAGTCTCGTTGCCATTCAATTTTTCATGACAATACACAATACAACTGTTTTGGAGGTGGATGCGGCCCCCTCCTTACCTCTTGGGCACAGGTGGCACCAATTATATGGGTGCGGACCCCCTGGCTGTTTAATTACCTATCAAAGGTCAATCAAGGTGTAGACTAAAATCCTATGTAGATGATTTTGGCCTGTCAGTGAGCCATAATTGACTTTACATCAATCATTTAAGGCTTTTCTCCCACCAACTGATGGATTTTTTATTTTATTTCTCATTTTTCATTGTGGAAATATTATAATAAATTTAAGTTATAATTTATAAATTCGAGAGAGTGTTACCAGAGAATTATCACTTGTGATGCGTACTTTCATGATGGTGGACCAGTCTTAGGCCAGAGTCACACTAGCGTGTGATTAGCACAAGTACAATGTGAGAAAATTGTGCATTGCGCGCGGCCTAATGTTAAACAATCAGGCATCTCAGACCTGCAAGTTTTTCCTCAGCCCTGATCGGCCTCACCAAAAAAGTCACAGCTTGCTGCAATTATCTGCGAGAATTGGATAACTCACTCCCATACAAATCTATGAGCACAAATGAAACATTGCGCTGCACTCAGCACACATCCTAGTGAAGAGTGATATATGCCGAGGCCTGCGTGGAGGAGAGGGAGAGCTTAATCTCTTCCTCTCCTCCACAGCTGTGATCGATAGCAGGATTGGATCACAACATAATGACTCTCTGCTCCCGCTGCGCCAGAAGCCTAAGCTAGGGTCATTATCATAACACATTGGATGTAATACGCCAGTGTGACCTTCAGCCTTAAGCAGGAATATATATAAAAAATAAATGTAATATAGGTAGTATAAAAAATACACTACTTTGTGATTATCCTACATTAACTGCATGGTAATGTGCATGATATATTGCTCTGAACACAAAATAATTACGATAATCCAAAATCTCGTTCGCATAGAGAAGTCTTGGAGCCGGGAATTGTATATTTGCTGGGCTCTCTTAAGAGGCCGTCACCCACATCGATATCGCTGTCAATATCGCTATGTCACAGATTTTCCGTCACGCAAAAGACTTGAAAGCGACATCATAGCATGTGACCGGGCGATACAATCAACAATTAGTTGCTTGGTTGCAGGTTTTAAAACCAGACCTAAAACCTGGCGACGAACGGTCAGTCGATCTTCTACATCTGTGTGTGTCACATCTGTTTCTTGACATGTTTGGCAGTGTGTGCGATCCTCAAAACCTAGACAGTAGGCATGCCTTGGGGTTTGGCTCACCTCGCATCCTCAGCACCGATTGGATGCGAGATCTGCGTTCCTGTTGACTTGCCATTATTAACCATTAAAAATGGCGTCTCGCACATTTGTTGTGGCCGGGCGTTGTTCTCTGGTAACTTGTACACCAATCACATTGTTAGGGGCGCGGAAGCAAAACTCTAGGACGCCTACCTGTCATGATGTGGCAAAATGAACACCCACATTGAGAGAAAGATTGTTCGAGATGCTGCTGTGTGACTGGGTAGAAGCAACTGAAAAAATCGCTCGCTGGGTCGCCCGTACAATCGCGGCATCGCTGCATCGTTGAGTTGCCGTGAACGAGATCTTGGCGTGTGACATCTTCCTCACGATGATTAGACGTCGATTAGGCGATCCCACCAAAGTTGCATCGCTCACTGGATTGTTAGCAATATTGACGTGTGTGTCGGCCCCTTTAGGCAAGAGACTCGAGCATGTCCGCATGAGAAATTGACCTACAGCAGATATAGGAAAATTGCACCGCAGGTCAGTTAACACTGCGTGAAAAAAGCTCAATGGGCAGGAGACCTCTATAAATCCAGTGTGCTTGTACAGTACAACACAGCATTTTTGATTCAGTGAAAACCCGCTGCATCCAAATTGCTACTAATCCTGATCGTAAACACGCCCATATAGTCTGCTCTACCAACTCTACAACCAGTATTCCATGATGTGCCCAGTTTGACATGTCTAACCGGTGAAAGCTCCTCTTTTAGACTTGACAAAGACTTTCTTAGAAATACAACAGGAACTAGAACTTGTTTTCTGAAGTTCCCGGTGTTGAAATTTTGTAGTAAGTGATCCTGATCCTCACATGACCATGACTGAACATATCAAGGCTTTGTCATAGGCATAAAGTTTTCCAGAGAACTCCCCTTTTGCTAATATAAGTAGTATTTCATAATGTTTATTACACAGTTTGTTTTTTACTTCGCTCCTGTGTTCGGAAGTCATCGTTTTCTGTGTTCTTTTTGCCTTTTCATGTGTTTTTTAGTGCAGTTTAGTCTCAAAACTTCATGCAAATTCTTATGCCATCAAAATCAATGAGATTTGTGAATTTTTTTGCATATGTTTCTTATTTTTCACTTGCAGATTTGGTGCAGAAATAAATATGCAGCTTGTTAAGTATTGCAGTGTTTTTTTTCCTCCACAAACACATGAAAAACACATTTTGTGTTTTGTGCATTTTTCTGTCAGGAGATTCAGAGTTGGTCCAGAAATTTCTTCAAATACTCCACGTGCACACATAGCGTGATCTTTACTGTTCATTTCTTCCCACAAAGTACGGTATGTTGTTTTCACGTCTTGGAGAGGGCTCAGGAGAGGACTCACATGTGGCAGATACTGCCTTTATTATATAGCTACGGTAGTATCTTTTTCTAAATCAGGGCTGGTGAATCATGTAGCCGTTTCAGATATCCAGTGGAATTGAGGTTTCCATTGATGAAGAATGGCCCCACTATCTTTATACCCCATATACCACACCATCATCAATTTCTGTGTTCCTACAGTCTTGGAGGGATCTCTCCACTGTGGGTTATTGTCAGACCAATAGCGGGGGTTTTGTTTGTAAACTTCACCATTCACAAAAACAATTGCCTCATCACTCATCTGAAGGCAATTATCTATGCTGTGGAGATACGAGATGTGCAGCATCTGACACAGTGGATACTGGAAGCATGTGCTAGCATTTCTTCTGCAGTGTTGCTATCGGTGTGTCAAGACTGGGAGAAGAGGGTTGCATTGACAATCCAACACAATGGGCAGCACTTTGAACACATTTTATAAGTGGTCATAAACTTGTAAATAACTAATGAAAGAATAAAGTTACGTTAAAACCAAGCACACCATTGTTTTTTTCTGAAATTCTCAATAGGATGGTATGTCACATGACCCAATTCCCTTTGAGAAAAATAAAGTTGGATCCAAAATAGCTGACTTCAAAATGGCCGCCATGGGCACCCCCCAGCTGGAAAAGTTTTTCCCCTCCCATATACTAATGTGCCACAAACAGGAAGTTGATATCATCAACCATTCCCATTTTAAGTGCATCGTATAAATGGCTCACCCTGTAAATATGTATGTATGTATGTGTATATATATTATATATGTTAAATCACCCCTGATTTCCTCTTCCCCTTTCTCTTCCCGACCCATGTCATTGTACAACGTCATGGGCCGATTACCAGGGTTTGATTTGAGCTTTTGAGCTCCAGCGTGGCACTCACATCATTTCCCTGACATCTCCGCTGATCTCATCAGCTGAGATGTCGGGCTTACAGCACTGATCGGATCCGGGAGCCAATCGGTGCTGTTAACCCTTTGGATCCCGCTGTCAATCACTGAAAGTGGGATCCAAAGGTGCCGCAGCGGGGAACGAATTGTTCCCCGCCTGCATCGGAGATCCTGTTATAAGTTTGCAGGATCTCCGGCGCTCACGTGACAGCCCAGGGTCCCACAAGCTGTCATGGAGCACTTCCAGTGAGTGGTTGGGGAGCGCCAAGCAGCAACTCACCGTCCGCAATTCTGACAGATACTGATGTGCTGCAGCTCATCGGTATCTGTCACAAGCGATCGGACTGTGGAGCAGGGTGCCTCTCTATGGGGCAGTGTAAAAATAATCAATTTAAAAAAAAAGTTTTTATAAACATGAAAAAAAAAACATACGTTCAAATCACTGCCTTTCCCCCATTCACAATAAATGTATTAAAAAAATAAAAATACACGTTTGGTATCGCCGCGTTCAGAAATGCCTAATCTATCAAGATATAAAATCAGTTAATGAGAGCCGTAAACTGCGTAACAGAAAAAGGTCCAAATGTCAAAATTGTTTTTTTTGGTTGGCGCAACATCGCCATAAAATGCAATAATGGGCGATCAAAACATCACATCTACCCAAAAATGGTATTGTTAGAAACGTCAGCTCAAACTGCAAAAAATAAGCTGTCACACAGCCCCAAATCCTGAAAAATGAGGACACGGGTCGCAGAACATAGCGCAAAAAGTGCGATTTTTTTTTTTTATTTTTTTTTTTTATTTTTTATTTTTTTCTTCATTTATTTTTTCCCACTTCCAAACTTAAAAATTTTTTTTTCACCACATAGATACCAGTAAAGGTATACACGTTTGGTATCTACGAACTCATACTGACCTGAGGCATCACAGTGTCATGACAGTTTTACCATATAGTGAACATGGCGACTAAAAAACAAATGGCGCCATTCAAATTTACAACCTGACCCATAAAAAAAGGCCCTCCCATGTCTGCAAACAGAAAAAAGTGATGGATCTTGAAAGAAGATGAGGAAAAGTGAAAGTGTAGAATGGTCCTTTAAAATGCTACATTTTGGAAATTTTCCAAATAAACTTTTTCTGGCCTGAGCTTTTGTTGTCACTGGTGATTTTGGGGATTTATCATTATAGGGACTCTGTCAGGTCGTTTTTCAATATAATACGAACAGTATCCTTGAATTGTGCCTGGGTAGTGCTTTCAGAATATGTAAAAATCATTACTGTACCCTCTGTAGTTCTCTTGCTATAAGCATCTTCACACCCTGCAGGCAGCTGCTTCACTAGTCTGGTCCATTTCTTTTACTGCTGAATAGTCCGCAGTATGTAAATGTTCATTTAGTATTCACTTCTTCCCAAGGTAGCTATTCCCTCCCTGACCCCTGGGTTCTGTGTCTCACTACTAGCCTTCATTTTCCCTTTCCCTGTATGCTTGGATATCAGGGCAGTGCATTATGGGCTTGATCACGTGATCGGCCCGGCTCCGCACATGCGCACTGCGCTTATTGAAGCCGGGCCGATCACATGATCGGCCCCATAATGCACTTGGGCCGATCACGTGACCGGCCCCATAATGCACTGGATGTCGCCGGATGTGACGCCTGGGTGGTGCATAGAAGTACAAAGAGGGCGGGAGATTCCAAAGAATGGGGACAGAGAGGACACACAATAATGCCGCCCAGCGGGGCGTGCATTTTAACACGGAGGTGTGAGGATAGGCAGCTTGGCCACGCCTACCCAGTCCCCTAACCACGGGGACTGCAGTAAGTTTATACTTCTTTTACACATGTTTCATATGGCCACTTTAGATAAGAAAGGGATAGATAGGGAGCTGCTAGGAAGGTGTAGGGACAGCTAGAGATAGTGTAGGGGCTTAAAATCAGGTGACAGGTTCCCTTTAATGAAGGGAGATATTACTATGCAGTGAACATTTAAAAAGGTTTCAGAGGAGAAAGGTCTGATTAGGACGTGAATAAAAAGTCCTTTCCATCAGCTCCTTTTTGTTAAGCTGCGGTCCACTTGGACAACACTGGTGTTATCTGATGGCTGTTTGTATACCGTAGCTGTGATTCCTGGTGTGATCTCGCCTGTTCTTCCTAGAGGTGATCTTAGTTCGTGAGCCTGGAGATTGCCAGTGAAATGAGGGTTCTGCCTTGTCCCTTTCTGCCAGACTCTTCCTCTGCATGTTCAGTTCCTGAGAAACCAGCAGGGAAGTCTGGCTTTAATATATCACGGCTTTGTGATTTGTTTCCATTCCTTTCTTACATGTTATTCTTGTTTCGAAACTATTTACAGTAAATTTTCTGTTGTAACAATTTTTTTTTCTGGTACTCTGCAGAAAAAGCTCCGTACACATTTTAGATTACCATAATTACTCTTTTTCATTGTTGATTTAAGTGTACAAATTAATCACAGGGGAAGATAAAAAAAAAATTCAATAGATCCATTCATGACCAACAAAAGTCAACTAGGGCATTGGGAGTGCCTGTTGCAGCTGTCACTATTGTCACTGTGTCACAATAGTAGGTTGGTGAGATCAATACAAGTGAAGCTTCATGATGAAAGTCATTTGCTTACAACTAAAGCTTTTTAAGGAAAAGGTTCATAGTGGCGCGAATGTGTTTGTCCCCTTCTCGATTTCTTATTTTTTTGTCATGTTTGTCGCACTTAAAATATTTCAGATCACCAAACAATTAAGTCCCAGTTAAGGTGGGACTTTGACTAGGCCATTCAGAGGTGGACTTGCTGGTGTGTTGTGGACTATCAAAATAAAAATAACCAAAACCATATATTTGGTATTGCTATGTTCAGAAATGCTCGATCTATCAAAATATAAGATCAATTAATCAGATCTGTAAACTGCGTCATGGAAAAAAAAGTAGCCGCAACATTGCAATAAAATGCAATAACAGGCTATCAAAACAGCGCATCTGTCCAAAATTGGTATAATTAGAAATGTCAGCTCAAGACGCAAAAAATAAGCCGTCACACAACCTCAGATCCTGAAAAATGAGAACAGTAAGGGGCGCTGAAAATGGCACAAAAGTTTAATTCTTTTTCTATAAAAACTTATGATCTCTTTTTCACCACTCACATGAAAGTAAAAGTATACATGTTTGATATCTACAAACTTGTACTAACCTGAGGCATCACACTGTCATGTCAGTTTTACCATATAGTGAACATGGTAAATAAAAGAAAAACACGTAATTGCATTTTTTTTTTTTTTTTGCAATTTTTAACGCACTTGGAACTTTTTCCCCCATTTTCCTGCAATCTGCTTCGTAAAATAAATTATTTCTTACAAAATTACAACTCGTCTTGCAAAAAAAACAAGCCCTCATATGTCTATATTGATGGAAACATAAAGTTCTTAGAAGAAGAAGGAAAAAACGGAAAATCGCCCAGGGGTGAAGGTGTTAAAATGAACTTTGTTCATCATCCACATATCTGAGCCGTGTATTCATATATGACCCATCATAGCTTTAGTTGCATCTTACCAACAGTGTTATCTTTGTTCTTTGATATCTTATGTGTCTGCAGAGACTCATGTATGATGAAATGATGGCACTTCAGGAGTCCACCTACAGTATAATCTGTTGCTGGTGATGCCAGGCTGTTGTCCTGGATCCAATCTCTTACTGTTATGTAATTTGTTAATTCTCCCCCATCTGCTATAGCTGCCGATACCACTAGAGCAAACTCATCCTGGATTGTCATGTTCATGGGGGAAGACACCAATATTCTGGGCTTTCTCTCATTGTGTTTTCGTGTTTGATGTCGCTTACATGTGTGACTAGTGTTTATAAGCATCTCTAATTTCTTGTAATCACTATTAATACCCTCATCCTTATGCAGGGGTGGGGAACTCCAGGCCTCAAGGGCCACCAGTAGGCAATGTTTTCAGGATTTCCTTAGTATTGCACCAGGTAATACCGTACGTTTTGGACCATAAGACACTTTTTTCCCCAAAAAATTTGGAGGAAACTGGGGGTGCGTCTTATGGTCCAAATATACAGGGCTATGGGGCTGTGCTGGTGGTTAGCAGCGGCTCTGGAGAGTGCTGGAGGAGGCTGGCGTGGGCTGTAAAGGCAGCCTGTGATCACACAGACCCGCTCATTAGACTCCTATAATATTCACTGCATCCCACTGTCCATCACCTCAGCACTGAGAGGGGGGAGCGGCACATATTATATGAGCCTGTGTACACACTCCACCATCCTGGATATGGCCTCCATCCTAGCGCACGCACAAAAATGTTTTTTCTTTTTTTCTTTTGATAGTCCACAACACACTCTGGTCTTTGCGACGTCGTCCTGTGTGTCTCGGGCAGCTGATCATGTGGCCAAGACGCGCAGCGATGACATCCCTGTGCGGTGTCGGTCACTTGATCAGATTCTGGCACAGACAAGAGACATCGCACACAGGAAGATGCGAGGTGCTGTGAGCAAGAAGTGACGGAGAGGTGCATTACATCATTTATTATTTTTGTGTGTGTGCTAGGATGGATGGGCTAATAAAGCAGGGTGTGGAGGGGCTAATATATTACTTAGACGAGGCCCAGGATGCAGACATTACTCCCATATGTGTCAGCAGCACTCCCCCACTTCCCCCCATAACCATGCATTAAACCACATTTTTGCTTATTTTTTCCCCCTATTTTCCTCCTCTAAAATCTGGGTGCGTCTTATGGTCTGGTGCATTTTATTGTCTGAAAAATACTTTACTGTATATACCCGAGTATAAGCCGACCCGAGTATAAGCCAAGGCCCCTAATTTTACCCTCCAAAACGAGGGAAACTTATTGACTCGAGTATAAGCCTAGGGTGAGAAATGCAGCAGACCCCCCATCCTGTTATATAGCCCCCCTTCACTGGTATATAGACCCTCATCCTGGTATATAGTGCCCCCATCACTGGTATACAAGCTCCTCATCAGTGGTATACAGACCCCCTCCTTAGTATCTGGCCCCCAGGCTGCGGCATCTGTTAAAATAACAAGCATTTCATACATTACCTTTCTGGCAACTCCTTGCAGGCACCGCCGCGTCCCCCGGTCTCTCTGCTTCTTCCTGATTGTGTCGGCTTCTATTGCTGTGACCGACACAGCAGTGATGACGTTATCGCTGCTGCATCGGTCACATGACAGCGGCACAAGCAGGAAGAAGCAGGGATACCGGAGGATGCGGCAGCCACAGCAAGAATTCGCCGAAAGGTAACGTATGAAATGTTTGTTATTTTAACAGGTGCCGCAGCCTGGGGGCCTGTATATCACTGATGGCGGCCAGTGTAGTGCAATATCACCACTCCCCCGCGGCATATATCACTTGCTCTACATTATTATTAAAGTACAAAATTTAAATGGCTGTTACGTTTTAAGGACGTTGTCCAATCGGCCGTTTCATAAATACATGTATGCTAAAAATCAGTTGTACAATAAAAAGGGAAATGGAGCGTACATAGAGTAATTTCCTTTTGTACAAATAACCTCAGTGCCCCCCTTTAGTGGAAGGACTCACCTGATTTGGTTGTGCAAGTCACAACAAACTAACTCCGCTCTCTCTTATGGTCGCAGCAGGTGCCCAGCAAGAGTAAGGATCCAAAGGGTTAACAAAAAGTGCTGGGTTTCATAGATCCACCGCGCTGACCTCCAGTGAAGACAAACAGAGTGATGTATAAAACTCTGTTTAAAGGGTAATTTGCCTACCGGTTTCGTGATTTCAGTTATGCCCTGATGAAGTGATAACTGAAATCACGAAACCGGTAGGCAAATTACCCATTAAACAGAGTTTTATACATCACTCTGTTTGTCTTCACTGAGGTCAGCGCGGTGGATCTATGAAACCCAGCACTTTTTGTTAACCCTTTAAAAATCAGCTGTGCAATTTTTGCACCATTTTGCTTTTACAGGCCTTGATGTAGTCTGTGATCAGAAATCAGCTAAGAAGAGCTCAAGTAAGACCAGAAACTCTCATATTGGACTGTCAGAATGAGCTCACTTACAGATTCTCATTTAACCCATTCTGCATCCAGTAATAGCAAGTACAACACAAAGGCTATAGAAGATAGTCTGTGCAAAATCTCTGCTAAAGCTTGAGGTACCGTTACACGGTACGAGATCCTTAACGATATTGCTGAAACGTCACAGGTTTGGATTTGTTGCGTGTAACACCAAGATACAATTATGATAAATCGTTGGATCGGTGATCGCAGATTTGAGAACATATTCTCAAATCAAACGATCCTCGATCAGCCATCCTGCTTCATCGTTGTGTGTAACACCATGATAACTATGTCGTTAACGACTTCGCCTATTCACATCAGTGAACAAGTATCGTTCGTTGGGTTGAGCAAACGATAGCTGCTCACTATATCGTTGGTGTGACCGCGCACCCATGAGATCGCTGGTGATATCGTTACAACATTGAAGCGTGTAATTGTACCTTTAATCACAAAAAGGCATTTTAGACAAAAATACACACATTATGGCTGTGTTCACACACCGCACTTTTTTTTGCGTGGGCGCTTTTTTCAGCGTTTTACACCCGTGCAAAATAGCCCTGTAAAAAAAGCGTATTCACACACCACGTTTTTTTATGGGGCTACTTGTTCATTGATGTCACAGAGGGGAGGTAGAATCCTGTTCCTCCTCCCCTGTGTGGCATCTGTCACAGCCCCATTTGATTTTGCAGTACATTATACACTGCAAAATCAAATGTAAAATAATGACAAATGTATTAAAAACAATAAAGTTTTTTGTACTTTCCCTCTGCCGGGTGTTCCGGAGCTGTAATTCCAGTGGTTATAATGGGGCCTATGGGAGAAAGCGCGCGCTAAAAAGCGGAAAGAATTGACATGTTTATTCTTTTTACGCGCACGCTTTCTCCCATAAAAGCGCAGCTGAAAATAGCAAGTCCATTCACTTTGCTGTCAAACGCAGACGCAGGTGAACTTTGGGGGAAAAGCGCGTGCAAAAAAGTGCGAAAAATATGCTACGTGTGAACGAGGCCTTTAAAGTGGACATGTCACCAAACTGGCAGACTTTTTGTTTTTTTTCCCAGAACTTGCCGTTTGGCCCCGCCCCCTGAAAACTCTGTTCAATGCTGCTGAAGAGGGAGAGAATGATTGGCAGCGGTGGGCAGATTAAACATGCAGGGGGTGTGAATCTGCCCTTTTGCTCCAGCCCCTAGCAACCTCCTTTTAGGCTTCAGGATGTAAGTTTTCTAAGTGTATTTACTCGGGGTACAGGGCTGCTCAAGGGCTGGGGGACCCCTTGCCTGGATGCTGCAGACATGCTGCATCCAGTGCTGTAATTAGATCACCATGCCTGGTTTGGTGACAGGTCCTCTTTAAGTCCAGTAAGAAAAAAAAGTCTTCAAGCTTGTTAAGGGTTGTCCACCTTTTTCATAAGAAAATGTACTAAAATTGTTTGTGTCCTTCAACAATTAATGCACTGCCCACTTTCCCATTTGGGTTGTGCAAATAGTTGTTTATCCTGATGAGTCTGGTTAATGACAATGCAAAAACTATAGTGAAGCCTGACCACAGCCAGTCAGGTGGAAAGAGGAAGCAATTGAGTAAATGTCATTCTGGGACTGTGGCAAACATTAGTGGATGTTATCTTTGGAAACTACCATCTGTTGCTCACATTGGTGATCACAATATTTCAGAAAGAAATGAAAGGATAAAAACTTCTACAATTAAGACATTCCCAAACCTTCATTTCAAGGGACTGCCGATATTGTGGGGGTACTGTGTTTGGATGTCCACATGTGTTTATCAACATTTTTATATATACACTAGCTGTAGTTTCCGGCATTGCCCATAATGGTAACTAACTGTCCTTAGCTATAACCAGATAGAATGGGTTAATAAAGTTTTGCTTCTCTCTGCTGAGATACACAGGTTGCAAGTGTAATATAGTGGCTATGTATGGGCACAGGCTGCAATAAAGGGGGCTGTATGTGAGCTCCTGCTCTAATACAGAGGCTATGTGAGGCCTCCTGTTGTAATACTGGGGACCGTGTGTGTCGTCCTACTTTATGCTTGGGGCTGTTTGTGGCCTCCTGCTGTATACTGTGGGCTGTGGCTGTGTGTGGCCTCCTGCTGTATACTTGGCTGCTGTGTGTGGCCTCCTGCTGTATACTGTGGACTACTGTGTGCGGCCTCCTGCTGTGTACTAGGGGTGGCTGTGTGCGACCTGCTGTATACGGAAGGCAGCTGTGCGTAGCCTACTGCTGGTTACTTGGGGCTGTGTGTTACCTCCTGCTTATATACTTTGGGCGGCTGCGTGCAGCCTCCTGCTGTACACTGGGGGCTGCTGTGTGCGGCCTCCAGCTGTATACTGTGGGCGGCTGTGTGCGACCTGCTGTATACTGGAGGCAGCTTTGCGCAGCCTCCTGCTGTATACTGGGGGCGCGGTGTGCGACTTGTTTACTGGAGGCAGCTGTGCGCAGCCTACTGCTGTATACTGGGGGCTGTGTTGCCTCCTGCTTATATACTGTGGGCAGCTGTGTGCAGCCTCCTGCTGTTTACTGGGGGCAGCTGTGTGCGATCTACTGTATACTGGATGCAGCTGTGCGCAGCCTACTGCTGTATACTGGGGTGTTATGATCCGGTGATCTTGGAGCCGCATGAATCTCTTTCAGAGGAGTAAGTGGTACCTATACTGACTGCAGTTCCTGACCTAACACCGCAACTAAAAATAGCCATGGAATGTGACTAACCATACCTTAGACACCTCAACATGGCCGGAGAACTAGCTACCCCTAAAGATAGAAACAGGAATTCTATCTTGCCTCAGAGCAGAACCCCCAAAGGATAGAAAGCCCCCTACAAATATTGTCTGTAAGAGAGGAAAAGACACACTCAGGCAGAAAACAGAATTTAGCAAATGAGGCCACTCTAGCTAGATAGATAAAGACAGGACAGAATACTATTAGTCAGTAAAAAAATCCTTTCAAAAATATCCACAGCAGATGATACAAAAATACCCCTGAGCCTACTCAAGACTCGGCACCCTCTAAATTTGCGGAACTCCTGTGAATCCAACTATGCTGACACAATGAAAAGCTGCACAAGCCAACAACAAATGAATAGCACTTAAATCCTAGGAAGAAAACTTCCTAAAGGTACCTTTACACGCCGCAACTACGGTGTAGCAACTGAGAGGCACTCCGGATTTCCATCACCGTTGCCCTGAGATTGCTATGAAATTGCGGCGTGTAATTGTGAAACGTGATGGTGATTTTTAAAGTTGCTCCCAGTTGCGATTTCAGAGCATTGTTCAAACGATACATCACCTTAGGTTGAGGGCGCAATTGCGACGTGTACATGCAGCTTCGGCGTTCAGAGGCAACCGTCAAAAACGTGCACGCGCACGTTCGGTTGCCTCCGATCGCCGACAAAGGTTGCGGCGTGTAAAGGTACCTTTACTCTGAGCAGAAATAGACTATTCTAAAACAAGCACACAGCATGTGTGCCACAAGAAAACCAAACCATTCACTTTGCTTGGAAGTATTGCAGCAGGGCAGGAAGAGACCAGGCAGAGGTGAAACAACTCCAGGAACAAATGACACCTGGCAAGGACTGTAAATAAGTAAGCATTTTTTTGAAGAATGACTGCAAAGTGCAGGGTTAAAATTTCCCCTCAAAACAGTCTGACATTCCCTGAGTGAAATGAGATGGCTGTGCAAAATTTTGAGATTGAAAATGCAACAGTGTGGATTATTTTAATGGACATACAGAGACACACATACATACATACACTCAGCTTTATATAATACTAGCTGTAGAGCCTGGCGTTGCCCAGACATAGTAACTAACAGTGCTTGGTTATAACAAAATAGAATGATTATTTTGGACATCGAAACATTTCACATCATATATTCAACACTATATATTTGCAACATGAATTAAATGATTACCCAAGTAATGCATAGTATTTTATTTGCAACTCATTCAAGATCCTTTTGATAAACGACATTCTTGGTGTTTCCTTCCCTTGCAAAGATAAACAGATTTTTGGTAGTTCTTGAACAGGCCATGTGGAGGGGTGGAGCTATATACACACACACACACACACACACACACACACACACATCTATGTAGGGGGCGGGGCTACTAAGTGGTTGATATCTTTTAATGGCTAACTGAAAAGATAGTAAACATAGCAAGCTTTTGGGACACCTATGGCACTTTCGTCAGGCTGTTGAGACAAAATCTGAAGACACAGACGTATATACATAAGCAAAAAAAAAAAAAGTGTTGGGCCCCTTTCACACAGGCGTTTTTTTTTTTTTTTTTAAATGTTGCAGATCCGTCAGATTTACTGCATCTGCTGCCTAAAGGCTGCACTTGCGGCATGCCCCATGCATTGTTTGTGGGGCTTGCGGCAAGTGCGGTTTTGCCGGTTTTGGCAGATGTGGCACTAGCGGCCGCGAAAAAACCTATGGTCAGCCGCGTTTTTTTTTTGCCGCTGCAAGTACCACATCTGCTGCAACCGGCAGAACCGCACTTGCCACACCTGACCGCAAGCCAAGACAATGCATGGGGCTTCCTGCAAGTGCGGCTGTTAGGCGGCAGATGCCGTAAATCTGACGGATCTGCCGCATTTTAAAAAAAAAACGACAGTGTGAAAAGGGGCCTTAGATGCTGTAGTAAATACGACAGGTGATGTAAAGCAGAGTCAGACCAGGGAGGGGTAGAGGACCTGGGAAAGTGAAACCAAAATCCTCTACCCCTCCCTGGCCTGACTGCTTTACGTCACCTGTCGTATTTACTACAGCATTTAACACTTTTTTTTGTTTTGTTTTTTTCTTTTGCTTGTGTGTTTTTTCAGAATTTGTGTCATTATCTGCCTGATGAAGGGGCCACAGTGTCCCGAAAGCTTGCTTTGTTTACCATCTTTTCAGTTAGCCATTAAAAGGGATCAACCACTGAGGACTCTCAGATTGCAATATATTTCTATCCACTGCCTAACACGGTACAACATTTTTTACTTTATGTATATGTATATACCGTATATAATTTGCTTCCAAAAAAATCTAGCAGGATTACAATTACAGGCACTGCATACAAAGCTGAAAACACAGGATCCACCAACCACAATGGATGCTGTTACAGATTCCCCTGACCTCGGCACACTCTCATTACATGTGTCAATATAAAAGATAGTCTCTATAAGTCTATTGCAGCTAATGTACATGTGAATTTCCCTAAAGAGAAAGATGTAGAAATCTAGAAAAATCCCAAGTGGCCACTGTAAAAATTGCAAGATTTCTATTTTTATTTCTTTTTTTTTTTAATTTCTTTTGGAATACAGGTTGAGATATGATAAAAAGAAAATCAAAATCTTTAAAACATACATGTAACATAGATATATGATTTAGATAATAGGTAATTTTCTGATGACACATTGCCTTTACAGAGTTTGTCAAAGCTGGGTACAACAGTCTACATTTAGGCTATGTGCAGATGAGTGCGCATTTGTGTGGTGTATTTGTAAAAATACACAGCACATGCGCATGGTATATTGGCCAGCCAGCAGTGTCAGTGCAACATTGCCTGTGCTGTGCTCAGGTCTGCACATTTTTGCACAGTGTAATAGCTGCTTATTTTAACCTCTTAACGACAGCCGTACGTCTCTAGACGTCAGGCTGTTGTTACCCGGTGTTTGAAGTGAGCTCCGGCGTGGAGCTCACTTCAAAGCTCCCACATCTCAGCTGATCTCACTAGCTGAGATGTGGGAGTAACAGCACCAATCGGTCCCGCCATCCGATCGGTGCTGTTAACCCCTTAGATCCCATGCTTACCGGGCTCCAGGGGAGATCTCGCGATAGTATCGTGGGATCTCCCATGCTGACGTCATAGGCCGGGGTCCTGTCTTGACCCCGGAGCCTGTCACTGAGCATTTCCTGGTTGTGGTTGGCAGGGGCTGCCAACCACAACAGGTCCGCGATTCTGACAGATACAGAGGAGCTGCAGCTCCTCTGTATCTGTCAGAAGCGATCGGACTGTGCAGCTGCATGCCTCTCACAGGGGGCTGTGTAAAAGTAAGAATCAATAATCAAATAAAGTTTTTACAAAGTTGAAAGAAAAACAAAAAACATAAAAGTTCAAATCACCCCCCTTTTCTCCCATCCACAATAAAAGTATAAAAAAAAAAAAATACACATATTTGGTATCGCCGCGTTCAGAATCGCCTGATCTATCAATATAAAAAATCAAATAATGAGATCCGTAAACTGTGTAGCGCAAAAAATGGTTCAAACGCCAAAATTACGTTTTTTGGTCACTGCAACAATGCTAAAATATGCAATAACGGGCGATCAAAACAGCGCATCCACCCGAGTATGGTATCATTAAAAACGTCAGCTCGAGACGCAAAAAATAAGCTGTCACCCAGCCCCAGATCCCGAAAAATGAGGACGCTACGGGTCGTAGAACATGGCGCAAAAAGTGCAATGTTTTTTTTCTTCATGCTTTTGAATTTTTTTCCACCACCTAGATACCAATAAAGGTATACATGTTTGGTATCTACAAACTCGTACTGACCCGAGGCATCACATGGTACCATATAGTGAACACGGCGACTACAAAACCCAAAAAACAAACATCTTATTGCACTTTTTTTTGCAATTTCACTGCATTTAGAAATTTTTTGCAATTTCCCTGTACATTATATGGTAAAACAAATTATTGCATCTGAAAGTACAACTCGTCCCGCAAAAAACAAGCTGTTATATGTCTGTGTCGACAGAAAAATAAAATATGGCTCTTGGAAGCCGAGGAGCGAAAAAACGAAAATGAAAAATGACAAATTTCTTCGTCACTAAGGGGTTAACGAATCTTTCAATCTGTACAAATAAGCAGCATGTCAATTCTTTTAAGCAGTTTACCTTGCGTACTGCCCAGGTTTCGGCCATTTCACACATCACTTTGGTAGGGGCGTGTGACTCACATGCTGTGTGACGACAGAAACCCGGAAGTGCCTGCAGGTAAGTGGCGTACTGCAGAGCGGGGACATCAGGGATGGATGCAGAATTTTCTGCACCAAAAAAGCACATAATGAGGGTGTATGCACACCATCAGGAATTGCAGCGTTTTGGACACAGCATATTGCTGCTGCATCCATAACACTGCTTTGTACAGTTTCCGCACAGTGAATGGGATTTCTAGAGATTCCATGCTCACTGTGCTTCTCCCGACTGCAGCATGTTTTCTCCTGCGGTGCAGATTTTCGGACTTCCGTATCTCTGCAGCATGTTAGTTTAATGCTGTGAAGTTGGGAGCGATCTCCTGCGGGTGAATGCCACACTGCACTCACCGCAGATGGTGAGTACAGAGCGGCTGAGATCTCCCTGCGTACACCCTTGGCTTCCCACATTTCCGGAGATGCTGCGTCCAAGGCTCATGCCTCCAGATTGGGTACACATACCTTTACTTAGTAAAAGAGCTACAGTTTAACTTCGTAATACGTGCTTATCGTGGATGCAGAAAATTCTACATCATTTATGCACCGTCTCAACATAGCCTTACTGTCTGTGACTGCAGACTATGGAATCATGACACACTGTCAAGGTTGTCTGGATACATGATACATTAGGTGGTCATGGGACCACACGAATATCATTTGCATACCTGCGTTTACATGATGATTAGACTGGTTTGGCTTCTCTCTAATTAATGGTTTGAGAGAAGCTAGATAAGTCTAGTCTGCATGTGACCTGCAAGTATGAAAATTGCAAACATGGCTGTGTGACTGCCCTCTCGCATTTGGAGCACCAGGAAATCTTGACAGTGTGTACACCTCATGCTGCCACGATTTGGCAGTCTGCAGTCGCATGTAGCAAGTGCAGACTTCAGTCCCAAGCCCAGACTACCACTTTAAGTGCAGTCCCATAGTCCTCATTATTGAGCATTTTATTATAGAATTTCTCTTTTAAAGTGAAGTTCTGCAAACTCAAATCATTTGTAGAAAATGCTATCGTTACATGATTACACACATTATGCAATCTTGCAAAAAAATAAAAAATGAATTGGGCAAGCCAGCATTGCTTGCATGCCAAACTAGATAGTTAGATATTCCCTATGTTTATGGCCCTGTAGAACTTTGTGGCGTCGCCACCATCTGACTGGAGAATCAGGACATCAAGTTCGAATGAAAACCAAATGCAAATGTTTAAGTAAATAGAACAAAACGTTTCTGTGTGGAATAAACAAATGTGACACAAGCGTCTTCATGGTGCGCTCTAACCAAACACTTCATAACCTGGTTTTAGTGGATTTTTTTCCATGGAATTACAGTAACATCATACCGAGCATACATTTTCATTTTTGGTAGATTTTCCTTATCTATATGCTGTACATTTTTAAAGCAGATTGACTCATCGAGTTTAATTAAAATATTTATATATCGCGTTATTTTTAACGGCTCCATAGGACCGTTCTGGAAAGATCACAATCTGTCATTTATATCAGTGGGGAGAAAGTGAATGCATTTGCTTTCATCCATTTTCTAAAGGCTGGGTTACACATAACGATGTGCCAGCAACCTGACAACGATCGGGATCGCTGGTAAGCTGTCAGACAGGCAGATCTCGCCAGCGAATACCCAGTACAGCGCCAACACCCGACGGTCGTTATGATCATTCAGGGTCTCGGGCGCAGACTGGGGATCGCTGGTCGTTGCCTCTGTCACACATGCCGATGCACGCGTGACAGCGGTCTGACCGACCGAAATATGGTCCTGGCCATTCCGAAGCGATCAGCGAGCTCATCGCTGGTCGCTGTGGCATGTGATACGCAGCGACATCGCTGCAAGGTTGCTGCAACATCACAAAACCAGTGACGTTGCAGCGTTATCGTTAGCGATATCACTGCGTGTAACAGGGCCTTTAATCTATTGCTAAGTGATAGGGTAAAAAAAAAAGTTCAGTTTTCCGCCTTAACTTTTTACAACTGGATAAAAAAAACAAAAAACTTATTACTCAGAGAGAGAAAATGGTCCAATTTTTTATTCAGTTTTCACTAGGGACAAGAGATGAATGTCTTAACTTATTTAGGGCATTTGTGGTGCCCCGCTATGCAGGCGTCACAAAGGGGTACTGCACCCATAAAAGCGATGCAGATACTCCAGCTGCAAGCAGACTCTAGGATGGTGGGTGGGACCCATAGACAAGCACCCCACACTAGATCACACCGTGGGAGGTACCCGGGAGGGAGTAAAACCGCCTCCAGGAGGACAAAGGAGGTCTTTTGCGGAGGCCTGTTGGGTTTCCAGTCTATACCGGGAGTTAGTCAGATCGACCAGCTGAGTCTTCAGTGAGCGTCTGAACATGTCACAGGGAAATGACTGATCCCAGGGGCAGACCGCCCTGGGAAGGAACTAACTTACAAGGATATACCACACACCTCACCGCGGACGGGCCCGACTGTGGGATCCACCAAGTGACCACGAAAACGAAGATCTAAAAATCCTTATATAAAACCCCATTTACACAAAAGAGTAACCAGGACACGGAGGTCGGCGCGCCAGGTACCGTGACCCGGGAGAGAGTTATCCTGCCAGCTGACTCCAGGTTCCCAATAGGGTCTAGACAATCAACAAAGATTACAGGAAGCAGGTAAGGAGAGGCGAGATCACACACGAGTGCATCTTCCAAACTGAACACACTTGTGACAAACAAGCATGACTTTTGAGCACGACAGTATCTAGTGTAATCATGTATTGTCTGAGTTGATGGTGATGTGCTAATATATATGTAATTGTCTGCCTCAGCTATGTTTTTATGCTGTCCTGGGTGACACCGCTTGGGTTCGGTATCAGAATCCACGGTAAAGCTGATGCTAGCTGAGATATTCCTTAATGAGAGACGCATTGGGAATTACAGTGACACTTATAGCTACAAGCTCCATTAAAATGCTACGAAAGAAGTAGAGGTATTTTTTTGGCTGATCTGAGAAAGAGATCACTGATTCGCTCCTAGAGGCCACTTGTAAAACAAGCAATTTTGCAATTTACCCTTATGAAAAAGACCAAGCTATATGTCTACATGTTGACTGGTCACCTGAGTTGTAGAAGTAGACTATGAGTAATATACAGTATAGACTGGTCCCTCAAACATTTTTTTTGATGTTTGGGTTCTGTCAAACCCGTAAGCAGATTCTGCTGAGTTATCATTTAAGAGCCGGTTACTTTGACTCGTCTAGCCTCATTTGACGTCCATCTATTTAAACTCAAAATGGCACAGTTTTGTGCCTCTGAGAAAGCTATTATTGCCAGGACGGAGCCGACATATCCAGTGACTCTGCCTGGCCTTGCGAAGGACTGATCCTTGAGGTCCTGTAGCGACCAAATGGTCTCAACTGAGAGCATTATGTGTGTGTGAACCTAGCCAGAATATAATGTTGGATAATGTGAACACAGAGTCGAGCAGGCGTATTGTCAGCGGGCAGAGCGCCGCACATCCATCCTGGTGTCTCTCTATTCTGACTCTACAAACGTAAGACTGTTGCTCTGGCAACCAAACCGAATGCCGAGATGGGAGGTGAGTTCTTCTATTCCCAACGAGGCAGCTGCTTTCTTCTAACACAGGCAGATATCTGCAATGAACCAAGTAGAGAGGTTGCTCCGACAGGCCATGTATTGGGTGTTCGCAAGTATAAGGCCATATGCACCATATACCAGTCTGCATATATGCACATAGCCTAATATCATTCTCCCTTTTATACTATGAGCCGTGATCGATCAGTTCTCCAGTGCATCACATTGACATGAATAGGGTCCATAAGGTTTTCTTTTATTTGACCGAAAGCAAAATAGCATACTATCACATACAAAATTTACTGCAGAAAATCCATTGGAAGATGCAAAGAAATCCAAACATTAAATATGCACAAAATTGTGTAAATTGAGTGCTGATTTTTTTGGGCAGCTATGCCTGCAGAAGAAAACCTCCCTATTCCCACCTTCCCTGGCACTTCGATGGCAAGATTTCCTTGTTTCCCCGGGTGGTCCTTGAACACTCAGCCTACACGATGATACGTCATCACATGTGATCCCTTTGGCCTATATTCGGATATAGTAGTCACATTACACATCATTGCTGAAGGCTAGAAAAGTAAGGGAGCAGGCTAGCATCACCGTTGAAGAGGCAGAAAGTAATTACGGTATACTGTTTAGATGAAATGTTAAAAAACAGTTTAGCGTTAGGGTTGTCCACACTTGTGGGTTAACAGGCGTTCTGCAGCAAAAGGTAATATTAACAAAAATGTGTAGCAAATCCTTAAACCGATCTATGACAAAATCTGGATTTAATCATTCGAATTGACGGAAAACCTTATTTCACACAGTGTGTATGAGATGTGTTGAGATCTCATCCAGTTAGTTGGTACTGCATCTTGTTGTAGTTTTTTTTTTTTGTCAGTCAGGACGGAAATCTGCAGCAATTTCATGAACTTGAGGATGTGTCCCTAGGATCTGAACAGAGGAGGAGACTTTAGTAACTTAACAAATGCAGAAATCAAAGTCAGCCTTGTAAACGACAGCTTATTAAACCCTCAATTCCTCTGCAGATAAAGGAGAATTGGCCAAATTTAGCCACAAGTATAACTGGTCAGATCATGCTATGGTTTGTCAGCCTGTATTCAATCTAATTGACTATTAACATTAAAGGGAATCTGGCAGCGGGCTTTCACATCCAAACTTTGTATATGACTCTAGCATGTAGCTCTTTCAAAGACAAAATCAGCGTTTGAATTAATATGCAGTTGAGGCGGGTATATCTGAAGCCATGGTCACTCCACCTCTATTCCCCGCCCAGAGCCACCGCCTCCTGCTTGACTGACAGTTTCCATGCTTTGTGACTTCAGGAAAAGGAGCCATCGTCAAACAGGAGGCGGCGGCACTGGGCTGGGAAATGAGCTGACGTGACTGAAGCTTCAGATCTACAGCCTCATTTGCAGATCAATGCAAACTTTGATTTTTCTGTTATGGAGGAATTGACTGGCAAAGTAAAGGCATTTCCGGATTTGTCTCTGAAAGTGCTAAATGTGCATGTAAACACTTTGTCGGGTGAAATCCTGCTGATATATTCCCTTTAAACTAACATCTGAAATATGCTGCACAAAAGTTCTTTGTAGGAAGTTTTCTAAAGACCACACTCATGGTAAAATATGACAGTGACTTAATTTGTGGACTTTTGAATGTTCATTGAGCAGTAATTGTACCAGTTTTACTCTACCCAGTTTGTATTCAGGATTAGTTAATGGATGCATATTGGTTATGTGCCAGCCATTCCATCACCATCATGACAATTTGTGTTACTATGCATTGTTCATATCTAAGGCGGCCGTCACACACACAGATATCGTGAGCGATATCGTTAGCGATCACGTGCACGCGCGATCGCTAACAATATCGCTCACATCGCTGGTGAGATGTCACACAGACAGACTCACCAGCGATGTGGGCCAGCGAGATCACTGGTAACTATGGTACACATCGGGTTACTAGGAGCCGCGCGGCGCTTAGTAACCCGACGTTTACCATAGATACCATCTCCCAGCATAGGCTCAGCTGCTGGGAGATCGTTCATCGTGGTGTCACACACCACGATGAAGCAAATTGAACAAGCGATGATCGCTAGATATGAGGTCCTGCTCTCATATCTGCGATCTAGCGATCTTACATTGTAAAATCGCTTGATCGCACGTAACGATGCGCAAACGATATCGCTTAAGCGATCAAAAAGCAGATCACTTAAACGATATCGTGCAAGATATTGCACCGTGTGACGGCCGCCTATGAAATATATCATTGATCTAGGCACTTATAAAATGTTAACTCACTTGGTAAGAAATACTAAGCAGGTTATTATTTGCCCTCTTTAAGAGGTTATTGAGCATAACTCCTTATCATTCGCCCGTGTAAACACGGTAGAACTTGGTTGACTATCATTGCTCATGATTGTTCTCTGCAGCATATCTTGACATGTAAACAAGTGCTGCTGACAATATGCATACTCTGAAGCGGCAAACAATTGTATTAGCAATAATTTTTCCCCGTACAGTTTGCATTGACCTGTGTAGAAGAGTCTTCAAAAAAGCGATTAACTACTAATTATATCTTGAATTGGTGCTTGTTATGGACAGAGATCTACCTGTGCAAATGCAGTGAACTGGTCAGTAAGAACTCCAGTATAATCAATGGATTACTGACTTGCTTTCTTGATAATGCACACTTTTTAAATAGTCTATCCTGCCATTACATCTTTTATATCGGCCCATGTAGACAAGTGATTGTGTAAATGGGATGTGCTGCCGATAAGAATGATCTTCTGTGTGCACAGATTGTAATAACAATTTTTCTGTGCTTATCGAGTTGTGGTTGGCCCGTCACAAGAGGGCCATTAAACAACCTCTGATCATATGGTGTATAGCCAATTGGCGATCATTTAATGCCTGCGGTTGGCAGGTGTAGATGCACCTAAAAGGTCTGCATTCACATTATAATAAAGTCATCCGATTTCGCAATATTGGTAAGTCTTATGTGTTTGGGGATTTTCCCGTCTCTTCTCCGACAGATGTGTGGCGAGAGAAGTATCCTGCATGTTGAAATACAGCTGCTGATCCTCTTTTTATCAGGGTGGAGAAAGGCTGGCAGCAAATCGTTCCTAGAAAACGCAGGACCTCCCAAACGAGGGGTTGGCAGAAATAGTGATCAGATGAACGATCTTTCATTTTATATATTTCTTTTTTTACTATGGGTCTGAGAACTAAGTCAGGTAATTGTTAACCACCAGCTTCTTCTACTCAGTGCTGATCTCTGCCAGCAAAGAGTGGTCACAGGCCTCTCCTGCCAGCGATTCTGCATCTTCCACTGGCATCACGTCAACTTCTCACGTCAGCTTCTCTTCTACTCTGCTCTGTTGATGGGACGTTACTACTTACATCTTAAAGTTATGAGGCGAAAGGTGGCAATCAATCAACATGATGTCAGCAGTCATGCCCAGTTGACAGAGCAGCCCACAAGAAGACGACCTGGGCTGCTCTGCTGATATAAAGCAGCAGAATCACCAGCAGGAGTGTGACCGCTTTTGAGCCGCCGCCGGGTAGAACCGGCAGTTAGTTAGCAGCTACCTCCCTGTTACTAATTAGGCCCAGGTTAAAAAATAAAACTGTCCCTGACAACCCTTTTAAGACTATAGAATAATAGACTAGAGCTAGGCTGACTGCAGATATTTTGTGATTTCACCTAATTGGTGCTAATAGAGCACTGAGGATGTGTTGGTGGCTTCATCTGTCCCTCCACACGACTTTCTTAGTCTTATGAAGACGATTTCTATACATGACAGGAAATGTGTAATGTGCCTTCAGTTCCTTGACATTATGTGCGCCAGCTGTTAATTGCAATTTGCCGTTGAGCTTGATAAGAATGCTTGGCTCTAAGCTGCTGAGAGGCCTGGCTTTGATGTTGACAATGCACTAATTTGTAAAGGTACCTAGCAACGCTACCTAGTCCATTACCAATTACGGTAGTTGGCTTATAAATAAGTCAGAAAAATAAAGCGTGTGAGTAGCCATATAGGTTCTCAGCATTACAGTGCATTGGGTTTAATCTTTATTACACATTTCTATTTTTTTTTTTTATTTCTGCCAGGTAACCTTGAAACAAATGGATGCTGTGACGAGCAGAAGCCTGAAAAGAAAATTTGAAGAAGTAGATGCTGGCTCGTCAATTTCTACATCTAAAGACTCTGATGATGAGATCTCAAACAGCGACAGTGCCGATAGCTGTGACAGCATTAATGCTCCGACCACCACTGAACTTATCCGTAAGTTATTTTCAGGAATATTGTTGGATGGTTTAACTGGATTACTTAGTGCTTGCCTATGTAGACAGGACGATTATTTGGAAACTATTGTTCCAGATTATCAGCACATCTAAAAAGGCCCAATGAACAAGCAAAGCTCATATTAGTTGCGTGCAATTATTTTTAAGCAAGCTTAAAATTCTTTGTTCTCAGCATCTCACTGTCCTGTGTAAACAGGAGCTGTGCTATATAGAGTTATCCTAACGGGGCTGTCCCAAGAGTGACATTAATATTATATTACTAAAATCTACCATCAGCATCCAATTGCTAGTGCAGCAATACTGTGACAGTCAGGGGCGGATTAAGTGTAGCCAGGGCCCCGGGCTGTTCAAACCATGTGGGCCCCCCCCCCATGTGACAGATCACATGATGGTGTCATTACCTGAAACAGATTATTTCAGAAAAATAGTTGGAGTGAAACCACAACCTGAAAAACATCTATTAGGGCCCTTTCATCACTGCCGCCTAACGGCCGACTTGCGGCCCGGATCCAGCAAGCCCCACACATTCCCTATGGGGCTTGTGGTCCGGTGCGGCAAGTGCGGTTACGCCGGATCGGCCGGATTTGGCACTTGCAGCCGCGAAAAATAATGCTGCAAGCAGCGTTTATTTTGCGGCCACAAGTGCCGGATCTGCCGCATCCGGCAGAACTGCACTTGCCGCACCGGACCGCAAGCCCCATAGCCCCATAGACAACGCATGGAGCTTGCTGGATCCGGGCCGCAAGTCGGCTATTAGGCGGCAGATGCGGCGGCGCCACCTGCTGGATCTGCTGCACATCAGCGAAAACCACTTATGTGAAAGGAACCTTAATCTAGTAAATTTACCCTTCAGTTAGGAAAAAAGTCAAACCTGATCTCTTGGCGGTAAAAAAGAGCTGTTTTTTGCCACAAAAACGCGCCAAAACCAAAAATGCAGCTGTAAATTTTTTTCAGTCTTAATTTGCTTCAAATGGCTGAAAAAAGCAGCAAAAATGCTGAAAGAATGTACTTGTTTCTTCTTTTAGCCCTTTCACTACCTGGCGATTTGTTGTTTTCCGTTTTCATTTTTTTCCTCCCCTTCTCCCAAGAGCCACAACATTTTTATTTTTCTATCAGTATAAACATTTGTGGGCTTGTTTTTTGTGGGACAAGTTGTACTTTCAGATGAAATCATTTATTTTACTATATAGTGTACAGGAAAATGTGAACAAAACTCCAAGTGCGGTGAAATTGCAGAAAAAAAAAAAGTGCAATTACATGTTTGTTTTTTTCTTTGCCATGCTCACTATATGGTAAAACTGATGAGTCAGTTATGATGCCTTGAGTCGGTACGAGTGTGTAGATACCAAACGTATACTTTTACTGTTATCTAAGTGGTGAAAAAAAAATTCAGACGTTTGAAGAAAAAAAAAAGAATTGGGCTTTTTACGCCATGTTCCGTGACCCATAGCGGTCTCGTTTTTCGGGATTTGGGGTTGTGTGATGGCTTAATTTTTGCGGCTTGAGTTGACGTTTCTAATGATAAAATTTTTGTGAATATGCGCTCTTGATCGCCCGTTATTGCATCTTGTTGCAGTAAACAAAATAACATCATTTTGGCGTTTGTACTTTTTTTTTTTTTTTCTGTTATGCAGTTAACAGATCAGAATAATTGATTTTATATTTTGATAAATTGGGCATTTCTGAGTAATTATTGGCCGCGCACCGTAGTTTTAATGTCCATAGATATTAATGCTGAGGAGATCAGCACACTGGACAGGGAGAGGTACTGTACGCATTTTGCCTAAGTACCTCGGAGAGCTCCCTATTCTAGAAGCATTTTAGCAATTATTCACAGCGCACTGTACATTTACAGTACACACTGGCTTTTTATGAATGGAAGTAGCAGAGCCGACAATGTGCGGCTTCTGTTAACTCACTGCTTTAACCCCTGCAGTGCAAATGTAATGTGCTACATGGCTCCAGGGAATTGTGGGCACTCCCTTGGGCCATGTGTTACACTATTATTAACCCCTACAACACCGGTTTCATAGCCGCTGCTGCTGCTGTGTGCGGACATGTAGCACACAACTGCAGGACCGGCTTTTACCTGTAAAATCACACACAGAAATAATAAATTGATGTTTATAAAACTAATTTGACATACAATTATGTGCCAGTGCTGCTGTCACAGCGCTGGTACATTATTTTAACGGCATTGCTCAGATGGAAAAATCTTCCCCCGATACTGGCGCAATGCCAAAATGGATATCGTTAACGATATCCTTGTGTGTGACAACGCACAAACGATATATATATATATTGTTCGTACGATGTCTACCACGTGACTTTTCTAAGGATATCGTTATCGATATCCTGGCGTGTAAACCCACTATAGCCCCACATCTCAGTTGATGAGATCAGCTGAGATCTCGGAGGAATGATTTGAGCTCACCGCCGTAGCTCACATCAAAGGGAGGGACACGACCTATGACGAAGGTACGTCATAGATCGTGAAGGGGTTAAAAACATAGCAAAAATAAAGCTATGTATCCATTTCCGTTAAGAAAAAAAAAAAGCAGGTGTGCCTGTGTGCCATAGATCTCTGAAATCTCATAGGTTTTGCTGGTGCAGTTAAAAAGGTGCTTTTTATCAACATGGATTTGCATAAAACCAATGAAAAAAATGCCATGTGGGAACTTGAACAACTACATTACTGAGGTAAAAAAAAACACACCAAATACTGAATATCTGCATGTGGCCTTACAAATACTGAGGTAAAAACTCACCAAATACTGACCGTATGCTTGTGGTATTACAAACACTGAGGTAAAAACTCACCAAATACTCAGTGTGCACCTGGCCTTACAAATACTGAGGAAAAAAACTTGCCAAATTCTGAATATGAACATGTGGCCTTACAAATACTGAGGTAAAAAACTCACTAAATACTCTGTGTCCGCACGTGAGCTTACAATACTGAGGTAAATAACTCACTAAGTACTCTGTGCACTTGGCCTTACAAATACTGAGGTAAAAATCTGACTAAGGGCCGCTTTACACACACCAACTTCTGTGACCAACTTCTGAACAGATCTATGGTTGCAGCGAAATCATGGACACATTGCTCCATTTTGTACACAGCCACAAAATGGAACAATGTGTCCATGATTTCACTGCAACCAGAGATCTGTTCAGAAGTTGGTCACAGAGATTGGTGTGTGTAAAGCGGCCCTAAATGTTCATGGCAACACAAAACCCACAGTCATACTCACCACTAAATAATTAAACACTGACACTTGCTTCGTTGGATCAAAATTGGCCGTGTGGCTTTATTAAGGTATAAATTTCTTTTATTAAAATATTCATAATAAATATTATCTTAAAACTCTGTTTCAAAAACCATCCATAAATACCATGTAAAAAACCATAAACCTTTAATACCAACAAATGGGCCAAAATCCGCCCAAATGCAATTGGGCGATTTTACCCCTCTAATAAAACCACACGACAAGGAGAACATAAAGAAAAACGGAAAATACAAACATAAGTACAAAACAATCATAAGATGCTGTTAATTCATACCTCACTTTTTTTTTTTTATTTTTTTTATTTTTTTTTTTTTTAATTTATATATTTTTCTTTATTAGGAAAGCATCAAATACCCGAACTATAACCCAAAAGTATACAGGAAGGAAAAAACAACAGAAAAAAGAGGGAGGGAGGGTGGGAGTTTGAAGTCCTGTCAGATTCTGATGACCTGACAGGACGACCTCAGTATATATACCCCCCTCTCATTGGCCCCAACCCAGGTGACCAATCAGGGAATGTCACCAGGTAAACCCTTGGCAGTTGCCAAGGTCATACAGCAACTGCCAAGGTATCTGTACGCCTGATAGGGTCAGATGTAATCTATCCCTGATTGGTCTGCACTTTAGCCACTGACAGTTCCCTGAAAGTTTTCTGTCAGGGTTTGTGTGGCCATGTTGCTCCACGCAAAAGCTTATGGAGCAATCCATGGCAACACAAAACCCACAGTCATACTCACCACTAAATAATTAAACACTGACACTTGCTTCGTTGGATCAAAATTGGCCGTGTGGCTTTATTAAGGTATAAATTTCTTTTATTAAAATATTCATAATAAATATTATCTTAAAACTCTGTTTCAAAAACCATCCATAAATACCATGTAAAAAACCATAAACCTTTAATACCAACAAATGGGCCAAAATCCGCCCAAATGCAATTGGGCGATTTTACCCAAAAGGGGGAATGCATTAGCATGACCCCCCCCCAACGAAGCCACAGCCAATTCTCAACCAACGACTGCAGACCAAGATTGAATATATCAAGGCCAACCTCGCTCAAATGAACTCCATCCGTCCTATAAAGACCCCGTAGAAAACCTTCAAGATCCACATGCCTATAAGACAGATCTCCCTCTGATTGAAAAAATTTCGCCAACAACTTATTCACCCTTTTTCTGATACACTCGTGAAAATGCAAATGAACAGATGTCCAAATTAGGCGGGGAACAATCTCGGAAAAAAGGAGATACACACCTGGAAACAAATCCTTTATCAACCGAAAATCCCGGCAAAAATTAGCCAAAAAATCCAGAGTAGAAATTCTTCCGAGATCATTCCCGCCAACATGGATAACTATAGCATCAGGAAAAGGGAAAGAAGCCGAAAGGCGTGCCAAGCATTCACACAGGTCATGCAACCGCATACCTCTAACTCCATACCAGAAAATGCGAACCCGGTCAGGGTCGAAGGACAGATTAGTCGAATACGGTCGAATCCTGGCTCTCTGTTCAGCCCAATAGACGAAGGAATGGCCGATTATCCATATAATAAAAGGACCTAAAGACAAAAATGACGTTAAAAATCAGGTAAAAGATCCGGCCGAACATACAAACGTGACCTTTCAGACTTCCATCGACCCAGTTTTTGAATCTGTTTTCCACTCAAGCCTAATCTAGCTGCCTCTGTTGCAGCTCCGATCCTGAAGGAATGAGAAGAAATGCGGAGATGTTCCAAATTCAAACGAATTAAACACTTACGTAAGATAGACTTGAATTGAAATATGGTCACTGGATCCCCATTCGAATGAATGAACAAGGAGCCAGGGAGCAAGGGGCGAAACATTAGCCATTGCTTAAAGTTAGCACAAGGGCAAAGAACAGACCCGGGGATAGCACGTACTCTAATACGCAACCCTTTACCAAGTTGATCCGTTTTCGACGAACGAATAAGAATAACCAATGACTGGTTACATAATCTAACATCGTCCACCATGAGGCCAGAGGAACGTGACTTGCTGTAAGAAATAAGCTCACTAACGCGAAAAGCCCCAAAAAATGCAAAGACAAAACAGGTTCTAAAAAGGAAAACCTCAAATTTATTAAGGCAAACCTCATCCAAGATAAACCACAGTTTGCTTAGCAAATCCAAAGAAATCGGTCTCCTGTCATCAGGGCGAAAATACACCTTTTTTAAGCCCTTTAAAAACTGACGAACTGGGAATAAACTTACCAGAGAAGTTCCTCCATACAGCTTCATAAAAAAAGAGATACCCGACAATTTCTTGAACAGAGAGGAGTAAGTAAAACCCCGAGTAACACATAGTTTACAGAGAGATAAAACGAGTTGAACATCAGCATGGACGTAATTGCTTCGCCGTTCGTCGCAAAACATCAGCCACTCCCGCCATGCGGCCGAATAAGAGGCCCATGTTGACCGAGCAAGGGAGTTCTGAATCAAGAGTTCAATCAATCCGATAGGCTCTCCCACAGGTAAGCCGGAAAAGGTGTCCCTTCTGGTTTGGCCAAAGGAAGCACCCTGTGAAAATCCACCCACCGCTGCTGTGAAAGAAAAAATGCGGCTCCATTAGCAGAAGGCTCAGAGAGCACTGCTTGTAACCCAATATTATGACATAAGGACAAAAAAACAATCTGACGTAGTAGTTTAGCAATCAAAGGAAATTTAGACGTAAGTGCGTTCAAGGCAAAAACCGTACCTGATGACATCACCGAAAAGGACAAGCGTTTACCCGTCAATTGCTCTCCCCAAATGGTCAGAATAGACAAAATAGCAAAAACTTCCCTAAACATCAGCAAGGAAAAGACGTCTGAATTAACATTGAAAAACGGCGGTGAGGAAAAACTCCACTGGTGGACAAATACTAAGCCGATTCCCGCAAAAGATGAAAAAGAAAATTGCAAATCTAAAACGTTCACATCAACGAAAGGGGACGGAAAACAACAAATCCCGTTAAAATCCGATAGAAAGCGATTCCAAACCAAAAGATCGTCCCTAATCGGTGCAGTAAGCCGGATGTGACTACGGGGAGAGGAAAAACCTTTCGTGGCATCGTACAGGCGACGCAAAAATGGTCTACCCATGGGTAAAATCCTCAAAGCAAAATTCAAGCTGCCCAACAAAGATTGCAAATCACGGAGAGTAGATTTTTCTTTTGACAATACGCGGGCAATTAAAACCCGAAGTTTTGCAATCTTTTCTTGGGACAGACTGAACTCACAGCGAAGCGAACCGTGTCGATTGTAATACCTAAGTATTCCAAACGATTGCAGGGAAAAACCGTTTTTTCGTCCGCTAAGGGGACCCCAAAATGATGCATAATATTAATGAACCTGAAAAGGAGATCTCTGCAAGCGTTCGACGAGCAATCGCCAACGAATAAAAAATCATCGATGTAGTGTACCACACCTCCCGACTCTGAATCTACCGAAACTACCCACTCCAAAAATGTAGCAAAACTCTCAAAGTAAAAACAGGACAAAGAAAACCCCATGGGCAAACACATATCGAAATAAAATTGATGATTAAAGTAAAAACCCAGGGAATTAAAACCAGATGGATGAACTGGGAGTAATCTAAACGCCGATTTTATGTCCGTTTTAGCAAGGAACGCCCCCGGGCCGCAACGGCGGAGCAACTCAATTGTCGCTTCAAAAGAACCGTAATTAACCGACGTAGCTGATTGGTCAACTTCGTCATTCAGAGACGCGCCTTTCGGAAAGGAAAGATGGTGAATAATCCGAAAAGAATCGGCCTCCTTTTTAGGAACAACCCCTAAAGGGGAAATCCTAAAATGGGAAAAAGGTGAAAAGGAAAAAGGGTCGGCAATACGGCCCAACTCCAATTCCTTAATTAAATGTCGGGATACTACCTCAGGGTGAAAAGCAACAGATGCTAAATTATTGACTATTTTACAACCCGGGCCAGAAAACTGCGGAACAAATAATCCATCCCGAAAGCCTTCAATGATTAGATTGGCCTTCACCCTGTCTGGGTACCTGTCTAACCACGGGAGCATGTTTTCCAGAATCACTGGAGTCGTTGTTTTTGTAAACCTGCTCCCGGGAAGGGGGCTGACCAGACGGGCTGGCGTCTAAAGCATTTAAACGCGGGATGTGACCCTCCACAAAAGGAACACTCATGTCGAAAACGACAGGAGCCTTGCCACTTACAAGATGACTCGTTGAAAGCGAAGCAGACTCCCTTCTTTGAGGTCTGGTTCTGAGATTGCACACGAGGCTGTGCGTAGCGCTGCGGTAGCATTAAATTAAGCCATAGGCCCACATCCTTTACACCCCACCGGATAGACGGGTGAACCGACATTTTCTGCCTGAAAGCTTCATCGTAGTGAAGCCAAGCTAAACCACCAAAATTATTGTAGGCTTCCATTATAATGTCCAGATGCTGGAAAAGGCCACTACAAAGATGCGGTGATCTCTCTCCCAGCACTGAAGAATAGATGGAGAAAGCCTGAACCCAACTATGAAAGGACCTATTCGGCCGCCGGCGCTCCCCATCACCCTCCGGCTTCTCGTCCTTTTTGTCCTGCCTAGGAACGGGGTCTCTAGAAACAGGTAGCAATGAAAAAATATCAATGTACTCCTGCTTCCAGATCCGCTCCTTAACAGCAGGAAGCAAGTGAAAACCCAGAGGAGAAATCTCACAAACTAAAGCTTCCTTAAACACACTTTCTGGTACTATGGGGTCCCTTTTATGATAGAGATCTACAGCTCCCTCTAAAGCCCCTCGTGACAAGACCACCTCCACTACCCTGTTCACAATCCCAGTCACTAAACCCTTAGATAAGGAAGAGCTAGAAGGCGGAACAGAGTAATGTACAGTCTCACCACGTTCATTATTATCAGCTGGATGTACAGAGCGACGGCAGGATGATGCAGGATCCGGGTGGTAGGATGGATGGTACGCAGTCCCTGTGGCGTCGTCATCAGAAGAGGTCCCCGACGACATCCAGGCCTGAAGAGCTGGTTCCGGTCCAGGTTGATACGCAGGGGCAGCAGGAGTCCGGTCAGTGTTGTTGTCCTTGGTAGAAAAAATTGCAGCTGCAGAGAGTCCAGAAGGGGGCTGCGCAGGGGAAAGATCCTCAGGAGCTACCTGGCCAGCAGCATGGAGGGCTGCAATATGCGCAGCCAAATAGTCCGGAGAAACAGCTGCACCAGTGGGAACTCTGACAGCTCTCGCCGGATCCGATGGCAGTTCAAACGTCCCGCCGGACACCTGAGTCCGGAAAGCAGAGCCCGGAAGTGCTCTGGCCGACCGGCGAGATTCCCGCGGAAGCGCCGCCTCTCGCGATACTTGCTGTGTCTCGCGAGGCTTCCTACGGTTGCCAGATGAAGCTGCTGGGACCGGAGTAGAAGTGCGGCGGGAAGGGGCCCTGGAACGGCGAGGCAGAGAAGGAGAATAACGATCCCTCTTCCCTTTCTTCGACCGGAGACTGCGAGTAGCAGCAGCCTCCACACGAGAGCGGGATCCACAGTCTGGAGACAACAATGAAGGTGGCAGAGCAGGTTCAGGCGATGGGAGCACAGCAGGTACACCGACCACCAATCCAGTATGAGGGGGCACAGCAGAAGGTCCCGGCAATTCCAAAGCTGGAGTGGGAGAAGCCAGGCAAGCCCTCAGCCAAGTCTCCCCACCTTCCTGAGAAGCCCTCAACAACAGGTCAGCCACAAGGTCCTCCATAGTTTGAAGTCCTGTCAGATTCTGATGACCTGACAGGACGACCTCAGTATATATACCCCCCTCTCATTGGCCCCAACCCAGGTGACCAATCAGGGAATGTCACCAGGTAAACCCTTGGCAGTTGCCAAGGTCATACAGCAACTGCCAAGGTATCTGTACGCCTGATAGGGTCAGATGTAATCTATCCCTGATTGGTCTGCACTTTAGCCACTGACAGTTCCCTGAAAGTTTTCTGTCAGGGTTTGTGTGGCCATGTTGCTCCACGCAAAAGCTTATGGAGCAATCCAATATGTGCATGTGGCTTTACAAATACTGAGGTAAAAATTCACCAAATACTCAGCGTGTGCTCGTGGTCTTAGACTATGTTCACACAAGGCATTTTTGCTGCATTTTTTCTGATCTCTCGGCAGTAAAAAAGCTGTGCTTTTGCCAGCAGAGAACGCACCAAAACTGAACCAAAAAGCAGCAGAAAACACAGAATTTACAATTTACATGTTGCATCTTTTAAAGATGCTGCAAAAAACAAACAGTTTCATTTCAGTCAAAAAAAAGGAAAAAAAATTAATGACAAACCATGCAAAAAATATGCTACAAAAACATCTGCAGCTTTTTATTAACATGTATTTGCATTAAACCAATGAAAAAGTAAACAGAAAGAAAAAATACACTTCAAAAATGCCCTATGTGAACATAGCTTAGCAAATACGGAGGTATAAAACTTACCAAATGCTCAACGTGTGCACGAGGCCATAGGCTATGTGATCACTTGATGTTTATGATCAATTTTCGGTTCTGCGTTTTGTTTATTTTCTATAAACTGCACCAAAAATGGATCAGTCACTTCGTGTGCAGAAAAGTGGATGGGATTTTCAATTTGCTGTTCAGACGCTGCATTTTTAACATGGCAACACAAAGCCTATAACATAACTATAAATAAAATAACTCGGACAACTGACACAAATTAATGTTGGATAAAATTGGCAGTGTGGTTTTATTAAGGTAAATTATCTTTATTAATTCATCAGATAAATAATGAAAACCACAGGTTAAAAATAACCACTCATGAATATTCAAACTTGTCTATCAATGCATATTTACCCAATAAATAACCGAAATCAGCCCAAGACAATGGGCGATTTTACCCCTCTAACAAAGCCACTCGACAGAGGAAAGAGAAAGAAAGAGCAACTGGTCTTTTCCAAAAACAAAGTTTTTTTTGTTTTTGTTTTTGTTTTTTTTTTAATGGAAAAACCATTAAAAAGAACAAAATATCCAGATAAGAAAAGGAAAAATTTGCATATCAAATATATTAATAACTGGGAGGGCGGGTGGTCATTGTTTTTCAAAACTGGTTCCTTTGACACCGCCTGACCAGACTGGTTTTGCTTACGGAAACATTTGAAGGCAGGGTGCGATCCTCCGCAAGTGGAGCATTCATGTCGAAAACGACAAGATGCCTGCCACTTGCAGGTAGATTCGTTAAAGGCGAAGCAAACACCTTTGCGTGTTGATTGCCCTGCCAGCTGCTTCTGAGAATCCAATTTAGCCAAAGGCCAACATCCTTCACTCCCCACCTAATAGACGGGTGAACGGCCATTTTTTGCCTAAACGCCTCATCATAATGCAGCCAAGCAGAGCTACCAAAATGTTTATAGGCCTCCATGATAATATCCAAGTGCTGGAAGAGACCGCTACAAAGCATAGGGAATTTCTCTCCCAACACAGCAGCATATATCGAGAAGGCTTGAACTCAGCTGTGAAAAGATTGATAAGGCCTACGCCGATCCCCATCCGCATCAGACCTATTATCTTTCCTCTCATTTTTAGATGCCGGTTCCTTAGCAACCGGTAACAAAGAAAAAATATCTAAATACTCCTTTTTCCAGATTTTTTTCTTTCACCGCCAAGGGCAGATGAAAACCCAAGGGGGATAGCTCACATACTATAGCTTCCTTATACACCGCTTCAGAAACATTCCTCTTAGCAAGCGATGGGAAGGACTCCCCCAGCCCTGGGTGAGCTAAAAACTCATCTAAAACTTTGCTAACAATCCCCGAAACTAACTCAGCTGTAACAGAGAGAAGAGAAGAGCAAAGGGGAGGGAGAGGCATCTCACCACGATCCGGCTCTGTATTCCTGGTATGCTGGAAATCCGGCGGATCACGGGCTGAAGGGAGCTCTTGACCTAAAGGCAGGCGATGAGAAGAGCTGGCGTCTTCATCTGAAGATGCCCCAGACATCCATGCCCGGGAGGCACCATCATGTCTTGAAGAGGTATGTTGAAAAGGCATTGAGGCTGTGTGCAGAGAAGCTGAGTCCAGGTTCCCTAGGCAACCCACAGAGGGATCACCCAAGGAAGAAGCAGGCAGAGGAAGTCAAGCCTGCTGAGCAGCTCCCTGAGACAGGAGAGCTGCTACATACGCTGCTATAGTAGAAGCATCTAAATCAGCTGGCAAAGGGGCAGGAGGAGGAGCCGGAGGGGACATCAATGTAGAAACCTGAGAGTCTGTGGCCGACAGAGGCGGGCCTGATGGAGCCGACTATCTGACAAGAGGCCGAGATGCCCGAGGAGCCTGGAAACCTTGCGATGCTTTGCCAGTCCTTCGAGACTTCGGGACTGAAGGAGATTTACGCCGGGACCCAGCGGAGGTACTGCTGCGAGAGATCGCCCGAGAGCGCCGGATAGGTGAGGGAGAATAACGCTCCCTGTGACTCCTCTTCATCCTCAGGCGACGAGGTGAATTTACATCCAGCACTTCAGTTACTGTGGAGCCAACAGTATGAGGCACAGACCGGCAGAATCGGAGACAGAAGCGGTACCTGAGGTAACAACCATGGGGCAAGGAACAACCGAAAGTGAAGCCAAACATGCCCTCAGCTATTCTTCACCACCCTCCTGAGTGGCACGAAGCAGCAGGTCAGACACAAGTCCTTCCATCCTTTGATGTCCTGTCACGGTCTGACAGACCTGACAGAAACCTCCCCCTTAAATACTGGCTCAATCTTGCCGCCTAAATATCACAGCCAATCACAGGCTGTCACCACACATCACCTGGCAGTTGTCAGGGTTACCCCAGCAACTGCCAGTGTAACTCAATCCTAATAGGTCAATAAATATAAAAACATCATTGGTCACTCACCTGACCAATAACCTGATACACTAATAAGGCCTGTGTAGCCATGTTGTCCCCCGCAATAGCTTAGGGGACAATCCATTAGTGGTGCAGAAAGTGGATTCAGGAAATAAAGACCATGTCAATTATTGCTCTGTTTTTCTGCTGCGCTTTCTCTATTCACTCCATTCTACTAAAAAAATGTTAAAAAAAAGCATCACAAATGGATTGGTATTCACAAAGTCCTTTTGTGATGCTTTTTTTTTTTACTGCTCTTTCCACACCAATTACTTTCCCTACCCGGAGATCCCACGGCAAGCCCTGGCGATGTGTTCCTTCTGGGCATTGCAGGACCTGCTGGTACTTTCCTGACAGGACCTCCCCGTGTGACACAGGCTGATACCCGGAAGTAACTCGTTGCCGGAAGGCAATAAAGTGTGTCTGTATCCTTCCTGCCCCTTATGGAATAGCACTGCGTTTTAAGCGCAGCACTAAAAAAATTAGCAAAAAAAGCAACACAAATGGGTGATGTGTTTGTGATGCTTTTTTGCAACAAAAGAAAAAAAAAAGGATCTGGATTTGATGCAGAAAATGCACCAAAAATGGATCTCCTAAATGAAGCACAAACATCCTGTGGGATCATAGCCTTATAGCAGTGGATAAAATGTGAGGAGTGGACTGAAGTCACATGGGGCAAATGCCCCATCACACTGTGCTGTATGCCCCTCCCTCTTGGATTGTCACATGTGAAATACCCCTATATGCTTTGTGTGCTCCAGTATTTGGATATTTTGCTTGAATCATGTACATAATGGACCATTACATACATAGAGGGGCACACACAGTATACAGGGGATTTTCACATGTCACTTCCCAAGATGGAGGGGCAGTGTGCAGCAGCAGGATTTATGATCATTTGCGCCATGTAGTTCCAGACAATCCTCCCTGTCTCCAGTACCCTGACCAGTGACCAAACATTGGTACAAATCCTCTTTACCCTGCAGTGCAGCAGCAGGACTAACACACAGCACACACAGGGCACACACTGACACGCACTACACTCGCAGGCACCTTATTTCCTCTGTGCTCCATGCTCCGTAGCTGAAGGTCTTCAGCCAGGCACAGGAAGGAGTGATCAACTGAGTGCAACGAAAGGGGAATGGATAAGCTCACCCTTGTATGTCCAATTAGACCCGGTCAGGTGCAGCTGCATTGGCTGGCATCTGCAAGTTTCAATGGAATATTCAAGAAGATAAAGCCAGCACCCGATCCATGTGGCTAAATGACGACTTCTTTATTTGAATTCACACATAATTAAAAATCGCATCTGCATGGCAACATCTGCCATACAGATGCGATTTTTATTTATGTGTATGTGAGTTCAAATAAAGAAGTCGTTTAGCCATATGGATCAGGTGCTGTTTTTTTCTTCTTGAATACTCTACAGGAAGGAGTGAATCAGGTGGTGACGGTGTGAGGAAAGCAGACCAGGCCGGTAGACTCTTAAGTGACGACCTCTTCGGCAGACAGGTAGGCGTGCCACGTGTGTCTGCAGGCTGTACCCAGTGTCTTTTTGCTGCGGAAGGAAAGAGGGGGGCGGGGGTGATGATGGCAGCAAGTTTGAAATCAGCAGTCCTGCGGATTATAATGGGGTGGGGGGCAATTTACCCTGGGTCCCACCAGAGCCCTGGGCCACGGGTGGTAGCCCAGATTAACTTCATTATAATCCTCCACTGGTGACAGTACTGGGTCACGTAGACATGTGACGCGTCTGCTAGGTTTGTTCCTAAAGTCACATTGTCAGGTCATTATAGTTTTTGGTTAACCTTGTGACTTCTAAGGACCCCTTATGTTTTAACCTATTTTAAAAAAAAAAAGGAAATGGGCAAAGAGCCCCCATTATCTGTTAACCTGATATTCCTGGCATAACATTGATGTAGATATAAAGGAAAATTAAAGTGAAGATGTCAACAGATTTTGGGGTTTTAAACTAAAAGCGCCACCTTCAGCAGCATCTATGCTGCATTGTAATAAGGTGCCCATTATACCCTTACTGCCCCTGTACACCAAATAAATTACTATCCCACCCTGTATTATAATGAACTCTGGTTCTATGGGATTAATTGTAGAGCCATCCAACATCATCTCCGGCTCGCACAGGCGGACTGTGCTCTGCCCTACTGTGGGCAGAGCCTAAAACTCTTCTACACATGCATAAACCGCTGAGGTCTCTGTGCATGCGCGAGGTTTCACCTCAGCTCTCAAGGTGATGTCGTCTTCATCATTCATACACCTGGGTGAATTTCGCACTTCCGCAGAGACCTCAGTGGTTCGTGCATGCGTAAATTAGTTTTAGACTCTACCCACAATGGAGCAGTGGTATAAAGATGGAAAGCCGGAGGTCAATAGGAGAATAGCTATGGGAAAATAAACAATGAAGTCACTGGACAAGGTGTTGAAATCAAGGAACTTTCACTGGCAACGAAGACACTCCTCGTACATAGTCTTGTCTTTTCTATGGTCTGTTCTTCTGAAGAAGAATCAACACCTTCCAAATGTGGTGCTGGAGAAGGATGTTATCAATACCATGGATGGCAAGAAGAAGAAACAAATCAATTCTGGAACAAGTCAAGCCAGACAAGTCACTTGAAGCTAGATCACTAAGCTACAACTTGCCTGCTTTGGACATACCGAAGAGAAAAATCACTACAGAAGGGTATCATGGTAGGAAGAATAGAAGGAAGAAGGTGAAAAGGAAGACCAGCAACCCAATAGCTTGATACTTCAAGATAACAGCAGAGAAGACCCTGGTGGACTTATCTAGGCTTGCACAAGATTGATCTTTATACAGAGCGTGTATCCATCAAGTCGCCGTGGCTTGAAATTAAGCTGAAGACCAATTAACAACAATAATAATAATAAACCACATTAGGGCAGAGCATAGTGCCAGAGAAGAGGATGTCGGACGGTGCGGAGAGGACGGCACTTCAAGCCCATCGGACCAGACACAGGTATTTATAATCCAGGGTGGGAGATTTTTTAAGAGTCATTTATTTAGTGTACAGGGGCAGTAGGGCAGTACGGGCATAATAGCCACCATCTTAGAATGCATCAAAGGTGCTGCTAAAGGTGGCGCTTTTAGTTTAAACCCCCCAAAATTTGTGACAGGTTAATTTTAGGTAAGCAACAGCTTAAGTGTATATGCCCACGCTGCAGATTTAGTGCAGATTTTTCTTTGCACCAAATCTGCATCCTCTGGCAAAAAGAGCATACCAAAATCTGCAATGCGATTTTCCACATTTATGGTGCATTTTTGCATGCGTAAATGGTGCATTTTTCTACCATTTGTTTGAGAGAGAGGCAGAGAGAATGAATTTTTCGCTTCTGGTCACCAGCATTCACAATGTACCAATTCCGCATTGAAAAAATGTGCTGTATGCACAGAGATGCGTTTTTGTGTTTTTTTTTCATGATAACATTGAGGTCAATGGGTGAAAAAAGCCCAAATTTGGTGCCCTGCACCAAATTTGCAAGGTGTACATGAACAACATTTGCACAACACTTCAGAATTCTCATTGACGTTGCTGGTTTCAGGATAGGCATGCAGATTTTGTTGCATTTTTGTCAAAAGCAAGTAAAAAAAACGCATTGTGTGCACATAAATTAATCACATGTCCATGCGTATAGTCCACCCTGACTACATTACCAAATCAACAAATTCCAGAAGGAATCAAGGGTATCTTTAAAATCACAGTCTTTTTATTATCAAGCTTAAAACCAAAAATAGCTTAATAGCATCAATAGTAATTTTTTTACAAGAATAGAGACAAAAAAGAAGAATGGTATGAGTATGGAGAATTAGATAACAGTATCTTTTACCAAGAGGACAATGCCTCACAGCATGCTGTAGGGGCCGGAGAGCAACGCTCAAAAAATCTGCATTGCGGTTACATCAATTTATGTACAATGAGATTGCTAACAGTATCTCACAGTATTGGACATAAACCATAATCCACACTGTGAGAGTATATAGCCTATAATTCTATCTCAAATGTCAGGATTACCTGCACTTGCAATTACCCAAACTGGAATTTACAGGCACAAATGTGCAAACTCAAACCCCAATCCTACCCCTTGATATACATTCAGAGTTGAGCATATCAACAAAAAGGGTACCTAAAATTGGTCACCTGTTGAAATACCAACACTATTTTGTAGTTAGGGAGGTTTATATGTCCAGCCTGCACACTAGTATACATATACCATTGGGAAAACAGGGCAAGTAATCACAGATCACATAATAGTGTATTACCTACATTAGTGCAGTAGCCCCTACGGGGCTACGGATGAGCACTCTCTATACTGCACTAATGTAGGTAATACACTATTATGTGATCTGTGATTACTTGCCCTGTTTTCCCAATGGTATATGTATACTAGTGTGCAGGCTGGACATATAAACCTCCCTAACTACAAAATAGTGTTGGTATTTCAACAGGTGACCAATTTTAGGTACCCTTTTTGTTGATATGCTCAACTCTGAATGTATATCAAGGGGTAGGATTGGGGTTTGAGTTTGCACATTTGTGCCTGTAAATTCCAGTTTGGGTAATTGCAAGTGCAGGTAATCCTGACATTTGAGATAGAATTATAGGCTATATACTCTCACAGTGTGGATTATGGTTTATGTCCAATACTGTGAGATACTGTTAGCAATCTCATTGTACATAAATTGATGTAACCGCAATGCAGATTTTTTGAGCGTTGCTCTCCGGCCCCTACAGCATGCTGTGAGGCATTGTCCTCTTGGTAAAAGATACTGTTATCTAATTCTCCATACTCATACCATTCTTCTTTTTTGTCTCTATTCTTGTAAAAAAATTACTATTGATGCTATTAAGCTATTTTTGGTTTTAAGCTTGATAATAAAAAGACTGTGATTTTAAAGATACCCTTGATTCCTTCTGGAATTTGTTGATTTGGTATTGTGTGCACATAGCCTGAATCTGAGTTGCAGGATGCATAGGAAAACACTGCTTGGTCAATGTATCTATAGAAAATGGAAGATAACAAGCAATAATATCCACCAAGGACAAGGTATTTACAAGAAAACTTTGAGGATACAATTAATAGGGTTTTCCCACATAGTGAATCCTAAATTTTATTTTAATCAATAGATATTGGAATAATAATAATTTCCATAATAGATTGTGTTTAAAAAAAATGTTCCTGTGCTGGGAAAATCTTTAGATGTGTGTCTCTTTTTTAAAAGTGTGTTTGGGTCCTAAACTTGACCAGATTCTCATTTGAAGACATTGATTAGGCAGCTCGGCTCTCCACCCTCGTACAGCCAGCCATAAGCAAACCAATTCCGGTGGCAGATATTTGACATACATTTTCTTTTTATAATCACACTATGCCTTATAACTCTGTTTTTACTCCCCAGTGCAAGCCAATCAAACACTTCAAGTGGCTTGCACTGCATACATGAGCACAGCGATCCTCGCTAAAGAGCTTTGGATACTTTAAGCACCCGAACGCCAACCTCAAACGGGTTTGCTCAACTCTAGATGTGTCTGACCATACAGGGACATGGTCTGATCATATCTAATGGAGGTGGGGATGTAAAAGAGTATATAGACATTACAGCACTGGATAGCTTTGATTCTTTTTGTGGCGTAAAACATTTCTCTTCCTGCTTATAAAAATTGTTTCACCTCAAAAGAATTATTTGTGATTCCATGCTGTAATGTCTTTATACTCTTTTGTGTCCTCCCCTGCCCAGGAGATGTAGTATGATCACACCATGTCCTGAATGGTCAGACACATCCATTACACAGGAGATGTGGTATGATTCAGGGGCGGACCTACCGTGGTGCAGCTGCACCAGGGCCCCGACCGGCTAGGGGGCCCCTGAAGCCTGCAGGGGGGCCCCCAGCTGACCCCCATGACCCTGTGCCAGTGTGGCAGAGGAGAAGGGGTTAACCGAGGGATGCTTCCTGCTTCCCCTGGCTGAGCCCGACCCTCCTTTCCTCTGCTGCCCCGGCTCCCAGGAATGTGCGGCTCGCTCGATGCAGGTAGGAGCAGCAGCACATATGGCACCCCCGGTGCTCGCCGGCGGCCGATAGCACTATTTCCCCCCCCCCGATCCTCGCTGGTGGCCGACCGATAGCACACTTCCCCCCCCCCCGCTCCTCACCATCGGAGGCTGCACCAGAGCCCCCCGGTCGCAAGGTCTGCCTATGGTATGATTAGACCATGCCCCTGTATGGTTAGACACGGCCATTACACAGTACATAGCAGGGACACATATATAAGATTATCTCAGCATAGGAACATTTTTTTTAAACATCCAATTGTGGAAATTATTATTATTCCGAGATCTATTGATTAAGGTGAACGTTGTTCTTTGCAAAACCCATTTAAATTCCATATTAGTATATTGTCTGATGAATACACTAGTCTAGCAATGAAATGCGTCATTAGCGCTGTTCATCTTGTAATTTGTGTAAAAAAAAAACGGACCCTTATGTATATTAAAACAATTTGCATGGATGTCTGTCCTAAGGCAATCCTGTCACCTACCTCACATCATTTTCTGAAACATTAATTTATAGGTAACAACATGTATTTTAAGATGAAGTGATACCACACGGTGGACATTAATTGATTTTTATATTTTTATAAAAATGTATTTACATTTATTTGGACTATTTTTTTTTTTTTTAATTAGCAACGTCCATCTTGAAGCGGCAGAAACTTTTGAGACAAAAGAATGTCCGATTTGACCAGGTCACTGTCTATTACTTCTCACGTCGTCAAGGATTCACCAGTGTGCCAAGCCAGGGTGGCAGCTCCTTGGGAATGGCCCAGCATCACAACTCTGTGCGAAAGTACACACTCTGTGAGTTTGCCCAGGAACAAGAGGTGACACATCGGGAAATCCTACGTGAGCACCTCAAGGAGGAGAAACTTCACACAAGGAAAATGAAGGCGAGTCACTGAGACTTTGTATGATGGGGACCGGGTGATGTCAGATTTCTTTAGTAAATTGATGGTCGGTATCACGAACCCGATATTGTAATAGATGACACATGTACAGATTGCAGGAATTAAAAAAATGTAGACTAACCTCATCTGACCACAACACATGTCTAGATAGACCCAACAGCATTGTGTATTCCAGTGCAGTGGATGCATATGGGAAAATGTGTTATGCACTACATTTGCTGATAGTTGAAATTATTCTCAAACTTTACAACTGGTAAAATGAAATACACTCTTTGTGCTCCTCACAGCCTAACTCTAAGCAAAACAGGAAAAAGGCTGTCAATGAGGGTAACCCTTACCACCCAATCCAGGCAAGATACCTGTTCTTCTGACCTGGCATGGTCCTTTGCGACCTGTATTTGGTCTGTACTTACTATAACCCTCCCCTTTCTTCCTCTAAGTGCAGTCTTTTTAAATAGTCTTCAAAATGTTAATTGAAGAATTAGTAGCGTTAAACTTGATTGAACTCATGTGCTTTTCTCAGATTGACTATAGTTGGAGTAATACACTTGCATCATGCATCTCCGCTACCTCCAGGTTCTCTCCATTGTTCCCTAAGGTGTACATGATGAAATGTCCCTATGGACACTTAGTCTGTTGCAGGCATTCTTGCCCTGTAATCTGCACTTTTTAAATATCCTGGGCTCATTGGGACAATTAATTATATTGAAAGGTTGTAAATTCACCACCTCTTCTTTTCTTTTTTTCTTAGAATATTTGCTTTGAGTTGGAATGGTTTTGTGTGAAGCTTCCAACAGATATCTCTGTACTAAGCAATGTCTTCTGGCATATGGTATCCAAATGTCACATAGACACACAAGGTGCTCCACTACAGTGCACCAAAAATTAGGGTAAAGGTACAGCACAAATAAGAAGTACCCTACATGAGAGTTTGCTGGCGGAAGTTTCTAAACTCTCTTGGACCAGTGCTTGAGTCAGATTCAGATCATTGATGCCTATATGGGTAATGCAATATTTTTTTTCTAAAGTGATGTGTGGTTGATATAGTCACCTACATCTGACAAGCTGTAGGCTTTTAAGAGATTCCCTGCCTATATTTTATTTGTATATCATCTGGGAGCATCATATACATATATTTATCGCGTACGAGCACCATGCACCCCAGGTCAAAAGGAAGTTCTGACCAACAACATTTCTGACATATCCTCTGGATGCTATAGATGTGTGATGTTGCAGGCCCTGTTCTAGTTAAATGGCGACAGTCATAATAGGAGAAAGATGGGGATAGCCAGGCCATGCATGTGCACATCTATCTGAATTCAACTAAAATACTTTCACTATTAGCTGCTTGGGAGCCATGGGACCACAGTTTTCATATTGAAAAAAAACAACAACAACAACATATATTAAAGAAGAATTTTTATTTATTAACATAAAGTACATAATCTTAGCTATACTATAATATACATTTTTTAAGAATCAACAAAATTTAAACATCTATATATGTACTTATATTTGTACATATAGCCAGGAGGCAGCTTCCTGTGATGGAAGAGAACATTGCCACCATGTCCTCCCCGATCACAGAGAATTGCCCTCTCCCCTCCTGTCTCACAATGATCTATGTGATTGATGTGGAGCAGGAGAGGAGGCTACTCAGGCCTGAACAGAGACTGCACCAGATGAGCAACTTCTAGCTGTTTAACTCTAGGACGTTTCGGGTAATGTGGTCAGTCACGTGACATGAAAGGTCCTAAAGTTAACTTTGGAGAAGGTCCTTCAGGTTATCAGCTTGTGCAGGGACCATTTAGATCCTGATCAGGAACTGCAAGATGTGGCAATATATAGTTAGTGTGCGTGTGTGTGTAACTACAAGATGCGGTAATGTAAAATGTATGTGCATGCAGCAGAGCTGTATTTGTGTCTATATGTACATGCAGCAGAACTGTGTTATGTGAATGTAGCAGAGCTGGGTGTCTATATCTGTGTGTAGCAGAGTTGTGTGTGTACAATACACACTTCAAAGAGACAATAACAATAGCTGTATTACCGCCTTTTTCTATCCTAGTGCATTCAAATTAGGAATAATGACCCCTTTACGATCCATTTCTAGGGAAGTTTTAACCAATGGGAAAAATGTTTTTATTTTCTGCTGTCTAAACCCAGATATGGTAAGGTAAGATGCGTCTTCTAGTCCAAAGAATACAGCAATTATTTGGCACAAGTTTCACCTATCTTCTTATTGCGATTATCAAATTTGGTTTTGGTTTTTCTGTCACTAGATCTCACACACAAATGACATCGACCTTTGAAAGGACTTGGGCTACTTCCAGATCAAAAAGGCTCAATGTCATAATTGAGCCTTTTCAGGAAACGTGAGAAGGTGGAAATTTCTGCTCTCATACTTTAATGAGCTCTTACGAGTTCCGACTACAAAAGTTTCAGAAATTCTCTTCGGGTAATTGTAGTCTCGTTATTCGTGTTATGAATACCATAAGCATTTATTATGGATACATTTAAGAGATGAAAAAATATGACCATTGGACCCCAAGTACCTCGCTTTGGTATGTGTCGTCGACACAACATCTCGCGATACCCTGTGGAGGGAGGGCTGCCCAAGCTAGGATGCTTTTTTTCCACCTGTCTTTTAACTACATACTCCTCTACATTCTCACACCCTCTGGCCATAGGTTTGGCCGAGTATATATGAGAGATTGACAAATGTTCTAAGGTGCCCGGATTGGTTCGTTTTAACACATTTTATTCATTATTTTTATTGCCTGTTATTTTTTTTCTTTATTATCAGTTGACAAAGAATGGTACAGTAGAATCAGAAGAAGCCGAAGGCCTCACCTTGGAGGACGTTTCAGATGAAGATATCGATGTAGACAATGTTGAAGTGGACGATTACTTCTTCCTTCAGCCATTGCCTACAAAGAGGCGCAGAGCGTTGCTCCGAGCAGCTGGTGTACATCGCATAGATGCTGAAGAGAAGCAAGAACTCCGAGCCATCCGACTCTCTAGAGAGGAATGTGGCTGCGACTGTCGACTCTTCTGCGATCCTGAGGCTTGTCCATGCAGTCAGGCTGGGATCAAATGTCAGGTGAGGAATAATGTTGTGCTTGTCCTTGACTCTCACCTTCTCCATTTGGCATTAGTACTACTTCAATACATCATATTATGGTTTAAAGATGGCTACATGGAAAGTTTCTCTGTTTTCCATAGCAATCATACTTTCTTTATTTTCAAAACTATTATCAGAAATCAAACCTTAATTTTAGTTTCTGTAGGACACGAAAGGCCTAAGTGATTCAGAAATACACCTGACTTTTTCACATAGGGTGTTGTATATTGTGGATTTGTCATATTTCTTGGTGATAAAAAATGAAATAGTTGTAGTTAATTTTTACAACTTTTTGTAATATTTAAATCATATATTGTATAGTGAATAGTCATGTTATTTGTGCACTAAATGAGCATTCCTCGTTGATGTGAAGGCTTTCTTACACATTCCTTTCTTTGTCTCTTCCCTGGTGTTCTTACACTAATAGGTGGATCGTATGTCCTTTCCTTGTGGTTGTTCTCGGGACGGCTGCAGTAATATAGCTGGCAGGATAGAATTTAACCCTATACGTGTACGGACCCATTATCTACACACTATCATGAAACTTGAGCTGGAAAATAAGCGCCAGCAACCACGACCTCCACCCCTTGAAGAAGAACTTCCTCATGCCTCTCTTACTGTCCATCCTCACCAAGAGACACAGGACTTCCATGAATTCATTGCCGAGAACTATCACTTAGAGAATGAAGCTGCTGTCAGACACTTGCAAAGTGCGGAGGAACGCCAGAGGCTTTTGGATGAGGGTGATGAGGCATCTAGTCTCAGTCTGGACTCCAGCGTGGAGTCTCTAGATGTATGTCTTCTGGAGTCTCCTATCTCTCTGCCATCGTCCACCTGCCATTCCTCCATAAATCCTGTTTTGTTGTCTTCTAGTACTTCTGTCCTCTGTTATACCGATGAGGACTCTGGGAGACCAGCCACACCACCGGATTACTCTGATGGAAGTGTGGTGTCCATTTATGATCACAATTCAACAGGATTAGACACAGGGTCAGAAGTGACAGTAACTGTTCACTCTGAAGCCACTGAATCAGGTGGCTCTATAAGGGTTAATCCTGAGGTTTGCACTATATTGACCCCTTGCTCTAAAGAGGTGAACCCACCCTCTGAGTCTGGGAGCAATGCCTCTGACTTGGCATCTCAGACTAACAATTCATTAGTCACTTGCTACAGTGAAGGGGGAAAGCTGCGAGAAGATCCTGAAAGCCAAACCTCCTGGTCAGGCCAGCCTTTTTCTGCAGAAAATACCCTGAGCGCCTGACACTTTGGGCAAACATTTTGCACAATCCACTCCCAACTTTCCCCCTCCACCCATCATACCATTGCTCCCTTGTCTTACTACCCTATGCGCACATGTGAAAGAAACCTATTTATACAGGTTTTGCCCTCCTTCACTAAAGTCCTTTTTTGTTATGAGAAGAATAAACGAAGGAAAAAAAAAGCAATCACTACATTCACGAGACAAAAAAAAAAAAAGCCCATGCCCATTTCTTATTCTTCTGACGCAATTGACTTTTATAAGTACCCTTTAAGCAACCTTTTGATCAAGCCACTAGAAGATTTCGATACACTTGGCTCTGAACTGGTTTGGTTAATATGGGTAACTTTTACCATTTTACTGTGTTTTATTGCAATATTCCCCCAGTGTTTTTCACCCAGTTTTCTTAGGTGCATCAGCCTGGTTGCCATAATGTAAAATGTTATTTGCAAACTAACGGCCAAGTGGCCAAAAATATGGCCTCTACTTGCTTCTGACTTTTAGCATTTATTCTTTCCTGGAGCCCTTTGTTGCCCTTTGAGCCTATACACATATTAATTGGAACCTAATGTGAGAACGAAGAGCACGGTAGTACGGTGCTATTGAGTAGGAATAGAGTGAAACCTCAGAGTTTGGAGAGCTGAGCTGCCTACTTTCTTTTTTTTTTTTTTTTATAACTATTTTCCATGTCCCGGTGCAGATGCACTTTAACTTCAAGGCAAGTCTGTAAAAACTGAACTAACCTACGGACTCTCCTCATCTTTATAAAGCTGCTAATCTTTCCACCTGGACGACTTATGGGGACATTCTCTCTCCAACGTGTTAGTCTTTTATCCGTATGGATTTATGGTATCTATTTCATGCAGTGACCCCAGGGGTTGTGCCTAAGTGTAAACAAGCAGTATGTATAGAGCCCTTTTTTTAAATTAGGTTTTTACATGTAATTATTGTGTTAAATTATGAAATTAGAGAGATACAGAATATTTATTTCCAGATATTATTGATCAACCTGTTTTGATTTTATCTTGGCAAACTTTTAAAGAAACCATTGCCATGAGTTTAATGTGCCACAGATTGTGGTTCTCGCAGTCGTCCAACCTATCGGCCTAGCTTTAATGGCGAATCAAAAAGCTGACTTTCTAGAATCCGTCTGATCTAACAGGTTGGTTTAAAACTGGCTAATAAAAGGTTGCCAGCTACTGCTAGACTGGTACACGTTGTGGTCTTTGTGTTTCTTTTAGCCTCAAAAGCTTACGGTTTGATACTTTTAGTCTACTACAAAAATCTTTGTTGACTTCTTAAATGTAAAATGGGTCAAGTTGGTGGATTCTTAAATATTCAGCTGCTATGAAGCAGTGCTAGATACACTCTTGGGAATTGCAATACATGGGAAAAATTTACATATATGAAAGTGATATATGTAACTGATCCCGAAGTGTTAGCATTGAGCCAGTTCATAATCACAATTCTCTTACTTGTTTGTGTTCTCTCATTAACACCAATGGAAAAATGTCACCTATTCAGCAATATGAAAGGCATTGTCCTTTTTTAATAACTGTTTTAATCTAGGTTACATGTTGTCACCTAGTGCTTGTCATCTCGAGGAAACACATTTTCCCATTCTAGCTCTTTTATGGTATTTCCATAACTGCACAGGTCATCATTTGGCTGGTACATGCCGCCACACGCCTTCACCAATGATAGATTGTGTGTAACAAACTATGTGACCTAATTAAATTAATACCGATATTGGGTTAGCATTTTTATGTCGGCCTATCTAAGATGCTTTAGAAAGACGTGTGGTTACAACCTTTTCCGCTAAGTTTTAAGTAGAGATACGTCCAGTCTATTGTCAGATAACAATCTATACACACTAGAAAATGTATATTTGAAACACAAACAAGTACAAATTTTTCAATAACGTTCTGCTTAATTTCTATTCTACTTTTACCCTTAGGCTGAGGGCACACTGTCATGCATCAAACACGGAGCGTGTTTTATGTGATGCATGACAGTGATGCGAGTGTAATGTGTTATTTGTGTGAGTGTGGTGCATGTGGGTGAGTGTGCATGGCTGTATGCATGTGAGTGTGCTGCGTGAGTGCGTGTGTGGTGCATGCGAGTGTGATGCTGTCCGTGGTCTTTAAGCAAACTTCAGGTCCGCGGACAGCATTTACCGGTGAATTTAAACTCTGCGGCTGTCAAAGCCGCAGAGTTTGAATTTGCTGGTTTCCCAGTACAGTAACCAATCATCTAGCACCGCTGTGACAGCAGCGGTGCAAGATGATTAGTAAAAAAACAGCAGATGTGAAAAGGTTAAAAATCCCTGGGTTTCGCTGCATATTAATCCCATCTGCAGCCTCTGTGCGGCATTTCAGCACAGAGGCTGCAGATGCGGCTAATAATCCGGTGTCTGGAGGGTTGACCTGCTGTTTGTGTGGTGCCAGCATGTGTCCAAGGAGTGTCCACACTCCCTGGACACATGCTGGCAGCACACACTGGTTTTGCAGGGGTTAATACAATGTGTAACTCAAAGCCGGCAATTGTCGGCTTTTAGAAACATACTGAAAATACTGGCGGCGGTACTGTACACAAATTGCGTACAGTACATTAGTTCAGTCTTCTGAAGTCAGGAGATGTCCAAGGTAATAAACCTTGTCACAACGGAGATGATTGGTTACTGTACTGGGAAACAGGCAAATTCAAACAACATGGTTTTGACAGCCACAGAGTTTGAAGCGATTTTGAATGCACACGCGTGCGACTATCGCACCATGTGCTGTATGGGTGCGAGCATGCTGCGATTGAACACGCATTTCCCTCGCAATGCGAGTGTAATGCGAGGAACTCGCACTAATGGGACCAGTATCATTTAATGATATTGTTCCGAGTGCAATGCGAGTCTCCCTCGTATTACACTCGTGCGAGGCACGCACAGTGTGCCTTCAGCCTTAACGGTTCTCTCGCCAGTTTTTTTTTTCTACCACATCTGAGAGCAGCCTGATGGAGGAGCAGAGACCCTAATTTCAGTGATGTATTACTTACTGGGCTTGATTAAAACTATTTTGTCTGCTGGAGATCTACCAGTTATCTGAATGCTGGGCTCTGTATAATCTTGCCCACACCACTGATCTACTTATACTGTGCATAGACAGGAATCTGCCAAATCATGGAGGAGGGGTCAGTTAGTCCTCTAGTCATAATCTCCTGCTAAGTCATTTTATCAAAGCTACAGCAAGCAGCCTAGTAACACATCATTGGAATCAGGACCTCTGTCTCTACATTATGCTGCTCTCAGATTACATTACAAAAACCTGGTGACAGATTCCTTTTTAGTATACACAGTTCTAATTGTCCCACACCAAATTATAATTAATTCATCTTCTCAAAGAAGTGTGAAGTATTCCCCAAATTGTACATTCTAATGTTGTAAGGGGTGCATTTCTGAATGCTTCTGTTAGAGGCAAGTGTATCGTTTAAGTATATGTATAGCTTCAAAGGGATTTTTTTTTATTTTTAAGTTCTGCAACTAATGTATACTGTTGAGTTTAATTTAAAAATATTGAATCTTTTGGATTCTAAAGCCTCGATGTATAACTGTACTTAACAGAATGGGGAATGAATTAACAGTGAATCCATCAGTGAGTTTAGTTTAATAGCCATGTTTGTAGCCCTTATCTAGCTGATTAATAAATCCACTTAGAAGAGCGTTCAGTAGATGATACATGAGGAAAAAAGTAACAAATAAGCCAGCACAACCAGAAGATAGTTTGCAATAAAAAAAAAAACTGTGCAAATGCACAAACTGTGGGAAAGTATTCTGTCTCTGAGCTCCTTGGGCAGTTCTTTTGACCTCATGATTCTCCTTTGGTCTGACATGCATTGTAAGCTGTGAGGTGTTATATAGTCATGTGTGTGCCTTTCAGAGCTATCAGTTTAATTAAACAGCTGGACTCCAATGAAGGAGTAGAACCATCTCATGGCGGATCACAAAGAAATGCACAGCATGTGAATTAAATATGTGTGTCTGAGCAAAAGGTCTGAATACTAATGACCATGTGATAGTAACATAGTTTTTAAGGTTGAAGGAAGACTTTAAGTCCATCTAGTTCAACCCATAGCCTAACATGTTGATCCTGAGGAAGGCAAAAAAAACCCATGTGGCAACACTAAGCTCCACATTGGGGAAAAAAATTCCTTCCTGACTCCAGATACGGCAATCAGACTAGTTCCCTGGATCAACGCCCTATCAAAAAATCTAGTATATATAACCGGTAATATTATAATTTTCAAGAAAGGCATCCAGGCCCTTCTTAAATGTTACTAGTGAGTCACTCATTACAACATCATGTGGCAGAGAGTTCCATAGTCTCACTGCTCTTACAGTAAAGAATCCGCATCTGTGATTATGATTAAACCTTCTTTCCTCCACACGTAGAGGATGCCCCCTTGTCCCCGTCTCAGGCCTAAGAGTAAAGAGATCATTAGAAAGTTCTCTGTACTGTCCCCTCATATATTTATACATTATTATAAGATCACCCCTAAGCCTTCATTTTTCCAAGCTAAATAACCCCAAGTTTAATAACCTGTCTTGGTATTGCAGACCCCTTAATCCTCTAATGACTTTTGTCGCTCTTCTCTGGACCCGCTCTAGTTCAGCTATGACTTTCTTATACACCGGAGACCAGAATTGTACACAGTATTCTAAGTGTGGTCGCACTAGTGACTTGTATAGAGGTAAAATTATGTTCTCCTCATGAGCATCTATGCCTCTTTTAATGCATCCCATTATTTTATTTGCCTTTGCAGCAGCTGCCTGACACTGGCCACTAAATGTGAGTTTGTCATCTACCCATACACCCAGGTCTTTTTCAGTGACAGTTTTGCCCAGTGTTTTACAATTGTGATATCGCAGTTTTTCTTTTTTAATACGGTTCCATGACAATTGTGTACAAGATAATTGTGTACGGACAATTGTGTACAGACAATTGTGTACAGGCCAATTGTGTCCAAGGACAATTGTGTACAAGGACAATTGTGTACAGGGCAATTGTGTACAAGGCAATTGTGTACAAGGCAATTGTGTAACGGACAATAGTGTACAAGGCAATTGTGTACGGACAATTGTGTACAAGGCAATTGTGTACGGACAATTGTGTACAAGGCAATTGTGTACAAGGCAATTGTGTACGGACAATTGTGTACAAGGCAATTATTTGTGTACAGGCCACTTGTACAGGCCACTTTCACAATGACGCTTACTTTCAGTTTCATTACTCACCCCTTGCAACTTTCACCATGACTTTTACTATGAGCAAGTCTGAAAAAGACAAAGATGTCCTTAGGCTTGGGGGACACGAGTATATCCTGCACAGGACACGTGATGACAGCATCAAAGAATGGCGGTGCAGGCAAGTCAACAAATTCAAGTGTCCCGCACGCATGCACACATCTGGAGCCGCGATTGTTAAACAGCCGACTGAGCACAGTCACTCTGCAGATCCAGTTCAAGCTGAAGCCAGAGCTACAATGGCTGCTCTGAGGCAAGAAGCAATCAGCTCTCAAGCATCTACTAGAAGCATTGTTGGACAGGTTCTTCGAGACAGGTCTGATGACGTGTTGTCTCGAATGCCCAAGCGAAGTGACGTTGAGCGAAATACACGTCGGGTCAGGCAGCGAGCAAACACCATGCTGACTCCTCCTCAAAGCATCAATTTTGCTATCCCCCAGGAATACAGCGACATCATTTTATATGACTCTGCAAGAGATGACCCCCACAGGATTCTTGCCATTGGTAGCAATGAACTGTTGCCTTATTTCGAAAGAGGAGAGACATGGTTTGGCGATGGAACGTTCAAGGTGGTGCCAACCATGTTCTTTCAGCTGTATTCTCTCCATGCAAAAGTCGGCAACTCCTATCCTCCCCTGATCTACTGCCTGCTGCCAAACAAGACTGGTCCAACCTATCGTCGAATGATCACGGCGCTCAAAGGGTTGATGCCAGGTGCAAATCCCCAGAAAATTCTTCTTGACTTTGAGATGGCAGCAATGTCAGCTTTCCAAGATGAGTTTCCAGCTGCAGCGATTTCTGGCTGCTTCTTTCATCTGAGCCAGTCCATTATTCGAAAGGTCAATGAGCTGGGCCTAAAGGCTGAATTTGAGGCTGAGGATGGAGAGTTCAATCTCAAGGTAAAATCTTTGGCCTCCTTGGCGTTTGTCCCACCAGCCGAAGTAAGTGCAAGGTATGACGAACTAGCCCAAATCTTCCCTGATGATGATGCTACCAATCAGCTCCTCTCCTACTTTGAGCCATACCAGGAGTAGGTGGACGCTTTCGAAACGCAAGGTTTACTCCAGAGGTCTGGAATCATTATGCTGACGCTTTGGCCTCTGCCCCCAAGACCACGAATTGCTGCGAGGGGTTTCATAACGCCTTACAAGCACTCTTTCTTTGTGCTCATCCTACCGTGTGGAAACTGTTCAACGGACTCATTAGTGACATGGCAATTCATAGACTTACAGCCCAGAATGCTGAGGTACTGAATGTTGAGCATCCACGAAGCAAGTATGTCCAGCTAGCTGAACGACTGCGTGTGAAAGTGGCTGATTATCACAATGAAGGAGACAAGCTGCGGTATCTACGAGCGATCAGCAACATGCAGGCACGATAGACAAGACCAGCAATATTTGTAGAATAAGAATAGAAGAAGCTTTGAAACTGTTATTCAATAAGCAATCTTACGTTAAAATCAATGATGAATAAAGTATTTCCTTTTTTTGGACGTTTAATTTTTTGTTTTCCCTATACTTGTCTGTAAATAATCGTCCGTACACAATTGTCCGTACACAATTGCGTTGTACACAATTGTCCGTACACAATTGCCTTGTACACAATTGTCCGTACACAATTGCCTTCTACACAATTGTCCGTACACAATTGCGTTGTACACAATTGTCCGTCACATTGCCTGTACACACTTGTACACATTGTACACAATTGTCTACACAATTGCCTTGTACACAATTGTCCGTACACAATTGCCTTGTACACAATTGTCCGTACACAATTGCCTTGTACACAATTGTCCGTACACAATTGCCTTGTACACAATTGTCCGTACACAATTGCCTTGTACACAATTGTCCGTACACAATTGCCTTGTACACACTTGTACACAATTGTCTGTACACAATTGTCCGTACACAATTGCCTTGTACACAATTGTCCGTACACAATTGCCTTGTACACAATTGCCTTGTACACAATTGTCCGTACACAATTGCCTTGTACACAATTGTCCGTACACAATTGCCTTGTACACAATTGTCCGTACACAATTGCCTTGTACACAACCGTACACAATTGCCTTGTACACAATTGTCCGTACACAATTGCCTTGTACACAATTGCCTTGTACACAATTGTCCGTACACAATTGCCTTGTACACAATTGCCTTGTACACATTCCTACCAACTTGTCCGTACACAATTGCCTTGTACACAATTGTCCGTACACAATTGCCTGTACACAATTGCCTTGTACACAATTGCCCTGTACACAATTGTCCTTGTACACAATTGTCCTTGGACACAATTGCCCTGTACACAATTGTCTGTACACAATTGTCCGTACACAATTATCTTGTACACAATTGTCCTGTCACCTTTTAATACATTTTCAAAAATGTCTACATTTCTGTGTTTTTTTTTTAAGGAAAGATGGGGTGCAGAGTGTATATTAATGAGAAAACAAATTGAACTTTTTTGAATTTACCAAATGGCTGCAATGAAACAGAGTGAAAAAAAGGGGTCTGAATACTTTCCGTACCCACTGTATAATATTATGAAATTCAGATTTTTGGCAAAAAATACTTCAATCTTTTGAGCCGCCCTGCCACATCAAGGCAATCTCATCAGGGTGGTCCTACTCTAAATATTTTAATTTTAGTTGTGCCATACAGCCTCCAACATATACATAAAGTAAAACCATTAAAAGCAGCATTTACCTGGAACATTTCAAACCTGCTCCCATGGTGCCAGACTGGTACATGTGAATAAAGATGAGGGTTACAAACCCTGTTGTCAGATGAAGCTCACTGATAGATTTACTAACTTGTTCTTATCATATTACGTACCAACATTATTTTTGGCTTAAAAAAAGAAAAATACCCCCACCCTGCCTCTTCCCCAGATTGTCAATTTCCTTTTAATTTGTGGCATGCAGGTCCCCATCCAAACTTGTGCTTGGAATAACCGTTTTGTCTTGAGTGTTCCTTTAATGATGTACAGCAGTTACATGGATTCTCCAGGTGCCATGTCCATTTTTGTCAGTTCTTGCCGTGGCCTACAAACAACTTTGTGTTATTGTCAATAATCGTATATTACATCATCCATTATAATTATTGTCTGTGCTATGGCCAGATTTCCCGTGGGAATCTACGGTCCCATTTGCAAGTCGTGTATGGAAATATTGCATAATGGAGATGATGACGGGCAAAAATAGATTATAAAACATAAAGAGCCATACTTAGCTCAAGATGAGATTTTTTGTGTTTTGTTTTTTTTTTACAGAAGATTCAATAAGAAAATAATTTAAATTAGTTTCCTAATGTATTCTGGGAAGAGTTTCTGGAAAGCTTAATTGTGGCTTTTGAAGGCTGCTATTTTTATTCGTAGTGTGGGGGAGGCGAAGACAAATTAGGTCTTTACAAAGAAAGCAAGTTAAAATGTCCTCTATTTGCTCTACTTCTAGAACTAGGTGACGTTCTCATCATGCACTTTGTACATTGTGAGTTGTGTGTGATACAACCTGCAGCTTCCTTTTATTAGATTGTCATAACCCCTATGGGAAATTATTCTTTTGAGGGAGAAAACAAAGGCAGCCAAATTTATTGCAATTGCACTCGAGACACTGATCTAGTCGAACACAAGTCTCTCCCCTGCAGTTCTCCCGCTGTTGAGAAGCTAAGGGTCTGATTCATCATTTGTGTGGGGAGTTTTTTTGTGAAAAATTCTTGCCTTTCATCTCTTTTGCGACTTTTGAGATCCAAAAATATATTCTGCTAAAATGTTGCAAACTTTGCATGAAAATTTCAGGCCTACATAGAATCACTCCATGGGAGAACTGGAGTACATTTGCGCAAACATTTTGTTGACTTTGTAAAACATGTGGAAAACCCAAAACCTGCAAAAAAATACGAACATAAAAACAAAGGTGAACACTTACTTTAATAGCACCACTTACCTTAAAACACTGTTGGATTGGTGCCACTAATCTGAGTTCCCTGTACTTGGTCTCTTACTGACCTGCTGCCGTCTTTATATTTGCCACCGAATAACACTAGAAGTCCCAGAAATTTCGAGCTCCCCCCTGAAGTCCCGAAAGAGGGTCCTTAGTCCAAACTGAATAGAATTAACTAGAAACTAAATGGCTAACTCAATGGAAAACAACAACCTTCTGTGGTGCAACAGTAATGGCCTTAATTACAGAACAAAAGACGGTGATTAGAGGATGCTAGCTAAAATCCTTCAGGTCATTCAACCCATCTCTGGGTTCCGAAGGTAAAAATGTTAAATGACCCCTCTCTGGGACTTCTAGTGTTAAGTGGATCTCCAGCAGTTTGTGACCTGCCAATCGCTGCAATGTTTGCTGAGCTTGTGACCGTTACATCTTGTCTCCGATCAGTCAGAAGTTGCGGTCACAAGATGGCGGATCAGGACCCCAGAGCCGCACCAGGTAGAGCTGAAGACAGTGAGTGCTATTATACTAGGTTCAGGGAATTTACTTTAGTGGCGCTGTGAAAAAGGTGCACATTAAAAGGATAAAGTGTAAATGAAAGACAAAAGCGGCAACAACAAGACCAAAAAGGGCAAAAATGAATCGGACCTTAAGACTCTCACAGAAGGTTAGGAGTTGTAGTTTTATAACCACTGGAGTAAGTTTGGAATCACTACATTAGTCAATACTCTGGTGTCTCCGATTCCTCTATATTGACACAAGAGACCACAATGTCTAGGAACACAAAGCTCCAGGTCAAGGTTGGTAGAAGAGAGGGCCACTTTGGTTTAAGAGAATATCCAACTACAAATAGTACAAAATAAACAGTACTCTCCTTTTCTTTCCCTGGGCTTTCTAGCTATTCTAGCGGTCTTACGAGCAGTCAGCACCATCAGCAAAGTACATTCACATGAGGCCCAGGTTCAAAGGGGCAGTGGTGGTCTCATTGGTCGGACACCTAGTGATCAGGAACCTACCTATTCCTTATCCCATAGATATGGAACAATTTCCAAACTTGATACAACCCCTTTAAGATAGATAACCATTTTACATTTTGGAAGGTATGAAACACCCACTGGTGATATATCCTATGTGAGATGTTCTGTATAGCTGGAGGCTGGACCCATAGTATCTTTGTTAGGTACCTGTTACTTTACATGTAGCATACTATTAACTATTCGACTGAGGCTCTGTCCACCCTGGTGTCATGGTTCGTGTTTTTACTGAAGATATTTTGCCCCAACTAATTCACAAACACTGTTCACAGTTACATATTTTAATTTGTGTTTCTTGTACATTTATGGCAAGAATGGTAACGTTTGTGGTGCTCAAATTATATATGCCTGCCTGAAATATTCGTGATTTTTATATGAAATCTGACAGACCCAAATCATTTGTTTAAATTTGGTTAGAAACATTAATTAGCATAGATAGTATGACCGGGCCTTTTAAAGAAGTTGTCCTTTTTTTTAAATAAAATTAAAAAAAAAACAAAAACATTGCTCCTCATGTATGTGATCTCTTATTAGACATTCTGTAATGTTCCTAGGTATGCACTTGTAGAAAGTGGGTTCCTAATGTCCTGTACTCTGTACATGTTCAGTCCAGGCCACCCGTTGTGTCTTGCTTTATAATGTGACGCTCACCCAGGATTCCCTTTCAGGGAAAACAATGATGATCTATGTCATCAGACATGAAAGCTCGGCATTACAGGGACTAGGAAGCGAAGGACTAAAGTTAGATGATTCAACTCCCACCCCATTCTAGCTGGTGGTGGTGGTAAAATACATAATTGTTTAATGACAGTTAATAGTATTTGTGACCTACAATGGCATGACCCAGCACAAGGTGAAGTGTTTGTGAGATGCTCTACTACATATATCACATTGTGCCTTTAAGGAAAAAGGTAGTTATGTCTTGTAAGTCTATAGACTGAGTCGTGAGTTCTGTGAACCAACTGGATACTGAACTGACTAAAAAAACATTGTGCTGCATAGGCAGCGGTCTTATGTGCAGAGCCAAATTCAATAGGATTTGCCACTACTCTATAGCTGTAGTCCAGATCTGTACATGGTAAATTCCAACTTTACAAACTCTCCCCCTCCCCTCCACACATGCACAAACTCAAATTTAAACCAAAGCAATAAAGAAATTCATTATTTTGGCCGACTGACGTTTGAAATGAAGTTGGAAGTATTTTGATATTTTTTCTTCCAAAACATGGACAAAAAAACCCTTACATTCAAATGAAGATCACTTGTTCATGAACATTTCCATAAACATGGTTCGTTAGACGCACCGTGTCTCTGCACTTGTATATTTGGCCAACTTCAACACTTAAATGTGTACGGTTGTATCGCGATCACGATTGGTGGAAATACTTTGTGTATTGGGACCTATAGGGCCATGTTCCTACATGTGAAAGTGCAGCAATTTTTCAGCTACTTTTTTTCTACAGGTGCAGAAACTAAAATAAATCTACTTTGATTATTGCATTTTCCCCTTTTTAAAGTGTTTTAGCAATTTTTTTTTAATTCAAATCTCTATATTCACCACCACTAACTTGTTGCACTTAAAAATGCAACTTTTTGTTTCTTACAGGCATCCTTTGAGACACCTCACAGAAGTCTATAAGGAAAAATGCTCCAAAACAGCACAATTCCATAGTGCACAATTCCTTTTCTTAAACTGTCAATTGCAGCAGAAATATATGTGGGAACATGGCGTATGTGCAGTTTTAATTAGGACAACAAGTTAAAGAGATTTGCCACTACTAGGACAAGCCCTTCTGATTCCATGTCTCCCCCAGGGGAATTAAAAGAGCCTGTACCCACTTCTAGTGGTGTTGGTAATTGTAGTTCTAGAGCTCCCAAACATTGTGATGGCACAGGAGCCCTGCATCAAATCATTGCTGGCTTCTCTCACCACTCCTTCAGACCAAATAAGCAATCAATAGGATGTGTCAGCTGCGGCGTCACCTTGATTACCACATTTGGTCTGAAGGTAGGTAGGCAGAAGCTGGCAGTGATTGGACACGGGGTTCGTGTGACATCACATGAACCCTAGACCGCAAGTACTGCTGGAACGCCCCTATCATGGGAGGCGAGTGCAGGGTCTTTTATTTCGTGGAATCAGAAGGGGTTGTCCTAGTAGTGGACAATGCCTTTAAAAAATGACAGCATCCCAATTTGCATTTGTTACACACATACAAGTGTAACTATATGCTGCATCAGTAGATCGGATACAGTTATATAAATTTTGGATCAACCAAAAAAGGGAGATTGAGAGTATTTAGGGAAGGCCCAAGAAACCTTCCAAGTGCCTAAGCGAGACTTCTATTACTTAGTACTTAGCAATGGTTCATTACATAAACATCTGCTGATTTCAGATACTGGCACAAAGTAAATAGTGAATTGTTTGTAGAGTTTGTGCATTAAGTAATTTGTTTTTATTCTCAAGAGTCTAGCTGAGGAGGAGCAATGTGTACCCTGAAAAAGCATGAGTTCAGGCTACATGGATACTGGGTGGCAAAAGAGAAGGACCTTGGCACTATGCAGATGCATACAGTTGTGTTCAAAATAAAAGCAACAGGTTCAAAAACATGAGTTACGCCCCAAATCTTTATAATAGCTGTTACTTTCATGCATTGGGAACATTGCACACTCTTTTGTAAATTAAAAATGAAGAGAAATGTACATAATTTTTAACTAAAATATGTACTTTTTTTTACGGATTTAGCATTCCTATGGATCACTAACCTAATATTTAGTTGTATAGCCAGTGTTTTTAGAATTGCTCACATCCATGTTGCATAGTGTCAACTAACCTCTGGCATCTGTCAACTGTTATTCCAGCCCCGGATGCTTTGACTACGTCCCACAATTTGCATTTATTTGCTTTGCATCAGAAACTGCATTTTTCATGTCATCTCATAAGTGTTCTATCGGACTAAGGTCCAGGGATTGGGCTGGCCACTCCATAATCTCAATTTTATTGGACTGGAACCAAGATTTTGCTAGTTTACTGGTGTGTTTAGGATTATTGTTCTTGCTGAAACACCCTTTTCAAGGGCGTTTCCTCTTCCACATAAGCCAACATGACCTCTTCAAGTATTTTGATATATGTAAACTGGACCATGATCCCTGGTATGTGGTAAATAGGCCCGGAACCATAGAGAAACATGCTCATATCATGATGCTTCACTGTCTTCAGAGTGTACTCTGGCTTGAATTCAGAGTTTGGGAGTCGTCTGATGAACTGTCTGCAGCCCTTGGACCCAAAAAGAACAATTTTACTATTATCAGTCCACAAAATATTTCTCCATTTCTCATTAGGCCAGTTGATGTGTTCTTTGGCAAATTGTATCCGCTTTAGTACATGTCTTTTTGGTAACAGTGGGACTTTGCAGGGACATCTTGCTAATAGATTAGCTTCATCTAACTGTCACAGTATTCACAGGTAACTTGAAACTGTCTTTGATCATCCTGGAGCTGATCATTGGCTGAGGCTTTGCCACTCTGGCTATTCCTCCATCTATTTGAATGGAAGTCTTCTGCTTTCTTCTGTCTCTCTGGTCTTGCTTTCTAGTTTAAAGCATTGAAGATCATTTTAGCTGAACAGCCTATCATTGTCTGCATTTCTTTATAAGTTTTACCCTCTCCATTCAACTTTTTAATCAAAGTACACTGTTCTTTTGAACAATGTCTCGAATGAACCATATTTCTCAGGGTTTCTAGGAGAAATGCATGTACATGTGCTGGCTTCAGCCTCAAATAAGGGCCACCTGATTGACAGCTGTTACTTCACAGAATGATTGACATCACTAATTGAACTCCACACTGCTATTATTTTGAACCCCTCCCCCTTTGAATTAATTATTCAAATATACAGACTCAAAAACATGCAGATTATGAATGCTGAGTCTGTTGGTTTTCTAAGAATCTACTGCGACAACTTGTACATTGTTTGACATGTGGTAATATAATATATACCAAAAACTGAATAATCTGGTTAGTCATATTGGACTGCTTTTATTTTGAGCACTACTGTACTATTCCCCAACATAGCTGATAAAATGGAATCATTGTTTAAATTATTTTAATTTTGCCAAAGGGGGGTTGGATATCGTAAAAGTATCAATATCTCCACTGTGCAATCAAAATATTTATATTGCTTTATCTGAAACCTCAATGTATTAACATCGTAAAAAGAATAAGCTTTCACTCCATTGAGACTGCATTGTAATGGTGCTTTATCAGAATTACCATGTTTGCGTATATTTTAACGGTTAGTACAAACCTTCGGTCCATTTCGTTTGTGCCACTGTTCATCCCCCTAGGTTGCATTTGGATTATTATATACAGATTGGCTGTAGGTTTGATGACTTGATAAGGTAAAGAGTATGTTCACACTGAGTTGTCTAATGTTTTTTTTTTTTTTTCTGACAGTCAACATTGACAAGCATTATAGTTGAAACCTCTTCATAGAACTCCTCCGCTTAGGAGTTTTTTCATTTTTTTTTTTTTTTTTTTTTTTTAAGCCCTTAGAATGTTCCACACTAGATATTATACAGTCAGAAGCACCTCCCAAAAAGTGACGTGCTCTTTCTTTTCTGCCAGGCGTTTTTAAAAGACTGAATAGAAAGTCATTTTTCCATGGAAATGAATAGGAACATTCTATGGGTGTTTTGTCAGCCCATTTTCCAGCATCTTTAGGTCTAGTGATTAAAAAAAAATTGTAAAAAGATGCAATGCTCTAAGAAGATCCCCTGCTGGTACGGATTACACGGACATGGGTAAGCAGTCTAAAAAAGAAACCTGAAGTAGGATGTGTAATGACACAGCCATTTATATTCACCCCTTGCATTTTATACTTCGTTTTTGACCAATGGTTCGGGTTCTTTCAGACGTCTGTGATCACCGGTCTCATCTCAGATTGCAATGCACAAACTGACCGTGTAGCTTCTGGCCAGAACATGACATCCCGCATGTAATGAATGGAGCTCTCGCATTCTGGTCCGGAGACGCGCTGCCACTTCGTGCATTGCGATCCAACAACTGATGATCATGGATGTCTGGAAAAGCCCTCACACTTGATTCAGAAAGATTTGTAAGTTTCTTAGAACTAGGGTCACATTAACGCTAAACGGGGCTTGCGTTTAAAACATAGTTTTTGGCAGTATAAACGTGGTGCTACCACCATGGTAGTGCTCCGTTAATGCTGCCAATGTTACCCGGTGGAGACACGGCCCGTAGCGCGGCTCCAATGCGGCCATCTGATTGAAATCTCGCGTTGTTTCCAAACGCGAGACGTTGCTGAAAGCGTCTCTTCTCGCGTTAGGAAATAACAGAAAATTTCAATCAGATGGCCGCGTTGGAACTGCGCTACAGGCCGTGTCTCCACAGGGTAACATTGGCAGCGTTAACGGAGCACTACCATGGTGGTAGCGCCGCGTTTATTCTGCCAAAACCTATGTTTTAAATGCAAGCCCTGTTTAGCGTTAATGTGACCCTAGCATTAGTCAAAAGATGAGGAACTCTGGTTATTCACAAATAAAGTCCAATTTATTTGCGCTTTCATTTTAGCTCTTTACTTGCAGATCTCTCATTAATCCATCTCTGTGAGACACCAAGATCTGTACTATTGTGAAATAGCTGTAATATCAGTCTCCTCCTTCATCATATGTAACCTGCCTGGAGGGTCATCACTTACAAAACTGGCAGAATTTTTTAAGGATGTTTATTACTTGGTTTGCAGAGACTAAGCCCTATGATTATACGTGAACCTTTCTTGTACATACACCACTAGAAACTGTTTTGAGGATCACGATTGAACTAAAAATATCTATTTTTACAGATTAGTAAGTAGTTTCAACTTGTGCTTAAGGGAAAGGAGGGTCTTTTTCTCTGACCTGAAGCAAAAAAATGTTTTCTATTGTGACATCTAATGTTTTCGAATGTATAGCTGGGTCATTGTACGGTCTTTCCATCCATACATTTGAGGTTTCCATGGTTTATGTCTTTACTATAAATGCCAGCTGTCTTAATTGTGCTTTTGTGGTGCTGAGAACTCTATACACAAATGATTGTTTTTGGTCACTTCTGATTGGAACTGGCAGGGTGGGACTAAATCTCCAACACCATTTACGGCAACTCTGATCCTACATACATACATATTTGGATCCATGATCCTTGAGCCTGGTGACTCAAAGTCTCAAGTGTCCATGTTAAGCCTGCTGTTCTGTTTGGGTCCACTATACACTTTTAATATTACGGTCATTCTTGACCAGACGTATTAAATTCTTAATTTTTAGCTAATTTAAGTGTTTTATTTGAATACCTGTTGCATTAGTATACTGTATGTGAACTTGGTTGTTCATAAACAATTGTAAAATGAAATAACAAAATTTCAAATTCAGTCATTCTTGACCTAACAAAACAGCAGGCGTAAATGGGTGATATCTAGTCCATCATGGGGCCTGGTTTGGAAAGCACAATCATAAGACCACCAGTGATTATTTTTCTTTTCTTTCTGGTACAGCTGTTCTGCATAGGTATTTGTCACCGAGGTAAAGCTGGTTTCACACTTGCGTATTTTACAATCCGTGTGCATGCATGTTAAACCTACATCTCCATGGATATGCACGGACCCCCATGGAATTGGGAAAACTAATGCCATCAGATCGTTATTTACACAGATCCGACAACAGTCTCCAGAGATAGGGGTGGGAGGAGCTGTGCCTTGCTTCTTAGCATGCTCAGTCCGGCAAAACAGATCCCTGCACACAGATGTGTTGTCCTGCATCCGTGGTCCATAGATCTCCATTTTATTTCTAGACGTATAGCCACTGATCTGTGCGTGTCCATGTGACCACGTTTTTGATGCAACACAAATCTGTAACATTTTGTGTTTTTTTGTGTCGTAAAAATGGATTATTGGGAACACAGTGACTACTGGATGAACATATAAGTCCCATTTGTCACCAATGAAAGTGAATGGAGATGAAAATGAATCCGTAGGCATCCATTTTCACACGGATCGCAAAATACGCAAATGTGAAGCCAGCCTTAGCTCTAAAACGGGTGGGGAACTTGAGGCCGTCAACAGGTCATGGTTTCAGGATTTCCTTAGTATTGCACAGGTGATAATTGAAGCACCTGCACTGGTGATGATTCCAACCCTTGTTCAATGCTAAGGAAATCCTGAAAACATGACCTGTTGGTGGCCCTTGAAGCCTGGAGTTCCCCACACTTGGGCTAAAATGATAACTGACTCCTCCAACAGTGTGCAAAGAATTAGGTTGGCATCTCCTAAGACATTGACTGCTGTGTGTCTTTGCTATTTTTTTTTGTAGCTTTTATTTATTTGAAAAGCAAAATGTTACAGTTCAAATGATAAAAAAAAAAATTAAAATGTAAACTAAAAGTGTAACACTAAAGCAATATTTCACCAGCTCCTAAAACATCAAGGCCATGTTCCAAAGTGCGTTTGCTTTTTATGCCTCATTTTTTATTTGCAGGTGTCTGCACACAATTAAAAAAAAACACTACTTCAATCTGCTCTGAATATTGTTTGATTCACATTGAGATTTGGTGCAGAAATGTTAGAATTCTGCATTTATTACCAAAATTGTAGTTTGCTAGACATTTTTTTAATGCTTCCTATAGGGCAGGGGTGGGGAACTCCAGTCCTCGAGGGCCGCAAACAGTTCAGGTTTTCACGATTTCCTTAGTATTGCACAGGGATTGGAATCATCACCAGTGCAAGTGATTATCACCTGTGCAATACTAAGGAAATCCTGAAAACCTGCACTGTTTGTGGCCCTCGAGGACTGGAGTTCCCCACCCCTGCTATAGGGTATAAATGTACCAAATACACAAAGTTCAACTGTAACTTAAGTGCACAGTGCACTTAATCTTTGATCAGTGAAAATCAGCCTTTATACTACGTGGAAACATGGACTAAAACATCAGAAGGGTTTTATTTTTTTTATGTGGTCAGAACAGTTTACACCCTCTACTTACCCAGACTATTAGCCCCAATTAGCTAGGGTACAAGAAATCTGCATGCTTTATTATACTTTGTTGCTATGATTGAGTTAACACTTTGTGAATGATGATAATTTAATGTATAACCTTTTCCCAAATCAGAAGGAAGTGGGTAGAAATGTCATCATTGGCCTTTTTTGTTTGTAGATTAAATCTGCAATGCTCTATGGATAACAATCCAATAAATGATGGCATCTTGTCCAGTTCAAAATGGCTGACATTCCCCCCCCCTCCCCCTGTCTTCCTCTTTGTACCACCCTAAGATTGGCAGCCTATTTGATTTCTGGAACTTCAAGGTGAAAGGGGTTTACTACTTTTTGAAAACATTTTGGTCAAATCCAGCCTCCGCCTACCTGTCCAGGCTTTTGTCCGTATGTGATGCAGTGTGCCTGATTTATACTTGAAATAGCTGTTACTAAAGTTAATTCTTTAGTTTTTTGTTTTATTAACAAAAAATAAGTAAAGGAAACAAAGTTCTTGAAAAATTAGTTATAACAGATTGATACACAACTTGCACAAAAAAATAATGTGTTGCTAGGGCAGAGTGCAAAACGTTCTACTGTATAGGCTTTGCTATATATTGCAAGAACAAGATGTAAAGACACATGTATACTCGGAAAATCAATACTAAGTTTTATAAGACAACACTACATGGATTCTCTATTGGTGCTGTAAACAGATGGGCAGGGTGGTCAGAAGTGTACAAACTACGTCCGTAGAATTTCAAGAGTCCATTCCATTGGATTTATGTAGTTAGGTGTGGCTAATTTTTGGTTACTCGCCAGGTGTCTATAGGATGTGGATCTCCTGCTGAGTTTACGATTAGTCTGTATTCCAATGTGAGGGGGCAAGTTCCAAGGCGCCACCTTGTGGGAGACATTATGTAATGCATTTAGCACTCGGACATCACAACGCTCTCATTTTGTAGTGTTAGCTTACTCTTATGCTTCGGCTTGTGTAACTCATTTTTCATTCCTCTAATCTACTTTTTTTTATTTTATTCTGTACACAAATTTATAATTTCAATGTAAAATCCAAAGCTTACCATGTTTCCCCGCCTTCTCATTTAAATTTCTAGGATTTCTGAAATGTGACAATTCTGTATTTAAAGAGAATATTTAAATGTAAAAATAAATAAAATTATGATCAAAGCATAGTGATTGTGACTGGTTGTACTTGCTTTTAACTATCTGCCATCTATAGATGACATTATGGATAAGTCATCCTATGGAACTCATTTCAATTTTTCTTCTTGTTAATCCACCAGGAAGATACAATAAAAAAAATCTATATGTAATACAAGAAATATGATATTTGGACTGTGCAAAGACTTCCTACAAAACATCCCAGAAAATGTGCCTTAATGAAGCAGTAAAGATGGTGATTAATCTGGATATACAATGACATATATTATAAGATCTTCCACTCATTAATACAAGACCTAAGGATTGTGATAATATATGATGTATAAAGGTGGTTTTCACACATTCACATTTTTTAAATCCAAAATGCACGAGTTAACAAAAATAGAAATCTTTGTCTTTCTTTGTACAAGTCGTCCATTTATTATCTGCTCTTAACTTTGGATTGAAACGTTGCATTGAAAACCTGAACATGAGAAAGCACCTTCAGAGAAGGCTTCAGGTCAGGGGGTGGGGTTCTCAAATGAGCTCTATCTATGATTATTATGGACTGAACACCAGACCGTTATAGTCTATAGGCATGTTGAGTTTTCTTCCAGATCGAGTGGAGATTTGTACGTTTTTGACTCCATTCTAAAAATCAAACTTGCCCAGTCTAAATTTCCATGAAAAACTTGGACGGCACTTGGATGGCTTCCTACTTCCATCCATATGTTGTCCAATTTTCAGGTTTATTTGATATAAGCTTGAGAAACCTTAAGGTACAAAAGAAAAAAAAAATGTTAAAAACTGATGCACTGACTAAAATCTACTGAAAATTATTTAATTTTTTTATTTAACAAATGAGAAAAATCACTAATTTCTGAATGAGCACTTGGAGTCTTTTGAAAGTTTGTGTTTTTAGTGTAACATCATCTCTCAAGAGGACTAGTGCAAATCAAATGGATGTCAGATTTAAAGCCAGGTTCTACACCATGACAGAAAATCAACGCTCCCCTCTTCTGTCAAGATCACATCTCGCCCACCTTGCACACTTGACCCGCTCCCGTCCCACTTCATCCTCAACCTCACCACAATCTTCATCCCAACCCTAACATATCTCTTCAACCTATCACTAAAAACTGATGTCTTCCACTCTTCCTTCAAACATACCTTGATCACACCCATCCTCAAAAGTCCTCCCTTGACCCATCCTCTCTATCACTTCTCCCTTATGCCTCAAAACTGCTGGAACAGCTTATTCATCTTGAACTGTCCTCCCATCTCTCCTCCTGCTCCCTCTTTGACCAGTAACAATCTGGCTTCCGACAGCATCACTAACTGAAACTGCCCTAACTAAAGTTACCAATGACCTACTAACTGCCAAAAGCAAGCGACACTACAAGTACTCTGTCCTTCTCCTGGACCTGTCCTCTGCCTTTGACACTGTAGACAATTTACTGCTGTTACAGATTCTCTCATCTCTTGGTATTACAGCATTGTCTCTCTCCTGGATCTCTTCATATCTAAGAGACCAGACATTCAGCGTCTCCCTCTCTCACACCAACTCTTCACCTTGCTCACCATTTTGTAGTGATCCCCAAGTTTCAGTTCTAGGACCCCCTACTCTTCTCCATCTACACATTTGGCCTAGGACAGCTCATAGAATCCCACAGCTTTCAGCATCATTTCTACGTTGATGACAAGCAGATCTACCTATTTGGACATGACATCACCTCCTTACTAACCAAAATCCCACAATGTCTGTCCGCTATTTCATCTTTCTTTTCTGCTCACTTTTCTAAAACTGGATAAGGACAAAACAGAATTCATTACCTTACCCTCATCTCACTCCACCACGCCATCAGAGTTATCCCTCAAAGTCAATGGCTGCTCACTTGCCTAGCCCGCATACTCAAGGCCTCAGGGTAACCCTCAACTCTGCCCTCTCCTTCAAGCCACATATCAAAGCCCTTGCCATCTCCTGCCGACTCTAACTAAAAAACATTTCCCGGATCCGTATATTCCTAACCAAGAACCTGCAAAAACACTCATGCATTCCCTCATCATTTCCCGCCTCTACTACTGCAACCTCCTGCTCCTCACCTCCCCTCTAGCACCACTCTACACTGTGCAGAAATATTAGGCAAGTTGTATTTTAGAGGATTATTTTTATTATTAAATATCATCAACCCAAAAGATCAAATATCAAAGCTTAATATTTTTGGAAGTTGGAGTGTTTTTTTTTAGGTTTGGCTATCTTAGGAGGATATCTGTTTGTGCAGGTAACTATAACTGTGCAGAATTATTAGGCAACTTAATAAAAACCAAATATATTCCTATCTCACTTGTTTATTTTCACCAGTTAAACTAATATAACTGCACAAAATTTAGAAAAAAACATTTTGACATGCAAAAACAAAACACAAAAAAAAAAAATAGTGACCAACATAGCCACCTTTCTTTATGATGACACTCAACAGCCTTCCATCCATAGATTCTGTCAGTTGCTTGATCTGTTTACGATCAACATTGCGTGCAGCAGCCACCACAGCCCCCCAGACACGTTCCGAGAGGTCTACTGTTTTCCCTCTCTGAACTCTCATATTTTATGAGGGACCACAGGTTCTCTATGGGGACCAAATCAGTGAACAAGGGCCATGTCATTATTTTTTCTTCTTTTAGACCTTTACTGGCCAGCCCCGCTGTGGAAGTAGTTGGATGCATGTGATGGAGCATTGTCCTGCATGAAAATCATGTTTTTCTTGAATGACACCGACTTCTTCCTGTACCACTGCTTGAAGAAGTTGTCTTCCTGAAACTGGCAGTAGGTCCAGGAGTGGAGCTTCACTCCATCCTCAACCCAAAAAGGTCCCACAAGTTCATCTTTGATGATACCAGCACCCCACCTCCACCTTGCTGGGTCTGAGTCGGAGTGGAGCTCTCTGCCCTTAACTGATCCAGCCTCTGGCCCATCCATCTGGCCCACTAAGAGTCACTCTCATTTCATCAGTCCATAAAATCTTTGAAAAATCAGTCTTAAAACATTTCTTGGCCCAGTCTTGACGTTTTATCTTATATTTCTTGTTCAAAGGTGGTCATTTTTCAGCCTTCCTTACCTTGGCCATGTCCCTGAGTATAGCACACCTTGTACTTTTTGATACTCCAGTAACATTGCAGCTCTGAAATATAGCAAAACTGGTGGCAAATGGCGTCTTGGCAGCTTCACGCTTGATTTTCCTCAATTCATGGGCAGTTATTTTGCGCCTTTTTTGCCCAACATGCTTCTTGCAACCCTGTTGGCTATTTGCCATGAAACGCTTAGTTGTTCGGTGATCACGCTTCAGAAGTTTGGCAGTTTCAAGACTGCTGCATCCCTTTGCAAGACATCTCACAATTTTGGACCTTTCAGAGCCCGTCAAATCTCTTCTGACCCATTTTGACCTAAGGAAAGGCATTTACCTAATAATTAGGCACACCTTATCTAGGATGTTGATGTCATTACACCACACCCTTCCTCATTACAGAGATGCACATCACCTGATTTACTTAATTGGTAGTTGGCTCTCAAGCCTACACAGCTTGGAGTAGAACAACATGTATAAAAAGTATCATATGATCAAAATACTCATTTGCCTAATAATTCTGCACACAGTGTAATCTAGCCTACACTTTGCTACCTGACTAATCCACCTTTCTACCCACTATTCCCCTACCTCTCCTCTCTGCCTAGTCCTTCACTGACTTCCCATTTTCCAGAGACTCCAATTCAAATCCCTAACCATGAAATACAAAGCCAACTAAAAACGGTCTTCCTCCATACATGTGACATGGTCTCGCGGTACTTACCTACAAGCAACCTGTGATGCTCTCAAGATCTCCTTCTTCCCACAACTGCATACCAAAGATTTCTCCTGTGCATCCCCCATACTCTAGAACTCTTTGCTCCAACATATCAGACTCGCCTACCATGGAAACCTTCAAAAGGAACCTGAGGACAGACCTCTTCCGACAAGCCTACAACCTGCAGTGAGCCTCAGTCCACTAAACCACTGCCTGAACAACTCTTCCCTCTCCTACAGTATGCTCAACCATTCCTAGTAGAATGTGAGCTGTCGTGGGCAGGGTCCTCTCTCCTCTAATACCTGTGTGTGCCTTGTATTTCTTATAAATATTGTACGTGTGTATGTATGACTTTTTTCAGATGTAAAATGCCATGGAATAAATGGCGCTAAAATAATGTAATAATAATTTAAGTGACTTATATGTAATGTTTTTAAGGGGCCTTTAGTCCATGCTTACATTTCCTATAAAGCAATGGTGGGAAACTATTTTTCTGCCAGGGGCCATTTCTACCATCTTTTGGGGGCCACACAAACTTGTGAACTTGAAAATTACCCTGCTTTATTTGATCAAACAACTACCTCGCCCATATTGTGGTGGCTGGACCTGCTTATCTTTCATCTGACATGTGAACTTAGGTGGTATTGATGATGTTACTACTCACAACTGCTTTTCGAGGTTTGCGTTGGGCTGGAGCACAGTCAACTGTTCATGGATACCTAAGCTGTTGTAATGTCCTGCATATGAGGTAAGTGACATAGCTAATCAGGAGAATTAAACTACATTTGTAATTGGAGGTATTTGTTAATATTATTATTACTACACCTACTACATATTGGGATAAGATAACCCTTTAACACGAGGTGTTTAAAATGTTGTTTTTATACAACATCCCATGTCTATTATGGCCATCAAAAATCAAACTTCACAAGTCACAAAAGAAGCTTAAATAAATTAAAAATACACAACCAATGGTACAATGAAAGGAAACTAAGCTTCCAAAATGCCAGTATTAGGTTTTAAAAACGTCTTTATGACTTTCATACATAACTTACAGTTCCACTGCATTAACACAGAAGTAATATATACACAAGCTAATTCTGGAATAATAAAAAAACATAAAAATTAAAACTTTTTATACACAAGTGGTTGTTGAAAGTATCTTCAGTTAAGAAGCTGCAGGATCTGGACGCTCCATTGCCTCTGCTGAATGGGAACATTGACTCAGTGGTTTACTGTACAATGGAGTAGAAATTAAACAGTGCTATATATCCTCCATCTAATGAATCGAAAAAACACACACAGCCATCGTACAACGTTTTTTTCAGTAGTATACAAATTATACCAGTACATTAATGGCAAAGCAAATTGGTCCTTTCCTAAAGAGGCCCTGTCACTGCACATATGTTCGAGTAAATAGTTGAAATTCTCAAAGTAACAATTCTAGAAAATCTTTTCTTAAAACTGCCAAACTTTGTGTTGTTCCTCTGTTATTACTCCTGAATGTTTGAGAAAATTTACAACGGTGTTACCATTTTGTTTAGTGAGTAGTGTGTCCTTATAGAGCCTGACATTGACCAATCAGTGCTGAGAATATTAAATTATGCATGGACACCAGATAATCCATCCCCCGAGGTCCTGACCCGGCTCTGGAAGTTGTTTCTACTCAACTGTGTATGATTTTATCTTTCATAGGTTTTAAACTCATGTCATGTTGCCCTACTGATACATTTGTAAGAGGAACAAGATGACTTAAGATGTTCTAGAATAGTCACTTCATGGGGAATACAAGTAGTCACTAAAAAACATATTGCAAAGAATCAAAGGTCCTCTTCAAACGAGTTACTTGGCATTACAGAAAATAAAACAAACAACGCTGCTTTTCTATTTGAAACAGCGTCACTGTTGTTCATGGGTGCCGTCTGGAATTGCAGCCACTCACATGTATTTTACACAATACGGTTTCTGAATAAGTAAAGCAGATCTTTTCTTTTTTTTCTTATCATGGACAACCCATTTAAATTTACATAAGGCATTTTTTATATATGTTTTAATCTTTGGACCACAGTTGGATGGCCATCTCCCTCTATTAAATAATTCATGACATTTTTCCTTATTTTAATGGCCCCAAAACAACTAATTTGTTTTTTCACATTTCTCCAAGATAAGAATTATTTCACGCAAAAGATTTTTTGAAAAATACCCATGTGAAACAAGTCTTCTGAGAAAAGGACGGGTTACATAACCTACTAAGTTCTGAAAGAAAGAGACCCTTCAATAGTGCATGCTTTACAAATCTTCAGAACATCAAGTCCTCAGGTCCAAAGCCGGTAAGATGCAGCAGAAAAGAAGTCCGTGCCTCCTGTCTGTGTATTACTTCACATTCACTGCTACAGGCTGGAGGTAGTTGGCAGATAGTAGGACCATGCTGTGCAATAGCAACGATGCCTCAGACTCTGGAAGAGAAAGTAAATGGAAGTCAAAACTTAGGGTAATGGCAATATAAAGCCTTAGGCTGAAGGCACATTGTCATGCATCAAAAACAGAGCGTTTTTGATGCAAGAATGTGATGCGAGTGCTGTGCGTTGTGGTAGTGCGAGTGTGGTCCGAATGTGGTGCCAGAGTGATGAATGTGGTGTGACTGTGGTCAGTCTGCAATGCGTTTTTAACATGGTCTTTCTCATGCTGTATAACGCGAGAAAGTAGCAGATAGAATAGCTAGATCAGGCTTAATAGTCTCCCGCTGTTACTTCCGGGGCCGCCTATAAAGCTCATTACATATTCACTGCACTGTCAAACAAACAACCAATCACAGGAGCTCACACTCTATGGGAACCTCTGTGATTGGCTGTTGTAATCAGACTGGATTTCCTCAATCTGGACAGTGATTGTGCTTGCTTGCCATACACATTAGTGTATGGCAACCAACCTGGTGTGATACAGTGTTAAATAAATAATTATTAAAAAAAAAAAACAAGTGGGGCTTCACAGCAATATTAAGTCTAGCCCAATGAAAGCAGGCAAACTGCGCTTATTTTCCCTTGGCTGGCAAAAACAAAAATGCATGGGCTTCGCCCTATTTTTAATTGCCAGCCAAGGTAAAACTAGGCAGCTGAGGACTGGTATTCTCATCGGGGTGAGGGCCCATTGTTATAGGGCCCCCCTCTCCCCCGCTAAAGAATAGCAGCCCACAGCCGCCCCTGAAAATGGCGCATTAATAATAAGTGCCATTTCCAGGCACCTTACCGGGCTCTTTCAGCGGCCCCAATGGCGGTGGCACGCTGGGTAATAAAAGGGTTAATACCAGCTTTGTTTTTTCAGTTGGTATTAAGCCCAAGATTCTTAATGTCAGGTCAATTTTGACCCAGCAATTAAGAATCTCCAATAAAAGGTTAAAAAAAAAAAAAAAGACACCACAAAGAGAAAAAATACTTTATTAGAAATAAAGAGACAGACACTATTAGGGACTCCATCTTTATTACTCCCGTTTACAGCCCTCCAACGATCTAGGTCTTCTCTCTTCTTTCTTCTTCTTGAACTGAATCAGCTCTGCTATATTACACAGCAGGGGGCGGAAGTGCGCTCCCCGTGCTGTGTGAGGAGTCAGACTGTTGGCGTTAAGCGGTGAAGTCACTGCTGGCCCCGTTGCTATAGTAACCAAATTAGTGGTTACTATAGCAACGCTAAGCATTGCTGAAATCACAGTGACTCATTCACAAGCCACAGGATTTAACTCCTTAGCTTACTGATCACAGTAGCGCCGCTAAAAACAGGGAGTTAATTGTGCTGTGACCGCGGCTGCAGTAGGAGCACAGTTTTTACTGGGGCTGCTGTGTAACCGCTAATTTGGTTACTATAGCAACGGGGCCAGCAGTGACTTCACCGCTTAACGCCCACAGTCTGACTCCTCACACAGTACGGGGAGCGCACTTCCGCCCCCTGCTGTGTAATGTAGCAGAGCTGATTCAGTTCAAGGAGAAGAACGAAGACAGAAGAAAGAAGAGAGAAGACCTGGATCGTTGGAGGGCTGTAAACAGGAGTAATAAGGATGGAGTCCCTAATGGTGTCTGTCTCTTTATTCCTAATAAAATATTTTTTCTCTGTGTGGTGTCTTTTTTTTAACCCTTTATTGGACATTAAGAATCTTGGGCTTAATACCAGCTGAAAAAACAAAGCTGGTATTAACCCCTATATTACCCAGCGTGCCACCGCCACGAGGGCCGCTGAAAGAGCCTAGTAAGGCGCCTGGAAATGGCTCTTGTTATTAATGTGCCAGTTTCAGGGGTGGCTGAGGGCTGCTATTCTTTAGCGGGGGGGCCTATAACAATGGGCCCTCACCCCGCTGAGAATACCAGCCCTCAGCTGCCTAGTTTTACCTTGGCTGGCAATTAAAAATAGGGCAGAGCCCACACATTTTTTTTGTCAGCCAAGGGAAAATTAGGCAGCTGAGGGTGGCAGCTTGCAGTTTGCCTGCTTTCATCAGGCTAGACTTAAAACTGCTGCAAAGCCCCACACGTTTTTTTTTTATTATTTATTTAACACCATATCACACTAGGTTGGTTGCCATACACTAATGTGTATGGCAACCAAGCAGAATCACTGTCCAGATTGAGGAAATCCAGTCTGATTACAACAGCCGATCACAGAGGGTCCCATAGAGTGTGAGCTCCTGTGATTGGCTGTTTGTTTGACAGTGCAGTGAATATGTAATGAGCTTACTTCCAGGGCCGACTATTAACAGCTGGAGACTATTAAGCCTGATCTAACTATTCAATCCATTCTAACTTTTACCAGGATGGTGCTACAAACTCGCAGAGTGTACTGCCTGGGTACGAGATTTTCTCGCACCCAGAGACTTACATTGCCCGCACGCATGTTAAATCGCATGCAGTTGCAGCATGCTGCAACTGCACTCACTTCTGACTCGTAATGCGAGTTTAGTGCGGGGGACTCGCACCAGTGTGCACTGTCTGATAGGGCAACACTGGTCCGAGTGCAATGCGAGTTTTTCTCGCCCCTTGATTCCATAGTGGCCATTGACACAGTGCATAGAGTGACGCGTCAATCATCCTCAAACAATCCTACTCCTCGTGATATTCTGTGTAGGCTACATTACTATACAGACAAAGAGTCTATTCTCCAACATGCATGGCCATACGGCAGAGTCTTCCTAGATGATGTGGAGATACGACTATTTCCTGACATTTCTGCTTACACTCTGGCCATGCGACGCCGGCCATGCGACGCCTACTCTCCCCACTTCTGCAGCGTATCAGAGAGCTCGATGCCCCTATCGCTGGGGTCACCCCTTTCACCTAATTGTTAAAAAAGGGGATGAACAGTTCTTCCTCAGAAAATATGAGCAACTACCAGATATTTTTAGTTTTCTGGACACGACACCTATCCTGATTCCGAATTGGCTCCTCTTGGATCTGCCTCGCCAACAATACCTTTGGAAGTATAATGAGCTGTAGACTGATTTTCTGCTAAGGGGAAAAAAAATATTTAAATCTTATTTCCTGAGATGTATGAAAGCCAGAACAGACCGCCTTTTGTATGAAAAAGGATATAAATTTGAGAATATGCATTGTACAATACTTATGTACTGATGTCCCAATGTGAATTCACTATCTGCACTTTCTGATTTATCATTTCCTGTATAACTTGTAATGTTTTTTTTTCTTGTTTCTCATAAAATTAATAAAAAGAGATTAACCATAAATCTTATTTCCTAGCGAGTGTGACACGAGCTTAGTGTGACTGGGAGCGCAAGTGCGGACAGACGTAAGTGTGTGACTTGTGATTCAGTGACTTTGGATTCAGGGAGTTTGGAAGGGAGGAATTACTGAATTGCTAGTTGTATTTTATTAATACTTTGCATTTCTTTTTACTTATCATTTCTGTCTGGTGCAATCCCCATTAGGAAATGAGCTCCATAATTGACAATGCCATCCGGTGTACATCTTGCCACATGTATGCAATCCTTGAACAGCAGGTCGAGGGTGCATACTGCTGTGTGAGATGTGAGTATGTTGTGCATTTGGAAGCCCAGATACTGGATCTAAATGAGCAACGGACAACGCTGAGATCCATAGACAATATGGAAAGGAGTCTGCTCAATGGGATAGATGTGGGGGAGGATGGCAGTATGGAGCTGCAGGACCGTGAGGTAGCTAGCTGGGTGACAGTTAGAAGGCGGGGTAGAGGGAAGTGTGCCTGATCTGGAACACCCCAATAAATTTGCTATGTTGGCAGATGAGGGGGATGTGAGTTCAGGGATAGCACTGCTGCTGCAGGGCATTACCTCTGAAAGCCAGAGGAGTGTCTGCTCCAGTAAGGGGGAAAACAGGAGAGAAGGGCAGGCCAGACAGGTGCTGGTAGTGGTGGACTGAATTATTAGGGGAATAGATAGGGCCATCTTCCACAAAGACAGGGATCGTCGAACAGTGTGCTGCCTACCTGGCGCTCGAGTCCGGCACATCGCTGATCGGATTGACAGATTACTAGGAGGGGCTGGTCAGGACCCAGTGGTCATGGTGCACATTGGCACAAATGACAAAGTTAAAGGTAGGTGGAAGGTCCTTAAAGATGATTTCAGGCAATTAGGCTGCAAGCTTAAAGCAAGGACCTCCAAGGTAGTATTCTCTGAAATACTTCCTGTACCACGAGCCACACCAGAGAGGCAACGGGAGATTAGGGAGATAAACACGTGGCTCAGGAATTGGTGTAGGAAGGAGGGGTTTGGGTTCCTGGAGAACTGGGCCGACTTCTCTGTTGGCTACAGGTTCTATGCTAGGGACGGGCTGCACCTCAATGGGGAGGGTGCAGCTGTGCTGGGGGAGAAACTGGCTAGAAGGTTGGAGGAGTGTTTAAACTAGGGATTGGGGGGGGAGGGTATTCACTGCATAGAGTGGAAGATAATGTAATTAGTAACCTGGGGGTAAAATTGGGGGAGGCATGGAGGGTGGGGTTAGAACAGTCAATATAGTAGGAAGGAATAGAGGTAAAGAGAGATGCATAAAGTGCATGTACACTAATGCCAGATGCCTCACCAACAAAATGGAGGAATTAGAATTGATTTTATTGGAAAATAATTATGACATGGTTGGGACATCGGAGACATGGCTGGACGAAAGTCATGACTGGGCTGTTAATTTACAGGGCTATTGTCTGTTCAGAAATGACCGTACAAATAGGCGAGGAGGAGGTGTATGTTTATACGTAAAATCATCCTTAAAACCCATCCTGATAATATACGTGAATCTAATGGAAATGTAGAGTCTCTGTGGGTGGAGATAAGGGGAGGGGGAAAAAAATAATAAATTACTGATAGGGGTTTGTTATAAGTCCCCAACAATAATGGAAGTCGAGGAGAATATCCTCAAAGCAAATAGATGAAGCAGCAACTCAGGGAGAAGTCATTATTAATGGGACTTCAACTACCCTGAAATACATTGGGGATCAGAAACCTGCAGTTCCAGCAAAGGTAATAGGTTTTTGAAAACTATGAGAGACAATTACCTTTCACAACTGGTTCAGGACCCAACAAGAAGGGGGGCACTGCTGGACCTAATATTAACCAACAGGCCGGACCGCATATCAAATATACGGGTTGGAGGTCACTTGGGTAATAGTGATCATAACATAATAAGTTTTCAAGTATCCTTTATTAAGATGTGTAGTAGAGGGACTACAAGGACACTAAACTTCAGGAAGGCAAATTTCCAACGGTTGAGAGATGATCTTAGTGCAATAAACTGGGACGATGTCCTGAGACATAAAAGTACACAAAGCAAATGGGAGACGTTTATTAGCATCCTGAATAGCACCTGTGCACAATATATACCCTATGGGAATAAGCATGCTAGTAATAGGAGGAAACCACTATGGATAAATAAAGCGGTAAGAGGCGTAATAAGTGACAAAAAGAAAGCATTTAGGGAATTAAAGCAAGTAGGTAGTGATGAAGCATTAAATAAATACAGAAAATTAAAGAACATGTGTAAAAAGCAAATCAAGGAAGCAAAGATTGAGACAGAGAGACTCATTGCCAGAGAAAGTAAAAATAATCCTAAAATATTTTTTAACTACATAAATAGTAAGAAACTAAAAAATGATGGTGTTGGCCCCTTTAAAAATAGTCTGGGTGGAATGGTGGATGAGGATGAGGAAAAAGCCAATATGCTAAATTACTTTTTTTCAACAGTATTTACACAAGAAAATCCCATGACAGACAATATGATCAGTGATAACAAAAACTCTCAATTAAATGTCACCTGCTTAACACAGCAGGAAGTACGGCATCGTCTAAAAATCACTAAAATTGACAAATCCCCGGGCCCGGATGGGATACACTCTAGAGTGATGCAGGAATTAAGTACTGTCATAGATAGACCATTATTTTTAATATTTGAAGATTCCATAATAACAGGGTCTGTACCACAGGACTGGCGTATAGCAAATGTGGTGCCAATATTCAAAAAGGGGACAAAAACTGAACTTGGAAATTATAGGCCAGTAAGCTTAACCTCTACTGTGGGTAAAATCCTAGAGGGTTTTCTAAGAGATGCTATACTGGAGTATCTGAAGAAAAATAACCTCATGACCCAATGTCAACATTGTTTTAAGAGGGACCGTTCCTGTCAAACTAATCTGATAAGCTTCTATGAAGAAGTAAGTTCTGGACTGGACCATAGTAATGCAGTGGATGTGGTGTAAATGGACTTTTCAAAAGCTTTTGATACGTGCCACACAAAAGGTTGATACATAAAATGAGAGCAATGGGATAGGGGAAAATATGTGTAAGTGGGTTAAGAACTGGCTTAGTGATAGGAAACAAAGAGTGGTCATTAATGGAACACACTCAGAATGGGTCACAGTTAACAGTGGGGTACCACAGCGGTCAGTGTTGGGCCCGCTTCTTTTTAATATATTTATTAATGACCTTTTAGGGGGGCATACAGGAGTAGAATCTCAATATTTGCAGATGACACTAAACTCTGCAGGGTAATCAATACAGAGGAGGACAATTTTATATTACAGGAGGATTTATGTAAACTAGAGGCTTGGGCTGATAAATGGCAAATGAGCTTTAATGGGGATAAATGTAAAGTCATGCACTTGGGCAGAGGAAACAAAAGGTATCATTATGTGCTTAATTGTAAAACACTGGGCAAAACTGTCACTGACAAAGACCTGGTGTATGGGTAGATGACAAACTCACATTTAGTGGCCAGTGTCAGGCAGCTGCTGCAAAGGCAAATAAAATAATGGGATGCATTAAAAGAGGCATAGATGCTTATGAGGAGAACATAATTTTACCTCTATACAAGTCACTAGTGCGACCACACTTAGAATACTGTGTACAATTCTGGTCTCCGGTGTATAAGAAAGACATAGCTGAACTAGAGCGGGTCAAGAGAAGAGCGACAAAAGTCATTTGAGGACTGAGGGGTCTGCAATACCAAGACAGGTTATTAAACTTGGGGTTATTTAGCTTGGAAAAGCAAAGCCTTAGGAGTGATCTTATAATAATGTATAAATAAATGAGGGGACAGTACAGAGACCTTTTTAATGATCTTTTTACTCTTAGGCCTGAGACTGGGGACAAGGGAGCATCCTCTACGTCTGGAGGAAAGAAGGTTTAATCATAATCACAGACGCGGATTCTTTACTGTAAGAACAGTGAGACTATGGAACTCTCTGCTACAGGATGTTGTAATGAGTGAGTCAATACTAACATTTAAGAAGGGCCTGGATGCCTTTCTTGAAAACTATAATATTACCAGATATATATACTAGACTCTTTGATAGGGCGTTGATCCAGGGAACTAGTCTGATTGCCATATCTGGAGTCAGGAAGGAATTTTTTTCCCCAATGTGGAGCTTAGTGTTGCCACATGGGGTTTTTTTTGCGTTCCTCTGGATCAACATGTTAGGCTATGGGTTGAACTAGATGGACTTAAAGTCTTCCTTCAACCTTAAAAACTATATTACTATGTTACCAAGGTGAAAGGAAAAGACGCGGTCTGCCATCTCCTAACAAATGGAAACAGAAGTCTAGAGAGAACCCCTCTAGGGGCAATGCTGACAGACACACACTAACCTGGCTCTCTTATACCTGGATAGTGACAGCTACAGTTTGTAGCCCTTTGTCTTTTCCTCCATGACCAGTTTCATGGCCAATTATCTTCTCCCACCCCGAATGCCATGTAGGGGAGAGATTATACATTGAAACAGCTATTATTATGTATTGTCTGTTTTTGAAAGTTATAGTTGAGCTTTACCCTATATTGATAATATTACAGCAATATTATGTGTTCTAGAGTTTGCCGACTTATAGTTTCCCACTACTCCCACTTAGGACTTAAGTCCTATGTCCCTCTCTAGCGTTATGGGAGGCGACAATGTCTGGACTTTTCCGGGTTTCATATTTTAAGTGCCCTCAACTTTATTTTTGTACTTCCCACACCTTCACATAACTCCCCCCCTTTTTTCTTTTTCTTTCCCCTTTCCTTTTTTCTCCCGCCCTCGCTTTCTATCTTTCCTACAAATGGAGAACGGCGGCCACCGCCCCATTATGACTTATCCAAGCTTCACAACACTGCGCTGCGAGGCCATCAATGTCAAAGGCATACACAGCCTGGGTAAGAGATCTATCCTCACTAATCTCTCGAGAAGGGAACATGTGCATGTAGCCTTCCTTCAGGAAACCCATTTATGCCCGCTCAAGGCCTTCAAAATTGAAAGTCACTGGTTCCCTGACGGTTACCACAGTGAGTCTCCTGATCCAGGGTCTCGGGGTACCAGTATTCTAATTTCCTACATCCCTTGGGAGTTTATAGACTTGGTGACTGATCAATCGGATGGTCTTGGTCAAGGGTCGGATAGCTTCACACCAATTCACATTTGCCGCACTTTACCTGCCCAACTCAAATCAAATCTCAGCTCTTGTGCAGTTTCTGGACCGGGTGGGGGAATTTGTTAAAGGTACGCTCGGGCACTCACTCCAACTCTCTGGCTGCCCTACGCAAACTCAGACGCTTAATGCATGAACATCAAATAATTGACTCATGGAGACTTCACCCAGCGGATAAAGACTTCTCCTTTTATTCTCAAGTGCATGGCTCCTATTCTAGACTTGACTATCTGTTTATAAACCACAAAGATCTGTCTTTGCTCTCTAGGACAGAAATAAGTTCCATTACCTTTTCGGACCATGCTCTTTACATTATTCTTATCTCCCTGCCCACTCAGATTACCGACAGTGGCAATCGGAGACTCACTACCTCACTACCTACCAACTGCCTCTAGAAAGGTGACCCAAGCTCTGAGAGACTACTTCTCTGATAATGCGACCCCAGACACTTCCCCAAGCATGATTTGGGAAGCTCATCAATGCGTTATACGGGGTTTACTCATCAAGCATGGGGCCAAGACGAAGAGGGAAAGAGATCTGGAGATGTCCTCTCTACTCTCTCGGTTTAGGAACATTGAGACGACCCACAAGAAAACACCTATACCACAGATCAATGTGGAACTATGTAAAACTAGAGAGGAGCTCTGCAACATGGTGAATAAGAAATCTAAATGCTGGATGGCAAAATGCCATAGACAGTTTTATGAGTTTGGCAACAAAACAGGCAAATTACTAGCAGGGGCACTGAGGAGACGGAGGGTTAGGACATTCATCTCGAGAATACGAGACGCAAACATGAACAACAGCGCTCAACCATTCAGTAAAATTGACGAGGCTTTTAGGTCGTTCTATGCCTCATTATATAACATTGACGCTGATAACCCTCTCACGTTATCTAGAACGTTCCTACCCAAAATTAAGTATCTTAAAGATGCCGACCTCCCTAAGTTAGCCCCCACAGATATCGCAGCTCTGGAGCAACCATTTTCAATGCAGGAGGTGGTTTTGGCTATCCGAGCCACCAAAAATGGGAAAGCCCCTGGCCTGGACGGCTTTTCCTCGGCTTACTATACGATATTACAAGAGAAACTTGTACCACATCTGTTGGACTTTTTTAACGACCTGGCCTCTGGTCGCCAGCCTTACGCTGACTCTCAGAGCCCACATTTCAGTTATTCCCAAACCAAACAAGGATCCTGCCCAATGTGCTAGCCACAGGGCGACGTCTCTCCTAAATGAGGACATAAAGCTCTTTGCCAAGTTTCTCGCTCTTAGACTGTCTGCCCTGCTCCCTGGAGTGGTTCATCCGGACCAGGCGGGCTTTATGACGGGAAGGGAAGCCCGAGATAACACCACCAAAGCGATCAATCTGATACACCAGGTTAGTTGTAAGGGGGTTCCCTCTGTACTCCTATCCACAGACGCCGAAAAGGCTTTTGATAGAGTTAACTGGATCTTCATGAGGGACACTCTCCTGTACATTGGCCTCGGGGTCAATATGATGCGTAGAATTATGCCTCTCTACTCTATCCCATCGGCCAGGGTCCGGGTGAATGATGATCTTTCAGAGCCCTTTACTATACATAATGGCAATCTCCAAGGGTGTCCTCTTTCCCCGTTGATCTTTATTCTCACTATTGAACCTTTCCTCAGGCGGATCCGAGCCAATCCAGATATCTCGGGGATATCAACTAGTGGTAGCACCCATAAAATTTGCAGCATATGCGGACGATCTTTTTTTTTTTTTATCTCTAAACCCACCATTTCGCTTCCCAATTTAATGAGAGAATTCCATACCTACTCACAACTATCCAATTTTAAAATACATTTTTCTAAATCGGAAATCCTCAATATTACCTTGACACAATTAGAGTCCACTTCCTTAAAGTCCTCCTTCAGCTTTAAATGCAGTGATAAATACATAGATTACTTGGAGACGAAACTAACTGCAAACTTAGAGAACATTTACAAAAGTAATTTCCCAACCCTCCTATTCTCAATCCAAGTTGATTGTAACAGGTGGATCAAAACATCCTTTTCTTGCTTTGGGCGTTGTCAGATATTTAAGATGAATGTCCTCCCTAGGGTCCTCTACCTGCTTAAAGCCCTGCCTGTTAAAATACCAATGTCCTTTTTTGATAAACTCATCGCTCCAGACTTCCTTTGTTTGGGCGGGGAGATCGGCCAGACTTAGCTGCTCAATCCTCTTCAGGCCTAAGAAAGCTGGAGGCGTGGGTCTTCCTAATTTTAAATCCTATCACCTAGCTACACATTTCTGAAGAATGGTGGACTGGTGTAGGAACTCTCCCAATAAACCTTGGGTTCAAATAGAGTAAAGCTGTTGCCCGATCCCGCTGGAAAAGCTTCCTGGCTTCTATCATTTGCTCCAACCCAATTACATTCTCACCCTTTAGTTGGGAGCCACGATCAAGTATTGTAACACACTCTGGGTGAGGACCTTCATGATACCTCCTTGATCCAAACTCACACAATTATAAGCCATCCGAATTTTACACCCGTCCTAGGAGATGGTGTGTTTGCCCGCTGGATTGCCGCTGGGAAAGATACAGTGGAATCACTCGAGGGTGACGATGACTGGCCATCGTCATCAATCATCACAAAGTGGGATAACCCGGTCCCTCTAGGCTGGTGGAGAAGTCTCCAATTAAGCCACTATTTACGTGCCCTACCCCCCAGACATTGTTACAACCGCGCAAAGACATTATTTGAGCTTTTGTGCACAAACCAGGGCACGGTCAGGCACACCCTGTCTTGAGTTTACTCGATGTTAATATCCCCACCGAAGCAATCTCCGCCAGCATTTATAATTAAATGGGAAGCAAATCTAAACCTTTAGTTTTCTGATACGCAAATCACACAAATTTATCGTCTTACCCATAGTGCTTCGATCTGCTCCAAATACCAAGAAGAGGGATATAAAATCTTATCCAGATGGTATAAAGTGCCAGAGAAATTACATGCCATATTCCTCAATATAGATGCTAATTGTTGGAGGTGTGGGAAAGAAGTGGGTACCTTACTCCATATATTCTGGGAATGTGAGGCTGTCCGACCATTTTAGTTTGATATCGTGAGGATCGCGAAACAAGTTGCTAAATTTGAGGACCTCCTGACTCTGGCTCTGGCTCTCCTACACCTCTCTGAGAGACCCTTTTCAATTTACAAGCACTCTCTCCTAAAATTCTCTATCATTGCTGCACGTTCTTGTATTCCAGAGAAGTGGGGTAGGTCCTCCCCACCAACAATATCCCAATGGGTCAGGAAAGTAAACACTTTAATGCACATGGAGGATCTAACCGCTACCTTACATGATTCCTATACTAGATTCTGGTCCACCTGGGCTGATTGGATGAATTTCCGACAAACAGACGATTACAAATTACTGCTTGGCAGAATTGTGGATTCTGGGTGAGCAGGAGAGCAGCGCTTACACTTCCCCAAGCTCTGTGTACTTACTGGAGGCTATTGGACTTGGTGGCCGGTCTCACCTTCCCACCACTTATTTTCTTTTTTTTCCTCTTCTCTTACTTCTCCCTCTCTATATTTTCTCCTCTCGCCATTTCTCTTTTATTTTCCTCTTCATCTATCACATTTCTATTCCACCCCACCCCCTCCCAGTTGTTCAAATACATTACTTTCTGTACTAATGGTTGCGGATGACTATGAACTTGCAGGTCAAAGCTGACTGTCCCACTGATTCCCTCACATTATGGGGGCGTATTAGTATTGCATTTTTATGATAAGTGACCTGTTATAATAAGCGAAATGTTTTGCTTTGCTTTTCTTATGGTCTCAACTTAATGTGTCCAAATGACTGACCTGTTCTCCTTTTCGTTTCTGTTGTATTTGTTATATCTCAGTAAATAAATAAAAATAGAATTAAAAAAAAATAAGATATGAACATGACAGGCACTACCCCTTTTATTTATTTTTCCTGGCTTATACTGGAGTTTATGTCTGGGCTCCATGATGTAATGGTTTATATTAGAAACCTAGTCCCTATTACTATACTTTACTTGTGCATACTACTTGAAGACTTTTCTTTAGAACACTATTCCACGTGTAGTCTCAATCCTAGAAATGAGGGGAATCAGTTTGTAAAGCTTTACCCAGTGCCCTGAGAACCACCTCCTACCTCACAGCTCTTCTTCTGAGAAGGCGAGGCGCGACATCGAATCACAGGTGTAATGTTAGCCACCAAGTTGGCTAATTAGAGAAAGACTCGTAAAGGACGGGAGGTAGTAGGGGTTCCTAAGGGGTCCTGTCTGGCGACCACAGATTACTGACCTGGTCTAGACTGAACCCTGAGAATCGATTAGCACCAACTACTCAATACTATTTACCAAGCAAAATATAACCCTTCATGGTATTGGGTGGTTAATAATCAACATTGTGAAAATCGGCAGAACTGCAGGCACTGTATGTGGCACCACGTACAGGACATGATCATTGTCTATGCTGAGCAGTGGCTTTGGTATATTTAGAGAGTATATACTCTAAAAGGAGAGTGGCCTTCATGCTGTGCTCATGGCAGTCACCAGAGCGCTGAAGGAAGATCTCACATTATCTGAATGGCTCCAGGAATTTCAATAGAGCATTGTCACAAATGCAACTTTCTAACATATAATGTAATTCTACGACAGTTAAACAAGCGCTTTAAAATCCCAAAATGGTTACAGGTTTGGCAGTTTTTACCTTTTAATTTTCCTGACAGCTGCAACCAGCAATGCAACCATTTTCTACAGTCTTCTGTACCGAGGTGACTGGAGTTTAGGCCTCTGAGATAACAAGCCTGAAAAACAAAGAAGGCAGCAAGAGGATTAACAAGACTGCGAAATTTGAGGGCCGATTGGCACTTGAGGCCGTTTCACTCCGGCCAATGCAAACTGTATGAGGACAAACATTTGCATAGATGATCGTCCGTCCCCGTATAGTTTGCATGTTGTGAGCAGAACATCTCATGTCTTACACAGTGCAATGCCAACAAGGAATACTTTCTTATTCTGCATAATGCACTTAATCAGCCAATTAGGCAGGTGAAAAAGGGCATTAGGTGAAAAGGGTCCTCCACAGAACCTCTGACTGTCTGTCTGGGTATTACAAGCCAAGACGAAATACATTCACATAAAGATAAACCAAGATACATGAGTGTAGGTTAAATGAAAATGACGACTTCTGCTGTTTGGTGTGGTCTGTAATTCATATCAAATGGTAAGACGCCCTGAATGCTCCGCCATTGCAAATGGGACCACAACTGACCATTGCTGGGGTTGGTGAGACCCAGTGATGAATAATCCACTGAATAACTACTTACAACCTAGCCATATAAAACACTGCAATGAAGAAATCCCTTTAAGGTACAGGAGAGAAAAGTCATCAATCCCAATATGATTGATCAATAATGTCAATGATGTATGATGGCCTGTCAACTGTCCCCTGATAAATGATGTAGGCGGAAGAGAGACATTAACCCACATGTGCGTCATAGGCCGCCTCCCACCGTTTGAGCCCCCGTCCTCCCCGTACACCTCAGCTGAGCTGAGCTTTACATTTTATGCCGGCGTGCATTATAGAAGAGGAAGGTCATCATAGCTGTGAAACACAGGTCAATCATTCTGCATGATAAAAAAAGGGTTAACTGAAATACAGAAATTTCCCATTTAAACAAGAAAGCATTTACCATTCTAATTCCGCAGAAGAGATCTTTCAAAGAACGGACGAAAGTTTAATAAATCAAACCATATCTAAGAAACTAGAGCTGATGTGGTCAATCAATGCAGTTTTCTGAATTAGCGCCTCCAATAACAGGCCTAAAAACCAGAACAAAATTTGTATTTTTTTTGGGCTATGTAATCACTTGGAAAATGCAGGCATTTCTCTCTCTCCCCCCATTGTACAGGAACAGTAACAATTGTCTGTGTATCAGGAATCTCTTCCACAACATTTCCAGAGTGAATTTAATGAACTATAAAGAAATAATTAGTAACCTGTTATTTCACATCTCACCTTCTTAACCTCTTCGTCGCTGAGTTCTGTCACTCCGCATTGGAGCAGGGCACTGTCCAGGTGAAGAATCTCAAAAATGTGTGACCTGAGCCGACGTTGAAGGAAAAATGCTGGAAGGTGCGGTGTCAGGAACATGAGCCGGCTTAAAGCTCTCTGTGCAGACAAAAGACCGGATTAGAGAGCGGCATAGGACACCATTTCTCATGACTCTACCAAACCCCCAGAACAATGCAGGTTTTGTGGATTCTGTAGGAAAACAGGTGGACAAGCTACACCGCTAGAATGAGAGACACCGCAGTATAGTAGGACAAGGGCCAGAAAACTTGTAAAGTAGGCGAGACTGATCTAGCCATAATATGTCTATGAGCCCCGTTGTACCCACATATGCCCCAATTTTACAAGAAGGTAATTTTTCTCTTTATCAAACTGAATCCCCGCCAAGTATATCTGACGTTTTTTCTGACAGATGCCGTCCTACAAAGATATTCCCAAATTGAACATTGCTTCTGGGAACCATGGCTGTGGAGTCCGTAAGCCAAACATTTGACTCCAACTCTGACTCTTCAATTTCTCTGAATCTGACTCAGACTTCAACACCACCAAAATGGGCACCGACTCCAACTCCATGACCCAGACTCCATAACCATGGGTGTGAAGTCATTAAGCCATATATCTGACTCCGAATCCTCAATTTCCCTGAATACGACTCCGACTTCACTCAAAATAGGCACCGACTGACTCCACAACTTCGCAATTCCTTAACTGTGAAATGGGGCAAAATGTGTTTTACTGATAAAAATAAATACTAAATAGAATCTCTACTAGGGCCCATTAGACAGAAAATATTAATTATTTAACCCCTTAACGACCACACGCTCTATATAAACGGCAGCATTTCAGAGTACTTATTCCATTCTGATGTTTAAATAAGTCAGAAAGGAAAAAGCCCTGTAGCACCCCCCCAGTGCCTGAAAATCTCTGGGGTTTCAGCTACCAGGGGTAGCTGAGACCCTGCAGATTATGGACTGGGGCCTTTTTTTTTTTTACCGGTACCGGTAATGTGATTTTACTGGCGGTGACATTACAAAAAATGCTTTCACTTTCATCTGACATGAAAACACATGTCAGATGAAAGTGATACATTAACCCCTAAGACCCCCAAGATCCCTGATACCGGAGATCTGCCTCCCACCCCCACCCCTCCCCCAAACCATCCCAAAATGGTGGCAGCGAAAACCCACCGTCTCCCATGCAATCTGACATGTCACACATATCAGATCGCATGGAAATCGCATCCTCTGGTGCCCCTCTGTCCCCTCCGCAGTCCGATCCCTGCCCCCTCACCCGGCCATAGATCCCCAGGCCTTTGCCCCCTCACACATGCCGCCGCCCCCTCTGAAACTCCATCCGATGTGACCAAACATCACATCAGATGGAGTTTGCAAGCCCCCCGTAAGCCAGTCAGGTCCTCCGTCCCCCAGTTAGGTCACCGCTCCCTCTTACCGATCCAATGATCCTGCCTCCTGTCCCAGGGGGGTCACACGATCCTCTCCTCCTTCTGCTGCAGCGCCAGCCACTTCTGTGTGGCTGTGCATGCTCCCGTGTGTGCGCTCCAGTGCGCGCGCTCCCCTGTGCGTGCACACGGGAGCTTGCCCAGGGATTGACAGGTCAGGAACTCGAGTTCATGACCTATCATAATCCTGGGTTCACACAGGGGTTAACACTGATCTTCATGCTGATCTCCAAAGCAAATCACCATGAAGATCAGTGTTAACCCCTGTGTGACCCCAGGATCTTGATGGGTCATGAACTTACAGAGTTTATGACCTATAATTTCCCTGGAAGGGTGCCTGCTCTTATAGCATATGGGGGATCGTCGCGGGACCACCCACTGGACTACCGATAATTGGACTATGTCGGACATCACCACCCACTGGACTACGTCGGACACCACAGACTAATAAAGATGGGGTCTAAATAAGTTTTTTTTTTTCTAATAAAAATATTTTTCTCTTTGTTGTGTCTTCTTTTTACTATTTACTAGAGATTCCTAATGGTAGGGTCTAGTATTGGCCTGACATTATGAATCTCCGGCTTAGTGCCAGCTGCCAAAAAAAAGCTGGCATTAACTCCGTATTACCCAGTCTGCCACCGCTACACAGCAGCTGGAAAAGTAGGATACTGTGCCAAAAAATGTATGCGCCATTTTCTGGGGCGGCTGCGGACTGCAATTAGCAGCGGGCGGGGGGGAAGGGGGAGGGGGGGGAGAAGGGCGGGGCAGAAAGCTTGGGCCTCCCTATGCTGAGGATTACAGTCCCCAGATGCCTAGTTGTACCTGGCTGGCCCAAAAACATGGTGAAGCCCACACCGGGTTGTTTTGTTTTTTGTTTTTTTAATTAATCCATGAAATTATTTTTTTAAAAAAGGGCTTTCCTATATTTTTGGTTTCCAGCCAGGTAAAACTAGGCAGAAGGGGTTGGTGGCAGCCCGTAGCTGCCTGTTGTACCTGGCTGGACCAATAATATGGCGAAGCCCAACGTTGTTTTTTTTCAATTTAATAAAGAAATAATAATAAAAAAATGCAGGAGAGGAGATGACCAGGACACAGTGTCTCCGGATCTTGTGCACATGCCCTAAAAGTGAGAAATTGTGGGAAAAAATAGAAATGTTCAATATGACAATCTATTGTTATCAAGTTCTGTGAAGTAGCTGTAGGTTCCAAACGCTCACTATACCCCTAGATATAATCCTTGAGGTGTCTAGTTTCCAAAATGGGGTCACTTGTGGGGGAGCTCCAATGTTTAGGCACACAGGGGCTCTCCATACACAACATGGTGTCTGCTAACAATTGAAGTTCAATTTTCTATTCAAATCGTTAGCGGACACCATGTCGCGTATGGAGAGCCCCTGTGTGCCTAAACATTGGAGCTCCCCCACAAGTGACCCCATTTTGGAAACTAGACCCACCAAGGAACTTATCTAGATACATAGTGAGCTCTTTGAACCCCCAAGTGCTTCACAAATTGATCAGTAAAAATGATAAAGTACTTTTTTTTCTTTTTCTTCACAATTTTTCTTTTGACCTCAATTTTTTAATTTTCCAATTGGCAACAGGATAAAATGGATCCTAAAATTTGTTGGGCAATTTCTCCTGAGTACACCAATACCTCATGTGATCATAAACCACTGTTTGGGCGCATGGCGGGGCTCGAAAGGGAAGGAGCGCTATTTGACTTTTTGAATGGAAAATTAGCTCCAAAAGTCAAATGGCGCTCCTTCTCTTCTGAGCCCTGCCGTGCGCCCAAACAGTGGTTTCTGGTTTTTGTTGGAAAAATTAAAATGTCCATTTTTTCCTTCCACTTTGCTTTAGTTCCTGTGAAGCACCTGAAGGGTTAATAATCTTCTTGAATGTAGTTTTGAGTAGCTTGAGGGGTGCAGTTTTTGGAATGGTGTCACTTTTGGGTGTTTTCTGTCACGTACACCCCTCAAGGGACTTCAAATGTGATGTGGTCACTATACAAATGGTTTTGTAAATTTTGCTGGAAAAATGAGAAATAGCTGATGAACTTTGAACCCTTATAACTTCCTAACCAAAAAATGTTTTTTCCCAAAATTGTGCTGATGTGAAGTAGACATGTGGGAAATGTTATTTATTAACTAGTTTGTGTCACGTAACTCTCCGGTTTAACAGAATAAAAATTCAAAATTTGAAAATTGCAAAATTTTCACAATTTTCGACAAATATTTGATTTTTTTCACAAATAAATGCAAAAATTATCGACCTAAATTTACTACTAATATGAAGCCCAATATGTCACAAAAACAATCTCAGAATCGCTAGGATCCGTTGAAGCGTTCCAGAGTTATAACCTCATAAAGGGACACTGGTCAGAATTACAAAAAAACGGTCTGGTCATTAAGCTGCAAAGTGACTTGGTCCTTAAGGGGTTAAAAAAAGAGGTGCTCAGCTGATCACAGAGGCTCTGGGTTCACTAACCAGGACTGGGCACACACTGCTCCTCAAGTGGCCATTGCAGGACAAATGTGGCACCACACATAGACCTTCATGTAAATGTGTAAATCTAATGCAATGCACAAATTATATATGTCACCTCTATGTGACACAACTTTGGCTACAGTAGGGTGGTCACAGGATGACATTATCGCCCATGAATCTAGCATTAGCCAAGAACTTCAGAATATATGAAATATAGAACATTCATTTCACTAAATTGTAAATGTGTTTGTATAGAACACAAATGTTCTGCACATTTTGAGCTGATTGTAGAGGTCCACTGCCAGGACCTTCTGCGAGCAGGGAAATGTGGGTAGTTCTGCAGGAGAAATTATCTAATACATAGCCATCACTAGTAGTCTTAGTTCTGGTTAGGCCGCCCCTGTAGACAAAACCTTTTCCTACACACTGTGCAGTGCAATAATGTGGGGTTTAAAAGAGAAAACAAAAATAAGAAGGTTGTGCACTATTGTTCTTACCGTGTGCTGGATATGAAGACTTTTGAGGCAGAAAGGTGGACCTGAGAACGCTGTCCTGACCTCCTGAATATCTGTTCCTTTTGGGTGAATTCCTTGCTGTACCTAGAATAAAAAATGCTAGTTACGTGTCAGAGCTAACAACATGTACAAGTCAGGAAGAACAATAAGGCCACTATGACATTGATTTGTCTTCATCATGCATCGTTACCTGTAAGCCAAAACCATGAGTGGAAGAACCAGGAACCAGAGAATCCCATGGCTAAAAATCTGCGCTGCTGTTATAAGTGACGCCATCCAGAAGTAACAGTAATAAAGATGGTGATTTATCTATGGCCTCGCTTCTTCATTGGGAAATTCACGAATTACAAACAGAGGTAACAGAACTACGATTTTCAAGAAAGACCGCCAAAGCAGTATCACATGGCTGATGTCGGTGTTCACACAATCGCCAAGGGCACGAATGCAAAATGCAATTTTATGACCTCTGACATCAGCCATGTGATCCTGCTTTGGCGATCTTTTGTGAAAATCACAGTTCTATTAAAACCGCACTGTTACCTCTGTTTATAATTGGTGAATTATCCAAGGAAGAAATGGGGACATCCTTCGAAACACATCAAAATCTCCATTTTTTTTTTACTATTATTTCCGGATCATCTCATTTTTAACAGCAGCGCAGATTTTTATCCACATGTTTCATCTGGTTCCTATTTCTTCAGTTGCTAATGTCTATGTGGATCCTGCAGCAGCTGTTTGTACATTTTGCATGCTTTCATAATGGTTGTGTGGTACAAGCATATAAGGTGAGCGACCAGCTCGTCACTTTTCTCTGCGTTTACTGGGTAAGACCCTATTGAGCTTTGTCCATAGCCTCTTAAAACAAGGAGTGGAACATACAGGGATAAAGGTAGAAATACAAAGATTTGCACTTTCTCTTACATTTTGGACCTACTGATGATTTGGACTTGAGTAATACAGTAGAAGATGATTAAATATAACAGACTGGGCCGATCAGAGAGGGAGTGAGCACACAAAGTGTAAAGAGACCCGGCGGCTCCAGTAGTAAATGGACATTAATTCAATCTGAAATCTGGTGTAAAGCTAAGCGCTGGAAGATGTGCTGAGCACCCTACAGGTTACAAGTGTTCCCACCATCCCCATACACCGACATTGAGAGGAAAGTGAGCTGTAATTTTCCTTCTGCATCTGGATGTTTCCGCAGCACCACAGGGACTGTACAATCTGATTAAAATCTTAAAATGACTTTGCCAATATGAGCTCTATGTGATGAACTGTGTGAGAGGTCATAAATACTTTGGCCTTGCTCAGGCGTGAACATTATTCTTTAACCCTTACCTGTGTGACCAAATGGCGAATCTGATCCTGCAGAGTCTGCTCAGGCACAGAGGATAGAGATTGTAATAAACTATCTAGTACGTCCTCGTAAACATCTTTCCGCTTGTTATGATAAATCTCCAAGAATTCCTCCTGCTGTTTTGGAGTCCAAAAGTGTCGGATCAGCAACTGTCTGGGGAATAAATACCTGGGAAACCACAAAAAAGACAAAATCATGCCATCCGAATGTTATCTGAAAAATGCAGAAAAAGAAAGCACAAACAAGAAACAATTAGGCAGATAAATGTCCTCTGCAAACTCTCAGCAGCTGCAGGACAGAAATATTCATAAAGAAATTTGGCAGAGAAGACAGGTCTCTCACATCCTTGCAGATTCTTCTTCTTTTTAGCCCAATATGAAGGATACAAGAAGATCTCTCCTGTAACAGCAAATCCAGAAACAAAGCCGTCCATGTCTCCCCATGTGATAGTGAATGATGTATCATGGGATGAAAGTCATTTTTTTTATATTTTGACCCCCCTTCCCTCCCTACACAAGTTTGTCATAAGCAGTCCTTCCAGTGGTGTAACTTGAAGCTCATGGGCCCCGATGTGAAAGCTCCAACGGGGCCCCCAATTATTACAAATCTTTAACAGCAATAGTCTTTTTCTATATGCCGAAGAGACTTTTGGGGCCCCTATGCTCCGGGCGTGGGTGCGATCGCAACCCCTGCACCTGTTGTAGTTACGCCCCTGAGTCCTGCTATACAGCCGCATTTACAAGGGAATTCCAGGGAGATGAAAACATTTTGTACAGTCCCTGCTCTCCTACAAGATGAAGTAGAGCTGTACACTGCAGTTCTAGGATCTATAGATCGGGTATAAATCAATAAAATCATATCTGCTCCTCAGCACTCACCCCCTCCCTTCAGGGTCAGAGAAATTCAGCCTCATGCAGCAGCAGTGACAGGCGGTGTGGACCCTGGGGAGTCCAGGATCATCTTACATTCCTGCCCCCTCACACTTCTGTATGGGCAGGGGGCGTGGTTGCCGGCCCCATAGTCACACTACAATTCTACCCCTGATATACCATCTTATGTGACGTATGAACAGGGGTGTTCTCCCTTCAAATAGCAATCATGTCAACAACAGGTATTAAATACATGCTGTGATTCTCTGCTGTACAATGATATGATAGTGCATAATGTGTACTGTCATGCATCAGGCTAGGAGCACAAACCGAGCACTGCATTGATGGATTCAGCACTGCCAAGGTTTTCCCCCTCCCCCATATTAACTTTGTATGTTCCTGTCCCCTGAAAGTTCAGCACTATGAATGTCTGAATTTCTATGTCCCTGAAGGCTGGCTGAGTGATGGCTGAGGAGCAGATATGATTTTATTGATTTGTAAGCAATCAATAGATCCTAGAACTGTAGTGCCCAGCTCTGTCTCATTATGTAGGAGGGCAGGGACAGTACACATTTTTTTTTTATCTCCCCGGAGTTCCCCCTTAAACATTTGCTCGTATACTTACATTAGCACAAAGACCAGATAATTGGCAAATGGAGGAATAGAAATGATCATCACCGGAGTGGCTTTAATGAGATCTCTTCTGAACTAAGGGAAACAGACAAAAGTTTTGGAGAAAACATACAATAGCTGTTGGCAAAAACCTGTGATAAATCAGAACAATAATTTTTCTCTTTACTTGTACATAATAAATGTGTAGATATGACGTTACATCAGAATGCATTTACACTGGGGCAGCATATATTCTATGACTGCCATTTTTTGCAGCGTATATATTCTGTATTTGACAGCTCATTGATACACCTATGGCTGTCAGCAAAAGGTGAGTTCGACTTACAGCCATTCCTACTAACCCCTCTTCTCATACACTCATTAGAGCCAATTTATCAAGTCTGGAGTAACACACACTCACGCTGTCAGTCATTGGAGTACAAGGCGCCAAATTCATTAACAGCCACCAAAAAAAGAGATAAAATCACTGCCTCTTTTGAGTGGTGGTTTTAGCTGGACTGTCCGACTATCTTATATGTATGGGGGCCTCCCAGCCTTTCCCTGACATTTCCAGCAAAAGGACTGAACAGCCCTCTATACACACAAAGTTGGTTAATAGGTTTGGAAATTTTGCACTTATTAGTTTGGTCACCTTTGAACTTGGACATCTACACAAGAAGATAAGTTTAGTCATTGCCCCATACCTGGAGGGACACAAGTTATTTGTAACCTAGTGACACTACTCTGACAACCCCTTTTCTTTTTTTGTAAGTATATTTTTATTGATGTTTCAAGAAATACAAAAATCCAATAACAGCGAAACCAAGTAACGTATATGAAGATAAAGTGGATAAGTATAACGGTGCATAAGGACCCACCAGTCTTCAGGCCCGTACAAGGGCAAAGCCAGTAGGTTTGCTTAGATTAGAGTAACAAACTGTGTTATATATGCTTGTGTTGTCAAAAATGAGCAATCAAGACTAATATCTAGGACAAACACAGATGAGACAGTAGGGAAGGGTAGGAGAAGGAAAGAATTAGCTAACGGGGAGCGTTCCGCAATCCCAGAGATATCGTCCCTCACAAATCCACCCTAGCCATAAAAAAATAGTCCTAAGGGGCCCAGACTGCATTAAATCTGTCTATCGATGCGTTAAGTGAGGCAGTAAGGTGCTCCATTCTCCTGATAAACGCTATCCTTCTCAGTAAGCTCTGAAGAGTCGGGGCAGCCGTTTGCCTCCAACGTAGGGCAATCAGGCATCTGGCTGCCATGAGGATGTGGAGCATCAGTTTGGATGCTAGTTTCTCCATTCCCTCCACTCCAGAGCCCAGGAGATAGACCAAGGGGTCCATGTCAACCTCTGAGTACAAGACTTCACATATAAGATTTTTAACTTCGACTCAAAAAGCCTTCAACTTCAGGCAGGACCAAAATATGTGGAAAAGGGTCCATGTATCCTGCCCACATCTCCAGGAAGAGGCAGGGAGAGAAGAATCTAACCGATTGAGGAAGTCTGGTATGTGGTACCAAAACATCAAGATTTTATAAATGTTTTCTTTATACAGAGAGCAAACCGATGACTTGGCTGCCCTTTCCCAAATAGCAGACCACACCTGAGGAGAGATCCGCCTGCCCAGAAAAGACTCGCACCTAAACATATAGGGGGACAACCCCTTTTCAATCCTTGTTTCCCTCAAGTAAAAAAATAACACTTAAGGGCCCGTTACACGCTTTAATGTCTCAACGATCCGACTTGACCTGGATCGCTTCAACGTCGTTCAATGATCGCTAGTGAGGTGTCACATGTACAGATATCATGAACGGCACAGCAACGATTCCGCGACAAGCAAAGGATACTTGCGGTCGTTTGGTGGTCTACGTCCTTCAGTTCTGCATAGGGGAAGTCGTAAACAAGATCATTATCAAGGTGTCACACACGACGATGCAGCAGATCGAACGTACGATGAACGACTGATTTATAGTCCTGTTCATAAACTTGCGATTAACGATCAGCCGACTTATCATTGGTCGAATCTACGTGTCACACACAACGATGTTACGACGTCGTTGCTCCGCCCCAAAAGCTGTGAGGTACCAACGATATCATAGCGTGTAACAGGCCCTTTATACTCTCCTCCGGTGCAATTTCTACAATGTCGGCACAGGCTCTCCTGGGGATGGCGTGACATAGTTATGTCACACAATCCCTGCAACCAGTCAGTTCAGGCTTCGCTCTTTTTTATCTCTTCAGGTATAATTGACATCCGAAGAAGGTGAGAAAGCAGCCGCAGTTATTGCTTAGTTTGGATGTCTGATGTATCTGAAGGAGGGGAGAGCGAAGCCAGCACTGATTGTCCACATGGATCACATTACATAATGTTACGCAATCCATAGGAGAGCCTGTGGCAACACTGCAGGAATGGCTTGGGCACAAGAGGTTTGTATAGGAGTTATTATTTTACTGAGGAAAAATATATGGATTCAGAAGGGTTGTCCAAGTAGTGCATGACCCCTTAAATCAATAGTACACATGAAAATAAGAAACTTTAATATATCTTGTCAAAGAAATCCCCTTTTTTCTCCACCTACGCTGATCATTCTCAATATTCTTAATTTAGAGATAAAATCAGTCTTTAGTGAATACAGATTTCCCCATTACTGAGATAGGAGATGACAGCTGGAGCTCATAAAGTTCTATAGAGAACTAGAATTGTTTCAGGACAATATGCAGCAAAATGTCTGTGTCCGGCCTCTAGCTTCTGCCCTCTCCATAAAAGTTTCTGGGCGCCAACTGCTATCCTCTATCCCAGTAATGGGAAAATCTGTCTTTTCTGATGACAGATTTTGCCTGTGAATTGAGAATATTATTGAGTATTTTTTTAAATATTGAGTATTTTTACTGGTTTGTAAAAAATTATATCTACCCTATATAATATATAATGAAATTAGCACAATAGTGGAGAAATTTAGAGAAAAAGAAAAAAAGATGTCCAAACACAAAGATGTCAGCGCCATCACACGCACATACAAGAACCTCAGAAGAATCCAGAAAAAGGATCATTAATGGCAATGGCAGGCTGGGCACAAGCTACAGACACACAATGATGGCTGCAGAGCAGTTGTCCTGTAGGCAGACACAGTCTTGCAACCTGATGCATGCTGAGCATGTGAGCCTGTATCAAAGGCAGGAATACAAACTTTGACGTTTATATACCTCAAAAAGGTAATAAAGGGGTTAAATTAACCTATATATACACATGTATACAGCACACATATACTGGACAACACATGCTCATAACATACACATCCTACACTAACACAGACACACACCTCATACATGCCTTAGTACACATGTTATATAACAGATGCTCAGCAGGTACACATCATATACACAGCACATGCATGCTGGACAAGTGTATATACACACTTCACTATACTCAGAAGATATCTCAACACACACAGACACACCCAACTCACACACAATTCAAACAGACACACAAATCACACACAGACAATTCAGAGACACACAGCTCACACTCAGACACACAATACACAACTCACACAGCTCAGACACACGCAGCTCACACACACACACACCTCACACACACACGCAGCTCACACACAGACACGCAGCTCACACACAGACACGCAGCTCACACACAGACACGCAGCTCACATGCATACAACACACACAGACATGCAGCTCTCACACCAACACACAACTCACACAGACACAGCTCACACACAGCTCATACACAGACACACAATTCACATACAGACACACAACTCACATACAAACACACAACTCACACATATACAAGTCACTCACAGACACGCAACTCACACACACAGCTCACACACAGCTAACACACACATTATACAGATACCTCACACAGTCCTCTGTGTAGATGTGCAGCTTCACCAGCTCACAGCCCCTCCCTCCCTCTCTGCCCAGCAGATTTGTCACCTCGTGACCCGGAGCGGCTTCTCCTCTGATCTTCTTTGCCAGCTGTCACTTATTCCTGCGCCGTGCAGGAGGACAGGTGCACTGGCCAATCAGCTCTTCAGTCTAATGTGAGCATTCATTGGCCAGTGTTCTCCTGCTGTAGGACATGCGCCTCCTCTACAAATTGCTGAGCTCAGCCCGGTAAAACACGTTCCCCCAGTAAAAAGCGGCACTGCAGGATATATAGTAGGATGTCAAGGGAGATAGGTGTCCAATGCAGGCACTGGCCCTTCCTGCATCTGATAGAGCGGCCCTCTGGTCCCCCTGCAGATGCCGCCCCCTCTTTCACCAGCAGGTGGCGCCGCCTGAGGAATGTGACTCAGGTAGCCTCATGATAGGTGCGCCCCTGACACTATGTATGTCCCAATATATTAGTAGCAAAAAGACATAACAGATAACATTGGTTTAGATAGCATCTTGTGTATATGCACACCCTATGCAAGACCAAGCAAAAACACAGCTGCCTTTCAGATGATCTGATGATGTAGGGGACAGTCATACTTTGTAGTCATACTAAAGTATATATTGAAAACCAGTCACATTTTGAAAACATCCTTATATAAAAGTTTATATACCGTTCATGAACGCACCTGCCGTATTTTCTCCATCTCCCTGTAAGGCAGCTGGTGATACTGGAGTCCTTCACTTTTCATCTTCCTTCCTATCCGCCTGACTTCTTTTCCATCAATGAACAACATTCGCAGTCCTGAAACATGTAGATAGCAGAAAATTCATCCTCCAGTAGAAATCACCCACCAAAAGGTGCAATTTAGTGGGAGTATGCAAATGCCACATACACACTAGCATAAGATATACATAGAACAAATAAATGAGGACAAAATTCAGCCAAGTTCACGCCTGTATTTTGACATTACGTTTGTCATTTCCATTTCTAGGATCAGATGAATGGAATTCATATCAAGAACAGATGTTTTACTTAACTGATGCAAAGAGAAACAGAAAGTCATCCCTGATTCTATGGATGTTCGGGATCCATTATGTTTTTAGGATGGAAGTAAAAGTTTTGAATTCCACAAACAAACACTTAACAGAAAACCCCACAATAATGCTGCATTGTGGGGGCTTATGATGTGTACGGCTCGTCTTCAATACGCGCACAGCGCATGTGCCGGAGCCGGGCCATACACGTGATCAGCCCCCACAATGCACTGGACCGGATAGGACGTTCCAGATGGTGCATCAGACTACTATAGGAGGCGGGAATTTTAAATAGAGGAGGATCAGAAGAAGGAATGATGACGCCCAACGGGGCCTGCTGAGAGCCAGTAAGGGAAGGGGGGGGACACAATGGAGCCCTGGAGACCGCCTTTCTAGTCTCCAGATGGAGACTACATGTGAGTTTATAAGTCATTTTTCTGAAGCTTCATAGGGCACTTTTAGGTCAGACTGGGATGGTTAGGGATCAGCTCACAAGGTGCAGGGACAGGTAGTGGTAGCATAGGGTGGTAGAACGAGCTCAGGGATTCCCTTTTAAATCAATTTCATTTGTTTTGTTGTTGAAGAACAAACAAGTGTAAAGTCACAATGCAAACATGAACTTAGTTTGGGCCTCAGTCAGATGTCCACGTTGCACGTAAGTCTTCTACAGTGGGGAAAATAAGTATTTAGTCAGCTCCCAATTGTGCAAGTTCTCCCACTTAAAAGATGAGAGACCTGTAATTGACATCATAGGTAGACCTCAACTATGAGAGACTAAATGAGAAAACAAATCCTGAAAATCACATTGTTTCACTTGGAAAGATTTTGTTTTCAAATTTTGGTGGAAAATAAGTATTTGGTCACCCTACTAACAAGCAAGATTTATGGCTCTCACAGACCTGTAACTTCTACTTTAAGAGGCTCCTCTGTTCTTCTCTCATTACCTGTAGTACTGGCACCTGTTTGAACTTATCATCTGTATAAAAGACACCTGTCCGCAACCTCAGTCACACTCCAAACACCACTATAGTGAAGAGCCGTTGAAGGACACCAGAAACAAAATTGTAGCCCTACACCAGGCTGGGAAGACTGAATCTGCAATAGGCAAGCAGCTTGGTGTGAAGAAATCAACTGTGGGAGCAATGATTAGAAAATGGAAGACATACAAGACCACTGATAATCTCACTCGATCTGGGGCTTCATGCAAGATCTCACCCCATGGGGTCAATATGATCTCAAGAACGGTGAGCAAAACTCCCAGAACCACACGGGGGGGCCTAGTGAATGACCTGCAGAGAGCTGGGACCAACGTAACACAGGCTACCATCAGTAACACACTATGCCTCCAGGAACTCAGATCCTGCAGTGCCAGATGTGTCCCCCTGCTTAAGCTATTACATCCGGGCCCGTCTGAAGTTTGCTAGAGAGTATTTGGATGATCCAGAAGAGTATTGGGAGAATGTTATATGGTCAGATGAAACCAAAGTAGAACTGTTTGGTAGAAACACAACTCATCGTGTTTGGAGGAGAAAGAATGCTGAGTTGCATCCAAAGAACACCATACCTCATGTGAAGCATGGGGGTGGCAACATCATGCTTTGGGTCTGTTTTTCTGTCAATGGACCAGGACGACTGATCCGTGTACATGAAAGAATGGATGAGCCATGTATTGTGAGATTTTAAGCGCAAACTTGCTTCCATTAGCAAGGGCATTGAAGATGGAACGTGGCTGGGTCTTTCAGCATGAAAATGATCCCAACCACACTGCCAGGGCTAAGAAGGAGTGGCTTCGTAGGAAGCATTTCAAGGTCCTGGAGTGGTCTAGCCAGTCTCTAGATCTAAACATTATATAAAACCTTTGGAGGGAGTTGAAAGTCGTGTTGCCCAGCGACAGCCCCAAAACATCACTGCTCTAGAGGAATGGAGGAATGGGACAACATGCCAGCAACAGTGTATGCCAACCTTGTGAAGACTTACAGAAAACGTTTGACCTCAAAGAATATATAAACAAAGTATTGAGATGAACTTTTGTTATTGACCAAACACTTATTTTCCACCAAAATTTTAAAAAAACTCTTTCCAAATCAGACAATGTTTTTTTCAGGATTTGTTTTCTCGTTTTGTCTCTCATAGTTGAGGTCACTTATGATGTCAATTACAGGCCGACCTCATCTTTTAACGTGGGAGAACTTGCACAATTGGTGGCTGACTAAATACTTTTTTCATTACTGTATGTGTTCTATCTGTATCTGTCCTACAACGCAAACATTATAACCTGTTGGGCTTTTTACATATGAATACACAAGAAGAACACAACGGTTATACAAATGTGGGGAATTTTATCATATACATTTTGTGAAAATAAATATAATACCATTGCAATCTACTGACAATAATATATTGCCAAAGAACCGATCGGAATCAAAACATTGAGACTCACAAGAAAACCCGAAACAGAAGGTTCATCCGAATTATAAAAACACATTTTATTGACATATAATATAAAAACAAGTAGGAAGAATGATGAGCTAACTAATGATACAAAAGAAAAGAAAATTTGTAGTTACAGCACTATAAAGGCAATGATATAATAATAATTTAAAATGAAATAACAAAAATCTCTAGGTATATCGCCCCTGACAAAGGCACCCCGAAACATGTGCTTGGGGTGGGCTTGGCTGGCATGATCAGACCAGGTTACTTTGTTTATCAGCCCGGGTGTATATTTACTTGCAGTTATATAGGCACCTTTACATCTCCCTCATTTATATAAAATTTTTTCTAAGGTCCTTTTCTTCAAACACCATTTAATTTTTAGTTTCAGTGATTTACCCTCATACACTGTGAGCCCTCGCGGACAGGATTCTCTTCCCTCTTGCATCTGTATGACCTGATTGTCCACATTTATTGTACTTGTCTTCATCTGCACTTTCCTCATGTAAAGCACCATGGAACCTAAGGGCCCCGTCACACAGGGCGACATCACCGCCAATTACATAGGCGATGTAGGGGCTTGGCCTATCGGCGTCGCCTCATGTAAAGGAGCGATGTCGGCGCCGCCGGGAGGTCGCCTGGCTTCAGAGCAGTGCTCTGAAACCAGGCGACCGATCTGGGGCGATGTGCACACATCGCCCCATGTAACCGGCCACCGGCGACCTGTCAGGCGATGGGAGCCATATGCTCCCATTGTCCTGCATCGCCGCTGGGGTTTTGAGACACCCCGGCGGCGATGCCGCCTGTCAGCTCGCCGGCTGGAGATGTCGCCCCATGTAAATGGGGGACGGTGACACTGGCGAAGCGCCAAAAACGTACGCGCACCCGCCAGTCGCCGCTGACATCTCCAGCCCCGTCGCCAGGTGTGACAGGGCCTTAATGGCGCTATAGAAATAAATAATGATAATAATATATGTAGTGTGATGTTTTGGAGTGTCAATTAATTTATTTCCATTATTTTTTTATTTATCTTTAGCTGCTAGGTTGATACAATTTGTCTGTAAATCATAAATAAGCATTTTTCCTGTGGGCTTTTATGGTATACACAATCATTTGTTATAAATTAGGATTTAACCATACATATTTTCAATGTATCTATATATCTACTAATTATTAATATTGGAGGTCTTCCATGATAAATTATCATTATTATATCCTTGCCTTTATAGTAGTCTAGCCACGTCTTTTCATTTTTTTTGTACCATTTAGTTTACACAGTACATAGCAGGGACACATATATAAGATGATCTCAGCACAGGAGATGTGATATGATCAGACCATGTCCCTGTATGGTCAGACACATCCATTACACAGTACATAGCAGGGACACATATATAAGATTATCTCAGCACAGGAGATGTGGTATGATCAGACTATGTCCCCGTATAGTCAGACACATCCATTACACAGACAATAGCAGAGACACATATATAAGATGATCTCAGCACAGGAACATTTTTTTTAAACACATCCAATTGTGGAAATTATTATTCTAAGATCTATTGAATAAAATGAACTTGGTTTGTGGGAAAACCCCTTTAAGGCCAAACATCCTTTGTGCACCCCGGACTTACCTTTCATAAAAGTGGAGTACAATATATAAAAGTTAGGAAACTTTCTTTCCAAAAAGTGTTCATATTTTGTATTCAGATATTTGGCTTTGGAGGTGATCACAGACAGCGCGCCTTGTGGCTTCTGGTTGGTTGACAGGTGGCACGGCTGGTACCTGGGAAGCAAAAGGGCAGAGAGCTGTGATGAATGGGCACCACGGGTGACAGCTGTGAGAATTTCAGCCTCTCAATAAAAACATTACGTCAATATGTCACTTCATCAAAAACAAAGCCAAACGAGAGTTCATGGAATAGGAAAGGGAGCATTGGTCGGTTCTGGGTTTATTTTTTTATAATTTTATTTCCATATTTCATATTTTCATTCAGAATAATTACACTGAGCTTGTGGTGCTAATTTTAAACTGTTGAACTCTGATTGGGCGGCATGACAGCGTGCTTTCTTTTGCACACCAATTTGTATTCATTAACAATAACATTTTGGGACACATACGATGCGCCTTCATCACCTTTTGCGTTATTTAGGTGGCAATAAAGAAAACACAATTCTGGCATTTCATGGTCTTCTACTTTATGACATGTCTACTATATGGCTGTAACTATTTTATATTTTGCTACACCGGACCTTCACACCTATGGAGATACTAGATATGTTCATTTTTATACTGGGGAATACAGGCAGATTTAATCTCATTTTTTTTAAACTTATTTTTCTTTCTTTTTTTATTATTTCCTCGGTGAACGTTGACCTGCGATCATATGTTCTATACATTGCAATATTGCCATACATGGGAAGCCTGAGATGGCAGCAATGGGTGACCTCCTATGAGGCCTTGGCTGCCATGGCAACATAATGACACCTCACGATCACATTACAGCAAATGCAGGGATGGGACCTGACTCACAGTGACTGACCGCACTGTGCCCATGTAGACGCAGCTGATAGTGACTGACAGCACAGTGCACCATGTGGACCAGATCATAGTGACTGACAGCACAGTGCACCATGTGGACCAGATCATAGTGACTGACAGCACAGTGCACCATGTGGACCAGATCATAGTGACTGACAGCACAGTGCACCATGTGGACCAGATCATAGTGACTGACAGCACAGTGCACCATGTGGACCAGATCATAGTGACTGACAGCACAGTGCACCATGTGGACCAGATCATAGTGACTGACAGCACAGTGCACCATGTGGACTAGATCATAGTGACTGACAGCACAGTGCACCATGTGGACTAGATCATAGTGACTGACAGCACAGTGCACCATGTGGACCAGATCATAGTGACTGACAGCACAGTGCACCATGTGGACCAGATCATAGTGACTGACAGCACAGTGCACCATGTGGACTAGATCATAGTGACTGACAGCACAGTGCACCATGTGGACCAGATCATAGTGACTGACAGCACAGTGCACCATGTGGACCAGATCATAGTGACTGACAACACAGTGCACCATGTGGACCAAATCATAGTGACTGACAGCACAGTGCACCATGTGGACCAGATCATAGTGACTGACAGCACAGTGCACCATGTGGACTAGATCATAGTGACTGACAGCACAGTGCACCATGTGGACTAGATCATAGTGACTGACAGCACAGTGCACCATGTGGACCAGATCATAGTGACTGACAGCACAGTGCACCATGTGGACTAGATCATAGTGACTGACAGCACAGTGCACCATGTGGACTAGATCATAGTGACTGACAGCACAGTGCACCATGTGGACCAGATCATAGTGACTGACAGCACAGTGCACCATGTGGACCAGATCATAGTGACTGACAGCACAGTGCACCATGTGGACCAGATCATAGTGACTGACAGCACAGTGCACCATGTGGACTAGATCATAGTGACTGACAGCACAGTGCACCATGTGGACCAGATCATAGTGACTGACAGCACAGTGCACCATGTGGACCAGATCATAGTGACTGACAACACAGTGCACCATGTGGACCAAATCATAGTGACTGACAGCACAGTGCACCATGTGGACCAGATCATAGTGACTGACAGCACAGTGCACCATGTGGACTAGATCATAGTGACTGACAGCACAGTGCACCATGTGGACTAGATCATAGTGACTGACAGCACAGTGCACCATGTGGACCAGATCATAGTGACTGACAGCACAGTGCACCATGTGGACCAGATCATAGTGACTGACAGCACAGTGCACCATGTGGACCAGATCATAGTGACTGACAGCACAGTGCACCATGTGGACCAGATTATAGTGACTGACAGCACAGTGCACCATGTGGACCAGATCATAGTGACTGACAGCACAGTGCACCATGTGGACCAGATCATATTGACTGACAACACAGTGCACCATGTGGACCAGATCATAGTGACTGACAGCACAGTGCACCACATAGACCCAGCTGACAGTGACTGACAGCACCGTGCCATATGGACGCGGCTCACAATGACTGACAGCACCATGCCCATATGGACCCGGCTCACAATAACTGTCAGCACCGCGCCCACGTAGACCCAGCTGACAATGACTGACAGCACCGTTCCCATGTTGACCCGGCTCACAGTGACTGACAGCACCGTGCCTAAGTAGACCCAGCTGACAGTGACTGACAGCACAGTGCACCATGTGGACCAGATCACAGTAACTGACAGGACAGCACTGTGCCCATGTGGACCCGGCTCACAGTTTACTGACAGCACTGTGCCCATGTGGACCCAGCTCACAGTTTACTGACAGCACTGTGCCCATGTGGACCCGGCTCACAGTAACTGACAGCACTGTGCCCATGTGGACCCGGCTCACAGTAACTGACAGCACCATGCCCATGTGGACCCGGCTCACAGTGACTGACAGCACCATGCCCATGTGTACCACATCAGTGGTTGACAACACCGTGCCCATATGGACTCAGTTGACAGTGACTGACAGCACAGTGCACCATGTGGACCAGATCACAGTAACTGACAGGACAGCACTGTGCCCATGTGGACCCGGCTCACAGTTTACTGACAGCACTGTGCCCATGTGGACCCGGCTCACAGTTTACTGACAGCACTGTGCCCATGTGGACCCGGCTCACAGTTTACTGACAGCACCGTGCCCATGTGGACCCGGCTCACAGTAACTGACAGCACTGTGCCCATGTGGACCCGGCTCACAGTAACTGACAGCACTGTGCCCATGTGGACCCGGCTCACAGTAACTGACAGCACTGTGCCCATGTGGACCCGGCTCACAGTAACTGACAGCACTGTGCCCATGTGGACCTGGCTCACAGTAACTGACAGCACTGTGCCCATGTGGACCCGGCTCACAGTAACTGACAGCACTGTGCCCATGTGGACCCGGCTCACAGTAACTGACAGCACTGTGCCCATGTGGACCCGGCTCACAGTAACTGACAGCACCATGCCCATGTGGACCCGGCTCACAGTGACTGACAGCACCATGCCCATGTGCACCACATCAGTGGTTGACAACACCGTGCCCATATGGACTCAGTTGACAGTGACTGACAGCACAGTGCACCATGTGGACCAGATCACAGTAACTGACAGGACAGCACTGTGCCCATGTGGACCCGGCTCACAGTTTACTGACAGCACTGTGCCCATGTGGACCCGGCTCACAGTTTACTGACAGCACCGTGCCCATGTGGACCCGGCTCACAGTAACTGACAGCACTGTGCCCATGTGGACCCGGCTCACAGTAACTGACAGCACTGTGCCCATGTGGACCCGGCTCACAGTAACTGACAGCACTGTGCCCATTGGCCCCGGCTCACAGTAACTGACAGCACTTGCCCATGTGGACCCGGCTCACAGTAACTGACGCACTGTGCCATTGGACCCGGCTCCAGTAATGACAGCATGTCCCCATGTGCCCCGGTCACAGAAACTGACAGCACTGTGCCCATGTGGACCCGGTCACGTAACTGACAGCATGTGCCCATTGGACCCGGCTCAAGTAAACTGCAGCCTCCCCTGTGGCCCCGGCTCACAGTACTGACGCACCTGCCCTGTGACCCTCAGGGGTTTGAAAAACACCGTGCCCATGGACTCAGTGGTTAACAACACGTGCCCATTGGACCCATAAATGACTGACAGCACAGTGCACCATGTGGACCAGATACAGTATGAAGAATGTGCCCATGGGACCGGCACAGTGACGCACCCCCCCCTGTGGACCCAGCTACAGTACTGACAGAAAAGTGCCCATGTGGACCCGGCTACAGTGACAGCACCCCCCCCATGTGGACCCCGCTACAGTACTGACCCCG